>JAUMHL010000007.1:1582507-1606719 GCA_032362345.1 Sandelia bainsii | reverse complement strand
AGGATTTAGACGAGAGAGATCTAATATTTAATAATCCACATTTAATTGTTCTGTTTTTATTTTGTTCTGTAAGAGGAATTTTACCCTCTACCTTCTCAATACCTTCTAATCTGTTGGCCATAAAGCTCAATTTTGGTCTCATCAGACTACAAAACCTTCTTCCAGTTGAATTCATATAATGTAAATCACACATTATCAAACTGTACTTTGTGTATTTAGTGAATTAGCAATGTCTTTGTGCCCAACCACTGACTTATGGTCTGTAATAATCTTTTCACAGAGTTGCTTAGAGTGTTCTTTTGTCTTCATAATGTAGTTTTTGGCCAGGATACTGATTGACCAGCTTTCAGACCTTCCAGACACACATGTATTTATACTTCAATCACTTGAAACACATTCACTGCACTCAGGTGATATCCATTTAACTACTTGTGTCATTTCTACAACCATTTGGCTGCACCAGTGATAATTTAGGTGGGGTTTGAAAAGATCTGTTTTTACTTTGACATTTTTGACTTTTTTGTTTTTGTTGATCAGTCAAAAAAGCCAAATTAAATCAACCATGATTAACTGTTGTAAAATAATAAAAGGTGAAAACCTCCAAGGGGCATGGATACATTTTAATAGGCACTGTGAATGTGATGAACATTAAAACTGGAAACGTAAAGCTTTCATCAGTGGAGTGCCTTCATTGTTGTTGGAGAGTATTTACAGGTTTTCAAATGGGCTTCGGTCTGGAAAACCCCTATATGCTTTGATAACTGAACTTTTTCTTTAACACTGGCAATTACAGAGCTGAAACAGTTATTTCAATTCAGTTAAGTGTATTTATATAGCACCAAGACAAAAGAAATCCAGACAAAAGTCATCTCGGAACTTTACAGTGTGAGGTTTAATGGAAGAAACCTCCAGCAGGCTCCAGGCTCAAGGTGGGTGGCCATCTGCCTCAACTGGTTGGGGTGAGTTTAAAGAGCAGATAGAGAAGCACAGTAGGCAACTCCTTCTGTAGTTGATTAATGGATGAGCCGATCAACAGTATTTTGACAGTTGACGAGTTGTTGAGTTATTTATTTGTGCTTTTCCAGCTTTGCCAATGTGGAGAATTTGTACTTTGATAAGTTTTACAGTCCAGCAAGCAAAATATTGCAACAGGCCAATTCATTTGTGTTTGCTGTACACTGAAGACATTTAAGCTCAAGAGATGAGTTAAACGAAAGTTCAGAATTTTAGCTTTTATGTGATGGTAAACAGCATGGAAGATAGCACATTTTGTATCTGATGGCCAGAATTTACTGAGCAAAAGTATTGGAACAGATAGTTACTGACATCACCAAACTGTTGGTTTCTTCTTTTGATATCAATGTCCAGGGTTTTACTGCAGCCTCCTTCATGTTTTTGTTTGTTCTGCCGAGTTTCTTTCTTTAGCCTCCTCTTCAGAAGGTAAAATGAATGTTCAATTGGGTTAAATTCTGGTGATTCACTTGGACAGTCTAGTCTTGAACCTTCCACTTTTTCCCCTTTAAAGTCTTATGTTGATTTGGCAGTGTTTTAGAACATTGTCTTGCTGCGTGATGAAGCAATGATGAAGTTCCCTCCAATTAGTCTGATCATGAGCAGATAATTTCTTCTTCTACTGTTTGGTCCTTCCATCACAATGGTAAAGGTTCATCTTGGTCTTGGTCTCAGTCCATAAACCTTTTTCCCAGAACTCCCGTGGCTCTTTCTCTCTGTATCTGTACTTTTTATGCAAATTGCAACCTGTTTTTTTGGTTCTTCCTGCTGATGAAGGGTTTGCAACTTGTGGTTTGGCCTCTGTATTTCTGCTCATGAAGTCTTGTGCAAGTGGTGGATTGTGACACCTTCATCCCTGCTCTGTGGAGGTTTTTGGTGATGTCACTGTTGTTTTGTGGTTTTTCTTCAGCTCTCACAATGTCATCAGCTGTATGTATATGTTGCTCAGTGCACCAGTGGTTTCTTTCTTTTCATTCTAAATTATTGTATTAGCTGTGCCCAATTTTTGTGCAGGGCTTTTCATAGTTTGTCCTTATTTTCTCAGATTAAAAATGGCTTCTTTGTTTTCCATAGACAGCTCTCTGGTTTTTGTGTTGTGTTATCTTTGTTTTAGGCAAAACCCATATTCATCTTTTGATCTTAAACCCGAATATCTTCAGTGTACGCCAAACACAAATGAACTGACTTTGCAGTTCCACTACATTTAGAGGGGATTGTCTACATTGTTAATCAGAATGTCTTTTGTTCTTTGGATGAGTCAACAGAAGACCAATCAATGAATTGAGAGAAATCTGCAGATGAATTAATAATGGAAATGGTGATTAGTGGCAGCGCAGTAACAAAACCTACAAAACACATTCAGAACATGTACCTAGCTGAGACGTATGCAGTCAGATTCAGTAGTCCTATAATGAAGGTGATCATTTCTAAATAACAGAAAAAAAGTCTGTGTATGGCATAACACAGTTTAACTCCTATTGAGCATAAAGTTGAATCAACAAAAACTGAACCTGTACTAATGATAGACCACCTAGTTACATACTAACTTAGTTTTCCTGGTGTCTGTTTTGGTGTTATTTTTGTTTTGATTTATTGTTTCTGTATTATTTCTGCATCACAGGCAGCCTTGTCCCAAGAAATGCATCTGGTCCATAAATGTATCGAGGATTTACTGCAGCACTCATTAGCTACATTCATTTTAGCTGAATGTGGCTAATAAACTGACCACTGAGTGAATGCTACCTAATTTAAATAAATTTCTTTGGGTTTTGTGATGCATATTGCATCTTATTCTGATAGCAAAGTAGTAACAAGATAGTTTGAGTTGATTCTCTGGACTGAGATGTTTTTACTTCAGATGAACTGATCGCTGTAAAAATAACCAGTATGTCTGCATGTCTGTTGTGGTTATGTTTTATGTAAGTGACTCAACACAGCGTGCTGTTTAGCAACCTGACCTTCAGGAGAGGAAGTGTTGCTCAGTCACCACTGATAAAATTGTTTCTCTGCTCTTTGTTTTGTTTTGTTTTTCTTCATGCAGCTCTAGCTCGCTTTTAAACTTGAAAAACATTACAGTAGAAATGTCCATCTGGCTGATGTGTCTGCTATTACTATCATTATGAAGTGTGTTGTAGGAAGTCCAAGCATTGAAACACTGAATGACCGTACACTGTTCTCACTCTCCAGAGTATTTGTCAACCGAAGCTTGGCCATGGAGAAGATCAAGTGTTTTGGTTTTGATATGGATTACACTCTGGCAGGTAGGTACAGTTTGAGCCTTTTGGTATCAGCCTGGATAACACACAAAGCTCAAACTGAAAATGTTGCCTTTCTTCAAACAGTACAAATGCAGAAAAGCTAATAACATCTTTATATAAACAAATAAAACTTGACTAAACATCATAGAAATTCCCTTGATTTTTGATCAGAGCTTTAAATGGGAGAATCTTTGTCTACAGTCCCTGAAGCACAGTTTTTTCTCATTTGAATGTTGCTGGTAAATAGCAACTATAGAGCACACACTGTAACTCAAGCTGCTACAGTCCAGCTGTGTGAGGAGATATTTGTGGCCTTAAGGCTGTCAAGAATGCAAGGAGGGGGCTGCAGTGTGAACGAGAGTTAGAGCAACATAGGGTTTCAAAAGCGTCATCTTCAAACTCAACTTTGTTTCCAAAGGAAAATTCACTTTGCAAAACTAATCATCCAGTAAAACAAGACCACAATCCACAATGAAGTCCTCCTAAGCATACACCAAATCATTTTTGACCCTGTTGAACCATCCCACTCTCCACTTGACATTTTGTCATGTTTAGTTAGTTGAAACTTGCCTCAGTTCAGCTTCTGCCTGGTCAACTCCATCCATAGGTCTGATCAGCAAACTCTGTAGAGTTTTAAATCTCATGTTCAAAAGCATTTTCTTGATCCTTCCTGCTCTCATTTGTTTCTCTTCATTTTTAGTTTTTATTCTTTTGATTGTTATTAAAAGAATCTGTGCTTGTAGATGTCTTACTGCTTCATTTATAAGCCAAGAAAAGAGTAGAGTATGTATTTGAATGTGTCACTCTGTCAGGCTTTAAACACTGTACTGTAACAACTGTGTTGCTAAGCAGGTACAAGTGCAAGTGCTACATATTGTTTAAGGACAAATGGGTAGCTGTTCAAGAAAATGTTGCCTATGGAAGACAGGCTGCATGACTTGGTTAATATTATATATATAAAATGTTGCACTGCTTTCATCTGGATGATCTGTGTGTTGTGTGTGTGTACCCCTCTACAGTGTATAAATCTCCTGAGTATGAGTCGCTGGGCTTTGACCTGACAGTGGAGCGCCTGGTGTCCATTGGATATCCACAAGAGCTGCTCAACTTTGTCTACGACCCCACCTTCCCCACCAGGCTGGTTCACAGAGCCCTTTCTTTTTGAAATCAATTTAAAGACTCACCTGATATTGGAACACCAGAGCACCTGTTTGACACTCTGCAGTTTGCGTTTTTGTTCTCTGTCCCTGATTTTCTGTCCCCTCTTTCCTCCTGTTTCCTCTCAGAGGTCTGGTGTTTGACACGATGTATGGCAACCTGCTCAAAGTGGACACCTATGGGAACATTCTGGTGTGTGCACACGGATTCAACTTCTTAAGAGGGTGAGATCCACTATTCTCACTGAACTGTCAACATAGTCACATTTCACTGTTGTAAATTTAATGACAGTCCATCCAATAGATGCTGAGACCTGTCTCTCAAAACCATAAATGCCAAGCTCATGATAGCAGAGACGAAAAGTCACAGGGTAGTAAAAGTCCTTGGGAGTAGAAACGTTTGTCTGTTCACACAGTTGAAAGTCGTATAATTGTTTTCCTGTGCTCACTCTTTACAGACCTGATATCAGAGAGATGTACCCCAACAAATTCATTCAGCGCGGAGACACAGAACGCTTCTATATCCTTAACACGCTCTTCAATCTGCCTGGTAAGAACTAAGTGCTGAGTTTTATCATCTTAGAGTTAGAAAAAACCCCAGAGCAGACTATGAAACGGGAATATAATCATAAACGTAAGATTTCAGAGTGTTGTTGGTGAGTTCGCTGAGCATAATTAAGGAAGGTGTTTTTACCATCAGGCTTCAGCATCTTTTTTCTGTGATCATTTGTTTAATAATTTAGTCGATAAAATAATGGATTTAAAAGAAATGGTCATTTTGTCTTCATTACTACTGTTTAATAATAATAGTATGCTCCTGTATGTTTAGAAGAGTAATGTGCTTAAAGTGGATTTGTCTGCATCTGATTGTTTCTGGTGCCTGCTGATGTTGTGCTCTACAGAAACCTACCTGTTTGCCTGCCTTGTTGATTTCTTCAGTAACTGCTCCAGATACACAAGGTATTGCATCCTCATTGTTACGTACAGTACACTAGTCTGTCTGTGAGAAGTGAAGCTGGCTGGATTTTAATGTGTAGCTCTGATTAAGAGCCTCTGGACCCTGGTTTTAACATGGTGTGGATTCTCTGTGCAGCTGCGAGACTGGCTTCAAAGATGGCGACCTGTTCATGTCCTACAAGAGCATGTTCCAAGATGTCCGAGACGCCGTGGACTGGGTTCATTTTAAGGTAGAATGGCTTCCTTTTTTAATAAATAAAAATAAAACCTGTTTCCAGGCAGCTAACGACAGCGCTCAGTTCATCCACAGCCTTCACTTCACTGTTGTCTTCATTTTCACAGGGCTCCTTAAAAGAGAAAACGGTTGAAAACCTGGAGAAATATGTGGTCAGGGATGTAAGTATGTCCATCAACTGCAGTATATACCAACTTTATACATGTAGTTGGGTTGTGGAGTAATCTATTACTGTGATAGTGACACAAGACTTTTTAGGTCAGTCTCACTTCTTTGCTGTTGAGTTTGTTTGTGTTGATGTTTGTTGTTGTGTTCCTCTTTTCAAGCCAAAGCTCCCCCTCCTCCTCAGTCGCATGAACGAAGTAGCCAAAGTATTTCTGGCCACCAACAGTGATTACAAATACACAGAGGTGAGCTGGAAGTTCATGGTTGGACATGTTAACAAATGCTTGTTTGTCTTGTTTTTGTATAAAACATCATCATTTCCTGAGTAATGTAACTCAGCACTGTCAAGTGGCCAATAATGTGGAGGTGGCATGTGATGCTAACAATGCAGGATACTGTGCTGTTTGTGATGTTGTGTATCAATATGTAAAAAAAAAATCCTCTCCTGTCTTCTTACAGAAAATTATGACCTATCTGTTTGACTTTCCTCACGGACCAAAGGTGACACTAATGTTTTAACTATGCCATCACATTATCTGAATTCAACCATCTTGTTTTACAAGCTGCTCAAACAGATGTGGTTTGATTACAAATGATGATGGTGTGTGTGTGTGTGTTTGTGTGTTTATCTCAGCCGGGCACACCGCACCGGCTGTGGCAGTCGTACTTCGACTTGATCCTGGTAGATGCCCGGAAACCTGTGTTCTTTGGAGAGGGAACAGTGCTGCGGCAGGTCGACACTGTGAGTGTGTGCTACGGAAGCCTGCACAGACAAAAAATACCATACACTGCCTCTGTCTGAGTGCAGTTCAGAAAGTGTTGGTGAACCACATTTTTGTTCTGGAAAGACCCATGAATGCTGTATACGAGTGTATGACAGACTGTTGTTTTCTCTCAGACCACAGGTCGGCTGAAGATCGGCACATACACTGGACCTCTCCAACACGGTATTGTTTACTCCGGAGGTAAATCATTTGTGATTTCATTTGCTCTAAGAATTGAAATAGTAACACAAACAGTCATCTGTGGTTGTCCAATTGTGTCTGCTCATGAATCGGATCACATACAGTGGCAAGAAAAAGTAAATGAACTATTTTCATTTCCTTCTAAACCCTTTCTGCATAAATGAAATGTGATCTGATCTTCACCAAAGTCACAAATACTAACAAACACAAGATTTCTAAGCTGATAAGTGAAACGCCAGGCGTCTGATGTCACTGAACACCAAGTGGAGTCAGGTGTTACTTACTTTTTCTTACCACGGTGCTGTGTTTAAGTGACTCATTGTGTTACATGTTTTAAGGCTCAATTGAACACACTAAAGTTGAACAGGAACAATGCATTTAGTTCAGCGATGTAGATTACATTTGCAGTTCTGAACACATGAGAAATACAGAAACAGTCTCACTATTGATATATACAAGTGAAAGAATCTGTATATTTTCTATGGTCAGATATAAATTCTAGGGTCTTTAAAACAACAGAGAAAGAGTAGTGTCTGAGCTTGAGGAAGCCAGTACTCAACATCTCCGTGGAGTCGTAAAAGCGTTGATTAAACTGAAGTGTGGACACCACCCTGTAATGTAACGCCTGTGAGCTCATGTGATTATGATGCCAAAAAATGTACTGCAGACTGTAACTGTATCTCTGTGCTAGTCACACAGAGCCTGATGTACAGTGTATATAAAACCATTATGAACTATTGCTTTAAAAAAATGTTTTTACTGTGTATGTACTAGATGTTTTATATGTACCCAAAATGTCATTTGTCCAGGTTCTTCAGACATCGTGTGTGACTTGCTGGGCGCTAAAGGAAAAGACATCATTTATATTGGAGACCACATTTTTGGTGACATTCTCAAATCCAAGAAGCGTCAAGGCTGGAGGACTTTCCTGGTGATCCCTGAGCTGGCCCAGGAGCTGCACGTGTGGACTGATAAAAGCTGTGAGTCCAGACACATGTATATTAGGGGTTTAATGCTTCTCGTGTTTTGAGACAGACAGAACCACCAGTGTGGAGTCTCCCATGTTTTAATACTCCACAATGCCCTCAAATTCATTACAGTATCCTGTCAATTTGATACTTTTTGTTGGAAGAGGACGTGTGACTTCTCTTCATTTGCAGACTTTCTGTTAAGAAAGTAACATTGTGTCCAGAGTAGTGTTAACAGTCTGCTTACTAAACACATCAGGAATGTGAATGTGAAAATGCCAGTTTTTGTTTTTCAGCCATATTTGAGGAACTTCAGTCTCTGGACTGCTTCCTGGCAGAGTTTTACAAGTGAGTTAATTTCTCTTTAGGCTTGTTGTGTCTTGCAGTGAATAGTTTCAATGACTTTTAATACATTTAGAAAATGTAGTGAAGAGGAATCATAATTCCTGCATGTGCCCTGGTGTTAAATCGAGCCGCTTGCAGATCACTGCTCTGTTTTGTTTTCAGGCATCTGGACAGTAGCAGCAACGAGAGGCCGGACATCAGCTCCCTGCAAAGACGGATTAAGGTACAACTTCCTCTGATACAGGTTCCAGCAGACCACCTCATGTTGAGGCTGTGCAATGGGGACGTACCCCGAGAGTCCTGGTGAAAAATGTTAAAAAAAGATCACTGGGGGAAAACAGATTTTTCCTAGCGAGTAATGTTTTGATGCATCATGACAGCCAGAATTGTCTGGATCGAGAGTAGCAATCAGTAAATGACTGTTGAATGTTGTGTCTCTGTGTCCTGCCCAGAAAGTGACCCATGACATGGACATGTGCTACGGCATGATGGGAAGTCTGTTTCGCAGTGGCTCCCGTCAGACTCTGTTTGCTTCTCAAGTGATGCGCTACGCAGACCTGTACGCCGCCTCCTTCATCAACCTGCTCTACTACCCCTTCAGCTATCTGTTCAGAGCTGCACATGTCCTGGTGAGACTCACTCAGCTCACACAGCCTCCATCACCTGCACTGTGTGTGTGTGTGTGTGTGTGAGATTTACAGCACCACGTTAACAAATTCTTCCTTCCAGATGCCTCATGAGTCGACGGTGGACCACTCCCATGTCAGCATCATCGACACAGAGTCTCCTCTGGCCACGCGGAACCGTCACGATGTCGACTTCAAAGAGATGGAGTGCAAACGGCACCAACTGACCCGGTCCATCAGTGAGATTCAGCCCCCCCACTTCTTCCCACAAGCTCCGCAGGAGATCACCCACTGCCATGACGAGGATGATGACGAAGAGGAGGAGGAGGAGGAGGAGGAGTAGATGAGTCCAGTTGGTCCTGTTTAAAATTTGAAGCGATTTTTCTCACAGGTGGAGCAGCTACACTGTGCCTACATCCCTGCTAACTATACCTGGTCACAGGTACATAAGAGTGTGAGACATACGTGAGATAGTGATATTGACAAAGGATTGGTTGTGTACAGTGAAAGAGAAGAAGCAGCAGTTTGTTGTTCTGCTGGCTGTTTTCCTGCTTTTGTTTAACCTTTCTTCACTTTATCAGGAGCCACAGTCCTTGATGCATTTACTCATTTGTACTGTAAACACTTCACTGCCTGCCACTTCTCCCTGCACCGCACTGCGAACTTTAAAACCTGCACAACACTGAGGCAAAGAAGTGAACCTTTAAGTCTGCCCTAAAACTCCATATGCTTTTTTCTGAGACCCTAATACTGTAGCTTTCCATTTTTTCCCCACTTCCAAAGAAAACCGGTTGAATGTAGAGATGCGATGATGTGTTGCTCCGATTGTTGAGGTGAAGTCAGCAGGAAATTGCAAACATCAAATCACATGCTCACACCCTGCTTCACTTACTTAACCCAGTACTTGCCCTCACAGAGTTGTATAACCGGACCATATTTCTCTTATTCCTCAGAATCAGGAAGACTGAAATCCTTAGTGTCAGTTAGTCCTGCTGCATTATCTGTTTTTATAATGAATGCAGCAGTAATGTAGATATATAACGCCCCCTGCACAGAGGACGGTTACTGCCTTATTCACTTTAATTTGAACTGAGACACTGAGGGACAATGTATTTTGAACATGAATACTAAATTGTTTTCATCTGAAGCATGCCAGGTGAAAAGCATGGAAGCCCATTTCTGACAGGAGAATTAAATGAAAATGAAAGAATGCTAACAACATAACAGGTTCATATTACAGAAAATACCATTTGACTTTAGTTAAAGGTGCAGTGTGTCAGATTTACAGGGATCTATTATATAATATGCATAGTAATGTTTTCAGTAATATGTTTTTCTGTAGGTACATGTACATAGACCTACACAGAGAAGGGTATTCTGGGTAACCGTAGGTCGTACAGGCTCCCAGAGATGCCTACATGTATGCTGATTCGTTAACATAAAGATGAGGGACAAAACAAAACATTAAAGAAGACAACAAAAGTTTTCCCAGTCTTGTTCGTCTCCTCTCCATTCAGCAGTTGAGCATGGAGAGTAGTAATTTGTTTACACCTTGTAACGCTCCAACGTAACGTTAAAATTCTATTTCAAGATTTATTCGACCTCGTGAGTAAATTATGTAAACTCAACACTGCCCCCAGTGGGCACATTCATCTACCGTTCAGTAACACAAATTCAAATGTGTGAACGTAACCCACATACATTCACTTACATGCAGAACGCAGAATCATAATTCCGCATGTAGACAGTGTTGACAACATGGCACCTGATGGACACCGTAGACCCTCTCATAGCACACACCTTTCAAATGGTTACAGTCTGCAGCCTCACCACTAGAGGCCACTAAATCTTACACACTGCTCCTTAAAACAATTAAATGACAAAGTCAACATTATGAGACACTAAGTCGTAACTTTGAGTTAAAATTTTGGCTGAGTCAACGTTTACATTATGTCATAGGGACAAATGTGATAGTAAACAAGTGTTTATGTAGACTTACCATCTGTAGGTCTAATTATAAGTTTGCATCATTTCTATGTAGTCAGACTTTTGACTTGACTTGAGATTAATCAAAGTATTGAGCCACTGTCTTAATATTACTTAAGTGTAATTGTGGGGGAAAAATAGTTTAAAAAATCATTTTTAAATTAATGAATACCTAATTGACAATCAATAAGGTTTTATGTTATATTTTAAGTTTTGACTTAGTGTCTCATCATTTGACTCATGATGAGTATTTGCATGCTGTGTGCATCCTGTGTGCTTCCTGGCAGTAATGGTCTTCCATAGACAGGTGAAGCTGCTGTCACCAGGTCTGTCTGCTGTAAACACGCTTGGCTGCTGCTGCCTGATGTCATCACAGGTACTGTCAACATGCTGACCATGCAGTAGCGTGTTTTAGTATACTGTAGTGCTGATACCATTGTTTTTTTCTTAGATGATATTATTGTGTTTTATGTCTCCGTCCAGATTTTGCTTTAAGCACGTGTGATTTAACAGGAGCTGTTTGCAAAAGGTGATGTGCTGGAACTATATTTTTTATCCTTTGAGTGAGGCCTGACAGTCTCTCAGAAGGCTAATCCAGCCTTCTTGCACAGTGTGATTCTGCTGTTTGTGCGTTTTAGCCTCTCACAGAAAGTTGAACCGAAGAGCCGTTTTTTTTTTTTTTTGTCCTGCCGTTGGTGATATCTACCTTTTTCCAGCCATGTTGTACCTGTACATGTTTATCTTGTTTGAGTATCAGAACAATAGTAGACTGAGTTACTGTGCTGCTGTTGAAACACAAAGGTTTCAGAGTGGACCAGGTTTCTGTGTGGACAAAGTGAGAAAATGTCCAGTGTTTGTTTGTTGTCTTTTCAGACTGAGCATGCCTGTTTTAACTACTGTCAGCTGCTTTGAGAGCCAGTGTGGACTTCGACAATCACAAATACTGAGTAAAGTGAACCAAACGGTGATGATGGTTTTTACCAGCTCCAGTTGATGCATGTGTTGAACTTTTCTTGTCAATGTTTTGAACAATGTTTAATGAGGTTTGTTATAAATTTTCTGATCTGATGCTGTAGCTGAGTTTTGATTTGTCAGATGTGGGTAAAGTGTGGTTTTTACTCCACTAAGTGTTGGTAACAGCAGGCCACTGTTACAGTGCTCACATCACGTCACACTAAAAGGCCGTCTAACATCACATGTCCACTTTTTTTCTCATCCCATGACTGTCAGGTACTAAATGTGTGGATGCCATGACTATTGCCAATTATTTTTTTCCAACATCTTGGGAGAACTCGCTTCAGTTCTTCTGTCTCAGTGTCTCCTGTAACCCCACGTCTCTTAAGATAATTCTCTATGACTCTGGCTTAATGTTTTAATCCTGAGAGGCAAAAGTAAACCATAGAGATGCATGTCTGACCCTGCCTTTAAACAGCAAGTACTGTAAATATAACCTTTCAAAACATAGTGAATGTCACTGTATCTCTTGGATTCAGGATTAGACTGCTGTCCTAACCTGAGAGATGTTTACAGCCCAACGAGTAGAGGCTCATGCACGTTTAGGAGGGGGACCTGAAAGTATTATGCTCAAGGAAACATTGGCTAAAAACTGGTGACTACACATTCTCTCTGTTCCGTGCTTTAGTGTAATGCACATTATTGTATCAAATTGGGTTTTGTTGTATCTGCCTTGGATACTGGGGATATTTGGGATTTGGAGCAACCTTTTAGGCACCACCATCATGAAAACACCAGGTAAGGGAACATGTTTTGGAAGATTGCTGTTCGTCCCTTCAGTGGAGCAGTGAAGTTATTCTGCAGGCTCGTCTTAATGAGACTTAATTATTAGCCTGACTTGTCTGCACAAAGTCTTGAAGTTATGAAGTGAGTAGAATTCTGAGGTTGTTCTCCAATGAGCCAATAGCCTTGGACCTGTATCCTCGCAGACCTCAGGGCTCTGATAAGATGATGTGCTGTCATAAAGGAAGAATCTGGCAGCATGCAGGACCTTAAGGGTCAGCAGTGTGACCAGAACACTGGAGTAGGGTTAGATACGAGCTGAAGGCTAAATACTGAGCGAGACACAGGTCAGAGGTTAGCTGACGTTCCGTGTTTTCAGTTAGTCTCACGGGAATATATCAGTTGTGATGAAGCCCTAATAAGGTGGAGAAAGAGGCATGCGGTATCACTGAAACAATAATAATCATTTTATTGTGTCCAGCCGTGGAGCCGTGAGGCAGCTCATTAGCAGTTTACTCTGATTTATGACAGTGTGGGACATGTGCAAGATTATGCAACAAGACTCAGCAGCACAGCCTCAGGGACACTGTCAGGGTCAAGCAGATGTTTGGCCTTCACACTGCAGATAACTTTGTCCTTTTGCTCTGTCTGATCTCATGATGCAGCAAATGAAAAGCTCTTGCTTACAATACATTTGCAATCCTTTAATAGATGGATGCTTTGGAAAAACAGGGGCTCCCCCTGGTATGCTTGTAGGGCCTCATTTATTTTTAGGCTCCCTGCTTCTTATTAAACATCTTTGTTTATTGTTATGAACATTGTCTTCAAATTAAAGTGCTCACACAATCAAAACTGTTTATTTTAAAGCAATCTTTTTTTAATGCATCTTTAAAAAATTGTGTCTTGAAAAATTAAACTAGACTAGCAAGTATGCTCAGACACACGGCACAACTCTGAACCAGAAGGACGGTGACCTGAGGAGACCGGGGAGGCTGAGATCACCAGACTGGGCTTAAAGATGAGGGTTACTGTGTTGGGAGTTTAGAGTAGCATGAACACTACCACAGTCTGAAGCAAAACTGAATTTTAAAATAATTATATACACACATCACCATTTTAACATGCACACAGTTACATGGTACTTAATTTGAATCACATGGTGCCATTATCAGGAGCCATGATGACACAGACAGGATATTTAATAAATTAATTTAATAGAACTAAGCATAACATTTTACACAACTCATACAAAAAAAACTGTCACACAGTTTTTGTGTTTGATCCAGAATACCACTTCCAAAATGTGAACTGACAACTGTCCAGAGTGCCGCATCCACATCCTGCTGACAGTGCTGGTTAACACGTGATCCTCTTGAGGCTGTGGTTGTGACATCATCACTTCAGAAGGTGTCTCAGTTGGTCCTGCAGGTTTTTAGAGTGCTCCACGCTAGACGATGGAAACACATGAACACACAGAGAGACCGTGCACGTCATCAGTTTGTGTTGTGGCTTACTGATGAGACAGTGATGTCAGCTGTTTCAACTAAAGCACAAACAGTGTGTGGTGTTTAGACTTACTTCTTCTGGATGGCCTCCTGCCTTAGTGAGTGACAGACACAGAGTCTTTCAATATTCAGATTAAAGGGAACAGGTTTGACATATTTGCACTCAGAAACAGCAGATTGATACTCACTGGTACTGTAAATGTGTGGTGATAATGGACATTTTTCTCAGACTCTGGAAGATAAGATAGCAATGATACTGAATTTAACATTTTGTACCTTGTGGTACTGTTTTCCTCCTATAGCATCATTCACTGACTGTATATGTTGGTACTTACATCCTCAGAGTGCAGGATGGAGTCCTCCTGCATAACCATATTTCTTGCTGCTTGTCCAAGAAGCTGAAAGAAACATTAGCAAGATTATGGAATTTAGGGCTGCAATTAATTGATTAATTAAACAAACTAATTTATTAAACATTCAAAGTGCTGGTGGAAAAAGTTAAGTGAATCCTTTGATTTAGTGGAGGTCATTCCAGAGCATTTCTATGGGGTTAAAGCTGCAATATTCAGCTTCTGGGAATAAAGCTAGTGCTAGCATGAACCTTGAAATCAATCCACTCTGCTCTGACCCTGTCCTTTCTCTGCTCCGCTCTGTGCACAGCACTTCAGCTATTAGTCTTATTAAGTTACAATAAATAAGAAGCTACAAAGCTTAGCAGTCAAGCAGAAATAATTGCTGTTCTCTGATTGGTTAGAAAGGTGAGCCTCACTCAAAAACCTTTCTACTATAAGATTTTTTTTTTTTAAGTACATACTGTAGCTTTAAGGCATGGCAAGAAAAACACAATTTAGTTAGTTTGTTTGATTTAATGGATTGTGCTTGTTCATAATTGTGGTCTGGTCATATGGAGATATGACCAAATGTGTACATTGACAATAAATGCATTCATATGTTAAAACAAATGACATAAATGCAGTTAATTCCAAAGGGTTCACTTAACTTTACTTATTCTTACCATTGTGTCTATAGATCATTTTAGGGAGAAACTGCTGCATCTGCAACACTTGGTTTAGGTTTTTTGTTTATCAAGTAGTTATGTCAAAGTTAATGTTCAACTCTAATCTGAGTGACTGAAGTAAGCATTAAATGATTTAGGAAGAAAGTTTTCCTTTAAATCCAGTTGTAGCACTGAATTCTGCTAGCCTGCTTTAGCATTACCAAGTTGACGAAAATAAAACCTCAAGCTTAATTTTCAAAATATAATCCTTCCTAACGGAATCCATGGCAGGTGTGCTAGCTATGCTTTTATTTTGAATACAAAAATCGCTGTTCTGGCGGTGTTTCCGGTTCCTCTTCCTATATTCGCTAGCGATGATAAAGCTGTTAGCAGTGGCTGTAATATTCGGATAAAATCACTTGTGTCGTTTTACCTCCTGACTACGTGATCCTTTTAGCACTTGGCGGGTAAGTGCGATTGCATCGCCGCTACATGAGCCCACTTTATCGGATAATAAGCCTTTGACAGACTGACCGAACCGCGGCTGCGACTCAACTGACGCCATCTTCTGTTTTGACTAGCGACGGTGCGCGGGCGAGGCCAAAATACACAGCATCGCGTCCGTAGACAAGATTTGATGTCACCTCGTAATACTCCAGACTGAATGGTGTCATAAATCCATCTGCAAAGTAACTGAAGCTGTCAGATAAATGCAGTGGATTGACAAAATTTCCCTCTGAAATGCAGTGGAGTAAAACTAGTAAGTAACCATTAAGTAATGTAGCCTACTTGAAAGTGGTACTTAAACACAGCAATTTGTCTGTCCTTAAATCTAGATTAGTTCTTGACTCCTAGTTGTCCATAAATCTACACTGCAAACAATAAAAAAAAAAGTTAAGAAAACTCAACATTTTAGGGCAACAAAAAAAAGCAAAGTTTGGTGTTAGGTAATGTAACTTAATTTCTCAAGTTTAGGCTTGAAGTTTTTCCAATGTAAAATGTTTACTTCTGCTAGCTTAATTCTTTATAGTGTGTTGTATACACTCAAGTCACACAAATCTTGGCTTGCAAATAAGTTAGAATTATTTTTTGAAAATATTTTCAATATTTAAATCAACCTCATTACCCACCATCAAAGGTTTGCTGTACTGTCAACTGTTACAGTGTAATAAACCAGGTGTGTGTCGCTGTTGGAAAAAAGCATTAGCAAGCAGGCTCATGTTAGCTTCCTACTGTTAGTGTTCATTGTTCATGTTTGTGCGCTGGAAACAGGACTGGGTTGATCTCGTGGGACTGAAAAAGTCTTAGTTATTGTTGCTCTGCTGATGATTGACTGCAAAGTTAGAACTTCCATCCATTATCTTAACTGCTTGTCCTCGTAAGGGTCACAGGAATGCTGGAGCCTATCCCAGCTGTGAGAGACAGTTAGAACTTACTACAGTCAATAAATTAAAGCTTGACTTTAATTATTTTGTCAAGAGGTTGCTTTCAACTGACATAATTCAATTTTGTGGAACCTGCAACCTTGACTTTAATTATTAACTTTAAGCTAACTTTAATTAATTTTATTAATTAAAGTTAAGGCTTCAATTTGTGAGTGTAAGGAGGAGTAGGAAAAAAAAGCTATTGACAGCCTGCAGGAAAAAATAGACAGCATGTCCAACATTTTGGTACATGTAAAAGTCCTGAATTAAACGCTTGACTTGTACTTGACATTACACTTCACATGTGTAAAATCAACACTTTCATGGTGTTGTATTATTGTATTGTTATTCTTCTGTTCTCTTTGCAGCAGCTGATCTGGGTGGCGCTCTGAATATGTGTCATATTTTATAAAGTGATTGATACTTTTGTATTGTAACTGTTAAAAGTCACAGCAAACTGAATACTCAAATAAAGTACCTCAGAATTGTACTTCAGTGCAGTAATGTACTTAGTTACTTCCCAACACTGTTGACTAGACTTATACAGTGCTATGTGAAAGTGTTTGGTCATGGTTTTTATGCAAGGATTCAATGAATCAAGTTTCATTTTATCTTGTTTAAGTTGGCATAGCCGCACATATTCAGACTCAAGGTTATGGCATTGAAGGAGCTACATAAAAGCGTGGCCCTGCAGCAGCTCAGGGCCCTTCCTGCACAGCTCCCTGTGATGATTGGCCTCTGCTGAACCAAACTCCTCCGTCGGGGCTCTTCTGCTATGGATATGTCTTGGTTTCTCTGCCTGTCTGTGGTTTTGGCTCTTGCTCTGGCTCTGTTAGTGGTGCAGGTGAAGCTTACGATGTTCAGACGTGGCCCCCGGAAGCCTCCCCACCTCCCAGCACTGCCCGTGATCGGCAGTTTGCTGAGTCTGCGAAGCCCGCACCCTCCTCACGTGCATTTCAAAGAACTGCAGGAGAAGTACGGACAAACGTACTCTCTGAAGATGGGCTCCCACAACGTCGTCATTGTCAACCAGCACGCACATGCAAAAGAGGTCCTGCTGAAGAAGGGAAAGACATTTGCAGGAAGACCCAGAACCGTGGGTATATCTCTTGTTTAGTGTGTTCTTGTCTGCAGCAGCAGTCTTCATTTATGCTTCATCCTTTTCCATCCCTGTGCTTGTGTGATGCAGGTGACCACAGACATTCTAACCAGAGATGGGAAAGACATCGCATTTGGAGACTTCAGTGCTACATGGAGGTTCCACAGGAAAATAGTCCACGGAGCACTGTGCATGTTTGGAGAGGGCTCCACTTCCATCGAGAAGATCAGTGAGTACACTTGACTCTCCGTTCCTCTTAATTCACTTATATAGTGAAGTTATAAACTGTATACACAGTTTAGTTTGCCGTCTGTCCACCGACTGACAGATAAATTAACCAGTTGTTGCAGCACTATTTCACTCTTTTTCTTTTTGTCATGTTTGTGTTGTACTATATTGAACTGGATGCAGGAGGGAGTACACAAGAGTACTGTGTTAGTCTGGCCATCAACATTTTCCACAACTTCAGCTTACTGAAAATGTCCATCTATCATATCATTTTTAAAAAGGCTCTGTAATTTAATTTTTATTAAACAAACAAAAGGAATCAACACCTTTGTTAGGGACTATTTTCAGCAGCATTTAGTGCTGTAGTGAGTATATATGGCAGCAGGATGGAAAGAAAGTTCCACTGAACAACAGTGGAGAACAAGAGACTAAGACATATGAGACATGAGATACACAAGGAGTAAACAGTACAGTAAGAATAAGCGAATGTCTTCTGTGATGATTTGTAGAGCGTAGCATGGTAAATATGTCAGTAAGTGAACATGGTCTGTGTCCTGTGTCCTGCTCAGTCTGTGCAGAGGCCCAGTCTCTGTGCTCCGTCCTGTCTGAGGCAGCGGCTGCTGGACTGGCCCTGGATCTGTCTCCTGAGCTGACCCGGGCCGTCACCAACGTCATCTGTTCACTCTGTTTCAACTCTTCCTACCGCAGAGGAGACCCAGAGTTTGAAGCAATGCTGCACTACAGTCAGGGCATCGTGGACACTGTGGCAAAGGACAGCCTGGTGGACATCTTCCCCTGGTTACAGGTAGACAACATGAACACCACATGGCCGAACAATTAAAGGTGATGAGGTGAAAGATGACACAGGCCATCCCCAACGTCTGATCACCCCAGTGCCATCCCTGCATATTGAAAAGTCTACAGAAAATGCTTATACACTAATAATATATCACGCAGTGTCTATAAAATAAAACTGCACATGACTCTTTTTCACAGATTTTTCCTAATGCAGACCTGCGTCTTCTGAAGCAGTGTGTTTCAGTCAGAGACAAACTTCTCCAGAAGAAATATAATGAACACAAGGTACAGTTTCCTCTTGGTGAAACGTGGATGCCCTGTATACTGTCACTGCTGTGTGGCAGAGAAGATGATAGGGTTTTTTAATGTTGTAATCATTCTTCCTCTTTATACTTGCCTTGGATACTGTAGATCCTAAGCTAAAGTCCTTACAATGGAATGGAAAATCCACAGACCTTGTTTTGTGCATTCAGATGTGTAGCTGAAACTAATATGAGGCTTCAGCAGGCAGGGTTAACAGCTGTGTAAATGCTCACATACTGTATGCATTACCTTCAACACTAAAATTACTGACTGGATATGTTATCAGAACATGATTACATATCCACGTTTGTAACAGTTGTTACCAAATAATGTTGTTTTCAAGGAATTTCCCTGCAAATGAATGTCAAAGTAAAACTTTTGTAAAACCTGTAAAATACACAACAGTTTGAAGCAGTGTGCTGACTGACAGAGGTCTGACCAAGTCTAATCTCTGTCAGTGATCTAACAGCAGCTTCTCCAGCAGTCTTAAATTGAGAAAGACCGGACAGGAAATATGTGATGTTAACTACAACAACAGTATTGACCACTGTGTGATCTGTCTCGACATACTGATTTCTGATCATTCAGTTGCTCTAAGTTATCTAATGTGACTGTGTGCATACTGTACATTGATATGGTTACCCCCCTCCTGCTTGCAGGAAGATTACAGTGACCATGTGCAGAGGGACCTGCTGGATGCTCTGCTGAGAGCCAAGCGCAGCGCCGAGAACAACAACACGGCAGAGATCAGTGCAGAGTCTGTGGGCCTCAGTGAAGACCACCTCCTCATGACTGTTGGAGACATCTTTGGAGCTGGTGTGGAGACCACCACCACTGTGCTCAAATGGACCATCACTTACCTTATCCATCAGCCACAGGTAAGGCTGGAGCAGCAAGTCAAGCTGAGCCAGATTTTGGCTTAGTGTTAAAGTTGAGTTGAAGTTTTCAGTTTTCATAGTTTTAACTTAAGAAACATAGTGTTTAGAGATGTCTTCAGCTGCAGTTCCTCTGACGTCCACTAGATGCCACTCTGACTCTACTGAATTTAATCTTCGTTTCCACATTAGCCTTAAAGATAATGACGCTTTAAGAGAAGTACGTCCTCTTATTGGCAGATATCTCAGCCCTTCCCGTGTTGGCACATTTGTAAATGATGCTGCATGATAATGCAGACTTCAAGTCACCCCTTCAGAAACCTGTGAGTGATGTCACGGCTACATCCTCAGCAGTGTTGGCACCAAACATCTGTGGTGAGAAACCTCATGAAAGAAAACTGCACTGCAACTACAGTGAGAAGACACCGTCGCTGGATCAGTATAGGTTGTCACATGACAAATTCAATAAATGCAGGAACTGAGAATGATCCATAGTAACATGTTCACATACGCATCATTCAATGACACATTCATGGTCTGTGTTTGTGTGTGGTTTTAGGTACAGAGACGTATCCAGGAGGAGCTGGACAGTAAAGTAGGGGGGGACCGGTCTCCCCAGCTCAGTGACAGAGGCAGTCTGCCCTACCTGGAAGCCACCATCAGGGAGGTGTTACGGATCCGCCCTGTTGCCCCTCTGCTCATTCCCCATGTGGCTCTCAGTGACACCAGGTGCAGTCATTCATCATTGTCATCCACCTCTGACGGGATGGAAACAATGCAGCTGATCAACTCAACCTCTCTCTCTGTCTCTGTGCTCCTCTGCAGCATCGGGGACTTCACAGTGAGAAAAGGAACTCGCGTCATCATCAACCTGTGGTCTCTGCACCATGACGAGAGGGAATGGAGAAACCCTGAGGTCTTTGACCCTGGTGAGAGGAAAGCCTCTGGGAAAATGATGTGCTGATGTGTACACACAGACTAAATATGTGCATCAGCACTGCTGTTGGTGTGCTTGTGAGGTTTGTATTAATTCTGATCCCTGTTCTCTGCGTACCCTGCAGGCCGGTTCTTAAACAGTGAAGGCACAGGTCTGACCATCCCATCCCCCAGCTACCTGCCGTTCGGCGCGGGGCTCAGGGTGTGCCTGGGTGAGGCTTTGGCTAAAATGGAGCTCTTCATCTTCCTGTCCTGGATCCTACAGCGCTTCACCCTCTCTGTCCCACCAGGGCACTCTCTGCCCAGTCTCGAGGGCAAGTTTGGTGTGGTCCTCCAACCGGTTAAGTACAAGGTGCACGCTACGCCCAGACCAGGCTGGGAGAGAAAGTGTCAGGCATGTCCTCCAGCTCCTTTTTTATAAATACAACATTGGATGTGATACACAGTGTTTGAAGTACCATGGAATACTTCATTGAGGAATCTGAGGCTGGAGGAGGGTGTGCACACCTATAGCTTAAAGTATATATTTAATAGGAGACGCTTTGCTCTCTTCTGTGGCTGTGGTTCAGCTTGATTAAGCAGCCATCAATGAACTACAGGGTCAGTGGTTCGACTCCCAGTTCCTCTTGGCCACGTCACTCAACAAGACTCTTGGTGCCTTAAACGTCTGTCCACAAGAATTTCCCCAAGGGGTTTAATAAAGCATTAAAATATATCTATTAGCTTTTCCTTGTCATCAGGAACTTTTGCCCTGAATCTCAGTTGTAGTTCCTGCAATGTCAATGTTGGTTCACATTTTGTATAAAATAACCTAAATGAGATGTAAGTTTTTAAGGTTACAAAATGTATATTTTTGAGTAGATCCATCATCAGTGTGTGGAATATTATTGACGTAAGATTAACTGTGACTGTGAAACGTGTGCACCCTGTACATACAGTACATATATATATATATAAACTCTAATAAAAACTGTGAAAAGCAGCTGTTGACGGTGTTTGCTTGAAATGAACGCCTGGCTCATGATGATATGATTTGTTTCTGTTGGATCACAGTGTAGTGATTCTGTTCTGAATGGTAATTTTTTTAATTTATAAAAAATATAATGCATTTATAATTCGAATGAAATAACACATAAGGATGGACGGTGTTGATCATAAAAAGAATATGATCAGGGGGATGTCATGGTGTCATGGAAATGTAACTATGATGAGTGTGCTTCAAAGCTACAATATGCAACTTTTGGGAGTGAAACCGTTCAGGTATTAGTCTTATGACATGTCGATAACTCTAAAAGCAGAAATAATATGCATTCTCTGATTGGTTAGGTGAACCTTTATGAAATGACTATGTGTTGAGTCTGAGTCTCTGCAGCACCACGCTACACAATAAGACAAGTTTTGGAGCAAATCTGCTCATTTCTATGAGAACAACAGTTGTTGGTCTCTCAGCGTTGCCACTGTGTTGTGTTGATCTTTCTACATGCAGTCAGACTACTTTTTGTCCCATTCTTGTGAATTTTCCTGTGAGACTGCTGTGTCTTTTCAGCAGCTGTTTTCTTGCACTAATGACAAAGCCTGTCTCTGTGTTGTGTGTGTGTGAACTCTCCCCTTCATACACCTGTTTTGTTGGGGTACGCTGATTGACACGCAGAGCCCGCCCCCCTCCACTGTCCTTTTCTTTTAATTGGTGCGACACTGGCGTGTATGGAAATTCCCTCGCGCGACCCCTGGCTCACACCTGACCGTGTGCGGTGAGCGTGAGAATGCGCGAGGCCGCAGGCCGGCACACACACACACACACACGCTACTGCGCGGTCTCTCTCTCTCCCACGCACACTCACACACAGACACACACATCCGGCGACAGCTTCTTCCGCTAACCGGCGGCCGTAGACCATTGTCACTCTGCACCGAGCGCCGGGAAGAGGCCGACAGCATGCCCCGGTCTTTTTTAGTGAAGAAACATCAGAGCGGCAGCAAGAAAGCAAACTATGGAGGACTGAAGTCAGAGACTGAGGGTAAGACTTGAAATAACTGTAACGCTCACAGGAGGAAAAGTAACGAAGTACTCCAGTATAAGTTTGAGAAATAGACACTTTATTTCAGTGTGACTTTTTAACTGTTATTTCTACACAGACATTAAAACAGCTACAGTTTCTCTTACCTAAGCTAACACCATACAGACAAACACGGTTTACAAGTCAGTAACTAGCCTGTATCAATAACTGTTTACTCCAAACTTTATTTTTGAATATTTATGTACATATACATCTTTATGCTGTAAATGCTCCATTTGTATTTATAGAGCTAGAGCTACACTTAAAGAGCAGCAGCTTTTGTTCTGGTAGAGATGACTGCTTCACAGAGCTTAAACAAATCCTCTTTTTGTAAAGTAAAGTGAGTGGTTCTATATTTCTTTTTCTGTATGTTGTGAACCCCTGCAGAGCTTAATACATCTATTTCTGTCTTGAGACCTTTACAAAATGTAAAGAACCTCACGCTGCATAAAGGAAAATTATCTATATATTTATATGACCACAAACAGAAAATGGAGTTTTGTGTTTAGCAGGTGCAAAATCTGTCCCCAAAGAGTTACAGCATTGTCCCCGAGTCCTCCAGAGACCACAAGGGCCCCATTAAGCAGCCTCAAGAGCCTATGCAGCGGCCTTCCAGGCCTTCCTACCAGCAAATCCCTCCTTCAACTTTTGTATTTGTTCCAATACAACCCTTAAAGTGAGCCAGTCCCCCCCTTCTCCATCCCCCACCACTGTATTGATGAACTGCCATTACCATCAGAATAGGGCCAAGAAAGAGGAGCTGCTAATAAGACTGAAATCATCTTCGGTTTAAAGGAAGCTACAGACTGTGACAACCTGATTAAGTGTGCGAAAACTTTTTAAAGGTTCAGTCACACTTCATTGTCATACCTGTTCTTAAACTTCAAACTATATGAAAAACTCTTTTAGTTTTTAGTACCAGTACAAATTCCTGCCTAAATGGGAAACACTCACATGAACACTATTCTTATTGCTGCACTCTTTGCTTCTCTGTTGCTGTGTGCACACACCACTGGTTCAAAGAGGCAGTGAAAGTGTGTTGAAATATACAGTGGGACCTGTCAGTCATTCAGTCAGCCAGTTAGAAACTAACAGAAAACAGATGGTCAGGGCTTTTCAGATTAACTTCAGTTTAGTGCAATATACAAAATTTCTGTCTGCTCTGTTTTATATAGACACTGTCACTTTAAATTAGCAATTGGATTTAGAAGTGGAAGTGAGAGAACATGGTTTATCTGTTGTGTAAGTTTGGATGTGATTCCATAGTGAACATCAATATCTTTCTACACATTAGAGATATTAAAACAGTGTAACAAGTAGCTGCAAGAGAGCCTAACCAGCAAAATGTACACTCAGACATAACACAGTTGTTGCCAACCTGAGGGTGAGATCCACCATGCGGATTAAAAGATTAATCTGAGGGGTCCTAAGACGGGCAACATGACAGAAAGACAGGAAAATAGTGTAGACCACTGAAAATTCAGGTTGTTTGTCTGGATTAGTATACACTACTCACAAAAAGTTAGGGATATTTGGCTTTCGGGTGAAATTTATGGAAAACGTAAAAAGTTTACACTACA
>JAUMHL010000007.1:1562484-1574956 GCA_032362345.1 Sandelia bainsii | reverse complement strand
AGTGGGACTGTTGGGTTTTCTACATTATTCTGTATATATTTATATAATGTGTAAGGTCTTAAACCTTACACTGTAAAAAGTGCCTTGAGATGACTTGTGTTGTGATTTGGCGCTATAGAAATAAAGTTGAATTGAATTGAATTGATGTTTGCAATAAAGCACATTGCTACTCGTTCTGAAGACCTCATAATAAAAAGACAGCTACAACAGATTCAGTGTTTTTTTCCACTTTATTTAAGGGGAAAAGAAAAAAATGCTACAAAAAATCCTAATAGTGTTCTGATAAAACCCAAAGCAGTGCAACAGCTGGAAAATCATCACCATCGTGTCCAGCAGCAGTGTCTCTGAAAGCACTTCTTATTGATATTATTACTATGTTTAGAAAGAATGCATATTAAACCACACTGAAGGCAGACATTAGGTTTACGTCTGCTGTCTCCACACAAACACTACCTCAAACAACCCAAATCAATTTTGATTTAGCTGATTTTGAAATATTATTATTCAAAAGTCAATCTAAAAACACTGGATCCTACATTTCCCATAATGCAACTTGACAGCATCTCTTTCTTAGACCCTTATGTGGCAAACACGTACAACTTGTAACCCTAGTCTGTAACCCATTTTTCTGTTAGAAATCTGTGGCCTCGCAGTCCAAGATAAAAGAACCCTGATGACATCACTGTGACATCACGAGGGTTATTTTCTCATACGAGTGCACAGAGCTCATCCAGAGCTAGAAGACGGAGTGTACAGCTGCTTTCACAGACTGAGAAAGACTTTTATCATGACGGGTGAACTGAGCTGTATGTGTAAAATGTGTGGAGTGCCCCTTTAAAGCTGGAAGGATGAGATAAGCTTCGACTGTTCAGAGTTATTAGTGTCCTGCCATCTTACAGTACACTGCAGTCGGGTCCAGTCAGTCCCTGACACCCCGGTAACCAGCTATTGTTGGGTTCCAGCAGGCTACAGTTCTATGAGTGAGGTTCTTGAGCTGTTGGGCAACAGTGGTTTGGACAATGTGATTAACAGACTAAACACAGTATCTGTTAGCATAGAGTAGCAATAGCATATTGGTGCTAAATGAGCCTGTAGGCTAGTCAGCGCTAACTAAAAGACAGGCTGGATTTTTTTCTGTCACAACACCACTCATATGCCATATGCATTTGCACTGCTTTTCAGGTATTAGACTGTATCAAATTACAGTAAATAAGAAGCTAAAAAAGAAGCAATGCTCTGATTGGTTAGAAGGGCAAGCCTCACTCCAAAGGTGGAGATCTCTGCACTGCTGACATTACTGTTCCACTAGCTTTAAAATGCAGAGATACTATATAGTGGGTCACTGGTAGGAGGAGGAACCATTAGCATAACTACATACGGCATCTGAATATTGTTCTGAGATAAAAATCTGAACCACTCTTTTAACCCTTACAGGCCAGACAGTTTTCATGCCACCGCTGCAGTCTACAGTGTAGCACACTTTGCTGTTTAGTGTGTCTGTGTTTGAGACTGCTGAGCTACTGTAAAGCTGTGCAGCTGCCTTTAAATATCATCAGTGATGAGCAGATATTAAACGCAACAGCACAAAAATGGATTATTTACATTTCTTGTGGTCAAGTGAAGAGCTCAGAAAGAAGCTGATAAAACATGTACACAACCTGTAACAAAGTAAGAACTGAAGGTTTGTGCTACAGAGGGGAGACAATTCTGCCAACAGGCGTTAGGTAACATATAAAAGATTCCTATTATAATATGAATAGAAAAACACAAGAAATAACTGGAGGAGATGAGGTGGTTGAATCCTACTCAAATACAAATACTGGAGAGGTCAGATGTAGAAAAAACAATTTTTTCCATAAAATTGTGACTTTTTAACAAGAACTCTTTGTTCAGACTGAACGTCAACCTAGCTGAAGAGATGGGGAAGCTCCTGCAGAGATGGGAGAATGCGGATTGTTTCCCAATCATCTGATCAACTTAAGGTGAAAAACCATGTGAACTCATGAATGTACAGAGACAGTAACACAAAGCACAGACATGCTGTGACGCACACTTTGGGGAAAAATAAAATTCTGTTTGTGCCAATAAAACAAAGAAAAATCTAATTCTCCTTCAGTCTGACCAAATCAGTTCCTTTCAGTTCAGGTGACAAAACAGAACATGTTGCCATGTTGGTTTTACCAAACCGGTAACTAGTGATTTTTAGATGCCTTCATTTCACCATAGAAGTTGTAATTACAACTGGTAATTTGTAAAGCATGAAAATCTACATGCTAAGGTGAGTATATATTTAGAGAGTGACACCATGAAATCAAACAATCAAGATGTGTATAAGTGTAGACTGTCATGATTCATTTAAGGGTTTGGTCTGGATGAAACGTGAAGGAATTAAATCCATTCACAGAAACCTCAAACGGTCTAGTGGTGACTTCAACAACAGCAGCATTTGGAAGCTTGTTGACCACACTCAAGACATAGAGACAGCAAAAACACAGGAACCAATCAGATCTTTCCCTGGTGAAGGAAAACTCATTGACAACGTTTGGTCAGAACAGGAATATCCTACAGGAGGTAGATGTATCTGTGCCAAGAAGCAAGTGAACACTTCATTTGTACTGTGAAGTCACTGTGCATCTATGAATAAACATGTTTAATCAAACCCTCAAATGAAAGCAGATAATCCACATTTAAACACATCTTGACTGTTTCATTTCAAATCCCTTGTGGTGACATAAAGAGCCGATATGATGGAAATTGTCTAGATGTATACAGAATACTTTGTCAGTGGAAAGAATTTTCTATCCCTCAGCCTACCCACTCTGTAATCATTCAGCTGTCCTAAATCATTAGCCCCCACCTCACGTGACATTAATCTGTGGGTAATAAACAGTATTCCAGTCAACTCTCATTATTTTTATCATAAAATGATGGTA
The DNA here is from genome assembly GCA_032362345.1 of Sandelia bainsii. NCBI lineage: Eukaryota > Metazoa > Chordata > Actinopteri > Anabantiformes > Anabantidae > Sandelia > Sandelia bainsii. Next base: position 1,572,023 of record JAUMHL010000007.1, on the reverse strand, counting down.
TGATTGGAGATGACTGGAAGGAAGAAATGGCACATGCTACCCATTTAAATGTACCCACTCAACAAATACCATACAAACAAATGGTTCATTTTCTAACAAAAATAACTTCAGACGTCTGACAGCTTTTTACTTTAACAAGAACTTTTGTTTTTAACAAAACACTAATTCTGCAGTGATATTTAATTTCAAACTCATGAAAGAAGAGTTAAGATTATACAAAAAGAACTGTAGCTATTATTTAAAAAACGGAATGAATTAAAGTGCAAATGATGAACGCATCCTTCTGCTGAAACGCTGCCCAGTGTCACCTCTTCTGTTTTCTCCCAAACCTGTCTCCATAGAAGGAGCATGATTTGTGTGAGTGTGTGTGCATCATCAGTATGGCTCTGCATGTCTGGAGAAAGACTGCCATCTGTTGGTTAAACTCTGAAAGATCAGTCTCTTAAGTCCTCTACAACTTTCTTTTGTGTGTGTGTGTGTGTATTTACGTGTTAACAGCAATTCAAGTTTGTAAATCAACTTCAGTGTCCCCCGAAGGTTGTGGCTTGAAACAGAAACTTTTTCCAAAAATATATCTTTTTATACTCATCTATCTTGGCAGATGCATCATAAAAATATTCCTTGTAGCAAGTGAGTTAAAGAAGCAGAGAACAGGACAGTGGAGGTCAGACCTCCATCCAGTGCTTCCATGCTTTCTGATTGTTTTCCAACTAATATCTACAGATTGGTCTGGTAATAAAAAATACTGACAAGTGCAAATATTCACATGGATAAAAAACAGCAACTGTCTGACTTTGCTTCCGGGGTGACAGTGAACAGATGCTAATGCCTGCTATTGTAAATGCTGACATACTGTTGAGCTCAGGATGGTGTTACAGGCATTCTGGACATGACACATGATCCTTCCTTCACTGGTGCAGTGTTCAAGCTGCACACGAAGCTGTAAAGTCTGACGTCTCTTTAGGTCTCTTTACATTGTCTTCAGATGGGCGGACGGTAAGGGATGAGCTCCACTTTCAGCTTCCAGGATTTGTATCATATGTCAACATGTGGAGCTTGTGTTTGGTTTTGCCGTATCCGATGACAGTACACAGGATGTTCATCAGCCCCACAGCTCCCAGATAATATTTCCATGTTTGGCTCTTGCGGTCCCTTTACTGATGAATCCAGCTGGACTGGGATCTGGTTAAAGGACCCTTACATATTTTCAGGTCCTGCAGTCAACTGACTGAAGTCTGAAGCTGAAGAGATCTATGACCCCAGTATTGGATCAGTGCAGAAAGCAATGCTGCTCCCTCTGGAGTAGCTTTTATATTGCCAAGTCTGACAAGCTGACACTAGCATCTAACAACATGACTGATGATTACATGTGACAGCACCTACAATAAACTCACTGTAATGTTTGTGAATCCAGAACTTAATTTAGATTAGTCTGTCCCAGAGACCTTTCTTGTTCTCTGAAGACTATTAAATACACACCAGAGAGCCACACCACTACACTGGGTGGCACCATCGCTGTGCCCAGCTTCCACCTCTCTCTACACTGATTTTATGCTTTCTGCAACTGTGAATGACTGAGAGGACAATGAGCCAAGTAAGGGGTGGCATGTAGCTCAGTTGGTAGAGCAGTCGTTCATAGAGCAATCATCTATGAACCCTGTGGTCAGTGATTCGACTCCTGGTTCCCCCTGGCCACATGTCGAGGTGTCCTTGGACATGACACCCCACAGTAGCATCTTCCTCTACTGCAGCTGTCCAAACAACAGTTTCTAACAGGATCAATGAAGTCTGTCATTATCATTATTAAACCAGGGCATTTATCTGGGTCTATAGGCCCATTTCCACTGCAGGAGCATCCCCCAGGAACCAGAATCCTTTTGAGGAACTTACTTCCTCTACCTGTTTCCACATGGGGGAACCAGGGTCTAAAATTTAGTCCCAGGCCATATTTCTACAGCTCCAAAGTCCCTGGGCAAGAGGTAGTACTTTTTGAAGGTCCAGGAACTATCGAGGCAGGGTCTGCTGTACTGAATGTCACTGATTTGTCAAATACGGAGCAGTATTTTTAAAAACCCACTGCACCACTGCTGTGCATATAAATACAGAGAGCGACCATCGCGCTTTTGATACGTAACAGACTCATCTGTTTAATCTTCTCAGGGCTTTGGCCCTGCTATGGAATTGCAAATCACAATATCCTAAAATAAATTTTTACCCAAAGGAAAGTTCCTGGGCTTTAGTTCAAGGGGAAGAAAGGAACTTTCTGGTGGAAACACAGCTTATGTTTAGGACAGAGGCCAGAGTAACAGACAATTCCAGGAAAGCTGAGGGACAGTAGATGCGGTTACTGCACAGTCTCTCTGTAGACACTGGCACTTCACACAGACCCTCTTCGACATGGGGAGAAGTAGTAGCATAAGTTATTTTGGAGAGTGAGAGAGTAAGCAAGCGAGAGAGAGTGGGAGTGAGAGAGACAGAGGCCTTTCATTTCACAGAGGTGTCGTCTGTAACAATTTAGTTCACCTTGAATCCATCAGCCTCCAGACAAACTAAACATGACCTCGAGATGACAGTCATTTCAGTCGTGCATCTGAAAAGCGTGTACTTTGTTTCTGAAGTCCGAACCTTAATTAACTTACACATATTTAACTAATTTGCTTCTGTGGTGGTACCGTCCAAGACATTAGCTGTCATGAACAATACTTTTACAGGTCTTTACTAATGACACCTCAGTCAACAAGTCACCAGAAAAACACCAGATACTTGTCAACAAGGCTGTACAATACCACAGAGGAGCTCAGCAGGAGAGCTACTGATTTATTGTTTCATTTTTCTGAACCACTCATGAGGGTTTTAGATCCAGCAGGTTTCAGGATGTTTTTAAAACTCCACAGAGATATAGCCCTTCATGCTTTGGGAGCAACTGTCATGTGAACTGTAGCAGAGGGTGGACAGACTGATTCCAAGCTGTAGGTTGGCATTTTTTAAGTGAGCGTGTGTTTAACATACTGCAGATCATCTTGATATAGTCACTGGATCCAAACACACGGGATTTAGTCTCCAAATCATTGGATCATCAATCAAAAAGCAGTGATGATACCTGCATTTGTTTTGTAGCCACCTGGCTACACCTGGACATTATCACCCAATCCAAAGCTGGACCTCTCTGTGATGTGGATCTCTCAAGAGAACTGTGTGAACGCGGCCGCCTCCAGAGGAACAACAGCAGTGCAGAGTGATGAAGGTGACAGCCATTGCGGTGGAGCTGGTAATACCGGTGAGAGGATGGTGGTGACGTGGCTGTCGTCAGTTTTCAGCCAGTGACAGTGCCAGAGCTGCCTGCAGTGCCGCCTCTTCATCAATGCTGTAGTCCTGACAAAAGACAACAAACAGCAGCTTCTAGTCACAATGTCACCCTCTAATCAATGGCTCTATCATTTACTACTTTGGCAAACGTGATAAATCTAGTTTTATTCTCTATTTAACACCATGTCTTTCATAAGCTTGCTTACTTGGCTAATAAATTCTAATTGATACATTCTGATTGTTACTTAAATGTGACTCTGTTCTTATTACAATTAGTATTTTTATTGCTAGGTCAGTGTGAAATGTTAACATTTGTAAAACATATGATCATGTTTCATGGTGGCAGAAACTGCACATACAGATGTATTCAGACTCCAGAGGAAGTGAGAGAAAACATTCTCTTTCAGCTTTGATTGGATGATGGTAGATTTCTTTGCAGCAGAGCGGACTTACAACAAAGGTGTCATAGGAGAACTTGTGTCTGTGGAGGAGATGCTGGAGGAAGTTGGAGCTCTTATAGCTGGGGTCTCCCCACGGCATGGCTGAACACACCGGACACACCTGGACACACACACAGACACACAATTCAGTCACCAGCGTTGAAAGGATAAGTCTGGTGATTTTCTTTGTGTTAGTCTGTGGACCTGATTATAGATAAACTACAGAGTCCATATTTTTCATATTGAAGACGCCTGTAGCCCAGTGTAACGGTGTGGCTCACTGGTGTGTATTTAATAGTCTTCAAAGAACAACAGAGGTCTGTGGGACAAACAGATAACCTAAATCAAGTTCTGAATCACAGACTTTACAGTGAGTAGACACGATTCATTGTTGTTTTGGTCTCTATGTGGGATTTGTTAACAACAACAAAACAAGCAGCTTTATGCTCTAAAGTCAGGCTCTGATTAGTTAACGCCATGTGTTTAATAGATTTTTGAGATATTATGCTTGATCTAGGATTTCTGCTCCTTGTATTCTGTTTTTATTCAGAATAAAAATTTAGATAATATTATAGGATGTCGGCTACATAAATGTTGTCATTAACCTAGTAATTACATAATAATGACCTGGTAATTGTTCCCCACAACACTTTAGTGTGAAATTAGTTTGAAATTTTTATATAATTAGTTGGAAATCTGTGCACTATTAAGACAATATTTCACCTGATTACTATGAAAAAAACAGAAAACAAGTAAGTCTCTTACTGAACCCTGATACCTGAGGAACAACGATTTTTTTTGGGTGGCAAAACAACAACAACACTGGAATCAGGTTCCTGATAATCTTGAACGTAGTCCATGCAGTAAAAAAGACAGACTGACAACATTTGGCATCACCTGTGTTACCAGACAGTAGCAGAGAGAAGTCTCTTACCACTTTATTAGGGTCATTGCGATGGTTTTCCATACAGTGCTTCACCAGTTCCTGCTGGTCCAGGTTTCTGGCCCCACAGAACGGACACACAAACGTTGACCGGTTTGGAATATTGCTACATTTCACACGACACACAAACACAAACAGACTTATCATGACCTTGTAGTAGCTAATTCAACCTTACTGTAGTTACATTTTATAAAATAGGTGGTGACCTCTATATACTCATAATGTACACTGTGTACATCAGACTGTATGTGGAATGTACTGCTTGTACTGTTTACTGTGTGTTTTAGTTACTGACTGAAGTAAAGTTAAAATAGTTTATTTGAAAGATGACACTGTGGGGAAAATGATCAACTTACAGCTCCAAAGAGGCTTTGATAGCACTCTGTGACTTGGAATTATGGGAGCTGTAGTTGTTGAATGCTAAAAAACAGATTGTGGGTTTGTTCTCTGCTGACTGAGATTTTTATGAAAACTACTGTACTGAAAAAGTTTGTGCTTTACTGTACGTGGTTTTTGCAGCTAAGCGCTGATGTGGAGTGTGTGTACCTTGGTATAGGTTGGGAGGTGGGAACCACAGGGACAAACTTGGGACAGTTTGCTAACTGCTCCTGCACTTTAGAACAGGAAGCAATGTGGGACCTCATCTTTACCAGAGCCACCTGAGAAAACGCACCCACACACACACGCTGCATATCAATACCAATTACACAAGAATAACAGATCTGCTACTAGTCTCCAGTTCTAGAAACCTAAAATCTTTCCAAAAGATTTCATAAAGGACCTGTACATACCTTCTTGCTGCAGCCCCTGCAGGGTGCTTTGTATGAGGCCAGCTGCTTCTCCACACTGGAGGAGCGCTCCACTTTCTTGGGGTCAAAGGGCACACGACAGAGAGGGCAGAGGGGCGAGGTCACCTGGAGACATGGCTGCAAACACTCCCCACAGAACCTGGAACAGCAGACAGCACAGGAGGCAGGGTTAAGTTGATGAGGGAGGGACAAGCGCTGTGTCTCTCTGTCAGAGTATCAACCCACAACACACCAGCTGAAGGAGTCAATGCACACGCTCCTCCGTCCCTCATTACCCTGATACAGTGATCAACAAGAGTATGAGCCAAGAATCAGTGTTGCTGACTGCATCACTGTGTTTCCACCGTACGTAGTAATTATTGTTCCTTAACACAGACACTGTTCAGTTCATCCACTGACTATTATTCTATACCAGTAAGTCTAATTTACTGCGTGATGAACAGAATGCAGAATTCTATCATAAAGTTACCAGAGCCTAAAGTCTTCAAACTGCTGTTCTTCCGAAATCCAATTAATCAAAACACAAAATAAAACTGAAAATCCTCACACAATCCTCAAAAATTAAAGTAGACTGTTAGTGCAAGAAAGGTTTGATTGTTAATTAAAGATCAACTCTGCCATTTTTCAACTTGCTTCCTGTGGTTCTAGTTTGGAAAGTACAGTGGTACAACAGTATATGACTGGTAAAATCATTCTTTAAGATGATGTCACCTGGTTGCTTATACAACGGAGACTGTAGTCTTGGCCAACCTGCTTTTCTACAACTCCTCCTGATGATGTCATCTGAGTTTAAGATTTCCCCTAGATGACATCATCTGAATTGAGGAACTCCTCCAGATGATGTCATCTCAACTGCATTTTCCAGCTAGAGGCAAAAGATATTTTAACGTAGAGAAGGCAGATGAAGTTTCATACCACTGCACAGTACATGGATACTTTAAACTAAAACCATAGGAAGCAAGTTGAAAATTGATGAAGTCAATCTCTATCAAAATGCTAATGCTAATGTTTTCATTAGCATTTTGGTACTAAATGATAATATAGCTTACATAGCTATGAGCTATGTTTCTGCCATATTACCTGTTAAGGACCACATTACCCATGAGTCCGAGCAGTGGGCTTTATGGAGAAAATATTAGAATTCTATTAAACTGTGAAGCCTTCACTGTAAAAATCTGAAGCAACAGAAAACCACAGAGACTGAATTGATCTGAAGTTGCTTCAGAAAGTCACATTAAACAATATACAGTACAACACACACACACACACACAGTGACTGAAACTGAGTGTAAAGACTCTGTTTTATGCAGATACATTAATATAAAAAGGATTTAGCAGATGGAAGTTTTAAGCCTTTATTACACAGTACAGAGGTGAGTCTTCCAGTGTCCAGCTGTTTGCCTGAACATCTGTGTGTGTGTGTGTGTGTGTGTGTGTGTGTACAGGAAGTGGGGACCAGTGAGAAGCAAGCATTAGTGTCAGTGTTTCCTGACGTCTCATCCATCCCCATCAGCAGCAGAGGAGTAAAAATAGCTGCATTTTGCCTTTAACTAGAAATAGAAGTGAGTGCTCTTTGTTGTTCTGACTGAGAGAGATCAGAAAGACGCCTCTGTGACTAACTCCTCTCTGTGTTTGATCAGAGATAATAAGATGATGTCTCCATCCCATCACTGACACATTTCACATGGCAAAAGTCTCACTTTGCTTGATGCGTGTTCCTCCTCCAAGCTCAGACATGTTTTTGCATCTCTGCTGCTAAAAATGCTGTTTCCTCAACAATGTAAGAACAATGAAGAGGCTGACAGTTCTTCTTTTCCTCTCAATCAACTGATGGGTTTATGGTAGACACTTTTACCACATTCTCTTCCATCTTGTTTTAGAGGGTTTTTTTAATCTAATTTTCAGATTCATTTTTATAACACTAGACAGGTATATCATCCTCATCTTCCATCACATTTACCTGTTTGTTGTTTATATGTTTATGTGTAACATTCTTTTTCTTCTTTCTGAAAGATAGTTTGTACTTTGTTGTTTGAGTTTTTGTATTTAAGCGTGGAGAGGTCTGAGGCATCAGCCTGTGGCTCCGTGATCTCTCCGGTCACATCTGTTCCATTTCTAGGTTCATTTCTGCTTTTAAATTGTATTTATATTATGACAAAATAAATTAAACTAACCTAAACTAATACATGTTAAAAAAATATTTAAATTAAATTTAATTTGATTTTCTAATTTCTCATTTTGATTTGACAGGGTTTGATGATGTTCTACACTCACAGTAAAAAAAACACAGTATCTGTAAATATATTCCAACCAGTTATGAATTTTTGAGGTATTGATATTTAATTGCCAAAGATTTTATAACTAAATATCACCCAACATTACTTACAGATGAGGTTATGCAGTGAAAAGGACATCTGACAGTGTAAAAATCAACCTGTCACTGTTTTCTTCTAACTAATAATGATAAAATTATATCTATAAATATGCTGATCTTTATTTATTTAGTAAAGAAGATTCCTGTCAAATGAGCTCATACACTGTATCATAACTAGTAGTTGTGGAGTGGTCATCAGTCACAGCTGTATGACAATATCAGTGTTAGGTGCAGCTGCTGCCAGATGTTGTAAATCTATAAAACACACATCATCCGAAACGAGGCTTCTATAAGACAGCTGCAGCTGGACGTTTAAAATCGCTGAATAACACGCATCTAAACAAGAAGTAGCTACTTTACGTGTGAGCGCAGCTGGCGATGCTGACGGGTTTATGGTAGACCTCCAGGCAGATGGGGCAAGAGAACTGGCTCTCGATGCTCTCGGCCGGGGCTGTCAGCGAGCCCGGGCCGCTGCCTGGCTGCTGCTGCTGCTGCTGCGGGCGGAGCTGGGTGCTCGCCGAGACAAAGCTCCGAAACATCGCCATCATGGAGCCGGAGAGGATCTGCAGTGTCGACAACAGCTCGCTGTTGCCCGAGAGAGAGGAAGCCGTCCAACTGTTCAAACTGCCGCTAGCTTGTGCACTATCCGTACAGCAGTTTGAATATATGTCGAGCAAACATGGCAGCGTTTCAGTCGTCTTGTTATTAAATTATCTTCAATAAAGCAAAGCATTACTTCTCCCTGGCCGGAGAAGACATGCCGGAGAAGTAAACATTGGGAGCAGGGCACGTTGACGAGTGTCAGCGCGGTGCTGCGAGAATGACCTGGATAAAAACGTAAATCTATAAAGCGGGATATTGTCTCTAATGCTACATCCACATAGTTGTCAGATTAGCGCTTTTGGGAAAACGCCGGTGAACGCTCGTGAACAACACGCAGAGCTACAACAAAAGCCCTCCGCGCGCTGTGCTTTATAGACGTTGTAGTCCAACTGTAAAGTTCCTCACAGTACTGTACATTTGGAAGAACTACCATCCCAGCGCGCCCTTCGGCGATGTACAGTAACACGACTGGGTCAAAATTCCTGAGAAAAACTCAAGTACCTCGCGTTAACGCGACTTGTTTATAACGTGGTGTCATTAGCAAAGGAAACAGTAATTCTCTAATTTATATCATTACCGGATTGTTTGCTCAGTTTTTTTCTCTTTATAAAATACAGAATGTCCATTTATAAGCCTGCAGTAGTAACACACAGCTGACAAACTGTTTTCCTTATGTGCAGAAATATTTAATATTGAGTCACAGTCTCTCCAGTATTTTTATTGGAGATCTGATACAAATGTTTCTAAAAGAAACATAATTTAATTTATTATATACACAAAATGTGTCATATTTATTCATTTATCACTGTTATTTCCTTATGCTTGGCAGTTTCTTTTTTCTTTTCTGTATAAAGTCTACGTACTGTTGATTACTTATTCTCTTAAGGTGGTATTCCAGTAATGTAGAATGGCACTTCCTTAAAGCTGGGCTGTCTTGCAAATCCATCCATCCATCCATTTTCTTAACCGCCTGTCCTTGTAAGGGTTACGGGGGGTGCTGGAGCCTATCCCAGCTGTCATCGGGCGAGAGGCGGGGTACACCCTGGACAGGTCGCCAATCCATC
>JAUMHL010000007.1:1537518-1557545 GCA_032362345.1 Sandelia bainsii | reverse complement strand
ACCCCGACCTGTGCTTCTAGGAATATGATGATTAATATGACTTGGGGGGGTCGACTCATTCAAACTGACATATTCATTCTGCTGCAGCCAGGTTTCAGTGAGACTAAATAAATCTATCTGATAGTCACTTATCAAGTCATTTACTAACAGGGACTTAGACTCAAATGTCTGCAGATGTGAGATTATCAAAAACTGAAAAGATCATTTGTCTCCTCTCACCTGTCGTTCTGTGTTGAATGTCAGTTGTAATCTAGTTTCATTTCTATGCCATCACATATGAATGCTGCGTATTAATATGTTTACACCTGGTAAATGTACACCAGCGGTTTTGTCGTCGTGCAGGACGCCGTTTATACACACACACACACAAATAAACAGCAGTCAGCAGCAGCGTCCCAGGGCGCCCTGTGCCGCGGTTGTGTTGAATTCTGTTCTCCCCACTGAGATAAGTTTCCCCCTTCTACTGTCTCAACTTGGAGCGCGTGCAATAAAATAACTGAAGCTGACTTTGTAAGCAGCTTTGTAAACTACAGAGTTTTCATCCATGTGTGTGTCAGTGCTTCAGCTGTTCAACCTGCTGACTTTGTGTAATCTTACACACATAAACACGTGTCAGCACTTCTCCATGCCTGTGTGTGTTTGTGTCTGTCCAGCAGACGACAGACAAGGCCAGTGTCCAGCGTCTCACAGAGAGCTTCGTCATCAAGCTGCAGGCGGATTTCCCCTCAACTGTCAGCACCATCTACAGGTCAGTGTGACGCTGCAAACATCACAAACCTGCTGTTTTGAATGATTTGTAAGATACGTGTGTGTGTCCTGTAGGACCGGTGAGAAGCTGCAGACAGCATGTCGCAGCTCCTCCACAGCTGACCACTGTGACCGGTGTCTGCTTTGTATGTGTGCCCTGGACACAGCTGTTGGTGAGTTTAGATTATCATGTGTTACAAGAACATTTAGAAATCCCAAACTGGACCATAACGCGTTCTTTACACAACATGCATGAATTTGTCGTCCTCCTCGCTGCTCTTTCAGAGAACGCTTCAGCCTTTCAGGCCACACTGATCTCAGAGCAGCTCTCCCAGACCACATCTCCAGGAGCTGCCAGGACAACGATCCCAAGACATGGTACACGTTTCACATTTCACAGCACTGCTCTGAATCCTGCAGCACAGCAGATGCTAATAAAGCCCGTTTCCATTAAAAGCTCCAGTGCAGCCAGAATCAACTGCTCCCACTGGACAGTGCTGTTCATACGGAGGAGGAGAGGACTGTGGGAGGGCAGAGAGCAGTGGAGGCTGCTGTTCTTCTGCCAAGTAAGTGAGGTACTTCTTAATTTGACCAGTGATGAATGTGGTGTTGTCATCTGCAGTAATCACACACTGGGGGTGGAATGATTCTCCAAATCCACAGTTCTCTTCAAACCTCGGATTATTTTTCTTTTTGGGTTGGGCTCTTTTGAAACGCAGATGACCTATACACTACACGGTCCTTGAATGCCTTGCATGCTATCACATGCAAATTGTCAGCAGGCAGATTCCAAACGTGTCATCTTAAACCAGAACCACACTTTGTCTACACAGAAGGTCAGATTTTGTAGTCTCCTATTTGAATCAGTCCAGCTGCACGTTTCACATGACCGCAACCTCAAGTGTATCCAAGCCATGACGGAGCCCCGGAGCTGCTGTGGCCACAGAGTCTGCGTAGACATGATGTCTGTCAAGCAACAGCGCTGGTGCTCTTTGTGTGAGGCGTTCAAGGACAATATAAAGTATAGATAATCTGTGTCTCATAAGCTATGAGACCCCAGCAGCCAACACAAAGCGTCAGGATCTTTGTACAAAGGTCGGCCACCCCTGAACGTCTGTTGTACTATTTGGAAATACACAGTACTGTCACCTGCTGGTATGGAAAGGTATTTAATTTCACAGAGGCACCACGTCGTCCCAGGCAAAGGCAACACGAGAAAACAGTCAGCTTTTGTCGCTGCTACTGGTTTCATGTTGGCTTCATGTGTCTCTGCCTTTAGATCAATACTGATGGTCTACAAACATATTAGCAAGTAATGTGGACAAAGAATCACGCTCTGTAGGTTTAAGATCCTGTTGAGTTTGTGTGTGTGTGTACTGTTCAGTGATCCCTCTATGCTCATCATGTTGAGTTGTCTGTGCTCTGGTTGTGTTACAGGCGACCGGAGACAACCGATCTGAGGAGCCTGTTGTGTTACAGCTGTCAGCTGACCATCAAAGACATGGTGAGTGAAGACACACTGAACACGGATCAGGACAGTTTCAAGTCCAGTCATAGTTAATTTTTAACCATCTAATCCAAATAACAGTCAGTCTGGAGCATAAAATCCATCTTGAGCATTTTCCTCTTTACCTTTTCCATTTGTAAATAGATAAAAGAAAAACAGAGTTTTGTCTCGAAGTAAAGTGTTGTGCCGTGTTTTCTAAAGGAGCAGTGAAGTAAGAAATGTCACATGATCACACGCAGACCTTTGTTTTGCTTCTAGTCTTCAGTGGAACATCTCCCTCAGTACATCCTGTCAGAGGCTCAGAGGAGGCAAAGGAGGTGAGGGTGCCCGTTTAAAACCAATCACTTTTGTTGAGTAAGAGTTAAAGAATGACTTTACACCAACCTGCACATTTGGTAAATGGTTACTTTAAACCATATTACTCAGATTTAGTCTTTTCTCTAAACTCAGACCGAGATGCTGAACAGTGAGGACAGAAATGTGGCAGCACTGCTGTGTCTGTTGTGTTGGCAGGTGTCAGATGAGAGAGGAGATCAGCGAGTTCCTGCTGGACAATGGTGACAAAGGTGATTAAAGGAAGAACCGTGCAACTCGACGTTCACCTCCAGAAGAAAATACATCAGTTCAACCTACAGCCAGTGGAGGACTTTGAAACATACATGCTTTAATATGACATGTATGCAGCCATCCACCCTCCCACACACGTTTTAGAATCATATTAAAGTATCTGATTTACAACTTCATGTGTTTTCCTCTTTCATTCATTTAGAAAAGCTGATGAAAACTGATGTGATTGTTTAATTCCTGTTCTAATGAACTTTGAATGTGTTCTGTAAACCTGCCTTCAGGCAGTGAGAATGTTCTTTGTCACATCACCTGCTGGCTTTAGCTGACTTTATAGGACTGAAGTTGTCACGTGACCAGAGGCCACAGCTCCACTAGCAACTAAATGCTTCCTGAGCCTATTCACCTCATATCCCTGGACTCTGACATCATGTGCTTATACACATTTTAACTCTTGTTAAACTGGTTGTAGGGGGCTCCAAAACTTTTTTCACATTCAGGGCTACAGTGTGCTTCTCCAGCTTCTCTACCTTTTGAAACAGAATCTTCATGCTTAACATATTTCTCACACAACAAATGCAACTTAATGAATCCTTAACTTTTGCCTGGTGGGTATTTAATCCCTGCGAGACTCAGGGGAAGTGATGTGACATAACTGACAACTATAAATAACCTCCCAAGTACGGAATCAACCAGGTTTGGCTCCACATGAAACTGCCTGAACAAGTGGGAAATGAGCGCATCACTGGATGACTTAACCTGGTCATATTAACCAGATACCCCAGCAAACACTAGTGTTATATACAGTGTAACATACTGAATTTGTACAATGACCAGAACCAGCATTAAAACATCTTGGGTCATAAAAAAAAAAAAGTTTCCAGTTTAAAGCTGTGAGAGTCACAGAAAGTGCAGTTTTATTGAAAAGACATTGTTGAAAGACAAAACTTTACTAAAAATGGTCTACAATAGTTTTCACACACAAGTATTTACAGATAATTCATAATGAGGATGTGTCTGTTTCAGATTTTGTTGATGCTGGCTGCAGGCAGGGTGGTTTTGTCCAAGTCATCAAAGTACGGGTGAGTCATGGCCTCCCGTGCAGAAATTCTCTTGGGAGGATTGTAGGTCAACATTTTCTACAGCAGAGAAGAAGTTTGAGTATTAACATGGTGAAAAAACCCCACTGTATAATGACAGCAGCCTGGAGGATGTATTTCTTGCTGCTTTGATCGGTTATCTGATCAATAGTGTTTAACCAGGTTTGACTGGTGAACTTGCTGAAGTCTGTTTTTCACCCTTCAACCAGTAAAGGCGTTTGTTTCACATGATGCATGTCTAATCAAACTATTTAACCGTTGTGATAATGTCACAACCATTTTTCATGATGAAGACATAACTAAAATAAGTATCCCTTAAAACTGTCTTAGTGCTAAATCTAAAAAAAAAAAAACACTAAATGTAGCTTCTGAAGATCAGGTTCGTCAATTTAGCTGCTCGGCCTCTACTTACTGTCAGAGAGGTGAACAGTAAAAAACCGGTGTTTGTAGAACATGAGTAGCTGTCAGTACAGTAGCTCTTACCGCCAGCAGGTCCAGACCATTCTTATCCAGGTTCTTCACCATTGATGCCAGGTTGCCAGATTTCCATTTAGGGAAGGTGTTTTTGTAGTCAGGTAGGCTCTCTACCTCCGGCCACACATCATTGTTTGGGGTTCCCAGAGTCCTGGAAAGAACAGAGGGATTGAAAAAGATCTGAAAAGGGGGACAGTTACAGGGTGTTTCCACCATAAGATGATCACACAGGACCAAGAACCTAAAGAACTCAACCTGGATTTTGACCAGAGGAACCAGGGACTAAATTGAATTCCTGGAAACAGATCCAGGTGTAAAAAAAAACAACAACCGCTGTGTGTGTTCAGGAATGTTTTAAGTTTGGAAGGCTCAGTAACTGGTTGAACAGTGGAGCAAATGTAAGTGGCTACGATCATTATTGATAATAGAACTAGTTTTTACTGGAGTTAAAAAACATTCTTCTTAACCCCGTAAGAAAGTGATGGAGACTGCAAACAGCAGCTATTAATAACCGTCAAACTGTCTGATGAACATTACTGTGGAGACACTGTGTTCTGTTCCACTTTTGCGGGTCTGTTTAATTCATTATACTGCAACAGTGAATATGTTCTTTCCTTGTGTGTTTTTTTTAAGCAGTTTGTCATTTTTTAATGCATTTCACAGTTCTTCACTTCTTCTGCTTCCAACGTCTAACACTTTCAAAAGAAAGATCAAATTATGACTGACTTACTCTTAACATCAACAACTGCAGTACATGACTACTTTACATGTTTTAATTCACATCTGGAGTTGGAACAGCTGTGTGTTCAGGTGCGCATACCTGAAGATCCTGAAGAGCTGGTCTATCTCTGAGTCTCCGTGGAACAGAGGCTTCTTGGTGGCGAGTTCAGCAAAGATCGTCCCAGTGCTCCAAACATCAACAGGGGTTGAATATCGGGGTGAACCCAGGAGGACCTCTGGAGCTCGGTACCAAAGAGTAACAACCTGAAAACCAACACACACAGAGGTTCATTCAGTGCACTGGTCAGTCTAGAGGCTTTTCTTTGTCGTTTCACTCGAGTGTTGATGATTCTCTCCCTCTGATCACTGTGTTGTGTGAACAGATTCTCACCTCGTGTGTGTAGACCCTGACAGGAACACCAAAGGCCCGAGCCAAACCAAAATCAGCCAGTTTAATGACCCCCTTATTGTCGATCAGGAGGTTCTGGGGTTTCAGGTCCCGGTGGAGGACTCGACGACAGTGACAGAAGTAAATGCCCTCCAAGATCTGGTAAAGGTAGCTCTAAGGTGGTGATGAAGGGAGAGAGAGAAAAGAATAAACATAAATATGGACATGTTTTTTTTAAGTTAAAAAATGTGGACAGATAGGTTCATTTTTAAATGAGTTTGATTTCCAACTGTCTGAAACCTGAGCACCTGCACCTTACAAACTGTATGTCCATGACATCCATGTCCATGCCTGTAGCAGCTGAAATCATTACAGGCAAAAACATTTTAGACACTTTCTTTATATCTGTCACTTGCATGTCTCACAGGACAGAATTGTATCTTATGAAATGTACTGTCCACACTGACCTCGGAAAACTTTGTCCTGGTGACAGAGACATAAATCGCTGTTCTAATGACAGATGCTGAACGGAGGTCTGTGTGGATTGAATGGGATAACAACAACTGATACTTTATTTATCCTCTTGGGGAAATTCTTGTGGACATTAAGCACCAAGGGTTCATTGTGTTGTTAAGGGACACTTCAACATGTGGGAAGGAATCGAACCACCAACCCTACCAACTGTACCACAGTCGCACCAAAACAGGAGAATTGCATCTGCAGTGTTTACGTGATGCTCACACCTCACTTTCAGTGTGAATTCCCAGTAAGGAGGTCTGCTGACAGAGTATTTAACACAAACACACAGTTACCTTGACCAACATAGGGTCCATGTACTGGCCAGATGGAATGGAGTCAAGGTACTTCTTTAGATCCATAGAGAGGAACTCAAAGATGAGGTAGAGACGAGACTCCTGCATCAGGACATCCAGGAGTCTGGGAAACACAAATAGCAGCTAAGTTTACAAGGTATTCATATAAACATTTTCTCATTATTTTTCCTAAACTGTTTGTGAAAGTTTTGGCTACAGATTAATGCTGTAAGAAGTCACCACAAAGAAAGATGAAAACATCATCTGCCATCACTGGCACTATGATAACCTTCCAGAGTTGTAAACTCCAATCAACATATTACAAATCACCGTGCTGTTCCTTCAAACTCATGGTTCAGTTTCCTAAACTGGACTAATTCATCTTATCACCGTACCAGTAGAAACATCGCCCTACTATTGAAAGCTCTGCGTTAGATTTTTTGTTGTTGCACAAATACAGTACAATTTTCAGCCTCAGCTAAAAGAGCAGATAAGCTCTACCTGTAATGCTGACATAGTGTCAAGAAACACTATCAATATAAAATCCACAAACACCACATTTTTTGCAAAGCCACTTTATCAGATAGTATTCCATAGTGCTGCATGATGAGGTTTTCCTGTGAGTTGTAAATAAAAAGATCTTACCCCTCGCTGGATGAATAGAGTTGTCTGGATTTAATTGGTGGTATTAATTCAGAGACAGACTAAAAATGCCTGTCGATTTTGAGTCATTTATCACTCCTAGTATGTGTGAAGTGGTATTTGATAGTGGAACATTACTGACATATTGTTTAGTAGCTGCTTTTTGACGTCGGCACCACTTCACTGGGTATTTAACACAGCAGTTCTAAAAATCTGCAGATACCATCAAGAAGTCTTGCCTTTTGAAATGTTTCAACCTGACAGATTGTGAAGACACCCCTTTCAGCTGTAATCCACAAAAAAAGCATACCGTACAACATTGGGATGCTTCAGCTCCTGAAGCAGAGACACCTCTCTGACAGCAGTGCTGGGAACACCCTCCTCCTCACTCTCCAGGCGGATCTTCTTCATGGCCACAACCTGCCCTGTAGCCTTGTGCCTGCCCTTATACACCACTCCATAAGTACCTGCAACACCAAGGTAACAAGTTATCAGGGGCTTTTCTGTTAAGTTAAGCTGAGACACATTTACACTGGAAAAAACTTTACAGGCATGATTGGAGATAAAAGTATCAATAATGATAATGGAAGGATGCAGAGAACAGTTTATCAATGTAACTTTACTTCCATAAAGTACAAACCTAACACAAAGTCAACAGCACAACATTTATATTTACAGTGTCTGAAACATTTAGATGAAACAATAAATAAAGACCAACCTTCTCCAATTTTCTCTATTTTTAAGTAGTCCTCCATTATTGCCTGAAAGAAAACAAACATGGCGTCATCACAGGACGTCTAATATTAACGTTAGCTAATTAACTAGTGATCATCTATTGATCACAATACTCACATTTTATTACTGACGACATTGTAGCTAGTAACACTGGCTAATTTAAGTGACTATTTCACCAGATGAAATGTGGTCTAACAACTATCAAGACAGTAAAAGTGTAACGTTAATCAGCAGACAAACCCAGCAGCTTGAATTCGGTACCTCGTGTAGCTAACTGTTAAGGTTGCTTCAACCACTGATAGTAGCTAACATTAACATATCACTGGCTTGTAAACTTACACACAGCGTTATATTTTTACTATGTGGGCCATGAAAACTGTCTGAATAATGCTGCAACCTTATATAACTAAGTTATAGTTTTTTTCGGTCTCTCATATAGCCTTTTACGCAGAATGGTGCCATCACTTCACTGTTAACCAATATTAAAGTTTTCGTTTCGCCTGCGACAGTAAAGTTAAAGTGGCAGCGAACTAATTTTAAGGTAAGATAAGCTAAGATAAACTTGTTAACCTCATGTTAAAACTGTCGTTTTCTTCATGCTAGCTAAGCAAATAAGGTCACCGACGTTAAATTAACTGGCTGCTAATGCTAAGTCGTCAAGCCTACCTCAACAGTTACTGATTTTCTCATAGCTAATTTCTGTCTTTCGGTCCATGTTTTTAACTATACTGTCGTGTTATTCGATAAATACTTTGACCTGTATAAAATAGAAAAATAATAATTACCTGACTGTGCCTGGTTTTGCACGACGCGTACTGACCGCTGGAATACTGACAAACGCTTTTGAATTAACCGCAGTACGGAGACGGTTCAAAATTGACCAATGAGCTCGCGTGGTGTATTTCAAAGCCGCCAATCAGGAAACGGGAGACTTCCATGTAGGCTGGGCGGGAGAGAAGGCGCCGACCTAGGCCAGCTGATTAAAACCCCGAGTTTAGCCTTTCAGGAACCACCTTCTTTCTCTACTGTACCCATAATCATTTCTATAACTTTATTTGTAGAATGTGTTGCAGAGCGACTGTATGTCATGAACGACTGTATTTATTTTAAAATGATGCTAATTCAGTTAGCGTTAGCTTATGTTCCACATCCTTTCATCCCTCAATATGAATATGCTCCACCTAACTGTCTGACATGTTTCAGGGAGTGTTTTGGAGTAGTCATGGAGTTGTGAAGCAAATTCATTTGATCATTTCTTGCTGGGAGCCTACCGACAACCAGTGGCATATTATTTTCCCATGAAACCAGAAACCACCAGTATTCAGAGCTGGAATGATTAGCTGATGAATGACAGAAAAATAAAAACTCTAGGTATCAATGTTAGTATAAGTCAAATACTAATAAAAAGATAATGAAGTTGAGCAAATCAACTAATAATTGTTATGCAACTCTGAACTAAACCATTTATAATAATTCAAATAAAAATTTATTCCATGCACTTTAGTCTACAATAAAAACTGTGGCAGACTCCAGATTCCAGAGAAAATACCACTTAATTCATAAAACCCTGCAGTACCATTTTGACATAACAATTTATTTCTTTATTTATATTGGTGAGTGTCAAAACATCCCAATGACCTTGAATGTAGTAAAGTCAAATGCACTATGTTTAGCTGTAAATGAAGACGAGTGGGAGACAGCTAAGTGTAGCTGACCTTACAGCCCCAAACCTGAATTTATTCACTTTGAACATCTAAGTTCCTACATATTAGTTACAACCACAGAGTCTCAAATCAAGGGAACAATATAGGATTTTCGATGTATTTTTGTTAGTGATTACAGATAATTAACAACAGTAAACTTTACAGATACAGTCCCTGTTGATCTGTTTCATGCTGTCAGTCGTGCAACTGACAACAGCCCTCATATCAAACCCCTTAAAACGCTTAAAAAAACGTAAGAAAAGAATAAATACAACCTCCTTAGAAATACAGTAAGATTCAAGTTCTGTAAGAGATGTACAAACCTCTCAGTGTTCATTTAATCAAACTGTTGCACAACATCTACAGGAATAATTTAACAGCAGACAAAGTGAGATTCATCTGTTAAATATTCACAACTTTTCCTTATTTACATGTTCTATACAGAAAGCATGCCAATGAATTCACACACACACACACACACACGATGTATCCTGGTGCATTAAACAGAAAGGCTCAGAGCAGTGAAATCTGCTGTGTCGAATATGAGACACAAGGTGGAAAAGAGACGAGATGATTTTTACTGTGCTTCACCAAAAGAACTGGCCTCAAATAAAGCCAGTGTGTGTCCAATCACCCACTCTGTGTGTGGGCACAGACAGGGAAAAGCCTCCACACCCCTCCTATTGTATAGTAGCACCATCAAGCTGATGTGTCCTCTCCATTCTCATGAGCTGTGTGACTTTCCTAGACCTAGAAATACTGACAGTCACTTTATACAGGGGTTAGGGCCCAGGGGGCTGCAGGAATCTTTTTCCCCAGACTCCTAGGCCCGTGCTTGGTAGGCCCATTTGGCAATCCATCCATGCCATTAGGAGCGTATGCGTCTTCCAAATATTAGGTAGCATCATTATTTACATAGATGCACAAAAAAAATCACAATATGAAAATAAAATAATGAAAATGGAAATCTTAATATGACAACACAAACTTCTATTAATATATTTGAACATTTGATCAAACCTGCCATGTGCTAGTTTACAACATAGAACTAATTTTAATACTGAGCACAGCAGACCTCAAATAACAGCAGGTTAAGTGATTAACTTTGACAGCATGTCTATTCCATCAAAAGCGATCTAAAACTTCCTGACAAACTGTAGCTTGGTAGAAAGAGTCCAAGTAGCAAAGTTATCATGGATTCTTTGGAACTCCGGCTCTTCTGCTCATCCTGTCGACCACATTCCGTTGGTTTACACTGATTACTACACAAGTCACTGTGTCCTATTTCACGAGGAAGTACATCACACTAAGAAAGCGATGAAAAAAAGCCAGACTATTCTGGAAGTGCCATTAAATCACCAAGATGTTGGATATGTCCATCCTGATGTGAGTATGCTGGGATTATTCTGCTGACATTTTTAAGACGGGGCTAAAAGAAACACCACAAATGTTAGAGTTCATTAAAGATATGAATATAAATGGATGTCCTGCTTTCGTCTTCTTACGTCTTATTAGGTCATAGACTAAAGTGCTGCCTGATATTTCTGATATTATGCTGTAGCGTGGGAATGTGAGGTCAGAAGGTCATTAAAACATCACTCCTTGAAAAGAACAAAAGTTCATGTAGCACTAAGGAGCCCTGAATGAGGACGTGTTAAAATCATAGCAAGCACATTTACTGTTCACACATGACAATATAAACCCAATAATACTGGGAATCCACATAAAAAGCAAGACTGCAGCTCTCCATTCATCCATCCATCCAGCTGCTTGTCTGTCCTCTCTGTCCTTCCGTCAGCAGCAGCGGTCAGCACAAACTGGGCTCAGCAGGAAGAGATCAGCACTGTCTTGTTGTATGGATTCATTGATTGTATTGATTTCTCCAATTTCATACACAAGACAGGAGAAAAGGCAAATCAGAAAGCTCACAGCAGGAGCTGAATCAATCTTTACAGATAAGAGTCAAAAGTTAGCAACACATACTGTAAATAGCAGGAGACGTTGTTGGGACTTGGTGCATACAGATAATGCAGAGGTCCCGGCGTGTTGTGTGTAACAGAGTCACATTTGATAGAACAGAAGTGTATCTGTTGCGTGACTGACATAAAAAACGTGTCTAAAAATGCTTTTTAATGTGAATTGGCTGTTGAATATTTCAGACAGTCTCTAGTCTGTCAGCTAGCTGAGTTGTGACTGCATGATGGGATGATGTACAGTACATTTGATGTTCAGTTCGGTTCTCTTCTTCCCCTTCAACACTTTTCCTTCCATCTACTTTGCCCCCCTTTAAAGGTCATCTCTCGCTCATTCTCTCATCCTTTCACATTTTCCTTTGTGTCTATCTCTCCTCTGAGTGTCTGTCTGTCACGGTCCCTGTCCCCCTCTCAGGTCAGAGGTCAGCCATCGTCACGCTCAGCAGCCTCTTCTTGTGCTCTGCAGCTTTTTATAGATGAGACGAGGTGGAGAAACACAGTTTCAGTGTGTAGGGGTTGGATCCATCTGAAACCACACAGAGCACATATGACCGATGATGAATAATGAGTTATTCATTTCATTTCATAATCAAGTAGAGCTTATTATGCACCATTCAGTTAGTATACTTATGCTCGTGGGACAGGAGATGCTTTGAGACAGACTTACTGGGTATCCTGATCTGGTAGTGGTTGAGAACAGTGAGAACCTCCACAGCTTCTGTCTTGCTGTCAAACTCCAACAAACCAGAGATGGTCTTTGAGGAGGCTGAAGGACAGATACACAAAAGACGGGAATAGATGAGTATAAACAACAACAGAGAACAAAAATAGGGACTTAGAGGAGGGAATATGTAATTTGTTAAATTATATCACTTTTAAATTCAAACACTTACACAGAGAGGTAAAACAATCCTTCAATTCATAGACAGATTACAAATGGTAGACAAATATGTAACAAGAATCTAGAGGAAAGTCACACATTGTTTTACTTACGTTTGGCATCAAACATCTTGAATTTGACAAAGCCAGGCACGTCATGCTCCTTACACAGCTGCCAAAACACAAACACAGCAGCGAATGTATGAGTAAAGCTGCATTACAAAAAACATGATGTAAAGTAACGGTGATTATACTGTCTCCACTTAATGAGACTTTAAAGACGTTTAAGACATTTGTCATGCATTCAACACTAGACTGGCAAATCTAATCAAATCAGCAGTGCAATGAACAACCAAACACTGTAGAGTCTAAGAACAATTTGTCAGTTCACCCTTGCCAAACACATGGAAGGATATAAACAGGCATCCTGGAGGGAAGTGCGTTCATCATATTTTAAATTAATTAATTAAAATTATTAACATTTATGAGACAGAAATAACATACCCTCAGTAAATGGTCCTGTGATATGCATGGAGGAACGTTGTAATAGTGCAGCACAGCAGATGGAGGCTGGATGATGTTTTTGGAGGCCTGTCCGGCACTGCTGAAGCGGTTGTTCCTGGTCATGGCAAAGTCCTTGTAGCTGCTGCTGCCATCCTCCAATTCAAACACCTGACTGGGGATCACTGCGTGCTGCTTAGAGACACTGCACACAGCACAACGCCTGTGTTATTTACAGCATCTGACCCCATCCACGCACGTCAAATCTGCTTTGCACACACCTCTACAGTCAGACAAACTTTTCTCTATTTACAACACTGCAGAAGTTAGCAACCGATTACATACGTAATAATGTATGTGTGTGTGTGTATCGATCTACTACCTACCAGACGTTAAGTCTCTTGCCAAACACCTTGATGCTGTTGAGGTGTGTGATGGCTCTGTCCACAGCGTACTCATCTCCCATCTCAACCAAAGCTGTACCAGGAACGCTCTTCATGAACTTCACCTAGAACCACAAACACATCCACACAGTGTTGTTAGGAGCAACACACACCTTTTCTGTTGTAAAACACATCTGTAATGATTCCTTAAAGGACGAGTTCGCAGTTTTTCCAGTTTGTCCCAAAACATTAGTAAGGTGCCCACATGAAGACTGGAATAGGTTTGACTTGCTGTTCACCATTAAGAGACTCCTTCTCAATGTGCTTTCTAGGCACATTTAATGGTGTGAACATCGGTACTTATCAGTGAAATGAGGTGGTACTTTTCACATTCTACAATTTAGACATACCTGTAATGAAATGCAGTTACTAACTATCCTGGACCAAGGAGGAGTTGTAGAAATTCTTGTGATGATGCTGTAGGAAGGTTTAATTCCTGCACCTTACTCATGCAACTGGTGTAGGGCTGCCTTCAAAAAGGTGATGATGCAATGCTTCAATTGAACATACCATGGATCGACTCACGTTTTGTCAGTTGAATAACTAAACTTTTTTTTTTAGCTGTGTCAGAGTAATGTGGCAGGTTGTAAACTTTTCAACTGTGAATCAGTTCATCACTTTGTCACTCTGAACAACCTGTTTCGGGGGCAGCCATGGACTTCAGTGAGAGTGTATTTCCAACTGCTGCCTTTGCTTCTGTAGTAAACACAAAAGAATAATACGCCTACCTTCTCGATGTTGCCGTAGAGGCAGAAGAGATTGAAGATGCGGGTGCAGTTCATCTTGGATGGATGGAGGCCGCTCACCATGGCGACAGAGCTAGGAGCATGGCTGGAGTATGAGGAGGATGACTGGGGCAGAGGGTAGGACACCATGTCTGGAGCATCTACTGAGGTGAGCTTGTACCTGCTATTACCAGGCAGGGGCAGCAGGGGGCAGGGTGGACCTGAGGAGGCAGAGAGAGCAGGACCTGAGATTCTCAGTTCAGTTCACTAGAGCTTACTGAAATTAATGTCATGAGAACAATACTGCCTGTGTCTGTTGTTGTTCCATGTTACTGCACCATCTTCAGATGGGTTTTTATTATATGCAAGAAAAAATCCTGTCACTACAAACACCCCCTGTCCCCTAAATTGAGCGTGACCTTTGTTATATAAGCACTGTTCATTAGATTAGGTTACATTTCTATCTCTGGATTCAAAACACCCAACATGGACACACGAAAACACAAGAGCCAACAGTTGTAATTGATATTATTCAAGGTTTCAATGTTTACAATGCATTGTACAAGTTTGAATCTACTGTGATTCTGTGCTGAGCAGCAGCGGAGAATAGAAAAACAAATAGTTTTGTAGTAACAAGATCCCCACTGAATTCAGCTAATTAAAGCTGCTGAATGGATGTACTGTACTTCAGAAAGATTTTATACAGAACAAAGACACTAAACAACACAGGATTTTCTCCCCTATTTCGTAGTTTAGTCACTGTAGAAGAGTCCTTCCGTTTAAATGAGAAGGAATGACTACATGTACATGTAACTGTTTCAATGTATAAATATATAGTATATAGTGTGAGTAATGCATTAATAAGAGAATCCAGACATTTACACTACATTTACAGTGGTGCTTTAGAATTTTCTCTATTTCTGCATAAAATATGTAAATATAAGTCCAATTTGTGTGATTTTTTTTGTCTCATCTGTTTAATTGGGTTCGCTTGACTTAGTTTTATGACTTGCATGAAAATCTGATCACGTTTTACGTCACATTTCTGCAGAAACATTAAATGCTAAAGGTTTCACAGTGCCACTGTATACGTGGATGAAAAAAGATAGAGATAGACAAAAGCGTGGAAGAGGCATTTCAAGTAGCACTACCACACGTGGTATTTTGATAATACTTATCACCCCCTATAGTGTGGGTGTCATAGTGAGGTAGCATAAATTAAAGTCAGACTGTAGCTCTCACAGATCTGTTTCCAAATGCACATGAAGGTATACCTACTGTTGCACCGCTGACCATTTCACATGATTGACAATCTACACCTACACTGGGTGAATGTGTGTGTTTTCGTGTGTGGGAGTGTCAAGTTTCCCCTCCAAGGTATGGGAACTGTAGATGAAGTAACAGTGTTATGTAAGGCAGTAGATTCAGTTACCAGTTAAATTCTAAGTGTGTGTGAGTGTGTGAGAGAGTGTGTGTGTGTTAGGCTTACCATAGCCATTCTCACTGTAGGATGATGGGTGTTCTCCTAAAATGGCCTGTCTCTGTCTTCCTTTTCCACGGTCTGAAACACATGCACACACATATCATTGCAGCTCCCACAGCAATTTACTGCAGACATGTGTCCCATATGTACACTCTGTACTGCTCCTCACTACTTCAGACTCAAACTCCCACTAGTTAAATTAAAGGAATTTAACCAAGAACAAGGCAACGTCAGGGTCTAATTTATCAAACTGTCTCTTTGGAAGGACATCAACCCCAGACAAGCTACAGCTAGCTCTTGGGGTTGAATGATTACAACAGACAGTTTGGGTTGGGTCATTTTCCCAAGCACCTTTGTTTTGCTTCCTAATAAGTCTGACTAACCTGGGAGTCTCTGACAAAGAACATACACTATCTTTAATAATGTTGAAATGAAAAGACTTCTTCAGAGGTTTGAGTGCACAGTGAAAGGTGCAACTGCATGCAAGATGCCACCATTGGAGATCCTTGTCCTTGTGCAATGTGCAGAAATACAGAGAAATATGGAAAATCCAATTCAAATACACACACAAATTGTAATAGCTCATAATATACATGGTAGCTTATGAAAAACAAAACTTTAAAATTGTGTGTCATTTTGGGCTCAGCGCTGTTATTAATCATTCAGACATTAGAATTACAAAAGCAAATTAAAACTCCTCCTTCTACATAAGTACATTCATTTCAATAAACCACGCTCATGAGTAATGATAAAATAAAATGTCAATGCATTTTAATGATGTAGGTGAGTGAATACGAAATAAACCGTTTTAAGGTGGTTTTATTCAGAGAGCAGCAGGTATAATGATACAGAGAAGTTCATGTGAACAGAGACATGAAGGAGACAGTACCTGTGAGGCATCAAGCTTTTCTCTTTTTTCTCCCTCAGCACGAAAGAACATCAACCTGCATTACATTATCATCATAATAATGACATCGTCACTATCATCACTGTGGCTGTCAAATACAGTTACACACTGGGCAATACTTTCATGGCATAAGCACAACAACGAGCACATAGCAGTAGGTCTTGGGTTAACAATTTGCGTGGGTGGCTATCTGCTGTTTGGTTCATGTTCATGTAAAGAGCTGAATATAGATCAGAGGGTCACTCAGCCAGTCACATCACTGCTCTCACTGCTCTAAAGCAGCAGAGTCAGTCACAACAAGAGCTCAACAGATGGAAATATGCTTCTCCAGAAACCATGTTGTTGTCTGGATGGTGCAGAGCAGCACGATCTGAACACATGGAGCCACAAATCTGCAGCCAGAGGCAGATGGTGTGGGTTTTTACTTACTTTGTGAAATTAATAAATACTAAAGGTGCCAGTGAAACCTTTTGCATGACTGCTATTTGTTTCACACCATACAAGGTCACATTACATCACAAAATGTGACAACACAGTACAGTACCGTGTTTCAAGAATAAAACATGCGCTGCTACTTTTGCTAAAAAAGAGCACTGACACAAGCTGCTCTAATCTGACATCTACCACCTACACAGCAGAATCCTGTGCTACATCTGATGCAGCTAGAACTGATCTCAAGCAAGCATGTGGTTACTTTATGGCAGCCTGGCGTCATTTGCATTTGATTTAGTTAAGATTTGGGTAACGGAACCATTCGCTGACACAGCACTTCTCAAGTAGATTTATCTACAAAGCAGCTGTGAATGTTTACATCAATGATCAATGACTGTTTTACCAGCACTGTTTTATTCCATCATTGCTGCACATTTATTTAGTTTGCTCTTGTCGACAAAATTGACCATCGACAAATTGAGTCACATATTAAAAGTTCCTTCAAAATACAACTTGCTTTGTGCTGCCTTGTTTGAAAGAACGTCCCACCTGTGCTCTTTTTGCTGGTTAATAAACTACCACGCAGATGCACAAAGTTCTACTTGTGCTGGTTGTTGTGCCGCCATGGAAATATGGCCCATTGTCTCTTCCACAACACAGTGAAAGCATTGCATACTGTAGCATAGGCTACCATATACACATTCTGTAATACATTGGAGGCACATTGAAATTACACAGTTTTTTCTGAAAGGTTTTAAAAGAGATTCCCCCCATCCCGCTGCCCAGATACATGGGCACGTGTAATAATAAAGGCAGCCACTCAGACCATATTTTAACCTATGCTGATTTCTATACTCAAACCTTTAAGCCAAAGATTGTATCTGGTTAAATTCAAGGTTGTTTCTTGGCAACACTGTCATTCATAAGTGTCTGTC
This sequence comes from Sandelia bainsii, assembly GCA_032362345.1. NCBI lineage: Eukaryota > Metazoa > Chordata > Actinopteri > Anabantiformes > Anabantidae > Sandelia > Sandelia bainsii. The sequence goes on along the minus strand of JAUMHL010000007.1, from coordinate 1,539,875 downwards.
AACCGCATCTGTGTTGCATCTGCTGCTGAAATTTACACACAGCGATGGCTATCTTAATTAATTACTTAAATCTTCCAATATGGCAAAGATCTAATAGTAGCTGACCTTCTCAGCTTTACACTGGTGAGCTGCAAAAGACTCTTCTTCTTCAAAGAGTCCAAATTCAAACTGGGAAATAATTTGAAGTACAGCTGGTGTCATATTTAAAAATAGCTGCAGTCTTACTGGCAATATGACCATGTTTTATATCTGTAAAGAGTTGATGTTAGAAATTTTTAACGCAGAAAAAACTTGAGTTTACTTCAAAATCCCAGTAGAGTATTTATACCTACCTACTAGTATCTATAATTGTATGCAGCGAGTGTGAAATTGATTGAGAGTGCAACACACAACGGAGATGAAGTTCAAAGTGTCAGGAATTAGGTCAGGAACACAGTCAAATACAGAGAAGTATTAACAAAAACTGTGAAAACCCTGTCGCTGTTTCTGATGATGAAGCCAGCAGCATTGTTCAGTGTCAGCATAAACCATGTACTGTTTCCTGTTTCCCATATCCTCAACATTAGTTCAGAATGTTAGTGAAGATTCTCAGTCATCCAGGTTATTATCTGGAAGTTGAGTCATAGTAATTTGACTTCTTTTCTTGTTAGCTCTTGTTATATTCTTATATCATTTAAAATATATATCATACATCATCTTATAACTGGTGCATTTTTGAAGTACAACCCCAATTCCAAAAAAGTTGTATGAAATCTACATAAAAACAGAAATGCAGTGATTTGCAAATCTCCCGAACTCACATTTTATTCACAACAGAACATAAAAAACATATAATATATTTAAACTGAGTAAATGTACCATTTGAAGAAAAAAAAGGTAATTTTGAAATTGATGGCAGCAACACGTCTCAGAAAAGTTGGGACAGGTCCATGTCTACCATGGGGTAGGTTTTTTTAATGCAGCGCCATCTGAGAGCCCGAAGATCATGGACATCAAATACTGCTTTTCGGCCTTGTCCTTGTGCACAGAGATGTCTCCAGATGTTCAGAATCTTTTGATTATGAATCAAAGGAACATTATTCTAAAATAGTATGGCAATTTGTAGACACAGCTTTTCAGATTGATGAACCTCTGCCCATCTTTACTTCTGAGAGAAGCAGACTCTCTAAGATGCTCTTTTTATATCCAGTCATGTTACTGACCTGTTGCCATTTAACCTCATTATTTGCAAAATGTCCTTCCACCTCATTTACTTTTCCAGTCATTTGATGCCTATGTACCAGCGTTTTTGAGATGTGTTGCTGCCATTAATTTCAAAATTACCATATTTTTTTCTTCAGAGGTTCATGTTCTCAGTTTACACACTTGATATGTTTTCTATGTTCTATTGTGAATAAAATATGGGTTTTAGATGGAAATTGTGGTTAAGTGGTTGGTTTGGGGTTCCCTCTGACCAATGAGGCAATCACTAACCAGGAGCCACACATGACCAAGAGTTTTCAAAAATCAAGAGGCATGCACCAGGTCCACATGTGAGCTTTGGTTTTGCGCTATTTTCTACAGGAAGCATAGGAAGCCTTAGGATATCAGGACTCCTACGATGCTTCCTTTGCCCAAAGTTAATGTGTGAAGTGGTCTTAATCTTCCTGGAGGAAGAGTGGGAGACCACATTTGGACAAGGAAGATAACTGGTTTGAGAGAAGACTGGAAGAAGCTACCTATGTTCAAGTTCGGCAACAGTTATATTATATTTTCAGAATCACGTGACCTCTCCTAAAAAGAGTGAATCATCAAACCAAATTAAAGCAAATCCCCATGAGAAAATGTCCCCTGGAGTTTTGATTAATTACTAGCTGGAGTTTCCAGCTGCTCCATGAAGGTTACTGCCAGCACATCAAACAGGCAACAAATCAAGATCTATAGCAACCTATGGTCACTTAGCAACAGTGAACCCTGCTGTGTGCCTGCTGTACTTGTAGACATGGCTTGTTCTCTACTCTAGAATGTGACCTTGTGCAAGCTGATCTGAAGCAACATAAGTCATGCATATCCTTAACACACACACAGTAACGTTAACAGAAAAATGAATGACGGTAGAAATAAGTTATAAGTTATCTGGAGGGGCAACAATAACCACTGAACATGATTTGACACTGCTGGCTGACTACTGATGCAGTGAACAACAACAATGACCAAACATGATGGTCCAAACCTTTTGGGCTGCTTTTTGTGATTGTTATGGCGATTATGTCCGATTATGTCTGATAAGTGTAGCTAGCTGTGGGGCGGCATGATAGCTCAGTGGGTAGAGCAGTCGTCCCCCAACCCAAGGGTTAGCGGTTCGATTCTCAGTCCCA
>JAUMHL010000007.1:1524593-1537418 GCA_032362345.1 Sandelia bainsii | reverse complement strand
CTGACACAGGTCTAGCAGCTGTCCAAACAACAATTTCCCCAAGGGGATCAATAAAGTATTCATTATTATTATTAACACATTTTGATTCTTATCAACACTAAACATAGGATGTTAATGTAAATGGTCTGCACTTATATAGCGCTTTTCTACCTCTACTGGTACTCAAAGCGCTTTACACTGCTTCTCATCCATCCCTGGATTACCCTCTGACATAAGCAGTCCTTCGTTCTAAGACCAGCAAAGAATTGGTGCCACTCTGGAACCAGTTTTTCTGGTTGAGAGCTGGTTCTTCCACTGTTGAAACTGGTTGAAAATCATTTGATTAGCTCAAAAAACGGTTTTCAATGGCAACTGGACTAGTTCCTTGACTACGTTTCACCCTTCCATTCCAGAGGGCTTTTTCAAGTCTGACTTGACCTGGATGACTGAGAATCTTCACAGACATTTGATTAGGTTTTTGTTTTTTAAAATCACAAAATAGTTCTACACAGTCCTCAAATTTCTCCCTCCTCCTTTCTGTCCTTGTTAAAAAAAAACTTTTCAATCTTTTCGAGAGTGATTCCCATTTTTACTCACAAAGTTCACTATTGCTTTGTCCCAGTCTGTGTCCTTGCAATGTGCCTCCACTGAAAACATCTAACATTGTAGAAATGCATTTATTTAGTGAATATTTAATCTACAACATAGTTGGAACCAGTTCACAGTGCTATCAGTCATTTCAGGAATCAGTTTAAGGCTGCAACAGTCTATCCCTAAAGCTAAATAATAATGTAATATGTGTTTGTTCTGAGGGTGGCACTAGAGAAAAGGTAATTGGGAAAAGTAAAAGAAATATAGATAAAATCCTAAATTTGATCATAATTTGCTAATTAAATAACTACATTTACTGAATGAAAATCTAGAGGTTGCCATAATGAGTCTCAGATATTTAGATTCATGTTGTCTACACGTTAATGTCAGTTCCTGAATTGACTGAATTAATAATGACCTGACTCAAACCTCATCACAGAGTTTAAGACTTTTACACACAGTACAAAGGATGCAGTATTTGTACTAGTTCACTGTACACAGGGCAGTGCATAGATAACTTTTCACTGGTTATATTACAGCAGTAAGGTACTGATAAATTCCTTAACAACCAAAATAGAGCAACAGTATGTGAAAGAAAAATCTATGCACACGTCTGAATGTACAGCCACTGTTATTAGGTGATTCAGATTAGAGGTGTCACGATATACTGGATTTCACCATTAACACAGTATTTATAAAAGTTTAGTCCAACAGTACAGATGATAGGTGTTCTTACACAGTCTGTGGTTATGAATATTCTCTTGTGCCATAATGTTCACACACAGTAAGGTTCACACATGTGTTCACTATGTCTCCAGACTCTGTCAACTGTATTGGTCTTTAAATTGCACATTTTGTGCACTTTGTCCCATGAAAATCTGATATCGTGACAGCCCCAATTCCGATGGAGTAAAGTGACAGAGTGACAGAGATTAGGTCAAACTTTTATACTGTAGACTGGAATAGCCACACTACTGATTATCAACATTACGCCTGATCCACACTGTTAATTGTAAACTTTGATCAGATTTGACAGTGAAAATAATCATGAAAAGCATTTTGGGTCATACAGTAAATTCCTGCATGATCGTCATTATAGAACCACTGACAGCAAAATCTAGAATCTGGAGACCCTGAAGAGCTTGCTGCAGTGTGTGGACCAGACATCAGGCCATGCGAGACTACTTCTCCAGACAGGAGGAGGAGTTTGAAAAAGCAAGGTGAAGTAGATTTAAAGAAGGAAGTGCTATTGGAGTCCTTCAGACAGAGATGGGGCAGAGGCCTCCTGGGCATGTTGAAGCAGCAGCTGCATGGTGGTCAGCAGGAGTGAGATCCATCTCTTTTTCTCCCTCTCTGTTTTTGTTAGGTTGAAGAAGGTGAAGATGGAAGAAAGCTGCTGTGCATGGTCAGCCTGACGTCCGTCCCTCTTTCTCTGTTCTCTCTCTCTCTCTCTCCCTCAATGTTTCTCTCTCTCTCTCCCCGTGGTAAGCGGAGGTGCAGGCTTGTGAGAGGCCGGTTATTGGCTGGTGTGAGTGTTTAGATTGGTGATGGAGCGACAGGAGGCGGAGGAGTCTTGGTGTGATGGAGGTCTACGGTCCAAAACGGTTTATGACTACATTCTTAATCCACAGTTGAAAACTGACCCATAAAGACTGAAGATCACGACACAAAGACCATTTTCATGTATTGGTGTAACACGAATCAAGGAAGGCTGCAGTGGGGTGAAATGTGCCACTACAGAGAGCTCACACTGAAACCAGAGTCCTACCTTTCACATCCCAGGATCTCCTGTATTGTACAAAAGCACAAATGCCCCAAACAGTCCAGTGGTCTTTTACACTTAGTAGGTATCAAATAGAGACACAAGAGAAAGAGAGACCGAAGGAAACAGTGTCTTACCCCGTCTGACCAGGTATGGCTTAGTGTAGTCCCAGCTCTCGTTGTCATTTTTAATCACATTCAAGCGTGTTGGCTGTTGACACAAAGATGAAAGACCTGTTCAGGATCCAGCTGACAGATACACACGAGATGCATTTTCTCTAAATACATCAATAATACCAAACATTGTAAGGTACTATTTGGTGCAGATTTTATATGCAGCAGTCTCTCTGAACGTGGCCATTGTAAACCAACCGTCTGCTTCTCATCTTATTCGATGAAAGCTCATTTTGATGTTGGATTTCTGTTTCCTGTTGTGAAAATGATGTTTCAAACAACACCATTATAGTTGCTGAAAATATCTGGTCAAAAAGGAGAATCTTGCTCCGCTCAGCCAATGACAGCGATGGCTCTTTCACAGTCAAAGCAGCATATTGCAAAATAAAGAGAAAAAAAACATTTTGTCTTTTTCCAGCTGCAGGACATCAACCCTAACTGGATCAAACCCCTTACACAAAGGAAACTGAACAACTACTGGATCTGTTCATACAAGAGAGCTGACGTCACTGTGAGGAGCTGAGCCATATATTTCACTGATGAACCACAGAATTACACTGAATTACAAGGCAGGACCTCTTCAGATTCACTCCCCCCCCCCCCCGAGTTCTGCTCAGAGAGGGTATTTCTCGGGTTTACCCTAAGGTTCAGTGCTGAGCCTGGTTCCTGCCTATACACGCTGCCTTCTGGTTCCACCACCTGCAGACATGGTGTCACTTTCCACGTCTATGCAGATGACACCCAGCTCTTTATCTCAGATTCAAATGATGATTTGAACCTTATTCACAAGCTCATCATTCAGAAATTAGTGATGTTTTTCTTATGTTAACAATTCATCTGCAAGTAATCATCTAATTCTTATTGAAGCACAAATTCTAACCATCACAGGAGTTCACAGGAGCTCCGAAGAATCTACAATCTAAATAACTGACCTCCTGGGGAAACCCTTGCATCATTACAGACTGATACCAGGTTTGTGACTGCTGATGTGTTTTGCATCTCTTACCCTTGCATATTCAATCTTGAGTGTACAGCAGCCAGCGTAGATGTCAGCTCCATTCAGTGCAGCTTTGGCTTTCTGAGCACACTGTACTGACTCAAATCTGGAGGAGCTGCGTTAAGGAGAGGACACTGCATTCCCACAGACAGATACACCACGCATGTAAAGACACACATATTGAGTGAGGATACTCCACCATGGCCTGGATTCCATTTCGTTTAAAGATGACGATCCTCAGCACACTACCGATGGGGTTACACACTGTGTACAGAACATCCTGGACCAAAATGGAAAACAAGAAACAAAGTCAACATTGCACCCAGTATACAAGTTTCTAATGCTTTGGTGTGTCCGTACACCTATACATATGTCAAACACACTCTGTGCATTTCCTGATTGCTATAAAGGTTCTGCTGTGATGAAAGTTTTTTATGAATCAGGTGAATTATATTTCAAGAGTCCAAACTGATATTCTTGAAACACTGTTGTTTTGACATTGAGTAAATTACTAATTCCTGCCATTTTCATGCTCAAAGTATTGTTTTTTATTAACCTTGGTCCAAAAAGTATATCTAGCTAACAGCCAGTCAGTTAGTTCAACAGACAAAAGATTCACCAGTGGTTCATGTCATGACAAGTAAATTTATATTTTAATTTGCCAGTACCTTCTGATATATTGACGAAGCACCACTTCTCTACAAAAATGTCATTGTGTCAGTCAAAAAACTTCATGAATAAAAGGTTTAGCACAAAAGATAATATCAATGTACCGTTGCTCATCTGACAAACAGAAAAAAGTGCCACAACAGAAAAATCCATTTCACCTTTAGCAACATTTAAAAGACAGGGAAAACATTCCTGGGAGAGAGGTAGTATAGAAACAGACAGTTGAGTTCCTGATGCAGGGAAATGGGAAATGTGGAAAAACATTTAGACTGTACATCTAGTTTGTTTGAGAGGGAGAAGCAGGCAGGGACATTAAAATATTACATGCTACAGTATACAGCTCTGGAAAAAATTAAGAGACCACTGCATGAAAGCTGTGATTGCAAATGAGGGTTATTCCACCAAATATTGATTTCTACACTACCTAAGTTAAAACATAAGTAATGTGTTGTGTAAAAATGAAAATGAACTTGTTTTGTTTTGGGGTTTTTTGCATTATTTGAGGTCTGAAAAGACTGGACCTTTTCTGGTATTTTGACCATTTTTCATTTTCTGCAGATAAATGCTCTAAATATATTTGTATTTGGAATTTGGGAGTTATGTTGTCAGTAGTTTATAGAATAAAACAAAAATGTTAATTTTACTCAAATATAAACCTTTAAATAGCAAAATCAGAGAAACTGATAATTTTGCAGTGGTCTCTTAATTTTTTCCAGAGCTGTATACAGTACAACAAAATGTTTCTGTATAGAATCAGAAGTTGCCTCAAAGGATGATACAGAACAATATTTCTTCTGTGTTTTTCTACACTTCAGGCAGCAGGGGAAGATCAACTGGCAGTGGCTTGAAACTAGATCCAGATTCATGAGTTTTAGTAGTATCAGCATATCAGCTCTAATCATTTGACAATATTTGGCCGAACGTGTCATATACTGTGCTATACAAATACATCTTTATACACATTCTCATCAGCTCTCACAACTTCAAAGAGCTGTTTGAGGGTTAACAAGTGGTTTCACGGTCAAAGAATTTGACCTAGGTTGTGTCAGTGAGTACTACTACAGAAAGACAAATGTGTGTTTACCGTGGTTATTGGATAGAGGGGGTTCTGTATGGACAGCAGGAGAACCTTGTTGCCACTGTTAGGGTTGTCTGCGTTGGTCGGCCTGGTGATTCTCTTGGATGTGGAGTAGTTAAAGTATGCCTGTTGGCCTGATAAACAGACGGATGAAACACGTGAACACATATAGTACATACACACAAGCATGTGTAACTAATCAATCTCATCACAGTGAGACGCCTAGGAATCAAACCTGCGATGTATACAGGCTCTTTTGCTCCACAGGACACACAGCGGTCAGCGCTCTCCACTGCAGAGAACTCCACCAGGGCCTGACGCTTGAATGGCATCATCATGACATAACTGGGAAGACACACACACACACACACAAACATGAAGGTAGGACGTACACATGTGGTCCATTCAAATGTTAAACACCTAACGGCCTTTTTACTGGACACATCACCTCCTCTGTCAGCCATACTGCAGCCCCCCTCACTCTTTGGCACTCAGAGCAGCTGATGGAGTTTTATTATCAACAGATCTGGACAGACGGGGCTTGTTTGTTTGTTTCTACCAACGTTAACCCAAAGGAACAGGCATACTCAACCTTTGCGTAAAGGCCTTGAAAGCCCTAATCAGTGCAACAAAAGGTATTGACAAAGATTTGAATGCACACTGTTCAAAATAAGCTTTTTCCTGCAGCTCCGTTCAGGTGGACGGGGCCTTAATGAATACTGCATCAAGCAGGGAGTGTAAATAATGGAGAAGGAGTCGTTTAGAGTGGAAACTGCAGTATCACAAAATGTTTTCTTCAATTATTCAGCATCTGTAACTATTTTTACACTGAAGCTACTGAAGTTCACTGTAGTGTATTTCACCACGACTGACTCCAAGTGATTTTCTTTCATTTCATGTGTCCCCCATAAATATGTCCCCTTGTTTACATGTTAGAAATTGTGGGCATTTTATTAGTAGTTTTTGATGTCTCAGAGTTACTTTACTAATGATGATGATATATGTATTTATTGTGGTAACAAACTTGACCTGATTCTATCATGTGGGATAGTGGTTTCTGATCTGATCTCTGTCTTTCTCATCATGTTTAATCACTTTTTTATATTACCAGTGCTCATGGCTCCCCTCAAATATAAAACTTGCTTCATTCACCTTCAGTTTCTTCTGCTGAACCAGCTGAGTCTCAGTGTCTGTTCTAACACATTTCAGATTATATTTAGACCATATCTATTGAATCATTGTCTAAATTGGTGTTGGCTTTTAAACCTACTCATTACTATATTGTTCATTTATGACGTACACGTTGGTCCTGTACCCACTAACCCACACCCCCGCACTAGCCTTAAAACTATAATTGTTAAACCTTTATTTAAGGCTAATCACACTTTGATCCAGAGTCTCCTAATAATTATTGGTCAGTCTCAAACCTTACACTGTTCTTATTATTATTACAAAAACGTGTCAGCAGCTTCAGCCCACATATGCCACAGTGATCTTCTAATGCTTAATATGGATTCAGACTCCACCTCCTTTCTTCTCTTACTGATTTCAGTGATCTCAGTGCAACTTTTGACACAACAGATCACGGTTTACTCCTCGTTCAACTGGAAAACAAATTAGGTGTCTCTTGTGGTTAATGTTTCACCTATCTGGAGTGACATAAGAACCTCTGCTTTTCTCAAATTCATCTGCATATTTAGTTTGCTATGCTCATGATACTCAGCTGTATGTCCCTGTGAAGGCAGATGGGCCAGCTAGAGATTAACATATTTAATGTATACTTCTCTGCTGTGAAAAGCTGGATGTCACTCTCCTAGATTAGGATAAAAGTGAGTTAACCGTCACATTGGATTGTGCCCTCTAATTTGATCAGCACATTAAAGACATCGCCAACACTGCAATCTCTCACCTATGTAACATAGCAAAAATTCTGTCTTTTCATTTTGTCTCAGAGACCCTAATTCATGCATCATTCATTTTCACTGATGCTGTTTCTGTCCAACATTGCAGCATAAACAAAACTAGGCACGTGACGTCTGGGGCTCCATAGAAGCCTGGAGACTGAACTGGATCACTACTTTAGAGATTGGATGGACACATACAACATGTCTCTTGCGCACACACACACACACACACACACACGGTGTCCCACCATATAGGTCCGAACTTCTCCAGGGCATCTATCAGGTCTGCCTCCACCACAGCCTCACACAGACCCCTCACATGGACCACAGGACTAGGAGAGATACGATGGGAGTCCTCGCCATTATCCTGCAACACACACAAAGTCAGAAATGGTTACACACATGCATGCTGTATTAGCACAGCAGGTGTCCCAACACAAAGGTCTCTGGTGGCAGTTAAAACCACTTTAACTGCAATCACTTTGTGGCAACAACTAGTCACAATAAAAACACCTGCTCAGCTTCAGTAGCCAGATAACATAACACTACATTTACATTACGTAACATTAAAGGCTGTGGTGGTGTAAAAAAATCACTACTGTTGTGGCTTTGAAAGACTGAAGACTCATTTGAGTGGGTGACATGAGTATGCCTATAGCAACTACAGTACGTAAAAGTTAAATGATTTAAACATCACTGTACAACAATCAGAGTCACGACATCCCAGGGAGTTCACATGATATGGATTTTTGATTTTACAGATGTCGACCACAGTGGGAAGAAATGTGATCTCAGTGTGTTTGAGCATGTAATGATTATGATTCAAGTGTCTGATGAACTGCTGATCTCTGCCCAAGTCTTTGTGAGGGTCTACAGAGTGTGATGAGACAACATCCAGCAGACAGCAGTTCATAAAATAGGTCACAGGAGAACGGACAGACTGAATCAAGCTGACGGAAAAAAGCATTTTACTTCCTGTCTTGACTCTAATAAAAAAAGCAGAAGATCAGAAGGGCATCTCTGAAGAACACAACACATAGATATTAGAAAGGTCTACCTAATCAAGTGACCACAGTATTCAGTAATCAGTCTGATTGCTATCTTTGTATGCAGAGCCAGGGTTTCTGTAGCAAAGTGAAAAGCCTCCCTAACCAGTTTGAGAGGGATGTAACCTAGAGCATTTCACCCGTCGGCTACTACATGTCCAGACTGTCAGCTCACACTTAAACAACTGACTTCTGTGTGTAAGAAAACACATCAGTAGAAGTCTGAAGTAGGTCCAAGACTCCCAGTGTTTCAGCTTGAATACTGTAAATGTAAGACAGATGACAAGCAGGAAATCAGTGGTCACTACAGAGCAGCAGTGCTGCCAAAGCTCATGTTGGAACACAATAAGGTTTTCTTTCCCAGTGTCAGTCATGAATATGGAGTATTCATGAATGAGGGCTCAGAATCAGGACACAGGAATCAACACCGGGGGGGGAGAGAGAGAGAGAGAGAGAGAGAGAATATTTGTGTTTGTAATATTTCCTTCTTATCTTGTTTGTGTTGTTATTCTTTTAAACTTTAATCTCTTCTCTCTTCTGCTTATCTCCTTCTTCTTCTATCATCCATCCCATCCCCCCCATCTTGCCTCTTTTTGTCCTTCTCTTTCACATTGACATTCCTTTTAGTCTATTTATAGAGGCAGATGGCTCATCTGAGTGTTTGGAGAGGAAAAACAGGCCATGAGACTAACTTTGCTCTCTGTTGACCAGGCTGCTGGTTTCACTGTTCCACACATAGTGGCAGCATTTCTGTACGTATATACGGGACTTTGCATCTTTACATGTGTACCGTCTTTTGCAAACCTTCCTTTAAACCCTTTGTCTCCATCCTGATTCTTTACATCCAAACCCAGTTACGACTGTTTTTGCTGCAGATTTCTGTCAGCACACACATTGTAACATCACTGTTGGGTGTGGTGACAACAACAACAGAGCAGTGTTCTGGTCCCACCAGCATCACTGATGGCTGTCTGTCAGAAAGGGAAGCTATCTGGATATTGTTGTCGCATGTTTTTTTATGACAGTAGCTGACATACTTCACTAGGATTCAAGCAAACCTACAACATGCTTGTTGCACAGATTATAGTTGTGTTGTGTAGATGGGCCTGATGCACTCTCTGCTATTAAATATTGAGCAGGTAGCGATAATTTGTTTTGAGGGATTATTTATTACAGCAACAACATATCAATTTCTACACTTCTACTTGCTTGTGCAAGAAAATGCAACAATCACAGAATGTTATTTTTCCTGTGTTTTCAGTGCCGGTGTTATCACATTTGTGTCATATGGTATCTTTTTCCTCCACGTCTTCTTTCTTTTAAAATCCTTCACGTTCAAACGCAGCTGTGCAGTCTGAAAATATCATCTCTCCCTCTGTGCTGCACCTCACAAAACACCCACTGAACAGCCGCCATCTTCTCACTGCTCTCAGTCTGATGTGAAGTCGTGCTCTTAGTCATCGGCTCACACACTAACACAAATAGCTGACACTTTAATTCCCCCTGGCTACAGGAACAAACGCGCTCCTGGTTTAGGCTCAGAACAGGTCTTAAGCGACCTGAAAGTCTTGTTTCTCAATTAATAACAAACCAAGAGGATGAGTTGCACAACATTCAGTGTTGTAACTGGTGTTGCTAGGAGAGAGTCAAACGATACAATATGGTGTAATATCATTACAAAGGTTTCAAACATCCTAAAAAGACACATTAACTGTGGTGGAATTGCTTGTAACTCAGTTTACGGGACTGGATTCTTAATGATTTCATACAGTTGTGGGTTCATTCATTTAATTCAATTTTTCATTATGATTTTGTAGATGTTTCATATGAAGCTGTTGTGATATTAGACCTATGATCATCATGTTTTCCACCTGTCATTCTAGATTTCTGAAGTTTATTTATTTATTTATTTTATTTTTAATAAAATGTGTGTGAATATTTATATAATGTGTAAGGTCTTAAACCTTACACTGTAAAGTGCCTTGAGATGACTTGTGTTGTGATTTGGCGCTATATAAATAAAGTTGAATTGAATTGAATTGAATGAGGTTGTGTTACTTTGGCCAGATTCATTGTTTAAAAAAATGGAGCATGCAGCTGTTACTGTTTTGGATGGAGACAGGGGGGAAAGTGAAACAAACAGATGGTTCTGAAGGCCAGAGAATTTTTAAGTGATTTAGACTGAGGCTGTATGTACTGCTTTCAGTATCCAACATGCCTGTAGATTTACAGTAGAAATTCCTGAAAAATCCAAAACACAGGTGTGTTAAGCACCGAAATCTCTGTGGTTACTTCACAACGCGTCTCAGATCACATTAGGCAGTACCGGTTGAGACAGCTGTCGATCATAGCCATTAGTATAACTGGCCAATCTCTTAATATCTGCTCCTTTTCCATTTATGCCGTCCATTGGCACACAAGAAGCCAGGTTATGCTGAGGAAAAAGGTGTTTACATGCTCTGTGGTTATGGCACACATCAAAAACATCAGAACATGAATCAAATCCAACAAGAAAACCCAACAAGATCACTATGCAGTGAATGTGTGTCAAAGTGACTGTAGTATAAATATAACTGTGTTTGGAAGATCTGAATAACAGTGAATCAGCATCGTGGCAAAAACTACGCCTTGAAGACAAAAGAACATTCCAAGCAACTCTGCATAAAGATTAATGAAAAGCAATAACAGTTATAGATCCAAGAAAATTTTCAAGTCAGTGATTTTCCCTTGAAGAAGAGTTAAGAAATGAACATATATAGTACGTGTGTCATCCTGTCCTAGAAAGTCAGTAGTTTTATGAGAAAGTGGCAAAGAGAAAAAAGGCTCATGATAATTCTCATCTAGAGTTTGTTAGAAGTTGTATGGGTGGCATCCTGCTACGGCGATGCTTCTCAGAACCAGACTTTAAGGTTGGCAAAGGCAGAAAGTCTACAAGAGAACTGCAGCTTTTGTAGCGATGCACCAACTGATTGGTTTGAGATAGGAATGAGCCAGTTATAAAGAGAGAAATCTGAGTTCTCTCTAATGTTTCTGTAAAGAAAAAATCATTAATTATATATTTTATATATCCAGTTGTTTCTTCTTTTATGATCTTATTATAAAAAGCAAACTATAAGAGGACTGCTGTTTCAATGCATCTTTCTGTACATAATGGCTGAAGGAATGAACATCCCTAAGTAGGTGATTCATCTCCTTAATCACCCTCTAATGATCAGGTGACATGTGTGTGTAACCGTGTGTGTGCATGCCCGAGTGTGTGGAAACTACATGCATGTAATGCTGATTACACGGCAAGGTGATACCACCTTCACTCAGGACTGTGTGTGTGTGTGTGTGTGTGAGAATGTGCTGCTCCAGTACCCCCGCATCCTGTAATGGTGACACAGTGAGAAGGGAGACACAGTGAACTAACAGCATGGTTGACAATGATAGCCACGCGTATATGTTACATCCTTCCACTGGTCACTTCTCTGTTTACTTTGTTGGTTATTTATCTCTGAACACGGTTGTCTGTACAATACACATTAATCTGTTACTGTTTCATACATAAAACCAAATATTCACACTGGGTCGTTTGTGAGCCCCTGTTGTTTCTCCATTTCTGCATGACTATGACCTAAAACATCAACAGTTTGAGTTGTAAAATGAGACAAAGGGAATACATTTAAACTGACAAATAACACAAAGATAATACTTCTTAATTAACTTGCTACACAAAATGATCCAATCTCAGCTCAAATCTGGCAGCAGTAAAAAGTGAAACTGAAACTAGGATTATCAGTTCATCTGAAGGGGAAATTATTGTAGAGTCAGGTTATTCTGGGTCTTCACTATCAAAGTCTGATCTTGATAACACAGGTTTGTAGAAGTGTGTTAAAGGAGATTTCTCTCTTTAAGGAAGACCTGTGTTCTTGAGTGTGGACTCCACCAGTCGACCAACATCCCTGAGCTGAAGCTGTTCTGTAAGGAAGAATGGGCTAAAATCCCTCCAAGCCAATGTGCTGGGCTAATAAACACTTACTGGAGATTTAATTGAAGTTGCTGCAAAAGGAGGTCACACCACTAAAGACAGGCCATCATACACAAATACTTCAGTTCAGATTATTTACAGAATACACAAAGTAATAAGTGTGATGTTTGTCTCATTTGTCACATCTTAAAATGTAAAGAAATGTAACAGGTTGAGTGTTAATTAGAATTCAAGTTAAAGTTGAAGCACTTAATTTATCAGTTGAATCAGTCAGAACTAGTCTCTAAGTCACACTGTCCGAAAATGTCAAAAAGTGCTTATTGTAGTAGCCACATTCACACGCAGTCTGAAAAGCCACTTCCTCATTTCCATCTCAAGCATAAGCAACAATGATGGAATGCTGAAAACATCTTAACTGAATTTCTAAAGAGAATCTGATTCAAGAAGATGAAATATCAGCTATAATGTTGGCAGGAGCTGGGATAGGCTCCAGCACCCCCCGTGACCCTTACGAGGACAAGCGGTTAAGAAAATGGATGGATGGATGGAATGTTGGCAGGGAAAAATATATATATATACACATTACTCACAAAAAGTTAGGGATATTTGGCTTTCGGGTGAAATTTATGGAAAACGTAAAAAGTTCACACTACAGT
>JAUMHL010000007.1:1503641-1514812 GCA_032362345.1 Sandelia bainsii | reverse complement strand
GACTCCAAGATTCCTCACAGTAGTACTTGAGGCCAATGCAAAGTCATCTAGGATGGCAATCTGACTAGATACCATGTCTCTGAGACTTTTGGGCCCAAATATAATAACCTCAGTTTTGTCTGAATTAAGGAGCAGAAAATTACAGGACATCCAAGCTTTTATGTCTGTATGTGTCTATCTCTGCTTGTGGAGTGAAGTCACAAATAGAATAATGCAATAGAGCAGAGCCATTTCCTGTTCCTCCGTGTGTAGCCCTGCAAAACGCACTTAATCTTCCTCTGTGTCTGGTCTTTCACATGCAGCCTGTTTTCACACTGATTGAGATCAGTTTCCAGGCAGCTCGGCCTGTTGGACAAGACTGCAGCTGAAAGACGAGACTGTTCAAAAGATCCTTTCACTTAATACGTGTGCACGCGCGCACGCATAATAATAATGGGTGGAGAGTGTAACGAGCTTTGTAATTAAATAAGCGTATATTCTTATAGCAACTTTTAATTATTGTGAGTATTTTGATTCACTGGAAAAACAGCATGCAACTACCTGCTTTTAATTAGCGTGACTATGACTCAGACTGTTCTGGTTTTAATACTAGACTGAACAAAAAACAGTTAATCGCTCACTGATTTTAGAGGAATCGAGGAATTTGTCAGAAATCAATGTTGCTCGACTGAGAAAGCACATGTCCAGTTTTCCTTAACAGTTGTAAAGACGCTGCTTCTGCAAGGGTTAGAGTTGAATGATGCCTTTGCCCTCATAATAACGAACATGTTTGTGTGAAGGAGCCACACTGAGTTCAGTCCCTGTTTTTTAATGTCTATTAACTTTTTGGAAAACGGCATTGTTATAATGATATTGTGAATACCACTGTTAAACTAGAATTACTGCATCGCGGTTGTGAGCCTCTGCCAACCAATCAGGTTTTAGTATATATGCATGTCTGTCCAGTCTCATATTCTAAACAGTTCATCCATGAGTCCACATGGATGTTTGTGGCAGATGTCAGCAAACTCCCTCTGGGCATTCCTGAGATATTGTATTGATGAATATGGGCCAGAAATCAGACCACAGTGATCTTGACCTTTGACCACCAAATTCTAATCAGCTCATCTATGAGGCCAAGCCTTTAGTGTCAAATTTAAAGAAATTCCCTCAAGACAGTTCTGAGTTATCTCATTCACAAGAATGGGGACAGACGTGAGGTCACAGTGATCTTGACCTTTGACCTCTGCACAAAACACTGAACAGAATAATTTAGGTTTACAAATTTTGTGTCATATTTCTAAACTCAATATCTAGCTCTATCTAGCTCCTGAAGTTCATGGCTGGGAGGGCTGACCATGCTTCACAGTCTGCCTGATAAGCTCTTGTTCTTAAAATAAAGCTGAAATCAAGAAGTGAACCATTTATCAGTTGGTGAGATGATCTCGTTTAGTCCAGTGTGATCTCCGGACACTAACAATGTAATGACTACTTTCTAATGTAATGATAAACGGCTGAATTTAAGGACTGTAAATCTTGCTTCCTGTGCAGCTTCACAGGATTCACACACAGCCCCATGCTCTTCCTCCAGTCCAGCTAAGCCAGCTTCTCCCTCCCACTCACAACCTCATTGGTTTCCTGCTGAACTCAATCCCTTCACATAATTTCTTCAACATTGTTTGTTAAGTCACACGTTGTTCTTTTGATACGCCAGCATTCTTGGCACTGATGGGACAGATAATTACATTATAATACAGCCACTATGTAGCAGTCATAATAATGCATTCAGTACATAATCAGATTGATGGACTAGTGTTAGTTAAAAGTTATCACAAGGGTTTTCATATAATAATCGTTAATACAGTCCCAAAAAGAAGCAAACAGACCACACTTAATGTGTGTGTACAGTGTTTGTCTTCACCAACGTGTGTTCTGCTCTTTCTCACACACACACGAACATACGCAACCAGTGTGATGCGATGTACCCTACGGTTCCACTTCCTCTGGACTTTCTGTTGTTGCTTGCTGACAGGGAACAACAACACACATGCACACGCACACACACACTCACACACATGCATTTTGAGAACTGTTGAACAGACTCTCTCACAACTGCTTTTACACAGCAGCTTCCCTAAAATGTTTTTAATAGAAGAGCCGAACTTGTGGCGTGCTGGCAGCCTTATGGTTTGCATGCATGCCAGATAACCTCAACATCCCCGGTTGAAGACCATGTTTGTTGTATACCACACCCTCTCTCTTTCTCTCCCCATGTTTCCTGTCTACCTCTACACTGCACAACTGTTAAATAAATGCCAAAAAACAATTATCTTATAAGCTGCATAACATACACACAGGAGAAGTGTGACTGATCATTGTACTGATGCTGCTGCATTCCTGAACTCATAGTAATGTTGTATCAGAGAAGCACAGTGGGTTCAAATCAGCTTAGTGATGCTGTCTTAGTTGATCCTAAAAGAGGCAGTAAAGAAGTCACAATACAGATACTGCAGACACATCCACAACATCTCACATTAAACAACAGCAGAAGCCGTGGTCCAAACAGTGAACACAGCCATATCCACAGCTTTAACCAGTGCAGCCAGTTGTTGTAGCCTTCAGAATTAAGGAATGAACAGTAAATGCATCATGTAAAGTGACAAATCATCTCTTCCTTCTATAGTGTTTCTCTAAACGGAGTGTAGTAAGGCTGGACTGGACACTATTGCTATGGATCTGGGGGAACATAAAAAATATTGTAACACAAGCAATAATGCACCAGAACCTAGGAGAATAGGAAAAACTAGTTTGTCTTCTTATGTGAGTTATAGATAGAACAAACATTTAACAATTACATATTTTCGCATCCACTCTTATTAGCTGCTTTTGGGGCGCCATGATAGCTCAGTGGGTAGAGCAGTCATCTTCCAGCCCAAGGGTGAGCAGTTCGATTCTCAGTCCCGGCAAGCTACGTGTCGAGGTGTCCTTGGACAAGACACCGAAATCACATAGTAGCACTGACACCTACTGCCTGGCAGCTGTCCAAACAACAATTTCCCCAAGGGGATCAATAAAGTATAAGTTATTAAAATTATGTGAACGAGATGTCTGTACGTCCATCAATCTTGAGGAAATTTCTTGAAATTTGACACAAATGTCCACTTGGAGTCAAGTATGTACTGATTACATTTTGGCTGTCCAAGGTAAGTGTCACTGTAACCTCATGTACGTCCACTCTTGAGAATGCAATACGGCAGGAACAGTTTAAAGGAAATTCATCAAATTTAATGTCCACTTGGAGTCAAGGATGAACTGATTGCATTTCAGTATTCAAAAAGTAGAGCCAGTGTATGGTTGAGACAATGCAGTTACACTGAAAGGTTGGTGTGTACCAGCATACATCTCTCTGTGCCTGTGAATCTGAGCTCCCACTAACCCCTGCAAGAAACTGTTTCATGACGCTGACTCCGCCTCACACTCTCTGCAGTCAAACACTGAATAACAGGAGGCCACACAGCCACTGAGTTTACTGGCATTTTTTTGTTTTTTCTACAGCTCTCAGGCAATACTACATTTTATGGCATCTCAGTCGTTAAAGGCATCATCTGAGTGATGGGTGAGTGGTTGCCATGGCAACACCACATCTCTTGGTAGAGTAGTAGGATGCCCTCTCACCCAAACCCGCCTCCTAGCCTAAAGCTCTAGGAATAGTTCAGCCTGTGTAAAGATGTTGAGCACAACAAAGCTCGCACACATTGCAGTCTTACATAACACACAGTATAAAGTGTGCAGCACAGATGGACCACAATCCTTCAGTGGAGAAGGGCCAACCTGCCAACCAACACAATGGAACAAATGGCAATAACCAGCTTGACTGAGAAAGCATTCATTAATTTACTTTTAATTCAAAATACACAGTTTTTACTTTTTCCACATCACACAGTGGTGAAGGTGAAGCGGGTGACATGCTGGTACTCCTCACCGGGACGCAGGAGACAGTCAGGGAAAGAAGCCTGAAAACACACACACACACACACACACACACACACAGTACAGGTGGTTTTTCGCTGGTATCTGTGTTCACCGCTGCAGAGCTGTAGCACACTGTTAGTTTGAGCAACACTAAACCGCTATTTCTCAATCCTGAGGTCATGCGGTTGCCTCCTGTCTGCCAGTGTTTCATCTCCTGTTCAGTAATGAAAACATATCAACAACATATTTAAAAAGCTCAGAAATGTGAGATCTGACATTTGTTAACTATCTTTGTACTTGATAGACTGGTGACTGACGAACTGATAATTCTACAAGTTACAGTAGATATCAATTTATGTCCTACAAAACCCTTATACATGCAAATGTATTTTCATCAAAGGTTCATTTGTCTTTATACAAATCCCATTTTCAGAAAAGTTGCAAAGTTTCCTAAAATGCAATCACTTAATATAACAAAACCATAGCATATATAACAATAGCAGGTTTTCACTACAGCTTTGTTTAGGTTTCTCTCCATTATCATCATTACCATCATCATCATCATACCTGGTTGACAGCATCAGGCCAATTCTGCGTCTCCAGACAAAAAGAGCTGTGCTTCCTGTACCTAGCCCCGCCCTTCCCTGTTATGGAGCCATCCAAGAAGTTGGCAGTGTAGAACTGGACTCCTGGTTGGGTGGTAGAAACCTCCAGGACACGCCCACTGGCTGGGTGACACACTCTAGGGTGAAGAAAGAAGTTTTCCTGACTTTAATATAGACGAAGGTGTGTGTGTGTGTGAGTGTGTGTGTCTGTGTGTGAGTGTGTTTAGAGTGCATGTGTTTAGTGTATGTCCATGTGTGTGTGTAGGAAAATGCAGCAAACCTGGCAGCATGTCTCTCTGTGCAGGCGTTTTCGGGTAACGACAGACAGAAGTTGTGGTCAAATCCTGGACCTGGTACTTCCTTCAGCCGAGGGCCAATCAGAACAGGCTTTCTGAGGTCAAAGGGCGTGTCCTCCACTGCTCTGATCTCTCCTGTGAATGGATTATTGATTATTTATTGGATATTGATTATAGTTCAAAGGTCATATGGCACCAAAAGCGTACACAGATACAAACTACTCTCCTGTTTGGGATTTAACAGCCGGAAAGAACAGACTGCGAGAACAGGCTGGATCAGCTAGTCAGGTTTTTTGTTGGGGTTTTTTATCGCGTACGACACAGAATAGATGCTACATTTTGAAGTCTCTAATTCAGCCGCTGATATGGATTTTCATTGTAACACAGATTCTGTGACATAAATAAACAGTCATTTGCTCCTCTGTCGCCACGGGAAACCAAAGTTAATTGCAGAGTAATGAGAATGTTTGTCTGACAGAGCATGAAGAAACACACTCAAAGATACAAGTGTTCATGCTGTCACAAACAAACGGACACAATGATTAAAGTTAAGAGTGAAAACAGATTCAAAAGTAAATGAGGGCTAAATTTAAATTTGTTGAGTACTTCTACTCTCTCTAATATTTACTCCACTACAATTATATGTACACCTGGATATGTAGAACCATATGTTAAACAACACAGCTTTTCTCAGATAACCTCAATTTTAAGTGAGCAAAAGTCTAGACCCTCTTCAAAGCAGACATTTGGTAGTCCAGTATCTACAACAGACACTGTAGATACTAGTTATTTTGCAGACTCATATTAATATACAAAATATATATTTTGATGTATGGTTATAGGTTAAGATCAGACTTTTTGATTCCCACAGAGATGCCTAGAGTAATTCAAATTAGCTCTATCTTTACCAGCTGCAACACATAAGTGATGTTTACACATGAACGCATCATTGATTTTAAAGTGATCATGTAATTTACATCATTCTAATAATGGCTTCTTCTCTGAAGTATAGTTTGCCGATAATACAGTTTCTAACATTTCAACATCATTAAATCTACTTGTAACAGAGTATTTCTCTTTTACTAAGAGGACCACAGTCATTATGTTATAGATTAAACCGTGATCTCATTGATCTCACTGTGATGTCATTTTTATTAGGGAACATGAACTTTTATTTGTTACATACTGTTAGGTTATTTGTGATGCTGTGTTGTTTAAAATTATCAAATACTATAATAATAATAATAATAATAATAAGAATAATAAGAAGAAGAAGAAGAAGAAGAAGAAGAAGAAGAAGAAGAAGAAGAAGAAGAATTGATACTTTATTGATCCCCTTGGGGAAACTGTTTGGACAGCTGACAGACAGTAGGTGTCAGTGCTACTGCGGGGTTTCCATGTCTTCCTTGACACCTCAATATGTAGCTTGCCGGGACTGGGAATCAAACCGCTCACACTTGGGTTGGGAGACGACTGCTCTACCCACTATCATGCCGCCCCTGATAGCATTCTGCTACTACTGTGCCAACCGATTGCATGCATTCTGCAAACATTAAACTTTAAAATCTAACCAAATCAAATAAATCACTTCATGCTGCTGACTTCTGTCTCAGTTTGTTTTGAGAGAACAATGCAAATATTTTACCAGTAGGAATGGACGTGTCATCCACAGGCAGGTAGGACTGAGCACTAATGGACACTTGATGGTCGTAGATATCTGCTGCAGCCTGCACACGCGCACACACACACACACACACACACACACAGTGTAGCAGACATAATGGCATATTGTTACGCCTGGCCATCCACCCTAACCCCAACATCTACCCTAAACTATATATAATTGTAACGTAGCGCTCAAGCAGCGCTTTGAAGACCTAAGGACCAACAGAAATGTCTTCACAAAGATGATATTACACTGAAATTTGTTGATCTACCTCTAGCGCCCCCATCAGGCAATGTTTTTCACTTGCACCCAAGGGATCAGAGAGTATTTAAATCTCATGGATAAAAAGGTTTAGGTGTAGTGTCACTTTAACTGTTAGCTTAGCAGGCAGAAAAACGGCTGCTGTTGCTGGCGATGTAGCCGTTTCAGGGTGTGAGGTTGTACTGTGTGCAGCGATGTGTCAACAAAAATGGAACATGCTGCAGTCAAAGGTATTAGAATATGAGTCTGGACAGACATGGATGTAAACCACAACTTCACTGGTTGGCAATGGCATACAACTGCATTGTTTTCATTCTAGTTTTATTCAGTTATTATTTTATTTATACATGAAGTTTGTCCTATTTAATGTTGTCTCATGCTCAGTAGCTACAGCTGAAATCAAAATGTAGACAAAATGCTACAAGACTTCATTGTCATGCAGTTATGGAATGAGGCCAAAACATTACCAGGCTGCAGTTTCACTGTAATACTCTTAAAAGAATAGAATTAGAAATATGAAGAATACAAACGTAATTATCTAATAACTTCTATTTTCCTACAACTCTGACTCTGGGTGATCATTCAGCTCATCTTTACCTGTCCAGCCAGGTTGAAGTAGGAGTGGTTCGTTAAGTTGATGGGGGTGGTTCTGGTAGACCGGGCTTGGTATTCAGCAGTTAGTGTTTCAGCCTGAACAAACAAATCACATCTTACTGAACTAACATCTGCAAGCCATGCTGTAATATGTATGATGTACGTATTAAATGGATGGGCTGTAAAACAGTGGACATGTTGACAATAAACTCAATGTGGCATTTTAGAATCCATATGATACATTCTTTTTCATTAACATTAATCATTCATGAGCCAAAACTCTTTAGATCTGCTCGTCTAAATGCAAACCTTCGATGTGAGATGCTTCAAGAGTGATCAGCTTAAGAACCAGATAGGTTTACCTGTAGGGTGTAGGTGACAGAGACCTGAACCTCTCCAGGATAACCCTGGTCTCCATCTGGACTGGTAAGACTCAGCTGGACACCACCTTCCACTGGTGTAGCACACCAGATAGCCTGAATAGGCAAACACATACATTCAGTACTATACTGTAAATACAGGCCATATGAGATTATTAAGTGAAAGTAGTGTTTGTTACAAGAGATCAGTCAGAGGTAAGTAGTAAAATCCTACAAAATAGCATCCAAAAAGGCTCAGTGTTTGTTAGCAGAGATGGGTCATGTTTCACCACGTTGTGCCAAACTTTGTGAGAGAAGCTGTACATCAGCTCTGTGCAGAAAGACCAAAGCTCACGAGTGACACACTGAAAGACAGTGTGATCAGACAAATCCGCGTTTCCGCTTGTTTTCTGGATAAAAATAGACATCATGTTCTCTTTGCTAAGGACAAATAAGACTTGAATGCCTGCAGTCCAGATCTGTCTCTGATGGGCAAATATTTCACTTACAAAACTGTAACAATTAGTATCCTCAGTCTCTAAAGCATTAAAAGTGTCAATAAAAGGAAAGATGATTTAACATCGTGGTGAACATGTTTCCATAAGAACTGTTTTTGAGTGTGTAACATCATCTAGCCATAAAGTGACCTTCAGTGACTTCAGGACTTGAAGACAATGCTTCTGACGCGTTCTGTGTGAGAGGGGAAATATTTTCAAGAACCTCAAGCAACCTCAGTTTTTACAATGTGTAATACACAGTGATACACAGTCCAGCTCAGCCAATAATCATCCATGTTTGATCAATTTGATCATTTGTTAAAAGATTCATGGGTTCCAGACGATGATTCCTTTATTCAGTCAGGAGCACATTATAAATTTCATTTATTCTCCGAGTAGACCCAGCAGAATGATGTCTGCGCTTGTGCAGTTGTTCATCACAGGTTTGCACTGAGTGTAGGTAGAAACAAAGACATCTGAACATGATAACAAGTTGTAGCACATCAAGGGCAAACACAGCACAGCAGACAACCCAACAATTGAATGGGATTTTGAGTATTACAGTTGACTGGTCATGCATAACGCTCACAAAGCCTGGCATGACGACATGACCTGTCTGGACGAATGCTTGTTTCACTTACTAGACATCTTCCTGTGTTCTCACTGGTGTGAACCCTAATGAGGGCAAATGACAGGCACAAACAGGTTCATTATTTAGGACACACTGCCTCGCCTCAGTTTAACCTGATGGAAGACTAACTTAAAGGTAAGATACTTTAATCCTGTAACAGCTCAAATTATGGTTTTATTTACCTACTCTCATTAAGCTAGAATGTAACAAGGTGGTGAAACATGTGAATAAACTACATAGAGGGAAAACAGATGGTACTTTTCCACATTCTCACCTTATTGAAGCCCCGCAAGCCTCCATGCAGTGCATTAGGTCCATTATTGATGTCTAGTTGATACTCTTCTCCCTCCACAACGAAGCGTCCCAGTGCAATCCTGTTGGCCACACGGCCCACCACAGCTCCAAGGTAGCGCTTATCTGACACATAACCTGACAACACAACATAAAAGAAATAAAGACACTGTGCTGTGTGTCATCAAAAAGGGTCAACTTACACTCACCAGAAAAAGAGTTACATACTGTAGCTTTAAATCTGAAAACCACATAAGTGTAAGAATCCTTTTACTACAACAGTTACTTCATTTCTGCACTGAATGTCTAATGCTGGAGAATAGTCATCCTGAATCTGTACTTTGAATATCATAAACAGTCCAGCTATGTTCAACTCTACCTTCCAGGTCATCATAGCCCAGGACTATGTCCTCCATCTGGCCATCCTTCCCTCTGCTGCACACACATTTTATGATGGCACCCAGAGTGAGGATCTCCACCCGCACCTGGGGGGACTGGAGGACCCACAGGTCCACACTGCCCTGGCCGGGCACCTCTCCCCACTGCTGATGGCTCACCTCAGTCATCTCGGACCTTCTGACAACCAAAGCAGCGCAGAACAGAACAGGACACCACAGTTAACATCCAGTCGTCTCTGTAAGATTCCTGATTAGTAACTTAGTGACAGGTAAAGTATAAACCTCTGTGTGTCCTCTCTGAATATACTGCAGGAACATATACAAGTAGTTCAATCAAACACTCCTTCCCTGTGTAAATGATGAAGTTGACTATGGAGGTAAAACATTAACGTTTGTGAGGCGGGGGTTGTACAAGTACACAAACACAATCAAAAGCACTCAAGTAAACATGCAAGTACTTGCCTAAAAAATACTCCACTACAAGTCGAAGTAACACTTCAAATTCTTTACTCAAGTTGAAGTATTAAGTACATGCTCTAAAATGTACTTCAAGTACAAAAGTACAAATAGTCTGCAAAGAAAACTGAAAGTGATGTTTTTTATTACTACAATGTATTTTAAGAATCTGCATCTGCAAAATGTAACTAGTAACTAAAGCTATGAAATAAATGTAGCGGTGTAAAAAACAACTGATAATACGTTTTTTAAAAGTAAAAAAAAAAAGTAACATCAAATGCAAATACTCCAGGAAAGTGCAAGTACCTCAAAATCGTACTTAAGTACAGTACTTGAGTAATGTACTTAGTTACCACCTCTGATGTGTTTTATGCTGGGTAACCCCCCCACCCCCGTCACTGACCTCTCACCTCTGCCCACTCCTGAAAATCTCGGGGAAACAAAACGTTGAAGGTTTAACGTGTAACGTTACACACAACCACAGTGAACGCGTGACAGCTTCCTACTGACAACATAAGTGTCAGTTGTCCGCTCTGCGGCTTCACCTCTACACACTTGATCACGTCAGTACAGTTTGGACCTCGACATGTTTCCACCCGACTTCCTGCTATGATGACGCGATCACAGTCCGGGCACGATTTTCCCTCAGTACAGCCTGACAGGCTACTGCAGGATGATAGAAACATTAAGACTCGTTTGACATGAACTGCGCCTCGCCTGGAAAAGAAACGACAACAGGCGGCCGCAGCAGGGGGAGTGGCTGAAAGTTCGCTATGAAGTCGGACAGTTTCTAACTTGTCTAGCAGCATTCAAGCTCCCGTTTGTACTGTGTGTCGCACATACTCACATCATGTGAGGTCGGATGCAGATTAAATAACATTTTATTTTGTTCTCAGTTTCCAGTAACTGTTGTTTGTTGTTAAAAAGCTCCACAGAAGATAGAATAGAATAGAGTTTATTTGCCATTTGCACAGGTGCAATTAAGTACAAGCACATTGGAATTCTTTTGCGTATATCTGGGTCGAAATATAATAGGAAGACAGTAGGAAAAAACACAAAAGTAATAAAAAGAAAATAAAAAAGAAGTAAACATAGTAGCATAATAAATAAGCTGTATAGATATGTATACAAGTAATTTCGCTATACATAGTATAGATATGTGTGCT
>JAUMHL010000007.1:1489858-1503147 GCA_032362345.1 Sandelia bainsii | reverse complement strand
TAGCGGAGTAAGAAGTGTTTCTTCTTCACAAATCTACTCAAGTAAAAGTAAAAAGTATGGTGCAGTAAAACTACTCTAAGTAAATGTAACGGAGTAAATGTAACTCGTTACTACCCACCTCTGATGAGGTCCATAACAGTTCAATATGAACTGTATGAAATATTTATGGGACACCATAAATAAAGTCTTGTGTAAGTATTGTTAATACTATTTATGTATTTGATTTCATTTCTTTTTATTAGTAAGCCTTGAGTTGTATTTTCTATACATTATATTCAACATTGCAGCAGGACAAAGCTGGGGTGAGATAATCATTCCATTGTTATAGGCCTTGAAGTTGATACATTTAAATACCATGAGAAAAACTCTGTTAGTTGCAGTATTCAGAGGTGGGAAGTAACTGAGTGAACAATTTTGAGGTGCTTAGATCAAATCAAGAACTAGTTAAAAGACATTGCTCTCTTAGTGGAGTACTTGTAATTTTGTACTACACTAATTGAAGTGGAATTTTTTTTTTTTTACACTTTTACAGGAGTAGTAGTACTGTGTTTGTGTATTCCAGTCACCTCTGGTGGAATGTCAAATTGCCTCATGCAGGTTTTTCAAACTCCCAAATTTTGAGAAAAAATGCAGAGGATATGATTAAATTGTTTGAGAATCCAACACTCATTGTGTGATGTTTTTCATAATGGTAATAATATTAATAAGTGCTGACTACCAAGTTACAAAATAAATAAGTTACTTTCCCTCGCTTGTGAGTGGGTTGATGGTTGTCACTATTTAAAGGCTGCTCATTAAGGAATTTTCTATTCTGTTTCTGATTTAGAAAATAGAAAATAAAATATTGCTACAGAAAACACTGCAATATGTAAGTCAGTATAGATTTGAGGGTTGAAGAAGTGCAGACACCATTTGGGGGAAGACGTTGCATGACTTTATTCTGCACAGCTCTGCACAACAAAGCTCTGGAAATGTCAAAAAAAACCTCTTCCAAAAAACAGATGTGATATCTAGTTACAGAGTGTCAGTACATATATCGCATGAAACATTACAGCAGAACTGTTGACTCACAGTGTGTCGACTGACAGATGTTTCACTTTATGTTGTACAGAACACATGCTCACCGTTTCCCTATGATCACCCAATAAGTATAAATGCACACTGAATTGCTTAGAGCACTGTTGTACACTTGTTGTGTTAGACTTATTGTGTACTGTATATACAACAGTCTATTGGTTGCAGTTCGACATGTTGTGCGTGTGACTTGTTCACGTTGTGCTTCGACTGGATTCTTCTGTTTTCCGTTCTATTTGCTATATTACATTAAACAGGAAGTATTTTTTAGAAAGAAGGGTCCTAGTCTCCACTCACGCAACCACTGTTACTCTGTATTCACACTATTCCTGTGGGGTTTTTTCTGGTAACACTATTGTGTGAGTTTATATTTGTTGACTTTGACTGTGAGCTGCACTGACGTTTGTGACAGGGACGCTGATTTTTCAGAATGGTTTTGATGTATTGTATCTGACAATACAATGTAAGCAAATGTGTCATTCAGTTCATCTAAACCTGACAGAAGAAGTGATGCATTGTCAATGAACAGTATCTATTGTTTTGTCAAGTCTGCGTTCATACAACCTCGTCTTGTGACCTAAATACTTGCAAGTTATAAGCAGTCTGACAAAAAATATTTAACTTAAGGCTGCCAATACTAAGGTTTTTGTTATGCTTGTCTTAAACAATGATTAATTTTTGTATCTACATTGGCCAACACAGAACCATGATACAAACATTCATGCAGACATCCACAACTTACAGTATGTACAGTACAATTCTCACTGGAGGAACTCAGGACCCTTTGAGAATGACAACTCCCAGTGCACCGTAAAGGTTCACGGACTACAGAAGACCATGCTATGCAGATTTATTGCTCGTTGACGTGACCCCAGTAATAGTTTTGTTGGACTAGTTTTGTTGAGAATGGCAGTGGTGATTTACAGACTGGAATGCCTGCTTAAAAGTGCTTTGATGGTGACTGATGAGCTGGTTATGTAGGAAAGATTGTGGTGGAAGAAGTCTTTGGTCGTCTCGACCAGGTTTCAGCCTGTCAAAAATAAAATCTGCTCATTCTCAAATACACTTTATACCACATACTGACAAAGCACTGTACATTCAGTTATATATCAACAATTTTACCCAGTGATTGTATTTGTAGCAGGAGTCTTTAAAACTAGTTTTTTAAAATGTTTTAAGTCAAACAATTTTGCTGCACAACCCTGACACTGTTTCACAACTTTCACATTTAGAGCTACAGTCACTTTTTCCATTTTATGTACAAATATCTTATCTGCCAGTTACTTTTTGGGACATTTTCACCATTGCTGTGAGTTTTTACCAGCTTTTTGAATATACAAACTACATTTCCAGAAGAGTTTGGATTTTTCTTAAATGTTATAAAACCTAAAATCTGTGATTTGTTAATTATCTGACAAAAGTACAACAAAAAGATTTTCAGTATTTTTACTTAACAATTTAATAGTAAATTGTTTTTTTGATTTTCCTCTTCATGATGCACCATACATATTCAATAGGGGACAGATCTGGACTGTAAGCAGGTCAGCAAAGCAAAATGTTGACGCATGTGCAGAATGAGGTCCTCCATTGCTTAAATAGCAGCACATGTTTTTATAGAAATCCCTATATATGCCTCTGGAATATTTGAATATGGGCTGCAGCTCAGAGAATTCGGTGGTGTTTCTGCACAGCATTGATGTTTGGCTTCCTGCATTTCTGGATGCAGCCACAGACTGTGTCATGTGACAATGTTTTCCTGAGTGTTGTGTTAACAAATTACAGATTTTAGATTTTATTGCATTTTAGAAAAAAGTGTGACTTTCTTTCTTTTAAGATGCTTGAACTTTAAACTGTATACTTGCAGATGTGCCTCTTCTGAAAAAATTGAATATATATATATATATATATATATATACATATATATTGAATAATACTATATAGCATCCATAGCTAACACTACCTCGAGGCTAAAATGTCAACTTGCACATAACAAGTCTCAGAATATGGTAGAAAGTCATGAGAACATTCAAGTTCCTGGCTGAAATACTTCAGCTTTAATTACCTCTGTTATTTTACTTTAGGCTGACACTCGCACTGAACGCTCTACTTCTGTTTTAAAAATTGGAAATCTGTCAGTACTCTGTTTATTTCTCCTGTGAACATCTTTAATTAGGCAACATTTTAGAAGCCAATTAAATATTTAGCAGGATCTGTGCAGTAAGATAATTTGAATTTAAAGTATTTCAGCTGGAAAACATCCATAGAGCAGATGAGATCCTTTGTTGCTGCAGTGCGCTGGTTTAGCTGGTGTCACCGAGAATGGCCTGTATGGATCTGGCCTGTGAGGCAAGTTTACTGCTGCTGTGATCCGTCAGTTTACTGAGGATTTCCTTCATATTCACAGAGTTCAACTCCTCCTTCATCACACCTGAAAGCAGACAAGGACGGAAAGAAGAAGAACGGACAAGCGTGAGACAGGTTGCAATTGGTAGCAGTAGCTCAAAACCTTAGCAGCACTGGACCTTCTCACCCTCTGTCTTGTCACTTCTCAACTTAGCCCAGGATCCATTTGTACAACATCCATTAGGAACATGCAGGTGATGCCAGTGACCCTACATTTATATCTTTCTTTGACAGGACTACATGCTCTATTTCAGAGTCACGGAAAATTAATATCAAGATTAGGTTACATTAAATACAGTGGATTTCAGGTGTGCTGCAAATAATCACCACTTCCAGGCCACAATTCAGGGACTAATGCCAAGAGAAGTTTGCATATCATGACAAGACATGACCCCTCCAAGTTTATGCCTAATCAGATTGTTTCCCTATGGAAGCAATTGGCTCTAAAATATTTGGTAGTATCCATAGAAAGAAGGAGCCCCTTTCAACCGTTATCAGTTATGGTTTTGAGTAGGAAGCTGAAAAGTACAAGACGTTCATGTGCAACTGCAAGACTCTGCAAACTTTTCTTGTTGATCTGATGTTCCTGATATTTTGAGCTTGAATCTCATTCCACTGAGCCTCAGATTACTCTAACTCTCAAACTCTAAAACATCTTTAGTGGAACAACATTTTCTGTGAATGTATGTCGTAGGTGTGAACACATACTGGAGTTAGCCAGGCTGCAGATGAGACCTAAAGCACTGAACTTGACTTCAACTGCGCCCACGGGATCCTCCAACATCTTCTTCAGCATGGGCAACAGGTCCGCCTCCCTAAACGGACCCTGCATAGACTCTGCAGTGTTCACACATGCACACACACACACACACACACACAGACACACACATACAGTAAATGTACTACTAAATGTAAACAATTTCTTTTCAGTTTTCAGACACCATAACTGAGCATTGCTAAGCAGAATAGTTAGTAGTTTGAAGCACACTGATTACATATGGCTACAACTTGACTCTCATTATTAGCTCCAGGTCCATCTCTACAGTGGCATTGTAATGTTAATGTAATGTGTGTATTAGTTTAAACTCTTGTTTACCCTCGCAATGTTTCTGTTAATACTATGCAAGAAAGCACTTCTTCATTTTGTGTTGGGTGGTTCTTTGCATGTGTTTCACTCATTACAATAATGGAACATGCAGCCCAGTGGGTATTATATATGCGTCTATTTTTGGTCATGTGCTACTAATAAACCATGTTAGTCCCAGGCGGAGCTGTCCAACCACTGTGGTGCTGACTATTCACACACAGCAGCTCATCTTCCTTCCCCTTATAGTCCTTTCTGAGGGGTGCTGAAATTTAGCTCCCAGAACTTGTCTAAAAAGTAGGCAGAGAACAGTGGAAAAGCAGAACCTGAACCAAGGGAGAAAAGTTCAGTTACAGTTCACTAAGGTCCTGCAGTGGAAAAGCCTAATTAGTGTCTAAAATCACTTTACCAATGTCTATTGCAGATGCAATCGCCAGGGCAACCAGAGCCTCGTTCTGCATGATGACATGCTCACTCGTTGCCATTGAGATAAGGTGCCGCACTCCATCTGCTTTGGCTACAGCACGAACAACTTCCTGTCAGAGACACAGCCCATTACAGACGGTCAGTGTATGTGTTTGTGTACATACAGTACAGATACTGTTATTATGTTAAACTCCAACAATCTGGGTGTGATTACCGAGTAGAAATGAACTGTGAGTTTTAGTTCAACTTTCAGATCAGAATAGACTGACTCACAGGGCTGCGGCTGTGTCTGATGAGGGCAGCCAGTAGGCGACTGGCTTCTCCTCGGACTCCTGCATGGTCCTTGGCTTCACACCACTCCATGACCCGAGCCAGCAGCGCAGCATCTCTTCCCAGAACCAAGGCAGTCTCCTCTGACACACATGCAGAAGTGCAAAGAAAGGAAAAATGATTATGTATTATGTAAAAATGTTTTTAAATTGACATCATAGTGACTTTCTTTACTTCAGTCATTGTTAGAAAACAAGAAAAAAACATGTCTCAGTTATAACTTCAGATGATCGTCTGTTGTAATAACATTCTTATAATGTCTAATTACACCAAGGATATAGTGATGAATGGAAACTTTATACTGAACGTGCACTATTTATTTTACTTTTTAAAAATATAGTCAAAAAAGTTGAAAAGTGTTTGAACTGAACAAAAACTACATTTGAAGATGTCGCTGCAGTTGCTGGAATCTTGTGACATTTTTCATTATTAACCATAAGAACTAACCACCTTGGCCCCTCAGGGGACAAGAGAGAAGCTGGGGGGATGGATAAATAAATCAAAAATGTAAAGGTTATACTTTCAAGTGAGGCTTTCAACCCACAGTGAATTCAAAGCGAGACAGAAGACCTGCCCTCTCTGGAGAGTCTGCATGTGACGAAGTCTTTTTAAGCAATGGAGGAATGAAACATTATAACAAATGAGATAAAGCAAAAAGAGAGGAACTGTAAGACGATCAAATATCCTGATGCCTATTAGGGCCCCCTTTTGTGAGGTCACTTCTCTCAAAATGATTCCAGACCAATTTGCCCTTCCTTTAACCTTCTTTTCAGACACACACAAACCCAGACACAATCATTTACAGAGGTCACAGCCCTCACCATAACCAACACCACCCTGACACATACTCGTCTAGATGTTCTGAACGTACACACTCACCCTTCTGTTTGTTGTTGGTAGATGTAGAAATGTCTTAGCGACTGTAATTATCTCTAATACGTTAAATTCCATACTGTGCAAATCTGTTTGTTAGACACCAAGTGGTCAAGTTGACACTTTTGTGTGAAGGTGTTGCTAAGGCAAGGAGCAATGTGTAAGAGTTCATCCTATGGGAGGAACAACATCTAAAAGTCATGGCAACCTAAACATTAAATAGAAACAGTTCTTATGTCCAGATGGAAGACGTGGCATGACTACAACACTCACTGACACAAGGACAAATCACATCTTGGCAATACTCTGATTGCAATTCATTCCAAGCATGAAAAAGTTATGCTCACCTTGTCCATCCACCATCATCCGTAGTGTACCTAGCAGTTTGAACTGAACTGGTGGCATGTCAGAGCGCAGCAGGGCCTTTATCCTCTCAGTCACCCCGTCCTCCAGCATCCGCACTTTGTTGGTAGCTGGAAGACACAGATGTCACCTGTTCTCACACTTGGTGTACAGGTATGTGCACATGTACTACTTTGTATAGTTCATAAGAACAAAGCATATTCAGGGCAATTGTAGCGTTCATGTCAGTTTAATTTAAATCATACATTTTATTGTAATAATGCTATTTTAAGCCTTTACATGCATTTTCAAACTGACTCATTCAATGTATTTTTCTGACATTTGTCCACAGAAACACATCTGTGGTAAACTTTCAAGTAAACCTTTAATGTTTGGTTAGTGGAAGCATATTTCTACAGTTCTGCCTTGATCAGTACCTGGAATGGCCAAGTTTCTGAGTGCGCTCAGTCCAGCATGTTGGACTGACACGTCTCCTTCATCAACATGCTGTTCCAACAAGCTCAGGATGTAAGGGACCACGCCGAGGTCCAACATTTTCACGCAGTTGCTGTCTGACAGAAACACAGACAAAGACACCTGATTACTGTATTACCTTACCGTATACTACTTCAGTCTACACATCAATATTAGAAAAGCTCTGTCCCAAGCTCATCAACAGCAAACATTAGTACTGTGTTCCAGTGGCATGTTGTATTTGTTAACTGTTTATTGGGTTAAAAGGCTAGTCAATCAATAGAAATCCCTTTAGCAATCAATTTCTGCACAGTTGAAAACATGTATGTTTCCATGGAAAACAAGGACACTTCTGATAAAGAGAAACCCTTTGGTGCACCTGCAGTTTTGGGGCAGCTGCTCATACAACCTAGTATAATACAAAATAAATGCTTTTCTCAGTATCAATTCTTTCAAAGTGTGTCTCGTTGGATACTTTGAGAGTCTTTCCATTAAGAAGATATTAAATCTTAAAACTGCAATAACGTTTTGGCCACTTGGGGGCACCAGAAAAAAGTTGTTAACACAACGTGGACATATTATGACTTTTTAAGTTGTGAGCAAACAGTAGCTTACAGTATTTGTACATTCAGCAGACAAAGAGCAACCTGGTTATTCTTTCAATATCTCACCATTCCTGGCGAAGTTGGCAATGGCCAGGGCTCCAGACAACTGCAGCTGGGTGTTGGCGCTCTGCAGCCAGGACAGAACGTCCTGATACACCAGACCGGTTCCCTCACCGAAACACTTCTGCATAGACTCGTCTAACACAAAGACATACACATTCTTGTAAAGAAGATGGTTAAAATATTCACAACCAGCAAATTAGTTCTTCCAACAAGCACTGCTGATATTACAATCCCTGTATAATAATATGCCATAATGTAAGAATGAAACTGTTGTACCACAAAGCTGCACGTGCATTGCTCACCTCCTAAAAGCAAAGACACTATGAGGTTGGAGGCGATCTTGATGCTGCAGAGGTCGTGGGGGTCAGAACCACCCTGGAGACCCCGAATCATCTCTGATAAAGCCTCTGGTACACCCAACTCGGCAAACTGCAGCTTCAGTGTGTCTGGTGGTACAGCACAACCAGAAAAACTTTATTATTATTTATTATTGTCGTCTTAAAATATAACAGTTAACATGGTTTTTCAATAATTACACAACAAAAGACAAAAACAAACTGTAATCAGCCCTCCTGTCCCTACAGGAGTCCCTCTAAAAGACACTTCGGATGTAAATTAAAGGAGCCAAAATCCTCAGTTCTCCATCTGTGCACAAATGTATCAAAAAGTTTATCTAAAAACAATTTAAAGTTCTAAACATTAAATAGAGTATTTCAAAATTCCCTCATTTTGCTGCTATTCTTTCACTATAACTTGACAGATACCACGGTCCAGGAAAACACAAAGAGGGAATTTTACCTAAAAAGACTTAATTAACTCTGACTGCTGAATCCTCCAATTCTGGTCCCATCACTTCCATTGTCAGGGCTTTCAGCCAGGTACACACTTGCTGTTAACTCTGTGGTTGCTTACGCAACATGGCGCCCTCTCATAGCCTGTGTTGATTTAGAGTGGCAGTTGTGCACGTCATCAGAAATTACCACTATGTGTACCTGAGATGCAAGTGGTGCAGTATCAACAGACTCAGCAAAAGCTTTGAATCACCACCAACAATAGCAGTGAAAAACTACCCGCTTCTATGGCTTCTGTTTATGTTGTGGATGTTAAAAAGGAAGAAATTCTGTTGTCAGTCAAGGATGACTTGTGGCTAACCTTGTAAATCCTTCAAACATACACAGACTATGCGAGGAAGTACGTATGTGAACAATCACACTGATGGTGCTGCTGTTATCTCCACCAATACACTGGTAAACATCAAGTATATCTACGGCCTTAGGAAAGGATCTGTCCATGACAAGTATAAAAGTAGAAGAATGTCAGCGTTCATGTAGGCACCTTAAGACAAGACTTAAAATTTAATGAACCTATCCTTTAAGTCTTCTCTTTCATAGCCTCATTTCTGAAGGTCTTACCACTCTCCCCCAGTGAGCCCAGTATTTCCAGGATGACATGTCGGCGTTCGGCATCTGGCGCCCTTTTCAGCTGAAATATCAGTACATCAGCCACATCCAGTTCTGCCAGGGCTTCCCTCGCCGAGTCTGCAAACATAAATGTCTATAACTAATCTGACAACAACTGCTAATTTAACACAGCAGATCTGTAATTGTAGGTTCTTTCTTTCCACTGATTTCTCTTGGCACTGTACAAAAACTGTTAAACACAAATACACAGCTGTGCCATGATTTACTGTATCTTTGTACCTGGGAGCAATTTAGAGACTGTGTTTTAGAAGAGTATGGAGAGAACATGTTAACATAACCCAACAGAGATGGCTGAAAATTAAAAGGGAGCCCTTGGAGCTGTGAAGGACACACACGTCTAAATACCAAGGCAATGTGATAAAAGTTCACTCAGCTCATTAATAATAAATAACTATAACAAGTACAATGATTAAATCATCACCCATGTCAGCCAGATTACAGAGGGCCAGCAGGCACACATTGACCAGCGGGTCGTTCTCTGGATACTCCCTCATTATAGACACCAGTCTGGGGATTACACCACTCTGGACTAACTGGTCCTGTTGGTATGCTGGGTGGGAGAGAGAGAGAGAGAGAGAAGATGAAGACAGAACACAGCCTCTGCATCATCAGCACGTGGTTCTTCATTAGTAAACCCTGCTGACCGAACGAGTCACTGTCACACTCACAGTTGTCAAAGCAGATGCGTCCGATGGCTCTGCCAGTGTTCAGCAGCATCTCCTGGTTGTTGCTGTTCAGATGTGGAACTAGCACCTTCACCAGGCCCGCCTCAATGCACGGCTCCCTGACTGCAGCTACCACACAAACAAGCATTTTTTTAATCACTTCAACTTTTATATTTCATTAAAATGCACTGGTACTATGGTGCAGTAATCCAATCAAAAATATAATTTTCCTCATGTCAAGTCAGATTTGATGTACATAACACAACATGCAAGAGGCCTTCCAGTCTGTACAACATGGAACACCCTCTGTCCTTAGGCATAAAATTGGATAAAGAAAAAAGTCCTATGAAATGGAAGGAACTTCAGGATGTATTTACGTTTTCTAAGAAGAAAATAACTGATAACAACTGTAGCCCAAGCCTACCTTCACGTGCCATCTCTGCAACCACCAGAGCCACCTGGCAGCTCAGCTTGCTTTTACTCCGTAAGGCCTGAGCCAATGTGGGTAGAATCCCACTTCTGGCAATATCGTCAGCAGCATCTTTCTCTGTGAACACACAAATCCACAGGTTCAGGCTGAAAACAATGACCGGCTATCCAATCACAACACGTGTGAAGAAGGCAGCTGACTTTGCTCATGTGACTTTAAGTGAAAAGAATTTCGACAGCTCCAAATGTTTGTGTGAGGACATTTTGACACCTCTGAAGGACTGTTTAAGGGTTAAGACTTGGTTTTAGGGTTCAGATTAGAATGACATTAGGGTTAGGGTACCTGCGCGTGTCCAGGTGTGTGTGGCACCACTTACTCTTTTCCAGCAGAGCAGCCAGCACAGTGTCCAAATGAGGCTTGAGCTCCTCCTCAATCAGCTCTGTACTCACACTAATAGCCTTTAGTGCGTCGCTCAGAGAGTCTGCAACACAAAAACACACAAAACAACAGGTTGAAGTTAATAACCATATTATGTTTTTTGCTCTGCACACACTGGATACATGGCATTTGTCTTGGGAGGAAACAACTGTCAGGATATAATGAAGTGCTGAAATCTGCAAACCAGTGGAGACCAGCAGAGGGCAGCTGTGTCTAGTCTGCCACCAACATAGCAGAAGAAGAAGGAAGGCAGTGATGTTCATACATGTCCTTAATGTTAATGCTCCAGTGTCAGATCTAAAACGGGGAAAGGGGAGCAGCTGCCCCCCTATTGTAGGGTTTGCCCACAGCTGTCCCCTCTTTTGACAAAATTCATTTGACAGTGCTTTAGTTTTTGGTTCTATGTACCTGTGAGGTCAAATAGAAACAGCAT
Source organism: Sandelia bainsii (assembly GCA_032362345.1). Taxonomy (NCBI): domain Eukaryota; kingdom Metazoa; phylum Chordata; class Actinopteri; order Anabantiformes; family Anabantidae; genus Sandelia; species Sandelia bainsii. Next base: position 1,492,026 of record JAUMHL010000007.1, on the reverse strand, counting down.
GCAGTGTCATAGTGATTCTTTCTATTCATAATGTCTGTTAATCTGTCACATTTTAAGTTGTCTAGACAACTACTCTCACCATCATAACTTATTTTCACTATCACCATTTTTTGGGGCGTGGGGGTGGTAGCTATGTCTATACTGGGCTGCACCTAAGCAACCTTGAAGCTGATCTTCAATGTAGATTGTTTTTTGTTGAGAAAAATAACTTTAGAGTACTATACTTGAATACATTTTTGAGAGATTTCTGCTTTACTTGAGTATTTCCATTTTCTGTTACTTTATACTTTAACTTCACTACATATCAAAGGCAAATACTGTATTTTTACTCCATTACATTTGTTTGTTTCTGCTCAGCTGCACTTGAACACTTTAGTTACTAGTTACATTTTAGATTTAGATTAATGCTGCTCTAAAATAAATACAATTATAATTATCACATCAAAGCAACTGATAATCAAAACAAGACAAATAAAATCGGCTCCATCTTTACCAGGCGCAACATTAAAGTGACAAACACTTATTAATGCATCAGTAATTATATTTGAACAATCTCATATTATTATACCATAAACCTTTTGAGCAAATAAATTTGAATTTTCCTAAAGTACTGTATACTGTATGTCCACAACATTGTCCAGGATGTACATTATAGGGCCAATGTGTATAATCTTTTAAAATCAATCAGTTACTTTCATTAAATTCTAACAGGCTATATAAAGCCTGAGCTGCTCTCAATCCTCTGTTTTTTCTCAAAAGACCATTTGTCAAAAAACAGCAAATTGTGCTTCACCAAAACACTGGAACTTACTTGTTCCTCCTGACGATGAAGACAGCTTGCCTTAATCTTGTTCAAATCATTGCTGCACAACAGATCCACACTGACGCCTCTCCAATATACCCATGGAAGCTATTTATAACACTAGGTCTTGTTTGGTGTTTCACAAAACTCCATATGTGGTGAAGATTTTGATGCGGGTGCACAAAAAGTGGATTGACTTGAAGCACTTGAATGTGGGACATATAACAATGCAGTGTATCTACAGGGGCATGTAAAGTGGAAGCTTTTTAACAAATGCGCTTTATAGTTGAGTTGCTTCTATCTACTAATAGGAAAGATGGAAATATATAAAAAATTCACATTCAGCTGAGAAAAACTCAACTACATAAATTGAAGCACTGCAGAATAATCAGTGAAACGAAACTTCCTGATAACAACTGAATCCATGAGATGTGGGTCCAACACTTAGTGATTGGTCCAGGAAAAAAGTGTGTGAGTAGCTACAAGCAAGGATACCGTGACATTTCAGGGAACAAGGGATTCCAGGTATGGTTTTCAGAAAGACAGGCTGAATCATGACAAAGCCCTTTGAAAATGAAAGGTTGGATCTCCATGAAATTTAGTGTGTGTAGATGAAGCATGTTTATTGTGATCCAGTGACCTTTCCACCATGAAGTCATGATATCATACAAGAAATCCTAAAGACAGGCCTCTAGATGGATGTGTGTGCTCATATGATCACACATTACACATCATTTTCAATATGATAGACAAATGATGTCGATGAATATGCTAAAAGCTGTGTGCTGAGTGCTGTCCACTGAACATGTTTGCTACCGTGAGCAGCAAAGGTTACATTCACTAGATGTGCGTCCCTGCACGCTGGTCACTTGCCAGCTCTTTCTCATTCTACTTCCTTTGGCCCACAGCGGACTGCAGCATGCAGCCAGACCTCAGCTGCATTGATGTTACAGAATACGGCTGAGGTGAAGTTGTTCATGCGCTAATAACCCATTTGAAATGCTGCGTTAACGGACAAAATGCATCCATGTCCCGATGACAAAGATAGACCCAAGGTGCAGATGATGGCACAGAATCTGGTCTATATCAATCACAAAAAACACCCAAATGACCTTTTCCTGGGTTTCCTTACAAGTAACCACAAACTTTGATGCCTTACATGGTAGTCATATTGCAATTTATCTTTCTAATACATTAACTGTACATTAGCTGCATTGGGCAGGTACACAGAGAAAAAAATACTGTTAACAATGAATGTAATCTGAGGTTTTGTAGAATTGTCCAATATTTACTCTTCTGGACCTGTGCCTCACCACCACATATTTTAAGTACAATGACTGTTTTTACAGACAAAAACACGGCTGTG
>JAUMHL010000007.1:1456800-1489853 GCA_032362345.1 Sandelia bainsii | reverse complement strand
TTCAGTGATATGGTTGAATAAACTGATCACTGTTACTTTAGCCTAATTAAGGCATAAAGCACAGGGACAAGCTTTAGATGCTACTTAAACAAATACAATACATTAGATACATACAAACACACAGACAGACATACACACACACAGTGAGGAGAGTCCTGCAGATGCTAATCACCTCAGCTAATCCCCTGTAAGTCGAATGAAAATAGCCTGACGTGAGGGGGCTATCAGGCTGATACACAGGCTGCCACTGTACTTCAGGATCTAACCCCCAATGTCCTCCTGATTGTGTGTGTGTGTGTGTGTGTGTGTGTGTGACCATATGCACGTTTTCATGTTCCACCGTGAGTGTGTGACAAGAGAGCAGGCGAGCAATTCACCAATCAGTACAGAGGGAGTCCCCAGGGTGCTAATTACAGCTCCTTCACTGCCTTTCTGGCATATACAGACACACGTGCGTACTTACGTTAACATACATCTATACAAGGGGCGGATACAATATCAACAACAACTACGCCATCTAATCCAGTACAACAGTCCAGCAATAAATCCCCTGACAGTGAAGCTTCTTATGTGTAGTGGTGCTTAGACTGCCAGGGAGCTGGCACTTCACCCCCATGATCGCTGCAGTAGATGCAGATGAGGCTGGATTGTTGGGTTGGAGTGTGTCTTCAGTTTGTGTACATGACAGCCAATAGTCACTAAATAGCTTCTGTCCCTCCACTGTTGAACTGAACAGTTCACGCTTACTGACCAATGAGACAAACAGCTTGGTGTTCCTGGGATTGTCTGGTCTGAGTGTGACATTAGGGAATGCTGCAACTCCACACCTTGCACCAAAAAATAGAAAAAGAATCTATCTATCTATCTATCTCTGTGTGAATGTGTGTGTTCACATTCCAAGCATATAATACCTGACATCACATAACCACATCTGGTATATGAACACACACACACACTAGGGGATGTAGATATGTAGTTACTCACCGGTGTCTGTCATGGCTGCTGGTCGGCAGGCTTTCAGCTGACTGGTTCACTGCCTCTGCCTGAATACACTGTGTGTGTCTGTGTGAAAATGTGTATGTGTGTGTGTGTGTGTGTGTGTGCGTGGCTAGCAGAGGCACTACCCTCCGTTCTTATGGTCAGGTGTGCCCCGACTCTATCTCTCACTCTGTCAGTCTGTTTCTCTCTGCTCCTCACTCTCGCTCTTTCAATCCCATTATCCAGTTTACCCCCCCTTCCTGCAGCCACTGCGCTTGCGTCCTCGCTCTCTATCTCCCTCCTCACTTGCTCTCTGTTCCAATTGTATTCTGTCTCTCTCAGTTCCCAAATTCAAATAATCTTTATTGTTTAGCAAAGAAAACATCTACTGCACATTAGAACAAGATAACAGATGAGAAAAATACATTAAAAAAATAACTATTTGAAATGTTTTTTCAAAGACAAATCACTGATGACAGCAAATATTGCATTTATTCCAGGTGGTATTTTTCTAACTCATTGTCATTCTATTTGTTAAAAATAGAACCCAGAAAGATTTCTAAATTAACTAAACATTATCAATAGAAAAAGCCATGTCTGAAGTTGACAAAAACAAATAAACAACAACACGCAGAACATTTATGAAGCTCTGTAAGAAGTTGGGGCAGAGCTGGAAATGAACATAGAACTGCAAGTGTGTGTGTTTGTCTTTATCTTCTAGTCCTCACATAAATCACTTCACTTTCATTAAAATAGGGTCAAATGCCCTGTGAGGTTTTCAGGGTTGACCCCACAATGCACAAAAAACAACAATTGTGCTTAGATGTGCTAAGGAAGGGTAACTCAGCATCAGACCCTAGTGGTAGAGGATGGTACTGCCTCAACACAAGCATGCATTGCAGTTTCATAACATACATTGGGTTAAAGTACTCTGATTACCTGCTACCTGTTCCTTACCCATAGTAAACCACAGCCCCAATTCTAGACCAGAATTATTGCATCGTGGTTGCATACCCCTGCTAACCAGTCACATTACACACATGTAAGTCTGGACTCAGATTCTGATGCATGAGTTCAAGCAGATGTTTGTGTTAGATGCAATGAAATTCCTTCCATTTGTTTCTGAGACATAGCATTGATTAGAATGGGACATACATGAGGTCATAATGAGGTCACCACCAAAAAACTAATCAGTTCAGTTTTTCCCCAATTTGTGCCAAATTTAAGGAAATGTCCTTCAAGAAGTTCCTGAGACATCACATTCACAAAAGTGATTGGATGAGGTGACTGTGACCTTGACTGAGCATTTAAGAAAAAAATAAGGTAATTTCCAAATTGATGGCAACAACATGTCCCAGACAAGTTGGGACAAAGGCAACAGAAGGCTGGAAAGTAAGTGGTACCAACAAGGAAGAGCTGGAAGAACATTTTGCAACTAATGAGGTTAATTGGCAACAGATCACTAACATGACTGAGTATAAAAAGAGCATCTTAGAGAGTCTGATTCTCTCAGGTGTAAAGATGGGCAGAGGTTCACCGATCTGTGAAAAGCTGTGTCTACAAATAACAATAACCATTTTAGAATAATGTTTGTCAACTTGTCAAAATTGCAAGGACTCATACATAATATCCTCAAACGATTCAGAGAATCTGGAGAAGTCTCTGTGCATAAAGTACAATGCCAAAACACAATATAGGATGCCTGTGATCTTCAGGCCCTCAGGCGGCACTGCATTAAAAACAGACATGATTCTGTGATGTGATATCACTGCATGGGCTCAGGAATACTTAAAATCAGTGTCTGTGAACACAGTTCGCTGTCCCATCCAAAAATGAAAGTTGAAGATCTATAATGCAAAGAAGAAGCTGTATATATGAACATGATCCACAAACACTGCTGTCTTCTCTGGGCCAAAGCTCATAGCATTCATAACTATGGAATGGGCAGCTTGCACATCTGGACATCTGGACAGGCTCCATCAATGCTCAAAGATAGATCCAAGTTTTAGAGCAGCATATGCTCCCATCCAGATGACTTCTTTTTCAGGGAAGGTCTTGCATATTTCAGCAAGACAATTCTAAACTGCATACTGCATCTATGACAACAGCATGGCTTCATAAAAGAAGAGATCGGGAGCTGAACTGGCCTGCTTGTCCAGATTTTTCACCAATTGAAAGTATTTGGACATGTTGAAATGCAAAATAAGACAAAGAAGACCTAGGACTTGTGAGCAGTTAGAATCCTATATCAGGCAAGAATGTGACAAAGTTCCTCTCCCTAAAGTCCAGTAACTGGTCTCATCAGTTCCCAGGTGTTTACAGACTGGTGTTAAAGGAAGACGGGACACCGTGGTAACTGTCCTAACTTTTCTGAGACATGCCAACAATTTCAAAATTACCTCATTTTTTTTCTTAAAATGGTCCATTTTCTCAGTTTAAACATTTCATTTGTTTTCTATGTTCTGTTGTAAATAAAATATGAGTTTATGAGATTTGGGAATCATTGCATTCTTTCTTCATGTAGATTTTACAGTGTCGCAAGTTTTTTGCAATTGGGGTTGTACACTGTTTACACAGTCTAGCATTAGTATTAATATCATCATCATGTTCATTTTTCTCTTCAAAATGACAGTAAAGCGTATTATAACTTCTGCTCATTATTTTATTTTTTACAAAAATCAATTTCAGAAGTTGTACAGAAGAAGGCCAAACTTTCTGAAATCTATGTTGTATGGACAACAACAGATTGCTGGTCTGCTGTGAACAAGGCAACAAAAATGATGTGCACTTCACTTCCTGCACATTTTACCATAACTGTACCTTGGACCTATTGGAACAGCCTAGCAGGAGGAAAGATGAAGGTGATGAAATGATGAACTCTACTCTGGAAGCCAGTGAAGACAGTAGAAATATAACAGGTTTTCTAATACCATAAAGAGATAGATTACAGTTACGTGTAGTTAGTAAAGCAACCAAAGGAAATGTTATATTAATGAAGTATTTAAGTGGACAGAGTGAGTCTCCACAGGTGATACCAGCTGCAGTGTGAAGGATGAGAAAGAGGGTGAGAAGGATGATTTGACTGAAACAGAGACAACATCAGGGTGTGAACCAGTATTTCCAACTACACTGTGAAGTGATAACGATTAAAGATATTAAATTCCCTCAAGCAAAACTCTGTGGAGGAAGTCATGAAATTCAATGAAAACATTTACAGAAACAAATCAATATTTCTGATGTGCTACTGTACAAGAGCTATTTATATCCATCTGTTTCCATCTGTAGCAGTTTCACCTCCTGCCTCTCTATCTGATTATCTCTCATCTCCTTCCCACTAAAAAACTCCACCCCTCCCCTTTACTGCTCTCTCTCTCTCTCTCTCTCTGTATCTCACCATCTCTCTGTCTCCCTCGGGTGTGAACTGCCTTCTCTCTTTCTACTTCAATATGCACTAAATCTATACAAAGCTCATCAGTTGATTATCAGCTGCACGGAGAGAAGACAAAGCAGGGGCGTCATGACACCAACACAGGCCCCCATCTGCTGGGGGTTGTGACTGCAAAATGTCATGATGTGTCAGAACGAAAGCCAGTAAATTAATGGTTGAGTTGGAGAACAGAGTGTGTGGGTGGGGGGAGTGGGGTTCTAACTACTGAAGTAGTTATCCTTGTGAGGACTGTTTGCACTGCATGCAATCCAGACCTCAGTACAGAACTCAGTGGCAGCTGGACTTGCGTCAAGGTCTTGAAGATGTTTCACCTTACATTTGGGATAACCATGACCTGGATGTTCTCTTTAAGACAAAGTGCTCATACTGTGACTGGACGCTGAAGCCAAAGCAGAATACCTTCTGATGCATTACCACCAGTGTCCACTCAGTGGCTCCAAAATGTCACAGGTGCTGCAGTTATTCATTCTAAGTATTACGTTCTGTCTCAGTCTACAAAGTCAGCTGGTATTTTTCTGTAAGTCGTAGAGACAGCTTCACTGATGCGTGTTGAAACCCCTAATCTAACAATTTTCATTATAAAGTTCAATGCTTAATTATTTGGCCACCTGAGGACAGAGGAACCTCACTAGAGGTGGGTCTACAGGGAGGGTGGAGCAGGTATCTTCCAGCATCTGATTGACTGAACATTCCTGACCCAGGTAATCAAGTAATCAATCGTGGATAAAGCAAGGATAGTTGGAAAACGAGCGGCCAGTCCTTGTCTCAGATGTGCAACTCTGCTATTGAGTCTTGATTGTGATCGCATGTCAGTATGCAAATTGGGGAGGCCAAGCTGGTGGACTGTACGAAGCTCAGTAGAGCTGTTGAAAACTTGAAGCCAGGACAGTGGCCCTCGAGGACCAGGACTGGCCACCCCTGATGTAGAGTATTCTTGGTTGAAAGAGTCCAGCTTCATGTCTTGTTGTTGGAGCAACTGTGTTTTAAAGATCACAAACCTCTTTTAATGCAGAAAAAACACAACAACAATAATTCACAAAGTCAGAAGTGATGTGTTTAAGCTGTGCTTTGTGTGAGAGGAGGAGAGGGAAGCCAGTGGCTGGATTTCTGCTGTATCTGTTGTCTATCCTGCAGGGAGTGTGCTTGTACCTTTATCTGCTCCTCAGTGTAGTGCACAGTGCCTCAAAACCCAGCCCCACCTAAATGCTGGGCTTACATCCAGTTTCATCAGTTGGAGATCAGTTTGATACCAAGGCATGATGTAACCCTGCTGCTCCTGTGACATGGCCTGATGAGTCATCAGGTTAACAGGTAAAGTCGTCTAATGGAGCCATGCCTCCATCTGACTGATGTGTGAAAATGCAGTGAAGTTCAACAGGTTTTTAATGTGGAATCATCTGAAAAAGACAACAAAGCTTTCTCACTTCCAGTAAAATGTCCACTTCCTCATAGTTTTCTTTTCTTTAACCACATTAAGGCACAGTATCACTAAGAACTAGTCAGTATATTACAGGTTTCTGATTCATGCAGCCTAATGGCGAGGGCTGTACTGTAAAGTGTTACCAGTTACATTTTCATTATTACCGTTATGTTATTATTTTGACTGGATGCAGTTCCTGTGTTGATCTGTATCACTGTGAACCAGAACAGTGCCTGGGATCATTGTGGATTTCTGAGGAGGGTCAGAGAGATGTCAGAGTCTGGGGGCAAAAAAGTTACCTGCGTGAGTCAGTCATGGGTGTGTGGGGACTTTGGTGGAGAGTGACTAAATGCATTTACTCACACGGTCTTTCTGTATTTTTTAGGTACTTTTATTTTACTAGAATATTTTTATTTTAGAACCAATTTATGCTTAAAACATTTTAGAGGCAAATATTTTTAAGCTATTCATCAGACCACATTTGCAGATTAACATTAAACACATAAACATGATGTAACAATGTATAAAACCAGTAGAATTAATATGCTAAAATGCTTCTTACCGTTTGCAAAGCTTCTCTTTTGATCCCTAATGTGTAGTTTTACTTTTAAAACTTTAAGTGCTTTTTGTCAGAGATGGATAATGAAATGAATCAAGCATTAGTTTAAACCCAGTCTGATAATCTAAGTCAACAAACGTCAAACAATTTTTCCGTGTTTAAGAGAGTGTGCTGCCCTCCAGTTAACCAAATTACTTCAGCAGACAATCTGATTGTGCTCATGTTCCACAAGTGAACTCCACGGGCTGAAGAGGTCCTTTGACAAATCTCTTTCAAACACACTTTCTAGTCCAGGTCAAGTAATTGAAGACACTGGGGATTCATTTTAAGGGAATAAATGTTTGATTAACTTAGTGTAATGTAACAAGGCATGCCTTAAAGGGGAAGTCCACATATTTTCCACCTTAGTGTGTGTGTTGTCTGCAGGTGTTGGGCATTACTACTGCATGTTTGAAAATAAAAACATGGCATTAGCCAATCAGGTAAGCTCATGTGCCAGTAACCTGGTGCGCCAGGCTTCAGGCTGCCTTCACACTAAGACCCCCCCCCATGTTGCTGAGACTGTTCTGTACTTTTGTGCCTCTGGTTGAGGTAATTGGCCACAGCTGGTGCACTGACTACTCTTTATTTTAGTTTATCTTTTTAGTTTTTAGTAGTGTTCAGTTTTGGTTTGAGTCCACTTACTTTTATTGGTGTATTAGAATATTTTAGTGCAGTTTGTTTTATGGTATATTCACTGGCTGTGGCACAAATGTATATCTTTTTCTTTTCCTTTCTTTCAGTCTAGTACACTTTTCTAATAAAAATACTCACACTGACTGTTGTGGCCTCTTTATTTTCTTGCCTCTGTCTACCACTAGGAGTAGCAATGCAGTGTTTAATAAAGGCACCGCACATGTCAAGGAACACTTAGATTTTCCCTATACTTGGAGCTTTAGAACACTTTAATGAACATTAACATTACCTTGCTAGTCAACTGAAAACACAGCATGTGGCCGAACTTTCCATGACATCTACACCCATCATAAATTTAAACCAAAGCCATGTTGTTAGAATCTGATCAGATATCATCAAGTGTTTAATTGTGCTTATTTTAACAAGATTCATGCTTGTTTATTAATTATTGTACACAATGGACTCACGTGACCAGTTTCCCCACACAAATCATTTATCTTTACACCAAAACAGGATGCAATTTGTAGTGTATTGGCAGAATACCCATAGCTCTATCTCAATTCAGGAGCCAAAAACCCTGTTGCATCCGCACGCCAGGCAGGAGTCGAAAACTGGACCAAAGACTGAAGAGGCAGACAGAGCTAACAGCTAATGGTAGATTTGCTCAGGAGGCATACATAGTTGCTGAAACAGGACAGGAGGAGCAGGGAGCAAAGGTATATATAAGTTTGGTTTGGTTTTCAGAAATCCATCTGAAATTAGTTATAGGGCCCTTAAAGGTCAGTCTGTGTGAACAGTACTGTATATCCATATGTCTTGGATTTGCTTTGCAGTATTTCACGCTCTGTTTCCAGATACGGTTTGGTGAACACACGTCTTGGTCTGACTTCACCTTTGGATTTAACACACACACACATGCACAAGACTAATATTGGTCTCATCTAAGTCTTGGAAAGAAAACAAATTAAGAGCACTTCTCTAAAGACAGAGTGTCTGCCAAAATATCAAATGCCAAAGTGCTTTCATTCAGTGCTGTAGAAAAGCATGTACGGTTCCTGTTCCTGCTTCTAAACAGGCAGCACATGTCATTAGCATTCAGGCTTCTCCTCTTCATAATACAGGAGCATAATTCACACTAATGTGCTGGATACTAAGAACAGCTTTGTCATTCATTAGATGAGACATTGAGGCAGACGTGAGCTGGGAAATCTTTAATTTTATGCACGATCACTCCATCTGTCTGAGGAATAAATGTGTTTAATCATGGATGCTAATGTCTAAACATGATCGTGGATGTTTCCATGTTGTCACTCTTGTAAAAAAGCAGCAGCAGTGATGCAGCAGTGTGGATGGTGACTTCTCCGAGGAAAAACTCCAGTATTCTCCAGACAGACACGCACTTCATTAGCTAATGGTCTTGTCTGGATAATCAATTCAGTCTGTCATACAGCCACAGACAGTCTGATCTTTTCCCACCACGCTGTCCTTCACCTTCCTTTGGCTCCAACTCACATCCTCAACAGCACCCGGCTCCTATTCTTTTCCTTTTAGGGTTTCTTTGTGTCTTATGGTCTGTTTATCTGCTCTTGCTCTCAGTTCAGATTGAATTCAAATCCACTTCATTTCAGTTCACTGAAGCTGCAGGCAGGTCTACTTAGAAGCTTTTTTGGAGCTTTAGCTATACTAGTTAATCCAGTGAGGTGCATGTGTTGTGCTTACTTTAGAGAGATGCTTTTGAAATGATGTAGTGTAATTTAGCTGAATGAAGCAGACTACAATAAAATACTTGTATTTTTGTAAACAGAAGTTGCATACAAAACTGAAACTTAGGTTGTAATATCATGTGTAGCTGTTTTAACATTTCTACCTCTCAATTATACAGTAACCCCCCCCCCCAAAAAAATCCACTACTGTATGTACCCTGAATTTACAAAAATACTTTTTTAGATTACTATATAGCACCAAATCAAAACAAAAGTCATCTCAAGGTACTTTACAGTGTAAGGTTTAAGGTTGTACAGAATATAACTATATATAGAATTATTCAGAAAACCCAACAATTTCAACTTGAGCAGCACTAGGCAACTGGAGAGGAAAAACTCCTTTTAACAGACGAAACCTCCAGCAGAAGCAGGATCAGGGTGGGCGGTCATTTGCCTTTGCCTTGGATGAGGTACGTCCTTTTGCTGAAAAACTACATTACAAATGAATGATGAAGCTTTGGGAATGATGCTGATGTTTCAGCTATTAGGAAGAACTATTAGCAGCAAAGTGTTGCCTGTTTGATTTTGTCGTACTGGTTGTTGCAGACCAGCACGCAGCAGGGGAGCAGGGCGAGGTGAATCCCCTCCAACCCCCAACGTACACACACAGACACACAAACTTGTTCTCTCCACACTATACCAGCTGTTGCTTTCCCCTAACCCTGTGCCCCCATTAATTATTAATGTCTGAAAGGCAGGCATCCATACACACTCACAAACACACACACACACACACACACACAATTAAACACAGAGAGGAGCTCTCTTCATGCAACACAGCTCACTCATACAGTGAGTCCACACTGACCCACATGCTATTAAATTAACTAGGTGTTCTCTTTTTCAGGTATCAGACCCACTTATAAACCACAAAACAACACTTTGATTCACATTTTGCCAACATGTTCATGTTTGGCTTCATGTCCTCACGTGTGTCAGATGAGACACTATGAACTTTCACTTTTACTTAGGCCTCATTTCTTATACTGATGCATTTTGGCAACAAGCCTTCCACAGAGGACAACAGCAGTGGTATTTGCCACCATCATAAGTGGAATGGGCAACACATCAAAATGATAAAGGTTCGACAATGCCTTCACTACCTCAGCCAGATTATGAAATTCATATATTTCCCTTTGAGTTTTTAATCTGGGGCATTTTCTGTAGTCCAATTGGAGGAATGGATAAACGGGTTTTAAAGATTATTAGAGGCCAAAACAATTGCTTCACCTTTGGTTGTGACGATCTTGAGAAAAACAGAAGAATTCACATTACAAAGTAATCTACTAGGAGTGAAAGCTTGTATGCCTGTGATTGGCCAAAGTAGTGGTTAGTCATTGTGACATCATGTTGCGATGCATTTTTTTGGATACATAGTGAAACAGTCGTAGTTTAAGGATCATCAGTGCAGTTGGAGAAATTCATATTTTGTTCCTGGAGAGCAAAAGGACCATAATTGTTAACACACAAGAAGGATGAGATCTTTGTCTGCAGTAACTGAGGCTTGTCTGGTCTCTAAAGGAGAAGTCAGAGCTAACAAAGCAGCGGTGACCCAGCCTGGCCTCCCACTGACTGCACTAAATATGCAGATCTGCACAGTCAGACTTTGCAGCACTGATGGCAAACAAGACAGACAGGGTCAGAGGACATTCTACAGCTGGAGATGCAGAAACACAAACAACGCAAAGATGAGCCACTGAAAGGCATTCCTCAGTCTCTAAGCTCAGCCTCTTCTCAGCACCAGACAGGTCTTTATAGGGACATTATTTCATTAGACACTTCTATGACAGGTGTCCCTCAGAACGGGGAGGCTCAGAGTGTGGACTCTGTGTCTCTAATGGGATCTCATGGTAAAACGGTGAGTGATCTGCACCAAACTCAACCATGGTTGTCAAATTTCCGGTGAGCAAAGGTATTGGAACGACAGGTGTTTCTTGTTACCCAGATGTGTCCTGTGGCATTGATGTTCAACAATAACTAGCTCTAAATAACTACTCTTGGTTTCAGCCTTGACTTGTACCGGTGAAAAGTCCATTTCTTGTTAAAAATGATCAATCAACATGAAAACCAGAGAGCTGTCTATAGGAGATGAATGCCAGGAATGTAGCCACCATCCCAGGCCGCTTGGCCGAGGAGAACGGAGAACATAGCAGCCGATGTGGTATCTGTGCACTATTACGAGACAGAAGCCCTACACTTCACCAAAACGAGAAAAAAACGTATTTCCACACACTGAATGTGAATATGTAACATGGCCTCATGAAGCCAACATATACAGTGGTTATTTTTAATCACTTCTTTGCATTTCAACAACCACAGAACCAGCTGTTGTTTACTGCACTACACCACCCCTGACATATTTTGCCCATCTTTAGATTTCCTTTGTTTTGTATGGGTGTTATTTTGTATTGTGTTGGTGTGGTTATTCATTGGTTGTGGTTCTTTGTTTTCCTTCTGAACTGAGAGCAGCTGTAAGTTTTTTGAATCTTGAATCTAGCATCTTGAGCAGGAAAGCTGGTTCCAGAGCAGCACCAACTCTTTGCTGGTCTAGAATCAAGAACCGCTTGCATCAGGCTAAAGCGTCTGAGTCTGAGGTTTGCAGTGATAATGTCATAGTGGAAACAGCAGCTCTTTCTACACACATAGCCTATTTGTTACTTCACATTTTTGGGTCTCTTAGCTCCAGTCAGCCAACATTCCTCTCTGCTACAAAGCAACGACACAAGTGATTTACCACCCCCACTTTGTCGACAACCCACGACACGCTCTGAGCTGTGTCTGTCTGCTTGGATTTCATTCTCTGCGGTAAGAGAAGAAGACTTGTTCTGCGGTGACGGGCAGACACAATCATTTTCTCTGTTTACACGAAGATGATCAAAACTATGTCATAATTACACAGACATATCTTGAATGTGTTGAGACCTGACTCGTCCGCCAGTACTCGAGGACCCGGTTCATAACTGTGGAGTGATGAACTTCCATCTAATGCTATATGTGTCTTCTCAAATCATCCGAGCTGAAATTAGAGTTGTGGAAAGGTTAACTTGAGAAGACCCTTAGGCTAAATTAAGATTTATTAAAATTTAGCACTTTCCTTCATTTCAGATATAAATATAGTTAATACAAACAACTCTACACAGATGTTGGCCAAAGTCAAAGCTCATCTTCAATCTCGGTTTTAAAAAAACAGAGTGTGCTTCAATTTTCTGCCTCATCAACACATCTGAAAAACCGCTTCTTAAACACTGACAGCGTGAATTATTGGTCCACTTAAATCTTCACAGGACTAAAACACAAAAGACTATAATAGCATGTGTGTGTGTGTGTGTGTGTGTGTGTGTTGTCAGAGGTCTTGAAGGTTCAAAGTTCAGCTCAGGTTCGTGTTCCTCCCTTCTCCCCAGTGATGCTGAGTGTGTCAAAATAAAAGCTTTGTCACACATTGATGCTTTTGCTGTCATGTCCACATACAGACCTGATATAAAAAAAAAGAAAGGATGTTGATTTGTGGCATGAGATACAGCAAAAGTGTCAGAACCTTGTGGGTGAACTAATTTCGGCACAGCATAACGTCTAGACAGAGAACACACAGCTTCAGTGGCAGGAATGTGCCAGAGTTCCCCTATGGAAACCTGATGAGAGAAGGTGAACCCAAGCTGTTTCCAACAAAGAGAAGTTATTTAAACTGCAGAAAAAGAGAGAGAGGATGTGGTTTTATGTGAACACAAACTGGGAATCACTGATAATACAACAGAGAGGTGTTTTGATAGTAATATGAGTGCAGCTCAGCGAGCTGCCAGTCCAGGTGTTTCCTCACACGAAGTGAGTCTTGTTACTTTATGCACCTGTTTGAAATGTGAGCAGCACAGTGTAAGCGTGTGGGTGTGTTGTTTTCTCTGAGGCTGAAACTGAACCTGATCTATATTCGACAAGGGTCCAAACTGTAAGGCTGCATCCACGCTGAACATGCCTTCAGAAACAGGAGGATGTTGTGACTTGCCCTGCATTCTCCCTGGATGTCATGTAGCCATAGGCCAAGAGCTGGTTTCCACTGGAATCTGTACACAGCCTTTCTTTATCACTGTCACTTCTGGCTCATATTACAGTAATGTCATGAAGCAGCAGGGGTGATCTGTAATACATGTGTAGTGATTACACCACTGATATTCAGTGGAAAAAATACTAATACTAAATAGTTTTCTTATTTAAAATTCCTAAATAATGTTGTGTGTTGTTGTCAAACTGGTGAATGTCTGTTGCAACTCCATGAACTCTCACAGCTAATGTAGAAAAACATGATGTTTGACTAAATATAATGTTTGATACTGACATCAATATCTTTAAATATTCCACTGTGTTTTCCCAAATTATGATTTTTTCAACATAAAAACATAAAAGCTAAGCATAAATCAGCCTTGTCAAATATATATCAGTTGGCTCTGTTAAATTCATTTCCATTCAAACTCTGATCTCATATTTTTACACAGCTGAATACTTGCAATACTTGCCTTGCCCTTGGCCTTAACCTGTCAGGGGGCCCCCTGGGCAAAATATCTATCATTCACTGTAATGCATGCAGCCTCACTATAGGACATACTACCAATATTGTGGGACCAGATATGTGCAGTTCATTAAATTACTAATAAACTATTAACTGGAAACTTTTGGTCCTCTGGGAGCAGTTGGCAAGGTTAGTAATTTCCTAGGCTGTGATATGGCAAATCAAGGCCACAGTAATGAATATTAACAATAGTAATATTATAAATACCAATACTACTACTACTACTACAGATAATAATAATAATAATAATAATAATAATAATGTAATAAAAGCTTGTGTATATCATTTCTGACATGAAAATTACGACAGCACCTGAATGTGGCAGTGGCTGCTGTACGGCAACACAACGTTTTGCGACACTGAATCGCGTTTTACGGCGAAACATGGCGCTGCACAGTGGCGCTCAGTGAAGGAACGCGATAGTGAAGTAAACGCGTCGTCTGTTCCGTCTGTGAGCGCAGTGCTGCCGCACGTAGCCGCTGTGCTCGTCCTGAGCTGGTGATATTGAGGTGGGGGGCAGCTGACGGTCTGTGGCGACATGGCGGCGCAGGGAGGCGTCGTGTTCCAGGAGAAGGTCAGCAGGCTGCTCAGCAGGCAGGACGGAAAACCTGTCCTGAAACCTAACAGGCCTCTGGCTCTGAGAGATGCTGTAGCAAACCGCAAACTGAAGAAAGGAGGTAAGAACACAGAGAAGGACTGGTGGTGGGGGGGTCTGATGTGTGATGTCATTGAGCCTGGAGCGTTATCTGACGCACTGTGGGAGGACCAGCAGTACTAAGTCAAACAGTGTATGAAATTATAAAGTGATTGTAGCGGAAAAAGCCCCACTGATCCTGCATTTATGAGTTATATTTTAATTATTTAAACCACCCATTTACTGCTGCTTATCCAGGTACTGTTTAATCATTCATAATTATTAATGATAATGAGTAATGTATCAAAACAGGTGAAAATTCAGTGCGTGAATCAGCTATGCTGCTTATACTGCTGAGGATTTGGATTAAATTCCTTATATAAAGTCAACTTAAGACCCTGCTCCACCAAGACCATTCTGTAGCTCCAAATTTGAGACCCGAAAAGGAAACGAAGCAGAACCAGAGATACAAAGGACATACGTACATACATACATACATAACAGCCTGCATGTGTTGCTCTCCAAACTGCCTCTGTTTCTCTATGGACCCTGGCAGTAGGAGACCTATCAGAATTCTTCCTTTTGAACAAACTGGCCTTTGGCCAGCTGTAAATCATCTTGAACTGTTTTTGTCTGCAGAGGCCTCCTGTGTCACAGAGATGTCGATGCTCATGGCCTGTTGGAAGCAGAACAACTTTGTGGACAGCCTGTGTTCCAACGAGGTGAACACCTTCTACACCTGTGTGGAGAAGGCTCAGGTATGTTGACACTCACGGGAAGTAGCACTTTATAAAGTACACAGAATCATTTTGATGCACACTGAGGTTTGAACTGTTACACTAGGGGTGGTTTGATTCACATACACACACACACACACACACACACACATATCCACGGTCTCAGAACACCGGCACAGCCTGACCCTGGAGACATCCAACATCTGACCCGGTGACGTCTCTCACATATTTATATGTCCTGACACCTGCAAATTTGATACAATATCCTGGAAATCAGGTATTTTCTTGTTGTGCTATTGTGCGCAGGCTTTATGCTAAAAGTGACATTGTGCCTGGAGTAGCGTTACCGTTTATATGAGCTGCTACTCTGACATGTTGCATTCAAGAACAATACAGAGTGTAGGTCATCCATGTTGTGAGGTGTTTGTGGACAATACAGGGTGAACCACCTCAGAGTTTCTGAGTTTGGGAGCTTGCTAATGTTCTCAGTTATGTGCAGTTGAACTATAATAAACTGATTCTTGTTAAAGTACATTGGTAACAAATAACGTTCCTATTTTACAGGCTGCTATGAAGAATAAGTCGGAGCAGAGCAGCCTCCAGGAAGGACATCTGCACCCGAAACTAGCCACGACCCTGCTGAAGAGATATCCCAACCTGCGCACTGAGATCTAGGAAATGAACTGTTGAACACATTTCTGACACAGACTTGAAATGTGGAAGTTGAAAGGAGGCAACAGGACTGAGCCTTGGACCAGGGTTTCTTCATGTAGTGGCTCTGTCACCATTGATGACAGTGGGATAATAAGTAAAGAAACATGCGGAATTCTATAAGTGGTTATTTCAACACAGTGCACAGCTCCTTTAATATGCAACTTATGGTTTCCAAAGGTTATTAAACTCATCATTACATTACTGACCTGGAATATCTATAATGCTACATCATTTGTGTTCAGTAACAGTCTGTGTTTAATGCCTTGAATTATATAATGTGACTTTCTCCTTGTGTCCTAAATTGGCTGCGATGTAAATGACGCCGTTTTGTCTCAATCCAATTTAGCAGAGTGGTCTCCTTCAGTGCACAGATGTTATTAGTGGTCGTGATGGAATTATTCTTCTTGGGTTTCATGGCTCCTGGCCCGGCAGCTTACCGTTATCACTGAACACTTTTAAATGCCTCGTCATTCCTGTGCATCAGATCGGTGGCTTCCTGAATGGATTTAAACTATTTTTAATAAAATCATCCATCACTTTCTCTCTGTGGCTGCACTGAGTAGTGAGCTCATGACGTAAAGTGACAAAAGTTAGTCGGTGTCAGCGCTGTACTGTACTCTCACGGTGCCGCTTACACAGGAAAGAGAGGAGCTGGAATAAACAAAACTAAATTCCGATCTTTGCGATACAGCTCCAGAAAGATCTTGGGAAAAGTTATGGAAAAATATCTTTTTAGACAGACAGGAAATACATTCGGCAACCACAGGAACTAAATATACAGCTTATATCAGTAATACAAGATATAGATCAATAATACAAATCAAGTATTTGCACAAGTATGTTATAGTGTTGGAATGTGTATGAAAATATCCATATATTGACCTACAGTATATAACCATACATAAGTGCCTATTTGGACTGAAAAGGGTTAAAGGGAAGAAGTGATTCTATCATTGATTTTAACGCAATGTTTGTACATTGTTATACTGGTGTATTTAAAGAAAGGTACCCAAATCTTTAAAAAAATCTCTATTTCTAAATCTGTGTGTTACATTCCACTAGCATCAGCTCAAATATTAGCTTACAGCATCCTGTAACTGGCGTGTAGGTGATGTATTATCAAGCCATCGAAGCAATGTAGCATCTTTCCACACAGCAAGGAAAAGAAAACCAAACAGCCTTCCTTAAAGACAGCCTCTCATGATTGTGTTAACCGAGAAGCAAAACCTGAAGTCTGGTGTTGAGCTGCATATTCAAATTCAGGTGTAGTTTGCCAGTGATTTAACCTCAGTATTCCTCAGTTTCTATACCTTACCTGGCCACATATAATGCTTATATTTTCTCTGCACCTATATTATTAACCTCTAGCTTATATTTTGAGCAAATCTCTGTCAAATTGGGATTAATCTCACTTCTTAGCTTGGGGGAGTAATCTGTTTGACATAATTCCAACTGGATCTATCCATAATACCAGCGTTCCTCCATGTATGGACATGTTAGGACTGCATTACACTCTCCCACTAACCACTTTCTACTGAGGGTTGTCAGCAGTGCTTCTGATTTATGGATATATTTTTGTAGTTGAATATATTTCTAGTTTGATTGTTCGCTTTGTTTGCTGATGATGTAACATTTGTGGCTTGACTGCTGATTGCCAAACAGCAGCTGTTTCAGTATAATTCACCTCACGACAAAAACACTGTGTTATACAGTAAGACTATGTATAGAACACTCCACTGATGTTATATTCCATATCAGTAAAGCTGGGGGGACTCAAAAAAGACTTGAACTAGAATGAATCCTCATTGCAGTAGTATGCCTCCTTTTTGACTGTTCTTTTGAGGCTTTATCATTTTTAATTTCTCTCCCTTTAATTGTTTTCCAGCTTTTCGAGTTTTACCCTAACACAGTGTTTTTTGCAGTTATTTCTCGATGGGATATTGACATTGTGTTGATGACGTATTTGTGGATGCAGTTTCATGTTTTGACTGAGGGACAGGAAGGGTTTTGTACCATGTTTGCACCCGCCATTGATAGCATGTGGTATTTTTGCTGTGTGCCGGTTTATTTGCCCGTCATTATAGAAACCATTTCCCCACCCTGCTTATCACTTCTTCCCAAATGTCTAGACCACAGAGGAAACTCCTCCATATCCTACAGCAATCAGTCTCTCTCTGTTAAAACAAACACTTCAGGCTGCTTGTTTCACTACTTCATAGTAAATTTATTGTTTTAATTTGTCTTTATTAGAGTACCATGCAAGTCTCAACCAAATCTAAAACCTTCACTCTACACACACATAATATAAAATTACATAATATATTTAGTGGACACACGGGAAGAACTTGGTTTCTAACTGTAATAAAATAGAACAAAACAAAAAAAATATGCTAACAAATATGACAGTGCTGTTATGAATGCATACAAACAGAACCAAATGAATACACTCCATTCATTCCTAGACCCACAAAATAACCTAAGACTGTAGAACTTTACATGACCTTTACATTGCAAATCAGTTACAATAACTCTATGTGAGACTCTCGGAGAATGCACAAGTGCCTAAAACAATCAATTTACATAAGTCCTGCACCACTTCCTTAGTAAAAGAGTACAATAGCATTTTATGCAGACTAACATTACCTTCAACAGCAGACACAAACATCAACAGCATGTAGTCAATCCTTCCATGACATCTAGTCCAAAACCCTCAGGGTTAAATATTAGAAGATCATTTCTGGTCATTTCTTCTGAATAACTGCATGTTACTCAATGCTGCCACTATATGACCAAAGTTTGTAATGACGTGTGAACCTCTGGCAGCACACTTCTGAATTTTTTACATAATATACAAAAACAAAACAATGTTACATTCACAAAAAATAAATCTGAGAAATATGTATCCCTGAGTATGAAATTATATTATATTACATACCAAGCTACAACATTTTTGGTTATTTCATGATAGATTTCTGATTTCTTGGTGTTGTTTTTAAGGTTCACATAAAGGAAATTTAATTTAAACATGCTAATTCCAGGTCCGTAACAGGTGAAGACTGCAATGTATCAGCAGTCTTTCCTATGTATCTATGGACTTGTGACACATGAACTTGTTCCCTTTCATACAAACAGGAATGCATTTAACGTGAGCTTTGGGCTTGTAATTCTTGGGCCAGTGATGGGATGTCAGGTGGGATTTTGGTGACAGCCAAACGAAAGTCATTGTGCACGTCAAGCTTGTTGCGTGCCTTTGTTTCTATGGTCACCAGAGCACTGAGCTGCTCCATATATGTAATATCTCCGCCAGGTATGACACTTAATTAGAAACTCGTTTGTCCTTTCCCAACCATAAAACACTTTAACATCGCTACACTCACATGTCTGGATGTTGAAATGTAACGTCGGATATTTTGGCGGAAACAATACGTTAAGTGTGAACATATGATCGTTACGTTAACAGAAAACGTAATCGGGATTGCAGTTTAGTTGTATACGAACGTAATTTTTAGGAGACAGGGCTGCAACCCCGGGACGAGAAGCGCACCTCAGTATGGAGGAGGAGTGTGTGGTGGGTCTCGTCCTCACACACCTGTGCAATTATTCGTTTGTTGACTGGATGAGCTTTAATAAAGTTCACAATTTTTACCACAGTCTATCAATACAAACTTTTACAATTTTAGTTTTTTGTCCTGCACACGCATAAATTAAACGCCAAAACACTTTAAATAAATAAGTTTAAAAAATATATTTTGCCCCCATTAAATTGGTAAAGTCCTCACGACCCACTGTGAAGTTTTGACGACCCCTTGTGGGGGTCGGGACCCCCAGGTTGGGAATCAATGCCCTAGTGGATGTATTGGAGGTAGCCTAGCTTAATGGAAAGCTTGTTTATGAAACTGATAAAATATGATCTCTGGATGTACTGTATGTAATTCCACCAGTTGTAGCAGTCCATTTATTAGTCCCGGGGAGCTGTGATTAGTCTACAAGTTCATTAGCATTTGAATTTGAAGGTGCAGAGATTTAGGAGATTAATTTATTTAGATTTAGGTTTAAATGACAGTTGTTGAGTTGCGTGATGGTAAGTGTAGGATCCAGTCTGATACTCTGTGAGTGATCTATGTTGTTCAATATTGACCCTGCACTACATTCAGTACACATTCATTTCATTTACTTGACAAGTCATACAGACCTCCCAAATGATCAGCAAACATGACATAAAGCTACTCAGAGTGACTGCATGTGAAAACCATCTCAGGGCCTTCAGTGCGCTCTGTTAGTGTCGATGCCTCGGTGGCATTCAGTCAGAAGAATCTCAGCTGTTTCAGGATTGTTCAGTAACATAGTTGCTATCTTTGACGAGTAACTCCTGGGACGAGCATACATCAGAGGTCTCTCCTCCAAGAGGAAGACATACGATCATACTTTCAAGATTGAGCTTTCTTATCAGAGGTTGCAAAAGAAAACAGTTACCACTGATTATGTCCTGATCTACTGAGTTAGTGGTGATAGTGTGAAGCTGACAGTATGTTGACGTCCACTGCATTTGTTTTAAGAGCTTCCTTTTTTCCCAAATGTCAGATTGTCACTGTCAGTCAGAGGTGATAAGTAACTAAATGCAAATAAGTCAAGTACTATACTTACTGTAAGTACAATTTTGAGGTATTGTAAGTTTATGCAGTATAGACTCACTACATGACTGTCATGGCAATATTGGGCTTTAAATCATGTCTTTGGTTTTTTTTCATGAGGCAGGATGATTGTAGAAAACCCCAACTATTTGGTCCACATGGTTTATTTTAAGCTGGGTTTACCGAAATCAACACAGGATCAAAATGGTATTGTTCTGGTTGGATATTTGACCTCTGTTCTTGGAAGAGTTGGTAATTTAATTTGTCTGTGTTCTGGCACAGACCTGACTTTAGAGCACAGTCCACATATTTTTAGTAGGGCTGAGGTCAAGACTTCATGTAGGGCATTCTAAAAGCCCCCTTTATCAAACCCGCAACCAGCTTTGATGTGTTTGATGTCATTGTCCTGTTGGATCACCCAGTTGTGTCCAAGTTTAAACTTTCTAGCTGATGGTTTAAGTTTATGCTGACGGATTCTGAGGTAATCCTCTTTCTTCATTATTCTATACAGTTTGTGCAATGAACCAGGTCCACTGGCAGTAAAACAGTCTCAGAACATGATGCTACCACCACCATGCTCAACAGCAGGTAAAGTGTTCTTGGGGTTGAATACATCATCTTTACTACTCCAAACATACCTCTGGTTATTGTAGCCAACTAACTCAATCTTTGTGTCACTGACCACAAACCTTTCCTACAGAAGGATTTTTCTATGTCCACGTGTTCAGCTGAAAACTTTTGGAGCAGTTTGCTGCAGTGAGCCTTTAAGTCCATGACAGTGTAAAACTTGCTTGATTTTAAATAGTGACACTGGTGTTCGCACAGTTACCAGTTCATGTCAGATCCATAAGTGGTTGTTCCTGACCATCCAAACCACTTTTCAAGGTCTCTCTTTCAAGGCTTTACCTCCCAGTAACTTTATTTATGTACAATTGTTTGAACTGATGATCTTGGATTCTGCAGTTGTTTAGAAATGGCTTTAACACACATTCCTGATCTGCACCGAGCTCCTTTCCTATTGTTCTGTGTGTTGGTCAATCCAGTGAGGGTAACCAAACAAACTCTTTATGTTGGCACAGAGAAGCTACCAGCTGTAAGTCAGCCCTGCCCCCCACCAAGCAAAAAAGTAGGCCCGAGTGCAAGTCACAGAGAAACCTGTGACAGAAAGTTTGTTGTATAAACTTTGCATCAAAGGTCACTAAACTCCAACCTCAAACTCATCTCTTGACATTAAAGTCCTTTTTATATCTCAAACTCCGGACAGTGTTTGGAGAATCAGGTCTGGACATTGTGTGGAGTTTTGCTTTAACACATGTAGCGCACATGGGAGATTGTCCGAGTTACACACGTTCTCACATGGGGAGAAACTCCACTTGATTTCACTGAGGAGCAGGGTCACCTGTGTAGAGCGTGAGGGAGGAATAACATAACACACTGGAGATGACATTGAAACATTAAGTGGACTTTGTACTAGTCCGAGTAACCTCTGGACCATCAGAATCAGACATGTGCATTGTTATATGCAGTTCACTCAGGTAATGTTCAGGTATGCATGTCTGAAGACAGCTTGTGTCACTGCAATACTGCTGTACCATCACTTTTCAGCTAACAGCTAATGGTAGCTTTGCACAGGAGACTCAAAGACGGAGGCTTACATAGTGATGTAGTTTCAGGTACACAAGGGGAGGCGCAAGGAGCAAAGGTGTGGCTATAGTCTTTAGTCTGTTTTGGTTGAAAGAAGGTAATCTGAAATTAGTTATAGAGCCTTTAAAGACGTATGCTGTACATTTATTCTGCCTCAGCAAAAAATCACATCTTTCACCTTCTTTTAAAGAGTTTCTCTGATGTGTAGCTTCAACATTCACTTTCACTGCTACTAACTAAAGGGTCAGTTTGTGAATAGAAGAAATGATAGATTGTTTTTCAAAGTAAAATCTCAGAAATAAGCTGCATCTGTACATGAATTAAACTGTTTGCATAAACTTTATTTATGAGGAACATGTGGAACAAATCTTGTACATTCATTTTATTAACAGCATCACATTCAAAACTGTTTAAAATACTTTGTTTTGTATCAGTAACACAGCCCAAATTTTCTTAGTTGAGTACTTGGACTTAAAACTTCTACTCAGTACTTCAAATTGAGTAAAGAATTTGAAATGGTATCTCTATTTGTAATGTACTTTTTAGGCAGGTACCTGCATTTTACTTGGCACGCCCTATGTCATAAGATAATGTACTGTACCTATTAGGTTTTATAATACAAAATCAAGAGCTGATTGTCTGCACAAGTCTCCAGCCTAAATTCATCATGGGTCTAGTTACTTTATTTCACCTTCAGCATCAGTACACAGACTGTTTTTTTATGGCTTGAACTCGTTTTTCCCTCCTGCTGTTGACAGCTCTGCTCTTCATGTGGTCTTCAGGGACCTCAGGGCTTTTCTGTGCTCTGGCGCTCCGGTCACGTAATATTAACTATAGCTTATATTATTTTACATCTGGCACCTTAGGATAGACTTTATATTATTCCCTAATGTCAATCATAGATATAAAAACGTAGTATGACAAATTCACACCTTGGAGTTAAAAGGGGAGCAGCTGTGTGTGTGTGTGAGAGAGAGAGAGAGAGAGAGAGAGAGAGAGTTATGGGTATGTCCTCTCCTCGCCAGCAGCGCGTCATTTTTAGCTCTGGAGCGGCTCGGTTGTCTGGAGTCGCCTTCAGAGCTCAGCGCACAGCCGGGGTGTCTTTGTGTGTATGTATGTGTGTCTGTGTGTGTTTTCCCGTCAATGTCTTATCGCTCCAGAGATGTCAGATTATCAGAAGGCGGGGTGAGGTGGTGAAGGTGTGCGTGGAAGGTGAGGAGGAGATGGTTCATTCACGGGATGGCGCGGAACACAGTCGTACCCGGGCTCGTCCCCTGCTGTCTGTTACTGTTACTGGCTCCGTGCGTTTCCTCAGAGGTAAGCAGGCTGCCGTCTATATAAAGCTGATGTTTACGATTTGTCGACGCGCATGTCACGCACATCGAGTTTATTTTGCACAGCCGATTTAGTGAACTGGAGAAGTGTTTATTCTGTAGTTACATCTGTCATTTTCTCATAAGAATCCAGAAAGGTTTGCTGACAATAAGAGACAGACTCGTATGAGAGAAGATGTTGCTGATGATAACTACTGAACACCAGACTGTAGACTCAGTTCACAGTTCATGTCCTGCTGACCTGCTGTACGCTGCCATTAGGTTTAAAACTCGATTGTGCTATGACTTGGAATAGATGTCACTGTCTCAGTTTCCCCTATAATTACCAGCACCCACAGTCCTTCCTATGAACCTTTACAGGACATTTACAGTGACAGATCAGTTCATTTCTAGGAACGTTCTAGGAAACCTGCAGAAAACTGAGGGAACTATTTGCAGTTTCCTGGTTTTCTGCTTCAATCAGTCATGAAATGTGATCTGATCCTCATCAGAGTCACAAATATTAACAATATTTCTAAGCTGATAAAACACAGTAAAACTGTCCTTTAATAACTGGTTGAACCATCTTTGGCAACAATAAGCTCAAGCAAGCTTTTCCTGTAGCTGTGGATTAGACCTGCACAACGTCCAGGAGGAACTCTGGACCATTCTTCCTCAGACAGCTGCTTCAGCTCAGGCAGATTCTGGTGTGAACGACTCTCTTTATGTCATTCTACAGCATCTCTGTTGGGTTGAGGTCTGAGCTCTGACTGGATTCTGTGTCTCTAAAGTTATTCAGGAGTAGATTTACTTCAGTGTTTACAGTCATGGTCCTGCTGCATCCACAAACTATGTTTACTGGGTTAGCTTGCTATTACTTGCCACTGTGCATCCGATCATATACAGACAAATATAACAGTGGAAACCAGATCATGGTGCAACATCTTTCAGCAGGAATTTTTAGATATGTAGAAGGCAGTGGGAATGTTTGCGACAGTTTTATTACCTCACTCTTACCCTTCTTTCCATATAATCTTATGCCGGGCTCAGGCAGTGACATGCTCAGTCTCCAAATAGTATTTTGTTGATTCTCCTACCCTAAGTTCCACTGATTGTTTACTGCCAAACAACCTGTGCAGTGCACAAACAAACTGATTACAACTTTGCAGAATCAGATATTGGACTGTAGAGTTGTCCTGGCAGCATGTGACCGGACCTCTAACCTCCTCCTAGTTAAGCAGAAAGAGACGTTTTAATGTGAGTCTGTGTTACAGTAGACAGAGAGCGAAGAAAAAGAAATGAGTAAGTGCATGCAGGCAGGCGAGTAACATGCTTTTTAACACAATACGACACAGAACATATGCAGGCAATAAGTGCAGTAGTGATAAAAAAAATAATATAGTCAGTAGCTTAAAAACTAAATGACTCCACAGATACAAATTCTCCAAAAACGGAACAGTTGTGAGCTGAGCATCAGGACCTTAAAAGATTAAAATAACTTAAACACTGTTAAAGCAATTTTATAAAAGTGATATTATATTTTATAAAAGTGACATAAATGAAGAAACTGAGTTTACAGCTCTGATAGCCTGAGAAACCTCTACGTCAGGGGCAGGAAATTGTGGCCAATGATTTAACATATTTTATGTGTAATAATGAAACCTGAAGCAGTTAGTGTCAGAGCCAGGCACGTGCAGAGGGGGTACCTCTGGGGTTTTAGAAATTATTTCTCTTACTGATGCCTCACCTGTTTTGCTCAGAACTGACTGAGAGATTCAATGTTGTGTTACTGAAGGGGATGGTGCATGAGATATGGATATGGGCATGGTCTGAAGCAGTGGTTACTATCATAGATGAGAAACATTCTGTGACATCCATGTGCTGATGTGGTGAAGGCAGGTGAAGAGATGATCAATAATCTGATAATTGTTTCCTCTGGGTGTGTTCTGTGTACAAATAGAAACTGACATTATATTATTGTATTTTATTAGCTAAGTTAGCAGTTGATCTTCTCTTATTTGAAGCTGGTAACTTAGAAAACTGTAACTTAGAAAAAAATGTTAAAGTCATTGGATCAAATGACAACCTTTATAAAAAACTGGTTGGACAAGGTCTCTAAAAAAATCTGGAACAGAGCAGTTAATAATTTGCAAAACAGCAGGGACGGGAGAGGAAGGAAATGTAAGGGACAAATTCATTTGTTTACAATCTCAGTCAGTGTGGAGATAGAGAGAGAGAGAGGCGTCTGCACCGTGCAGAGCAGGCAGCTTGATTTAGTCCGTTCTTGACAGCAGAGAGAATGAGCTGTGAGCCTGCAACCCAGCAGACCTGAGCTAACAAAAGAGAACAAAATATGACTTATTATTCTTTGTTTCACTGGTGTTTGTTCTGATATTATCAGCAGGTCAAAGTCTACACTCATTTCTGTGTACATCAGTTAACTCCTGATAAGTGTGAAAGTGAAACTCCACTGTATGGAAGCCCATTTCTGCCACTAAAAGAAAAAATAAAGAAGAGGAGTTTGTCATGATAGGAAAGGAATAATAATGTTAAGTCAATTATGAGATAAAAAGATGATGAACTTAAAATAAATGCTCTTCTTTTTGGTTTGGGAGCCCTCTGGTGGCCCCGTGACCTCAAGCAGCAAACAAAAGGCAGAATGTGTGACAAGAAAACCATCTGTTGGAGGAATATTGATTAGTAGTATGACTGAGTACTACTTCTTCTGTCTTGATCTGCCAGTGTACTGAGGTTCACCCTACAACAGCTCCAGTTTGTGAATTACTATCCATGCAGTCTGCCCTGTGTTCACCTTATTCAATCCATTGCGCTACATTTATTTTAAGAAATGCAGTAGCACCTATTCTGCCCAAGCTTTAGTTGTTGAGCAACACTATCAATGACACAGGTTTTCTGTCCATCACAACATTTAAAAAAATGGATGATCAGTGTATTTTATGTGGCCAGAGAACGCCTCAGCGTCCCCAGGCCACATAGGGAGAAGGAGATCAGGTCTACCTTGCTTATCCTGCTGTCACCACAGCCCGGCCCCAGATCAAGAATACAGTACAAACTCCATCTCCATATGTGTTCTGTCTTCAAAACATGCCCAGACAGTGAAAGTTCACAAATAAGAGTAAGGGCATTAAGGGCAGAGCACTCAGCTTTATGAATGAACCCAACACTCAGAGTTATGCAAACTTCTAACATACTGTAAACTGAGACTTGCTCATGACTATAGTTGAGGAAAAGCTGACATCATCAATTGCACAACAAGGAAATTTAACAGCAAGGAAATTCTCTTCATGTGCTCCAGGCAGTTTAGTATCTAAGATGAAAGTCAGGTCTGTGGTATGAACACAGTGGAAAAGGCTGGCAGTGTAATAAGTGCCATGTGTTCATTGTTTTTGTAACTCTATCTATGTTCAACTGATGTTGTGTTTGTTCCACAGGTCTCTGAAGGTGGATACTTGAACATAGTGCAGAGTGCAGGTAAGTGAAATGGTAAATGTATAAATGCTCCTTTTCAGCCCTTCTTTGCCTTATTGACAAGTGCTAGATTCTCATTCACACACGATGTGGTGTCTGGGCTGCTGTTTGTTAGAACGTGTGTGTCATGTGAGTGTACCAGCCCCAGATTAAGAGACTTTATATGATGTACAGTATGTTCACATCAAACTCTGTCTGTTCTTGTTCTTGCCATCGTTAACACCACCAGCAGCAGCAACCTGTGTCTCCATATGTGCCCATAGCTCATAGTCCCAGTTAAAGTGCAGTACCTGTGGATGATGTGGTTTTCATGGCAATGGTCCCTCACTGTTAATGGAAAAAAAGACTCACACACTTTATAACTATCAGATACTTCCACTGCAAAATGGATGAGCTGACTTCTGTTTGGCAGGAACCCACATGTGCCAATGCTGAGTAATTGACTGGAGGATTCTGAGTAGGTCCGAGTTGTTCTTGGGTTTTTGAGTGTCCCCTCAGGAAGCAGTTTTATAGATTGGTTTTACAGCTAGCTCTGCTTCTGGTTACTATTAAGCGTCTTCCCTGCGTTTCAGCCACAGCATTGTCTTGTTAAACCACCATCTGCACACCAGATGAACGTGTCGTGTACTCAAGCTTCATAGAACTTGTTTTTACTAGATCCCATAACCTGAGGAAGAGTTCAAAAGCAGCTTGTGATCCCACTGATAAAGTGTGAAAACCAACAAACCAATGGCTTGTTGAAAAGATAAACAGCTGTGATCACCTGAACATTATCCCAGAGGATCATGCAAGCTTATTTATGGGACGGCCAACAATGATAAACTCTGTTAAAATACTTTTTTCTCTGTCTCTGAACAATAAGTCTCTGTGGCACTGGAATGAGCTTCCAGTGCCACAGAGAAGCAGCAGCAAAATAAATGTGTGCAGCATATTTATACCAGACACGCAGAAGGAAAGATGACAAGCAAGAACACAAGGGAGAGACACCAGGAGGATGCAAAGACTCCTGGATGAATGAGGTACATATAGCCAAAGTTGTGCAAAGATGGCCGACGGTCCAGCACAAAGAGAAAAGAGAGAAAAGCAGGGCAGCATGTTTACAGTAACCTCGTCAGCAGGACGACACTGTGCTTACTAGGTTTAATAGATTTACTGAGACTGAGACCAACCAACCAGCGTGAAATAGTAACAAGCACAAGGTCTGAACTAATAAAAGAAAATACAACTAACTGAAAGCTAAGATGACTTTAAAGTTTAAACAGGCAGGTTGTTCTAGAGCAGGGGGAGGCAACCCTGGTCCTAGAGGGCCACAGCTCTGCTTGTTTTCTAACCATCACTGCCCTACCCACTGCTGATCACCCGGATCAGGTGTGTTCAGCCAATCAGAAGCCATAAGTGCAGGGATACGTTAGAAAAAACAAGCAGCGCTGTGGCTCTTTAGGACCAGGGTTGCCCACCCTTGTTCTAGAGGGAAGGATCATGATGAAGTCCCTGCAGCCAACTGACTCCTTTTAACTGTGGAGACAGACAGGAGCCCTGCATTCTGAGGGTGGAGGACACGGGATGGAATATAAGCTTAAAATAGATGACACAGATATGAAGGAACACTACTATTTAGGATCTTATATTTACAATACATATATACAGTATTTAGAAGCACCTTCAAGTCTAATCTGACATGAATAGGGAGACAGTAAACGGAAGTTAAACCACTAATATCTGGATATTACTGGAGGCAGAATTCTAAACTAGACTTGTAGTGCTACCACATCACAGACCTAAAAACAGTCAAGTCTAGATGACATAAAAGTGCTAATTGGAGTCTTTGCATTTGCCACGAACAGAATAGATGGAATTGAATATTATATTATATATAGTGAAAACATCAGTCTGGGGGAAATTCCTTCAATGATCATTTAGCACTTTAGTAAGTGCAGTAATAGTGAACTGATGAGGAAGACATTTATCTAATCACATCTGTTTTACTGAAAAGAGTTTTTTTTAAGTTAAAGTCGATTAACCTACAGTATGTGTTGACCAGTAGATTTGCACCAATGTTATGTGAAATGTGACGTAACAGATGAACAGTGAGATCAGACCTGAATAACATGGGCACTGGTGTACTCAGGTACTGGACACCTTGTTTATTGGTAGGAAAACATTTAGTTTAAGCAATGTTTCACACAAATCAGACATGAGCAGATTGTGTTGAACAAATGAGTGATTTATCAGTAAGGTTTTCATAGACTGTTATCTGACAGCCCTAGAAAGGAGGCCACTCATCAACCAAACCAAATCCATGTAGGGAATGCTCTAGGACAGCACATGGAGCTGCGTTCATAAACACAAACATACTTTTACTTTCACATTTATAAACACCATCTGGCAAAATGAAACTAGATTAAAACAGGTATTAAACACTAAATGACAAATTATGAACTATTTGGCTTTGGATGCACACTCACCAAAACAACCACATCCTTCACTGGTGACTTATTTTCCTGTAACATCCTTGCTGGGGGCCCATCAGGACACATTAACGCTTCCACTACAAAAAGTATGTGGTTAAGATGTATGTGTCAAAAAATTCAACTCGTCCGGACAGTAATTACAAATATTCAAAACAAGATCCTATAAGTTCTTAGAGCTGGACCATTCCTTCTAAATGTTCTACATGTCTGCTGCATTCCTGTAAACATACTGGTAGGAAAACTCAGCCTGACATGTGTTCATTGAGTGGAAACGGATGTGTAAAGAGTGTGTTTCTTATTTCACCATCTAAACAACAAAGACTGTAGAGCTGACTGAGTGCTGGTGTTTGCCTGCAGCTCCCCTCCACTGTTCAGAAGGCTTCTCTGAACTGGGCTACTACAATGGCTCAGTTTCTCACACGGACTCAGGCTCCCCCTGCCTGAGGTGGACAGACTTCCAAGACTACATGCGGCAGTACCCGGGCCGAGGCCTGGGAGACCACAACTTCTGCCGAAACCCAGACCACGAGGCCAAGCCCTGGTGCTTCTTCAGGCAGAGATCCGGCGCCATCGGCTGGGCCTACTGCGACTGCCGTCAGGGTGAGACGAGGGAGGGCACCAGGTATCTGAGCATCTGAGGGTGGATGGATGGAGAGAAATCAGTGAAACAATTACTCCACTACTACATATGAATAATTTATTCACAGAAGGCTGATGCTTTCTATGCTTCTATCTCCCTCTCTAACTTAATATTATTAAATGGTTTAAGAGGTGTAGCCCACAGTTTCCGTTGGCACAGCTACACTTATACACATTCACGTATTACTTTTTTTCCATGGTTTGTAACAGGTTTACTTGTGTGTCGTCTGCAGGTGCAGCCAGGTTGGTCGGGGGATCACCAAGCATCAGTGGGCGTCTCGAGGTTTACGTGAATGGCCAGTGGGGGGCAGTATGTGACACACACTGGACAGACCGCGATGCCAGCGTCATATGCAGACAGCTTGGCCTGGGGTGAGGGCACTCTCTGATTTATGGTTTTGGAGATAAACTATGATGCTGAAATGTATTTAATCAAAAGAACTGTACACTAGATATTATGTACTGAGAGGTATGATTACATTTTAGTATTTTTATTGAAATATTTCATCATTACAACATCTACATTTTAGTAGTAAGCATGAAGGAACATAGGAAACTCGCCTCTTTCCTGTCACAGTCTCAGGAACTTTATTCAGGTCTCTGTCCAGGATTATCCTCTGCTCTAACACCTGACAGTGGAACATCACCTTGTGTAGGCAGGAATATCCATCCATCCATCCATCCATCCATCCATCTATCACAGAGATATAGGCAGGAATATGCTCTACTCAGATACATTTGCTTTAGAAACATGTTCTTAATAATCTAACTTTGGGGTGGCCAGTTCTGGTCCTGGGCCACTGTCCTGCGTGTTTTCCAGTCATCCCTGCACTTACTGCTTCTGATTGGCTGAACATACCTGATCCGGCCTCAACCATCAACATCTTCTTACTGATTCTTTTTTTTATTGTGTTACTCACTGATCTGATCATTTTTTGAGAAGTAGCTGAGTATAATTACTGAGGTACTGCACACACATTTTGAGTTACTTATATACAATTATTTTTCACTTCACTATGTTTTTAAAAGTATTATTGGATTCTTTGTTGAATGATATGACAGAATTATACTATGTATTTTTCGTTCTCTATAATGAGTACTTTGACTAGATACTTGAGTATATTTGGATGGTAATACATACATATTTTTAGCTGGTACAATGAATAATAATGTCCCATATTATTTACTTATATCTCCTTAAGGTAATTCAAAGTGCTCTTACTGGTCTCTGACACCGTGTGGGGTTACAGCTTCAGTACAGAGCAGCACTTTCCAAAGAGAAGGAGGTATACTGTGACTATCTGCAGTAACTACAGCATCAGTCTTCTCTCCGTGCAGGGAGATTGGTACAGCTCTGCAGCATTCCTACTACGGCCTGGGATCCATCTTCCACTATGAGCGCCTAGGTTGCCGTGGTAATGAGAATTCCCTACTGGAGTGCCGGAGCAGGACGTTTGTCACTGGCGACTGTAACCATGGCAACGAAGCGGGAGTGGTTTGTGCTGAACCTGAAGGTGAGACCAGGTTATCACCAGTCATACAGGGCCTATGAAATTCCAGCATTTTAATGGTGAATTATGGTTGATTTAAGGTTTTTTTTGACAAAAATGTGTTAAATAAAAATTAATTACAAATATAAAACTGAAAATAAGTGATTGCATAAATATTCACCTCCTTTAAAATGAAACTAATAGTAACCAATCACTGCTAAGAATTACACTTGTGTTGGTGCTTCACTGCTTCACCTTGTCATATTTTTGATGCTGCCCAGTTCATATGTAATAAATATTTGCTGTGATCACCCTTTGCCTTTAGAACAGCACCAGAAAACAACAATATGCATATTTTTGGCTTATCTTTTGCTTTCCCTGTTGTTCCTCAGGCACTGGCCTGCCTCTGAGGCTGGTGGGAGGCCTGGAGGATTTTGAGGGCCACGTTGAGGTGTACCATAACGGCAGGTGGGGAACCATTTGTGACAACCAGTGGGATGACACTGATGCTGAGGTGGTGTGTCGACAGTTGGGCCTGGGGTAAGAAAAAGGTGCTGGTATTTCTGCATTTCAGGGGAATAAATATAAATCTCACATAATTGTTTTAGACAGCTGTGTGCAAACGTTTGGACGTCTCTAGGAAAATTATATTTTTTATTATTTATTTTTTTATGTGAAAAGTAGTGCTGGGCAGCAATTAATCGCATGATTTTTCTATGATTAATCGAGATTAATTTATTAATTTAATAATGAATTCAACAGTAGTTTTTTTTTTACTTTTATACAAGTACAGCTATATGAACACAATTGCAATAATACTTATTCTACAAACACTTAAGACACTTAAGACAAATAAATAAGCAGTATTCCCTTTACACAGTAACAGTTAAATATTTCTTGTAAATCTTAACTTAAACATTAATGTAATCAAATCAAATAGAAAACCAAAGCTGTTTGTCAGGACATTAATGTTTATCTAGTTTATTATAGAATAACTAGTTGAGTCCAGAACCACCTGCATGTAACCACAGGTCTGTACCTTGTATTTTTATTAAACTAACTAAACAGTTTACAAAAAACAGCACACACACACACACACACACACACCTGTGTGACAGAGAGTGCATGTCTTAAAATCTGTCACGTCAACCACCTGAAGAGGGTTTTTAAAATCAGTTGTTAATTTGACTGCTGTCACTAAAAGAAACACATGAACGTCATGATTCCTTTAAGTGTTTGTGTCCGTTGTTTGGGTGACTTGCTGCATCAACGTGTGTATTGTATTTAAGTGAAACTTCAGACTCCAAGTTCTCTGGTGACGGAAAACTCTACTTTGCAGTGGTTACAAATAACTGTGGTTCTATCAAATCCGTGTGGAAGAGGTTTAAAATGAAAATGTCCTTGCAAAAGTTCGGTAAATCGCATTATGACGCCAAGCCGATCAACATCCCACCTCCCCTGTGACCCATGGTTTGTCTGTATGTGTATTCAGACCCAGTGAACAACTGACTTCCATCATCATCATCATAATAACAATAATAAAACTGCGTTAACGCGCAATAAAATAATTGTCAGCGTTAATTAATTAATGCGCTAAGGCGATAATAATGCGTTAACGTGCCCAGCCCTAGTGAAAAAAAGTCCTCCATGATGCCATCTGGATCTTCATCCAGGGTTCCTCCAGATGATGTCATCAGAACTAAAAACACCTCCAAATGATGTTGTTCGAAGGAGGTCATTTTTTTTTATATCAAAATATCAAATAAACCAATTCATTCATAATACTGGATCTACACCATTTTCTGGACATACTTATTGTTGCATTTTTTCTGGTTTTCCAAAAAAGCCCTGATCACAGAGCTGACATATAGAGACAGATCTATTCACATT
>JAUMHL010000007.1:1425309-1456700 GCA_032362345.1 Sandelia bainsii | reverse complement strand
ACAGAAAGACACCCGGCCGACTGGTGGATTCAAACCTGTGAAACAACGGCGCTATCTACCAAAAGTTAAAAGTGAAATTTAAAATATTACTAGAATATGTAATGGATGTACAATTTATTCCAGTTTATAATGCAATAATGTCCAACGTTCTGGACAGTTGTGGCTGTTGGCCAATGTGTTCGCCGGCCTGTTAAACGTGTGAATCTGAATTGTTTTTTCTACCACATCGTCTCAATTTTTTTTTCTACCACTTATTTCACCTAAATATTTTTTTTCTACCACTGATTTCACCTAAATATGTTTTTCTACTACATGACCCCTAGGGGGCTCCGTACTGTCTAGATACATGTGCTCTTCAAACTTTAAGTTTCGCTTGTTTGAGACGGATGATATTTGA
Organism: Sandelia bainsii; assembly: GCA_032362345.1. Taxonomy (NCBI): domain Eukaryota; kingdom Metazoa; phylum Chordata; class Actinopteri; order Anabantiformes; family Anabantidae; genus Sandelia; species Sandelia bainsii. The sequence goes on along the minus strand of JAUMHL010000007.1, from coordinate 1,456,303 downwards.
TCATAAAACTGCAGTATAAGGTCACCCGTTCCACTCTGTTTATGGGAAAGTTTTGTTCACATTCATGTTAGCAGAATCATCACACAATATGTTAACAGTTCTTCCGTGAGGAGTTGTAGGGCACAACAATCTGAGAGAGTTACACATGATGATGTTACACTGTGAACAGAGGATGATACTGGACAGAGATCTGAATAGACTGAAATAAGCTGAAATTGTATTTTTCCATTGTCTGTACCTTCATATGCACCAAATAATAAATAACACACGTCTACGTGGCCCTCCAGATATTTTCTTGCTGCACTTAAATTATTCATTTGCTGAATTCAAACAACTACATTTGGCACTAAAAGTAGTATTTGTTTGTCCGAACCAACAGGGGTGTTGCAAAGGCATGGAAGCGGTCCCACTTTGGAGAGAGGTTTGGTCCCATCTTGCTGGATGGGGTTTCGTGTACAGGCAATGAACTTTCTCTGGCAGAGTGTCCTCATACCAACTGGGAGCAACACAACTGTGATCACAGTGAAGGTGCTGGGGTGTCCTGCAACCCATACACAGGTCAGAGCCAGCAAAGGAAACACACACCAACGCACACGTCCACTTTAGACACACTGCAGTTGTTACTGTGAGGAGCAAAAGAAAAAGCTAAGTCAAAGGCAACTAGATGAGTTGAGATGATTCTGTTGTGATTTGGTGCTAAAATTAAAATGAGCAGAATTGGATGACACTTTCAGTCTTCCAGGCTTCCTCAGGTCTGATTGACTGTGGGCATTCCCAGGCAAAATATATCCAATTATTTGGTTTATGAGCAAAAAATGATGACATTCCCATCCTTAGCTATACTATTAGCTAAGCTATATTAGCTATACTTTGTTTTTAGTGATGAATAGCAAATGTTAGCATGGTAACTAAGTTGGTGAATATGGTGAACATCATACTGTACCTGCCATACATCAATAAGTTAGCACTGTGTCTTGACCCAGCACTAACATACTGATACATAGCATGCATTGGTAGACCATGCATATGTTCAGTGGGTGTGTTGTGGTCTTAGTGTGTAGGTCTGTGCATTCCTTGCTGCGTGTTATCAATTCCACAGAGGTTAAACACGTGGGCAGTCATGCACGTCATGCAGTCCCTGAGCATGTGCGCTATAAGAGTATTGTTGTTTTCCTATGTGGCTGCAGATGGTGCAATACGACTGGTGGGAGCAGGGAGTGACTGGGAGGGTCGCGTTGAGATTTACCACCAAGGACAATGGGGAACTGTGTGTGATGACAACTGGACTGAGCTCAACGCCCAAGTAGTGTGTAGACAGTTGGGCTTCAGGTCGGTGCGCTACTACATCTGAGTCACTTCACCTTTGTGCCTGATGAGCTTGGGTACTTCCTTGTGCTTTCATATCAGTGTAAAGCACAAAAAATAAACTTAAATGATGCCACTGTGGTGTCACAACATAAGTTCAACACAACTGCTGGCACAAAACTTGCAGTAGCACATGGTTGCAACAATTACATTACTGTAATATTAGATAGTTATACAGCAAAGATCACTCCTGTAGGTTTTTTTGTGTGTTTTCAATCAAAGTTCATCACACAAAGAACCAGCAATAGTTAAAAACAAATCTAAGTTGCATCAAAACCTCAACTGCAAATGAATAATTATGCTACGTCTCTTTCTACAAATCAGCCAGCCAAGTAAATAAAGATGTATGTAGTGTTTGGTGATGATGTATGCCAATATTACAACTGTTCATCCGTAGATAGATATTCTACACTTATGCCTACAGGGGCCAAGCAGAGGTGGCTCCTGATGGGGTGTATGAAGAAGGTCGTGGGCTGATACTGCTGGACGAGGTCCAGTGTCAGGGACCAGAAGCCAGTTTACTGGCCTGCAGACACTCTGAGTGGGGACAACATGACTGTTCTCACAGTGAGGATGTAGGTGTCCGCTGTAAGAGGGGAGGTGATGAGATACCAGGCCTATTGCCGCCTGGTGGTAAGTCAACACATTGCTGGCTGCTGAAAAAAAGTGATCTCAGGATGAGTAACGCAACCATGACTTTTCCTGTAATGCTTGTATGCAGGCCCACTGGTGCGTTTGGTAGCTGGGGAGACACGGAAAGAGGGTAGAGTGGAGGTCTTCATTGATGGCCAGTGGGGAAGTGTGTGTGATGATGGCTGGAATGATGTCAATGCCGCTGTAGTTTGCAGACAGCTCGGATTCACGTGAGTAACATTACATCTTGGCTGACATTAAGAAAATAAATGCTCACAGAATGGAAAGGGTTAATCCTCTTGGTAACAGGAATGTACAGCCTCACAGAGTCACACATATTGTAGACTCTTTAAAGCCATGGCATTAAAGCCGTGGAATTATTAAGGCTACAATACAATGCAACTTAAGGTAGCCTTAGCATGAGACTTTAAATCTATCCATTCTCCTCAGCTGAGCCCTCCCTCTCCCTAAACTCTTCTACCGTGTGCTATGCTCTACTTCGCTCTGCACCACCCTTCAGGCAATTGTTGTTATCAAATTACAAATAATAAGAAGCTGCTAAACTTACTAATCAGTCAGAAATCATTGACATTTTCTGATTGGTTAGAAGGGAAGCCTCACTCAAAACCTTTTATAAGCAAATATCTCAAGCACTGCTGTTCTGAGTTTCACTTCATGGGACAGCACCTTTCCACAGTAAGATAAGTTGTGGTGCTCCACAACTTATCTTATTTCTACTGTACTAAAAAATATCTGCTGTAGCTTTAAATAAATAATTCAATATAATTACAAATCATATAAAAAACTTATGAGGTTCAAACCTGTGCTAAAACATAATAAAACATAAAAACAATGAGGCAGTGCAAGAATATCCCATTCTAAAATAATGCATTTTTAAGAGATTTACACAAAGCGACTGGACTGACGTGCCTAATCTTTTCATGAGTTGAGGGGCCTCCCAACAATGTAGAGTTGCTAATGTTGGGGTTATGTGTTTTCTTTTGTTGGCCCCTGTTAGATGTCCTGCTGCAGCATTCTGGATCTTTTGAAGTTAGGATAAGGTGTATTGAGTCATACAGGAATATAGAGTGTATGTTAATCCAACCACGATGTAATAAAAGCATGCGTCACAGTTTCCATGTACTTTGCAGAACCTAAGTAGGGACAAATGGGCTTATAATAGCCTTTGATTTATCTGAGTTTAACTGTAGAAGGTTTTTGAGAGTCTATTTTAACATCCGTAAGGCAGATTTTGTGTTTGTGTTGTTGGTATCAAAAGAGAAATAGACAAGGGTGTCATCTGCATAGAACTGGAAACCGCTGCTGTGCGCTTCCATGTCAAGGTACTCGTGTCAACAAATAAGCTGTTTCAGTTCTAATTTAATTCCATACAACGAAGATGAAAAGATTATTTAATTGTTGCAAATGCCAACAAGTTTTGATCTCACTTTAGTTAATGCGAGGCCTCAAATAATAATACATAAACCCACAGAGATCAATATAGACGATAAACTAAACCTGAGCCAAATAATGGCATGAAACCAGTTTCAACAATAGAATGTATTTTGAGGGAATATATGAATTTAAAATGAAGGTTTGCACAGTAGATATATACATAATGTATGTTTACAGAACAAAAAGGAACATATGACAATGATACTGTGTGTCTTTCTGTGCTGTCCTCCCAGTGGCACAGCTAAAGCTCGGTCCATGGCGTATTTTGGTGAGGGTCAAGGTCCCATTCATCTGGACAATGTTCGATGCTCAGGCACTGAGACGTCATTAGGCCAGTGTCCAGCTGAGGGTCAAGATGGCCATGATTGTCGCCACAGTGAGGACGCAGGTGTCATCTGTGATTACACCCTAGATCCTATGGGAGATGGCGCCATGGCAATGCAGGTCTGTGGACTGAGGCTCAATAACCAGCATCGTCGGCGCAGAATCATAGGAGGAGATAAGTCTCTGAGGTTAGCACACACACACAACACTGTGGTACTCTCAGTTATAAAAAAGACAAGTGTGTGTGTGTTTTTCCAGACAAGGTGTTCTGCATCAATCTGAGCAGCACCCCTCCTGACAGCCCAACTCTGGCCTGTGTGTTATGATTTCAGGGGTGAGTGGCCCTGGCAGGTGTCTCTGTGGCTCAGGTCTCAGTCTAAAAGCAACCATCCTCTGTGTGGAGCATCACTCATCAGCCCCTGCTGGATTGTGACTGCTGCCCACTGCTTTAAAAGGTAGGAGACAGCTCCCTCTACTGGTCACCTGTTGTTAGAAACATCACAAAGCTAAAAAGAAAGGAGAAAAAAAAGAGGATGTGTTTTTTGTTAAATTGTGAATTTACCTTTTGTTACATAACATTTATGTATTTGATTGATACATGCACATATTTTAATCTGAAGTGTCACAATTTTTGTGCTATGGGCCTCAATATCAATCATCCATAAACATATTTTCTTACCGTCCTTAGTCTCAGAATTGAGAATTAAGAGATTACAATTTAAGTGTTTCCTCTTCTTCTGCTGGAAAAGTACATTTATAAATCCTCCTGACCAGGCACCATTGTCTGATTCTCCTATTCATGATGTGCCATACATTTTCAATAAGAGACAAATCTGGACTGTGACCTGGCGATTCAAGTACACACAATCTGTGTCTACGAAGTGACGCTACCGTCGCACATGCAGGATGAGCCCTAATACTTCATTCCCAGGAAAAGATGTTGCTTTGATGATATCTCTCTAAAATCCCAGCATACAGCCCTGTGTCGATGGTCCCTTCACACATATGCAAGTAACTTATATCATGGGCACTGATGCACCCCCGTACCATGACAGATTCTGCCTTTTGCACCTTTTGCCGATAAGCGTCTGGATGGTCTTTTTAGTATTTGGCACAGAAAACCCAACGTCCATTTTTTCCAAAAAACAAGCTGAAACGTGGACTTGTCTGACCACAGAACATGCCCAGAGAACCCGGTGGCGTTTCTGCACAGAACTGATGTATGGCTTTCTACCTTCATAGTAGAGTTTTAGGTTGCATTTTTGGACATAGAAGCAGACTGTGTTTTCCAAAGTACCCTTGAGCCCACGTGGCCTCATTGATCACAGTAGTATGAAAGTTTATCGTGTAATGCTGCCTGAGGGCTTGAAGGTGACGCACATTTAGTAGTGGTTTCTGCCCTTGGCCTTTATTTACCAAGATTTTACCTTTTTCAATATCATAAACTGTAGAACTGTAATTTCTCTGGAATCTTGTGTTTAGAAATATTGTTTTTTAACTGACTGACAATTCTCTCATGAAGTTCTTGGAGGTTTGTTGAGCCACATCTCGTCGTTGCTTGCAAGGTCTGAGCCTATGGCGGATGCTCCTTTACTTTACCTTTTACTTTTACTGTACCTTTGTCAATTCGCAAATTCAAGGCCGATTTTTTTGGAAACGGGGTTTGTTATTGAGTTATTCAAATTTAAATTAAATAAATCATTTGAAATTCAGTCTACTGAACTGTAATCAGCTTTTGGCAATGTCTCGATTTTTATCACTCTATATCTTTTCTGTTATATTAATTGGCCTTTTAGGTCTGTGAAATGTTGTGTTGTAAAGACCCCATGAGCTGCAGTAACACTACTTTGTGAGTTATCCATGCCATCTAATGTGGATTTCACATTAAAATGATGGACATTTTTATGGGCACAGAGCCAGAACTTTCAGCTCCACTCTCAGCCTTTGCAGCAGTACAACAGATCAGCCACACAAGTCAGCAGTTGTTGATACAATTTAACAGATCATACACAATGTTGTATAAGCATCAGGGAGAATGAAATCAGAAAGGTCTTTTTCACTACATGTGCATACAGTAGGAATATCACGTTCCCCAGGTGTACTCCTAAAAAAAGGCTGTGTAGATGAAAGAGAAAGTATTTGACAAGTCAAGAACAATATTATATGTAGAGTTAGGGATGAGTCAACAGCAAGGTGAGACCTAACAAAACTTATTCATGAACTTTGTGTAGCTCCTCAGTGAATCCACACTACTGCTTTATTAGTTTCAGGTACTGGATTGATTGGAGAGTTATTCCTCCTTGCTCAAGCAGTGAGTTGATGACGGGTTTTATTCCTTCCTCCTATGTTTGAGAAAGAGACTGTTTATCATAAACTAGGTAAGTCCTTCTTTGTTCACCATTTCAAATTTGTCTTTGCTTCTCCAGATTTGGCAGAGACCCAACCCGCTATGTGTTACGCCTGGGTGACTACCACACTGAGGAGCAGGATGACTTTGAACGCACCTTGTCCCCTGAACGCATCGTCATACACAGAAAGTACCACAGTCAGGGCTGGGAATACGATATTGCCCTGGTGCGGCTCAAAGGCACAGAGGGCAACTGTGTGTCATTCAACCCTCACACTGGTGCAGTGTGCCTACCAGAGACAGGAAACAAGTGGGAGAAGAGGCCTGCTGCCTGCGTGATCACTGGCTGGGGCGTCACAGGTAAATTTGCTGCTCGGGGCATCACATTTATAAAATTTAGCTAAGAAAGTAATGCCCCTCCTTGGTAAATAAATTAAGCAGCTCAGAACACTTTGTTAGGCAAAGGTGCTAGTCTTAGTTAAACAGACAGAAACGATGAATGTCACAGGAAGCAGTCTTTATTTTTCCTTAATCTTAAGCGTTTTAATAGCTTCAACCAAATAACACAGGATGTAAAACCCTGAGTTCTGGTATCAAAGTCAAGACAGAACTTTTACAATTTCTTATTTGCACAAACGTACAACATTACATTACAAATGTAAGACACAACATGTGAGTTTTTTTTTTTTCTGTCTACTACCCGCCTCCTCTTCCAGACTCAGACTACTCCAGGACTCTACTTCAGGCCTGGGTTCCCCTGCTTCCTGCCTGGAAGTGTAAGAAGCGATACGGCAACCGATTTACCAGCCGCATGCTGTGTGCTGGGAGCCTGTCGGAGCGCCACCGTGTGGATAGTTGCCAGGGTGACAGTGGGGGTCCGCTGGTTTGCCAGGGTGAGGACGGCCGTTGGGTGCTAACTGGAGTCATCTCCTGGGGTCACGGCTGTGGTAATCCCTCCTTCCCTGGGGTGTACACTCGTGTTAGCAGGTTCCTGCGATGGATTGACAAGCTCATCAACAAACCCTACAAGACCTAATGATGGAGAATAATACTTACAAAGACACTAGTTATCAAGTGTAGAATTATGCCTCCTGCCCCTACTACACTGTAGTCATAATTTTATTCTATCACTTCACAAAGAATGTAAGTAACATTGTATGTATAGTAATTAATATCCTGTGTAGTGTTCACCTCTCATCAGTGATAGAGGCAGTGAGGAATGCACAGCTAGTGGCAGAAGGATGTGTTATAGACTTCACCTTCGCTCAAACTGCTATATTTGCCTGTTTGTTGTACCTCTTCATCTGACGAGTTCAACGGCTGCTTCTTATTTCATTCCTCACTCACAAAGTGGTATTTAAAACTGGTCTGCCAATGCAAAAGCACTAAATAAGTGCCATGACAATAAGGTTGTACGGCTTGACAATACTAGCCACCCAGTGGTTCACCTACTCTACGTAAAGCTGTTAATGCAAAACAGCAACAGCTTGCAGGTAAAGACTGTTATATGGTCAAGCCAGATCTCTAAGAAGTAGTCCTCTGGTGCGAGGCCGAAAGGTCATGACTGGGCATTACAGATATTTGGGTCCAAAATTTTGGATCTGATCTCAAGTGAACCAGTGAAAAGACTGGCTAAGGCCAACGTACGAGAGTACACATCCAACAGAGTGGACATATTGACACACAGAACCAAAACCTGTGGTAATAGAATTTGGTTTCTTTTTGGAAAGAAGTTGAGCCATGAAGACCTCTGCTAGGTGCGCAGTGCAAGGCACAAATAATAGTTTGACAATAATCCAGATCTATACTAAACACTCAATGACATTGCCTTTAAATCTCACAGTGTTCACTGGAAATGAGAGCTTTGTATTAGCCAGATCCACTGAAACAATGACAGTAACAGGGAAAATCAAATACATTTGAAAAATGATGCGCCTAGTGTGCTATAGTACTGAGTTTGTGCATACACTACAGTCATTTTGTTTGTTTCATTAACATTCCAAGTGTGCCTCTGAACCCAATCCACAGGTCTAACCATTCGTAATGTTTTGTATTCTAACCATTAATGACATCACCGTTAACTAACTACAGGTCTTTAAAATAACATTTATTATTAACTACTACATGCTGAAAACTGTGTCTCTTTCTCTTGTAATTCCGTTGATATGCAGCATTCATGTCATTTAAACTGTTTTTATGAGCAGCCAAGTCAGAAATCCCCATGGATGTGTTATAAGAAAAAAAACGCTCACATCAATCTCTGACTTGTAAGTCAGACATTTTGTAAATGACTGTTGCAGAAATTAATTCTGGTAGTGGCAATATATTGGGTTCCAAAATGGCTATAAAGCTGCCATTACTGGCAAATAAAAATCGGATCAATTATATAATAGAATAGATTCATATAAGGTAGTTATATGCTGTGTCTTTAAACCTAATTTAACTTGTATGTATTTTGTAATAATCAAAAATATGTTGCTAATGCAATAACAGGTATTTAGCTAAGTTAGTTAGCTAAGTTAGGTAACCAGCAGCAGCAGCGCAACAACAACATGGCGGATGAATTGCATCTTGGACTACTGCACGAATGCTTTGACTTTACAGACATAACATGAACGCAGCAAAAAGATCTCTACAGTGGCTTATACCCAAAAACTGAACACAAAACCCTCAGGTTCACTGCTTGGCGATTGGTTTGCAGCAACTTTCATTAACTGTGTTTGTGAATGTGGGAATTTGTATATTATCTGGTGATATGACAAGGGTCTTAAGGTGGGTCCAGATCGTGAGGCCCTGTCTTAGAGAGGACCTTATGTCAAAATGTAGATGTAAACCCATCATTTCAGTTGAGACTGTGCTCACGTGGTGGATAATCGTAAATTAACTTCCATTTATTTTTGGAATACTGTATCTACAATGTACAGAAATAGGTAATCACATACTGTAGAATGTAGAAACATATTGAAGGGCTCATCTTCATGACAGTAGACACTACTTGAAGTTGTCACAGGAACTATGCCTCCAATTAGAGCTTGTCACTGTATGTCTCATCAGTATTAGAACTATGTGATGCCAAACTGTGTGTGTGTGTGTGTGTGTAAAACTGTAGTGTTTACAACAAGGTATGCTTTTGTTATATATTCTGTTCTGCATTGGCTAATGCAATTTTCTTTTCTTTTTTACATAATTTATTTGAAAAAAATCAATGCTAATGTTGTTAAACTTTATTTATTTAGGTTGTGTTCATTTTAAGATGGTTGCATTCCACTATACAACTAGAGAAATTAGAACACTGATAAATAGATATTATTTTATGTCAGCCTCAGGACACCAGTATTTAATAATAAGACTTGTGATGGAAACTAGCTGGCTAGTCTCTATTCAGACTTGAAGGTTTTTGTTCATTTTCCATAAACCATTCATTGAATCTCTTAAAAAATGAATGCATATTCCACAATCTGACTTGTTTAAAAAAGCTTTACAGAATATACAGCCTAAACAGCACTTTGATCAACTTCGGTTGTTTTTTAAATGTGTTATACAAAAAAGTTGATTTGATTTGATTTGATTTGATAAAAGGAATTGCTGGAAGACTTTTAATCTGAAACAGATTGAGGAATTATTCATCCAGATTTCTTACATCTTCTTACATCTTACATTTTCTCTCTACTTCTGAACTGTTGCAACACAATGTTTACAGATAGATAATGTTGCAGAAAATAATTTGGATTTAAGTATTTACATAGCATTTTGTTAGGTCAAATTTTTATTCCTGTCCTTTTTTCATAGCACCCTTTTGGAAACTTTGTTCCCACCTGAGGAGTAATATCTGCTGTACATGACTAACTAACCCTCCGCCCCCACCCCCTCCTTCCATGTGTATCATCTTGCGTTTCTGTTACTTGTATGGTCCACAACTAATAAACACAGCATTAAAAAAAGTTTTATGTTTTTGGCGTTCTTCAGATAGACCAGTATTCTAGCAACAAGACTCTGGGCGTTATACCTAAATATGGCAGATATTTCAGTTTTTTCAAATTTTCACACTTCTCAGTTTTACTGAGCACAAATGGCCCAAGCTTTCAGTTTCAGATTTTCTTATTATTTTGCAACATTAAAAAAATGTTTTCACTTTGTAATTGTGGGACATTTTGTGTAGAATGATGGCCAAAAATGTTTTTAAATAAATTTATAGCACAGTAAAATGTACAAAAGGTCAAGAGGTCTGAATACTTTCAGTGTGTCCGCACATAAAGAAGACTAAATAATACTGAGCCTTGGCTAACCACACGTGTAATCCTTAATCGCGGGTTGCAGGTTGAAACAGCAGTGATGTTGTTACAACGTAAATGTGAACAGTGACTCAGGTTCTTCTCCCATGTTTGGATTTTGAAAGAACCAAGAACCGGGAAAAATATGGGTACCATTATTTGTATAGAAACAAAAATGTAGAAACTCACCAGACCTTTCCTTTAAAGGTTGTTAGTCACATTAGTGCAGTTTTTTACATCCAGCTCTCTATAAGTCAGTGCCGTAGGCAGTCTTAACTCCAGACTGTGAACATACCTGACTGTCTGCTGATGGTCAACATTTGTGCTGGGACTATCTGCTCGGAATAAACTACAATACTATGTGGTGGCTTTACAGAAATTAAACATACAGAGTGATGGTGGAAAAAGTAAGTGAAACAGTGTGGATTAGACCTGCACAACATCCAGGAGGAATTTTGGACCATTCTTCCTCACTGAACTGCTTCAGTTGAGCCATATTCTTAGGATGTCTGGTGTGAGCGGCCCCCTTATGTCACAGCATCTCCATTGGATCGATATCTGGGCTTTAAAGGGTGGATTTTGTGTCTCTGAAGTCATTGTGTAGTAGATTTACTCTGATGTTTAGGGTCATTGTTTTTTTTTTATTCACCCAGCTTCTTCTGAGCTTCAGCTTGCAGACACCCTGACACTATCCTGTAGGATACCTTGATTAACTCTGTTAATTAGTTTTTCCCTCCATGATGGTAACGTGTCCAAGTCCAGAGACAGCAACCCAACAGCAGCCCAAAATCTTGATGATCCCTCTACCATACAACATTTTTGGGATGAGGTTTTCTTTTAGGCTTGTGGTACCCTTTTAACTCTACACATAGTGTTGTATGTTCTCTCCCAAAAACACTGCAGCACACCTCAAGTTTGCCAAAGACCACCCTGACACTCCACAATGCTACTGAGAAAAACATTTGTGGATTGATAAAATGGAAGTTGAATTGTTTGCAACACGATGCATGTTGTAATAAGAGAACTGCACACCAACATAAACCTTCTTGAGTGTTTTTATTTCTTTAGTTTGCTTATTTTCAACATTGTACATTAATTCTGAAGACTTCCAAACTATGAAAGAGCATGTATGGAATTATGTAGCAACCAAAAAATGTTAAACAATGAAGAATGTTTTGTATTTTTGATTCTTCAAAGTAGCCACCTTTTGCTTTGGGGACAGCTTTGCACTCTCTTGACATTCTCTCATGAGGTCGTCACCTGGAGTGGTTTTCCAACAGGCTTCTTTTCCTTCACTCTCTGGTCCAACTCATCCCAAACCATCTCAACTGGATTCAGACCACTCCCTTACTCTTCTTCTTAGACAAATAGCTCTTACATAAGCTAAAGGAGTGATTGGGCTCATTGTCCAGTTGGAAATGATGGTCCCACAAAGTGAAAACCAGATGGGATGGCATTAAGTGTTCCCTCAATTTTGATTAAGTCACCAACAGTGTCACCAGCACCCCCACACCTCCTCCTCCATGCTTCACAGTGGGAACCACACATTCAGGAACAGCCTGTGTAAAAAAGACCATCTCAAATTTGGACAGTTTTCAGATTGACTGACCCAAAGGAGTGATGGACCTTCTTTTCCCTTAACTGAGTGTTGTACCCACCTTTCCTCTGAAATCTGATGGTCTAACACACATTAAGAAGGCAATTCTATATTTGTTCTGTCATAAATTTAAATGTCTTCAGTATAGAAATAATACAAATTAAAGAAAACCTGCTGAAGGAGAAGGTGTGTCCAAACTTTTGATTGGTAGTGTAAATATATAGTCATGTAAACTAAAGGTATTATTTTGCATAATTAATACTTTTACCACTTTTAACACTGTTATTCTAATAATTGAGAAACAGTCACAGTCTCTGAATTCTGACTTTTTTTCCACAAAATTCTGACTTTAATCTCAGGATTTTGAAATTAAGAAGACAAAACTCAAATAATATTTAATGGTGGCCCTTATCCTCTTCCGTAATATAACTAGCTTTACAGCAATGTGTCTGACAACTTTGCCCACTGCAGCTCATAAATGGCCCACACTCCCACTGGGGTGCTAGAAGCTTCTTTATCCATAAAACCCAGCAAAGCTGTCAAAAGCAACAGGGGGATTAAGGTAACACTGATGAATCTAATTAAAAGTCTACATGATCAGTAACCGCCACTGCGCTCTGCATATCAGTCTGCCTGTGCTTTTCGGTGTGTTAACAGCTTGCCTGAGCTGTAACCCGTGTGATCTGAGAAGCTGCTGAGAAGCTGCATGTGTGGAGCTGGCAGCCGGAAGCTGTGATCAGCTGATGGGGGAGGAGCTGCGGGAGAGGTGAGCCATCTTCCCCCGGCAGATTGATACACTTTGATAGAGCCTGGACGACAGAGACACGGGAAATCACTTGGGAATCTGTGTGTCAGTTTGAGGCACAGGCGGTTTTAAGGCGCTGAGAACAGCCGGCGTCAGCCGCGGAGGAAGTTGTCTTAAGGACTCATGAGAATTTGTGCGCCGGAGCTGACGGAGGAATATACCAGCTTTTAAAGGCTCAAAGGCTCAAATACTAATACAAAGAGCAGAAAACACCGAGCTAGGAGGGGGGTTTATCGAAATATGAACCGTATGTAAGTCCAGAGGATAGACAATATCCTATACAATTTAAATATAACATAAAACAAGCATGTAGTCCTTGCCGTGCGGAAGGTGTGCAGCATCACCAGTAAATGTAAACAAACAGCTATTCAAGCTAGCTGAAGTTAGCCGACTGGGGGGGTTGACTTAGCTTTCTAGTGCTAATACTTATAGCTAACGTGAGGCAGTACGACCGAAGCAGAACGAGATAAACCGTGTTCAACAAGCCCCTCGACGGGTTTTACAACCAAATTTAACCTCAATGTTATCGCGTGCAGCGGATGACAGGCGTTCGTGTTATCTCGGTGTGCAGTTATTAGCATAGTTAGCCTTTCAGCTAACGTCGGCTAAATGTTATTTGCGTTAGCTGCCGAGCATAATAACAGTGAAACTAGCATAGTAAATGTAGAACAAAGAAGACGTTTGGTGATAGTAAGGCTGCGTGTGTCTTTGCTATCGCCTGGTTGTCAACATTTATCTGTGAGGACGGTGTAAACGCTACAATAGATAATCGAAGCTAGCCGGAGTAGTCCAGCTGATTGGCTGAAAAGAGTCGGACGTCGGGATGAAGGAAAACAACTTCATGTCTACTTGAAGATTTAATCGCATCGCTTCCTCCGAGCCAGGCTTGTTTCAAAGGTATGTAGCGCATTGGCGTACTTAGAGGCACACTGAGAGGAGCATTTTTGTACTTTTTTTAACATTGTGTAACTTGCTCTTGGTTCAGTTTGACAGCAACAATACTTGGCTGTTGAATTAGTCCGTGTGGCTTGTCCTCTCAGCGGCAGCAGTGGGCAGCACACGGGCGAACAGACGAGAGGAAGCGTCTGTTCAGGGCTGGAGAGTGAGCCACAGCTCAGTCCAGCAGCGTGCATTGTTACATCGACTTAAATAACTGCTACTTTGATTTGGTTGTAAAGGAACACGACCTAAACATAGCAGTTACGCATAGACACTTAGTAATTGTAGTTTTTGTGTGTATCCCTACAGACTATTTAAAGGAGCCCCCCGCCGTGTCAGAGTTTCGTGTGTGTGTGTGAGGGCCCAGCGGTAAGCCTCTCAGCTGTGTTTTGGTTGCTAGTGGCCTCCCCTCCCCCAGTCTTCAGACTCTCCATTCTCCTCGAGTGTTGCACACTGTTCGCCGGGTTTCCACTTTTTTTTCTTAACACTGAAGAAAGGCCGAGGCCTCAAGTCCGTTAAAAAGTGGATGTAATGGAACTGATGTTCGCCGAGTGGGAGGATGGAGAGAGGTTCTCCTTCGAAGACTCGGACCGGTTCGAGGAAGACTCGCTGTGCTCCTTCATCTCAGAGGCCGAGAGCCTCTGCCAGAACTGGAGGGGATGGAGGAAGCAGTCCGCCGGACCCAACTCCCCTACTGTCAAGATAAAAGGTTGGAGAAGGACATACGCACACACACATATGTGTCTATTCACTGTGAATACTTCCATGATGTGTGAAAGGTTTTAATAAAGTGAATTAGAGCAGGGTTAAAGGACATTAGCAGTACAACCTGTTGCTGGGAAACTTGTTAGTTATTTTTATATTTAAATCAAATGTAGTGATATACTAGAGAAACCATACTTCAGTATTTTCTCTGAAGACTGTGGCAGTAGCTGATCTTTTTGCAGCTCAGTCAAAAAAAATGTCTGACACTCCATCTGCTCCACTTTGTCAGTTCATTACTGTGCTTATGTTTTAAAGCAGGGCTGACAGATTAGTCAATGAACTTTTGGAGGTGTTAGAAAAAGCATACAGTCCAATAAAATGTAATGACTGTTTGCAGCTTCCTGGTTCTCTCCGTCAGTCGGTCATGAAATATGATCTGATCTTCACCAGTCACAAATATCAATAAACACAACATTTCTAAGCTGATAAAACACAAACAGTCCTGATCTTTCATATGTTTATTGAACAAACCCATTAAACATAAAAAGTGATGATGGAAAAAGTAAGTGAAACAGTGTTTTAATAACTGGTTGAACCACTCTTGGCAACAATAACCTTAAGCAAGCTTTTCCTGTAGCTGTGGATTAGACCTGCACAACACTCAGGAGAAACTTTGGACCATTCTTCGCTCAGACATATTCTTATGACGGCTGGTGTGAACAATTCTCTTCATGTCACTCCACAGCATCTCCCTTTGGTTGAGGTCTGGGCTCTGACTGGGCCACTTTAAAAAGTTTCTTCTGAGCTTCAACTTACAGAAAGATACCCTGACATTATCCTGTAGGATACCTTGATAAATTTTGTGTGTGTGTTGCCTCATAGCAACTCTATACTTCTCTCTGGGGTTATTCTCCAGAGATCGCTCCATGTTCCTGTTAACTAAACACTAATCAACAAGCAGAAGGCACTGTGCCACAGGACCTGCAACCAGCACTAGTGAATTAAATTACATGTAGCCTTATATCCGTCGAGATTCTCAGTCATGCGGGTCACCAGAACTGATGAAGCCTTTCAGTTGGTAGGTGAAATCTCGTCAAGAACTTTAAAACAAGTAAGCAGGTAATGTAGCATTATACTCAGTGGACCATCAGAATAAAAGGCCAACACACATTGGAAGCGTCTGACGCGCGTCAAGGGGATTTAACGCGCGTAAACTTTCTGGGATTAGAAACTGTTCTATTCAGCCAGTGTTGGCGCGCGTCAAACCAGCATTCGCTTTCTGGACTGAAACGCCCCAGCCACCGTACTTTCACTACTTCTTTTGCAGCGGTTATTGTGCAAATGTAAATATGTAGACATCCCTCACGCAGCACATGAGGACAGCGTCCAATATCAATTACTGTTCTGACTGATCATGAATAATTAATGAAGTTACCGATGTCGCACCGGCAGTAATGCGCACAGAATCTCTCACTGTGGAGATGTTTCATACGGATATTTTACTGAACGATGTCTACAAACTCACAGGAAATAATTCTACATACAGCTGGAAGCTACAAACTAAAGTTTAGTGACTTATTAATGTTCTGAAACAACTTGGATTACGCTGGAATGAGGAGACAATATCGGTGAGTCTCCTTCATCTAATACGCTGCAGACTCTGCTTTAATTTTGTAAGTTTTAAGTTTGTAACAGATGTTAAAACATAGAACAAAATGAATGAGACAAAAAGCTACATAAAGGAAGGTGTTTGGTGAATGCTGCTCTTTCCAAAGCCAATGGTGTATTTTGTTCTCTGTGGTTTATGGATCAACATTGTTGCTTAAATGTGGAGAAAGGTTGATGTTCACATGTCGTCCTGTGTGCAGACGATACAGAACGTGTGCAGGCTTGACTGTATTTATATTTTTATGAAAGAGGCTCTGGGCTTCCTCTTATTTTGCGTGAGATGATAACATGACCAGACTGTAGAAATATGTTATTTAATGTTAGGAATTAAGAAACACTAATAACGAGGAAAATGTACTAAAAGCATATGGTTTCATTTCCTTAATATCAGTTTATCACTCCTGTAGAGTGGAAATATTACGCAAACTAAAATGATTGGAAAATTTTTTTTATCAAAAGGTTGCTTCAAACTCCTCACACAAAGCTTCTCTTAATTCTGCTCCTTGGTAAGTTCTGTTGTTTTTACGCTCTGTTGTTTTTTTCAATAGTGGGACTGTTGGGTTTTCTGTATTATTCTATTGTTAAATTCTGTAAGGTCTTAAATGTACACCTTGAAGTGCCTTGAGATGACTTTTGTTGTGATTTAGCACTTTATAAGTCAACTGAATTGAATTGGTAGTTTCCCAGAGATTTCAAACCTTTATGTGCAACTTGCCTTTACTCTGCTTCCTCCAGCTCCCTGCTCCGTTGCACTCCTCTGCTTCTGCAATGCTTCACCACACTCTGCACAGTCCTTCAGGCGTTAGTCAAAATCAAATTACCATAAGAAGCTGCAAAACCTAGTAATAAAGCACACATTATTAAATTTCTGATTGGTTAGAAGGGAAAAAACATATCTATTCGCCAGTGTTATTCAACATCAGTTTGACATCACGGGAGGCGTCAAAACCACCTCGTCGCAGTAAGATAATTTTGGGCCATATTTCTGCTGAAAACTATACATTCGCTTTAAACATGCAGTATTTTGGACTATATCTGCAGAGCTTAGTCAGTCGAGAGAAGTTAATGACGCCGTCTCGCCTGAATATTGAATATTGCCCTACTAATATTTACAACAAAATAAAGCCGCCCCAATAGGTGCCACACTGGATGAACCTGACTGGGCCACATTTGAAGGCGTCACCTTGGGCTCTAGAAAACAGAAATGGACATTTTCTGGCATTTTATTGGCTGGAAAATGCTTAATCAAGCTTTAATGAAGTGGTGTTGCTGCCAGTAAAGGAAATGACTTCAGTACTGGGGGCGGCATGATAGCTCAGTGGGTCTCCCAACCCAAGGGTTAGCGGTTCGATTCTCAGTCCCAGCAAGCTACATGTCGAGGTGTCCTTGGACAAGACACCGAAACCCCGTAGTAGCGCTGACACAGGTCTAGCAGCTATCCAAACAACAATTTCCCCAAGGGGATCAATAAAGTATTCATTATTACTAGCAACACTTAAATATCTTTTAACCAACTTGCTTAAAAAAGAGAAGGATGTGAGAGCAGTAGAAAGCATGTGGGTGATTAAGAAAGAGGACACATGCATATGGGCAGAAACTGAAACTTGCATCTAACTTTTATCTGGTGGTTTTCTGATGTAATATTAATAATTCTGTGGTTTCTCGGCTCACTTTGTGACCTACATTGTTGACTGAATTCTCTGCTTATATTGTGAAGCAGGATGTCAGCTGTCTTATATGAAAGCGTCCAACATGGGTCAAACACACATTAGTACACCCACATACAGTACATCTCCTGTCTGAAGGCGGTATGTGTTGACATGTTTGAGGTTTCCCCTACATTAACCGCCTACTCTACATTAACACCTCACTGTTGCTGCTTCTTGTTTTAACTTTCCTTCCTGCAATATTGAAAACTGAAGCACTGACAAAAGTTACAAAAGAATTTCCCTATCTTACTTGTACACCAATGGCTTGTCTGTCAGTTGTTAACCTCTGTGACAGATAATGATGTGCGAGTACTTTTCACCCTTCTTTGGATTTGAGATAACCACGTGTGAATGTGGTGGGCTTGAGAACACAAGAACAGAAGTAACTATGTTCAGCTGTTTTGTGAGAGTACAAGTACGGCTTTGGTCAATTGTGTGTGTTTTAGCTCACTTGTGTGGTTGACACTGAGATGAGGGAGGGACCTGTGAGTTGTAAATGAGTGTTTATTCTACACAGGCTGCAGTATTAAATGCCACTCCAGCTCTGACTGTAAGGCATCACAGCTCTTGTACTTTGTTGAAGATTTACCTGATTGTTGAACTGTGAGGCTGTCCTACTCAGTCTTGCTGAGTAGGTTTCATCAAGATGTGCAGAATATTGTGGAACATTTCTTAATAACTTCTCATTGCAGTACCAAGAAAGGAGAAAAGAGATAAACATCCACAACATCACAAGTATTATCACCTTATTTACTTTACTTTACTTGACCTTATAAACCCAAAGTCCATCAGTTATTAGCTGATGATGTGTACCTGTATGTATAAAGTGCTCTGTAATCTGAATGATACTGGCCAGACAATTAACCTGGAACATGGTTCATGCAAGTACACGGGTGCAAGTGACATATCTGGCCCTAACACGCATCCCTGGTTAACGTACTCACCATGCACTTTTATGTACCTGTGGAGGTGACCAAGCTCTGTCCAAAAGGTGGCAATATAGTCTACTGAACACTCTAAGCATTTCCATAACCAGAGCAGTAAACAAACATGGCATCTGTGGAGGAATGTGTACTGCTGCCGAGATTAGTTTTCTCTTGTTGTTCGACGCTATAGCACCCCTAGTGGCAACGCTTAGACCGCAGCATTGAGTTGTGTTCCGAAGTGACACGCAACAACGTACAAAATGCATTTTGCAGAATTCAAAGCATCTGCATTTGGGTACTTGCAGGAGCTATGT
This sequence comes from Sandelia bainsii, assembly GCA_032362345.1. Classification (NCBI taxonomy): domain Eukaryota; kingdom Metazoa; phylum Chordata; class Actinopteri; order Anabantiformes; family Anabantidae; genus Sandelia; species Sandelia bainsii. The sequence continues at coordinate 1,437,245 of JAUMHL010000007.1, read as the reverse complement.
TTGCAGCCTAAGGTCTGCTTCGTACATACTGCAGAAGGTGGCACAAAATCCTCCACGTTCACACAAAACTTCACAATCACGTAATTGTTGTGAACTGTTTGGGCTTGGTGAGTGCCTCTTGTTTATGATTGGTTCATTGGTTGGAGGGAAACCCAACCCAACCCCTTCCTTTTCCAATCCGTCCTTTCAAAACACACTGTTAATAAGATAGCTAATGTATTTATAAAGACCAGTTTTGAGACAGAACCATCACAAGTATGAAAATTCCCACAGTTGTCTTCAAGAAACATGTCTGACCCTTAAAGATGGAAAAACTGATGACAGCGCAGACACTGAACCATGCAATCAAAATTGACTTAAACAAAACCTTAAAGTTCAGTTCATTCAGTAGTACTCTGTGGACTTGTTTCCATAAGTGCATGATTTCACACTACACATAATCATTTGATTCTTTCCTATGTTCCTCCTGCATGCATCTGACTAGAATAACAATGCATTCTCTCCATTTCTTCTCGGTGAGATCCTCATCTACTGTATTGACCTGTTAACACCCCTCTAACTAGTGTGCTATACCAAATAAAATAAAAAATGAAAGTGTCACCTTCTCAACAGGAGAGAAGAAAAAAGATGAGAGGAGAGAATGGTACTACTGCAATAAAAAGGTACATAGCCACATGTTCAGGAACAGGTGTATGCAGGCCTATTGACCATCTGCCAGCAGCTGAAAAAACTCTTTGTGAGGGGGATGGGCAGGTACTGTATACAGTATACTGTGGTTTGTAGGAAGGTGAAATGCCCGGTGTATTAGGTAAAAACTTAAATTACGTAGTGTTAAAATGATCATCTATGACTACATTTATAGATCGATGGACATGAATGTCCATAGTTCTGCAAAATCAAATGTTTGAAGTGGGCAGTTGATATCATTTTTGTAGGGATGTCAGTGATCAATCAATCATTGATTAATTGTTGTAAATAATTTAATTGATTATAAATAGATTTAACTGACACTGACATGAGAGTCACTGTAAATCAGTACAAAGTTGTTCTGAGTGATCACATTCATTCCATGATGAAATATTTCTACCCCAATGGGAGTGGTCACTGACAGGATGACAGTGCTCCAACAATAGGGCTCAAGGGGTCAGTGAATGTTTTGCTGAGTTTTAAAATTATGTGAATCACATGCTGTGGGAGAATTTGGATTGTTAGACAGCGCTCTCCACCACCGTAATCACCAAAACACCAAATGCGAATATCTTTTGGAATTTGACATTTAAAGGAAAAGATTATCTGGCACAAAATGTAACTCTTTGGGCAGAAATCCAAGTACCATATCTGGTGAACACCAGCTTCTGCTCATGACATGCTGATACCATGCATACAGCGAAGCATGGCGGTGCTAGCGTCGTACTATGGGGGACCATCTCAGCGACAATTTAAAGCCCCATAGAACATCTGTGGAGAGACCTGAAGATGGCAATTCAGACACTTCCCATTCAATCTAATGGAGATTGAGACGATCTGACCAGAATGATGGGATAAACTGTCCAAATCCAGGTGTAACAAGGAGTGTGAAGCCTGTATAGACCCAAAGTTGTAATTGCTGCAAATAGGGGCTTGTACATCTATAACACACAAAAAGGGTGCAAAAACAATAAAAAAAAATCTGTTGTTGAAAAACAGTTGATGATCAAACAGACATTGGTGGTTAATGTGGGCCACTGTCAATCAAGGAAATTGCTGAAAATGCACATACCAAAAAAATGTTTACAGTCACTTTTCTTTTAGAAGTAAGGTATAGTAAATCATAAAATGTGAAGAGTGAATGGGAATTAATTAATTATGATAGTTAACCACACCTGTCCAGGGTGTACCCCACCTGCTGTGACAGGTAGGATTGGCACCAGCTCCCTCACAACCCTTAACTGTAAGCAGTTAGGTTGGTGGATGGATGGAGTTAAGTAACCAGATAATCAGCTGCTGTTTGGTTTCAGTTATGAAATAACTAAACTGCTTCAGCTCAAACAGATTGTTCGTAGTCTGGTGTGAACTGCTCTCTTGAGGTCATTCTACTGTATCTGTTTTGGGTTGAGGTCTGGGCTCTGACTGGGACACATTTCAAAAGGCTAGCTTCTTCTGAGCTTCAGCTTTCAGACAGCCACCCTGATATTATCCTGTAGGATGTCTTGTTAAATTTGGGAATTCATTCTCCCCTCCATGACAACAAGCTGTCCATGTCCAGAGGCAGCAAAGCAGCCCCAAATCATGATGCCCCCTCCACCGTACTCAACTGTTGCAGTGATGTGAATGTGTTGATATATGGTTTTCTTTTAGTGCCATATGTAGTGCTGTGTGTTCCTCCCAAACAATTCTTTGTTTCATTTGTCCACAGGACATTTTCCCAGTAGTGTTGTGGAATGTGAAGGCGGTCTTTGGCAAACTTCAGGCATGCTGCAATGTCCTGGTTGGAGAGCATTGACTTCCTCCGTGGTGTCCTGCCATGGATACCATTCCTATTCATGTTTTGCGTATGGTTCACCTATGAACAGAGATGTTAACCAGCTCCAATGAATCCTTAGCTGTTACTCTAGGGTTCTTTGTCATCTCATTGAGGATTTTGCTTTGTGCCTTTGGATTGATATTGACTGGGCTTCAAGTTCTATGGAGAGTAGCCACAGTAACAACTTTCTGTCTAACCATTGTCTGTTAATGATATCTAAACTCTAAAAAGTAGCTCTAAACCATACCTCCACTCTCGTTTCATTGATCGGATTCCAAGTACACCAGGTGACATTTAGTGACATCGTGACAGCACTGTCATTACTTCTTCCACCATCATTCTGTATGTTTAATGGGTGTGTTCTATAAAGACGCAGAAGATCATGACTGTTTTATCTATGAAGTTAAGATTGATTAAAAGCAAAAGATTTTCTTTCAAGTTTAAACCTTCAGTCAACAAAAAGCAGTTGATCTCATAAACTTATTGCCTTTAATGTCACCAAACTGATAATCCATGATCTTTTCATCCATCTGCTTTATCCACTCATTCTTGAGTCTTCACACAGTGATGACGCATACGTACAGACAACCCTTCATACTCATATTCACACCTACATTCAATTCAGAGTCACCTGCATACTATATTTTATCTTTTTGCAGCTTTAAATAGAGATGTATATAGATATAGATATAGATATATAGAGTACATTGTCCCACCCTGTGCTCCACACGTGTTCATGAGCGTATTACTGGAGTGCACCCTGTGAAGAGAAGTGGACAGAGGGGGGAGATGAGGAGGGCAGTGAGAGCTAGTGATCCAGTGAAAAGAGTGGATGAGACCTCAGCTCTTCTCACCGGCCAGCTACAAAGGAACAGCTGTTGTGGTGGCTTCCCTCTGAGCTGGGAGCTGAGTGGCAGACAGCTAGCTGTCATTCACCTGCAGCAGCCAATCATAGGCAGGCAACATGAACTATGTTACTACCCAGCCACCCTTCTGTCTGTCAGGTTTTAGCTCTCTTCTGTCACAAAGTCAGACTGTCCCTATACTAATACTGTAATGTACTCAACAAGCACATGTTGACAGCACGCTCTTCTTCCATTTTTACAATACTATACCAATATTAAAAGACTGCAGACTTAAACACAGTCTTAAATCTATACTTTAATCTTAGAGCTGTTACACAAAAGGAAATCATTGGATTATGTGGAACTTCTTTTTTCTTTTCTTTTCTTTCCTTGGCATGAGTGAGAAAAGAGTAAACAGAAGGGGTTGATAGAAAATTAAAAGTTTACATAGTGGCACTACTAGAGGTGTTGGAGACAGCAGAAGTAGTAATAGATCATTCTAGGTGTAGGCTTGAAAATATGTTGCTTAGCATGATGAAGACTATTTTATATTGATAGAGGAGTATCATTAATTACCCTGAGTTCATCCCAGAGTTTACTTCTTTTGTTGTAGGGAGAGTCACTGGCAAACAAAACCATTTTGACTGAAATTCTTCTTATTATCACCACATACCAAGCAATGGCTTTTGTCATGCTATAACTCAGCTCACTGATTTACTTCCACATAACAGAAGTGATGCTAGTCTTGATGGGTTTCCCATGGCCTGTAACCATGGCCCCCTGAAGCTTTACACTGAGGATGGCATTATAAGAACAGAACACTTTCCTCCATATATGGTAAACAGCAGCCCTTGAAAATGAGGCCTGTAATCTGAGACCCATTACTTTTTCTTCTCTCAAAGGCTGACCACTGTGTGCTCAGTAGGACTCTTGTCACTGTTCTAATAATGCCCTTTCATCCGTACACACACACACACCATTTGATTTATTAATAGGGTATTAATAATAGTAGTAATATTGTATACATTTTATAACACTGCATATTTGTAGATTATCATCACATTGCACTGTAAGAAAGGGCCAATATACTGATGATTTTGCTACTCTTATTGCCCTACCAGGGGACTAGTTTGTCAAAACCAGATTTTATTTTGTGACAATAATGGATCCTGATGAAATTTCTCACTAACAAAGCAGAGAAATTTCAAACTTTCAGACTGTCAGAAACAAGTCAAATCACTAGTCTGTTTCAGATTGGGTCCAGAGGTAAAGATGGTCCACATGGATCCACTCAGGATACACAGACCTGAGAGATATTACACAGGAACCCTATGAAACCTAAACAAATATATTACTGGTGCATTCCATGTGATTGGGAAAGTCAGAATTTCCGAGATTCCAGTTGTAAATTTCAACTCAGAATGTCAGGCGAACTTCACCAACCCCAACTTCAAAATCTAAGATGGAAAGCGCTAGCAATATACTGAGTATTAGCACTTCTGTCTTATTTGAGTCTCTTTACAGTAACAGTCAGACATGTAGTACTGTCCAACATCTATCTGTGGACATGTTGCTACAGTGTTTGTTTGCACATGACTAAAACTTTGAGCCATAGAGGCTCGAGAAACCTATTTTCAGTTAGTAGGTCATACATCCTGCAGCTTTAAATAATTCAGTACTAGAGTGAATGAAGAGAAATGCACATGCAACCTTTTTCCTCACTGGCTGAGCTGATTTTTGTCTTTTCTGTGGTCTTCCTTAGATGGTCAGGTGATTCCTCTGGTTGAGTTATCAGCAAAGCAGGTAGCATTCCACATCCCGTTTGAAGTCGTGGAGAAGGTCTATCCCCCTGTCCCAGAACAGCTCCAGCTTCGCATTGCCTACTGGAGCTTCCCAGAAAATGAGGAGGACATCAGGTGAGGACAATGATAAACTGGATTTTTCTTTCTTCATCTCTAATAAGAGATGCACACTGTATGTTTATGACAATACAGTTAAGTATTGACCGCTGAAGAGCTGAGTTGTGGCGGATTTGTGTATACTGAGATCAGCAAAAAGCATGAATTAATTCCAAAGCTGTTTATCATGAACAAATACCAGTGTATGAAACACTCAACTATAAACTTCTTATTTTTAACCAGTGCTGACTGCTGAACTCTTTAGTTAAAATGACAAATGCTGCAGATGGCATGTCATTGGAGCTGTTACTGATAAACATAATGTCATGGGTAATGTGTTGGTTAACCTGTTGGTGTCTGTATGTAGCCAAAGATTGTTTGTGAGAGAAAATGCTTCACATTGTAACAATAAACTTAACATATCTAATATTTTTAACCAGGATCTCTGGTATTTGGATCTCGGAAAAATAAGATGTCAGATTAAGTATGATACATCTGTTATTTCAATGTGCCACATAGGTACGTTAATGAAATATTTCACTAGTACTGTGGTATACTGTAGTATCTGATCAGACTCAATATTAAAAGTGTAGGATAGCGAAAGGCCAGAAAATGTAGATCGGGGGCATCCATAATTTTGAAATAATTAATTAAAACAACGCTTGTCTCTGCTGACAATTGATGTAAAGAAAACGCTCACACACCGACTCCAAACTATTTTTCCAAAAGCGAGTTTAACATCTTAACAAAGGCTTCCATCTCTGCACCAAGACAGGTGTTTATGTTAATGCTTCTAGGAAAGTCAAGATGAATTCATCCTTACAGGGAATCTCCACAGTGTCTGTCTGGAGTGTGTTCCAGCTCTGTCCCAGTGGCATTGTGCCAGCATATTGTGTCAACTGGACCCCATAAGCCATATGTCTAACCCCCACCAGAGTGCAGAAAAGCTATTTTTTCTTGTTTGTCTTTAGAGAGATGCTACTTTTAGTGATCACTTATACATTGTTTTAATCGCATCACATTCACAATATAGTTACTCTCATTGACAGCGAGTGCTGGAGTCAATCCCAGCTGTCATTGGGCGAGAGACGGGAACACTTTGAATGGTTTACCAGTCTTCAGACAAACATTCACAACTATGAGTAATTTAGAATGACCAGTTAACCTAAATGCGTGTCTTTGGACTGTGGGGGAAAGCCAGAGAACACTTGCACAGGCACAAGGAGAACATGAAAACGCCAGTTAGTGGATTAAAACCCAGGTCCTTCTAGCTGTGAGGCCACAGTGCTAACCACTACACCACCATGACGCTCATAAATACTCATATTAAGATAATTAATTTACAGGTGCTGAAAGCTCCAAAATGTCTTTTTAATTTGCCATGCCCAAGACCTCTTAACCTGTTAGTGATCCTGATTAATTGGTAAAGTCCAAGGAGCTCAGTGCAGATCTGAGCAAGGGATTGTAGATTTACAGTGGGGAATGTCTCTTGGACCCATTGCTAAACAAGTGCAGATTCCAACATCTTCAAACATTTGTACATACATTCAAGTTATTGGGAGTTGGAGGCACTTTCCAAGGTCTGAAAGAAGACTCAAAATGTCTCACTCAGCTGAGAGGAAGCAGGTTCGGATAGTCAAAAACAACCCAGGAACCACCATGCCACAGGTCTATCATGAACTGATTACTGCTGAATCCATTGCAGTTTTACATTGACATGGAATTAAATTAAAGGCTACCGTCAAGCCCCTGCTCCAGAATCGATACCTTCAAGCTCAGCTAAAGTTTGCAGCTGAACACATAAGGACAAAGAAAAATCCTTCTCTGGAAACATTTTCTGGTCAGATGAGACAAAAAATTGAGTTGCTTGGCTGTAATCACTAGAGGTATGTAATGGAGGAGTAAAGATGAGGTCTTCAACCCCAAGAACACTTTACCTACTGTTAAGCATGGTGGTGGTAGCATCATGCTCTGAGGCTGTTTAGCTGCCAGTGGACCTGGTGCACTGCAAAAAGTGGATGGAATAATGAAAAAGGAGGATTACCTCGTCAGCTGGATAGTTGAAACTTTGACACAAATGGGTGTTCCAAAATTACAATGACCTCAAACAATGTATGTTTGTACAATCTTTCTGCCTCAGCAAAAAAAAGAGTCTTATTCATGATGAGTGTATCTAAACTTTTGTTTGCAACTGTATAGTATCCTCAGGTTTAGTAGGTATGTTTGAGGAGGTTATTTATGTCCTGCAAAACACAGGGCACATGAGCAGCATGGGAGTGCAGGATATCTCTATAGTTGAGCACACATTACGGTGGATTGCACAATGGTGTTCCTGTTCTCAAGAAAAAAACATGCTTTATTTGCATGTAAGAAGCCAGATTTTTCTCTTCAGATTCTGTACCAGTTGTTCCACATGAGGTTTAAAAGTCCCTGCTGTCCAATCAAATTTCCAGGAAATGTAAAGATATTTATAGAAAGAAAAGAACAATTTCATGTACGTCAATGGCACAGAGATGCAGGCTTATGAGGTTTATGGAACACATGTATTATCAGCATTACCAGCATAGACTCTACAGTAGAATGCTTAGAGTTGGAGAACATCCATGAACATAAATGTGGATATAACAAGTGTGTTCTAATAATATTGTTTAAATAATAAATAATAATATACCAAGCACAGAACCCTGTGGTACCCCTGGTTATCAAGGCTTGATTTGTTTCTGCATCAAATTTAGACCATACCTAGGCACCTACCTGAGATCTGCGTCTTCAACATTTGCAAGTGTCGAACTTTATGAATAACTCAAAAATCCTGAATGAATGAACCTAACGTTTGCCTCTTTTACTTATTATCAGCTAGAGTATTTGAGTTTAGGCTACTCGTCGCACTGGTGGAACACACTCTGCACTACAGACTTGTAGTAGTGTTTAAAAGATAAAAGGTTATATAAGAAGTGTTTTAACATCTAAACAAATCTAATTTCAGTCTTTTGCCCAACAGACAGTCACTTTCAAAGTGGAAGGTGTTATCAGAACCCTACCCTAATTTGGCATTTTGCACTAAATGCATGTAACTATTGACTCACAAATCTAAACAGAGTGAATCAGGTGTAGATGTCCTCACAGAAACATTCTTGTCAGCTGTTATAGCTTTTAAATGCTTAGAGGGTGATTTCAGAAAGAAATACTGTAGGTGTCATTTGAAGGTAGGAGATCAACACTTTAGAAACTATGACTGTCCACCTTCTGACTTTTCCTCTCCTGTCATTCTTACCTTTCCTGTCCATTGTCTGTGGTTTTCTATCCCTCTGACTGTCTATCCTGGTGTCTCCTCCTGCTGCAGGTTATATTCCTGCCTTGCTAATGGGAGTCCAGATGAATTCCAGCGTGGAGAGCAGCTCTACAGGATCAGAGCTGTCAAAGACCCCTTGCAGATTGGTGAGTTGAGTCATCACTCTCCCCATGCATAGGACCAGAGAGACGGCTTTCATTGCTATTGTAATCTATAGCTGTGTACAGTTTAGTTTGCTCATACCATAACCATGACGTGTGCAGTTTGACTAAGTTGTCTCTTTGGCACTTATTACTTATGAAATACATTAAATTGAGCAAGTTAATAAAACACAGTATAACACTAAGAACGTGTTGTTTTTTTAAATTTGTCCAACCTGTTTGTGTTTTCTCTAATTTTGTCTTTTTTCATCTTTCTATTGCCAGGCTTCCATCTCAGTGCTACAGTGGTGTCCAGTCAGGCTGGTCAGTCTAAAGGAGCCTACAATGTGGCCGTCATGTTTGATCGCTGCCGCATTACGTCCTGCAGCTGCACGTGCGGTGCTGGGGCCAAATGGTGCGCTCATGTGGTGGCCCTCTGCCTCTTCAGGATCCACAATGTGAGTTTGGCACAACATGAGTTAAAGAGGAAAGGTGTGAAGACACAGTGATTGGTCTGTTAGTGTTCAGTCTAAATGGAAAATTATCAGCCACACCTTGTTCTCTAGGAAAATACCAAAACTCAATCAGACAAAATAAGGGATATGAAGAGATTTCTCTTTGGACTGAGAATTCATGATGTCACTTAAAATATTTCAATTGAAACAGTAATTAGTTATTTTAAAGAATATTGAATGCTATAATGGACTGTGAACATATAAGCAGGTTGCATCACTCTCTGACCTGAGCCTGATATTCAGTACTGTGTGTGTGTGTGTGTGTGTGTGTGTGCGTGTGTGCTCGCGCTCGCGCAGGCATCAGCAGTGTGTCTGAGGGCTCCAGTCTCAGAGTCTTTGTCCAGGCTGCAGAGGGATCAGCTCCAAAAGTTTGCCCAGTACCTCATCAGTGAGCTGCCTCAGCAGGTAACAGTCATGCACCGAACTGGTTGTTGTCTTTCTAAACCTCTAAAACTATTGAGAAAAGTACAAGTGAATATATTTTCCTACGATGTGTGTCGCATATACTGTACGTGACAAAGCAAGTTTGGTATTCATTCAGTTCTGTTGTGTCCAGATCTTGCCCACAGCCCAGCGACTGCTGGATGAGCTGCTGTCCTCTCAGTCTACTGCCATCAACACTGTGTGCGGAGCTCCAGGTAAAGCAGCACTAATGCATGCACAGATTGTTCCTAACATACAGTTAGGGAACAAACTTGACCTGTCATTGCATATGCACTGTGATATTACAACCAGGAGAGAAGTTTTGATCATTTCACCCAACCTTCTATCTGAAAATGGCAAATGGACCAATTCCATCCTGCTGTATTACATATTACTGCAGCTAGGTGGCAGTGATGCCTCTTTTATCACATTGTGTTGTGGCAAAAGGAAGATGATGAGGGAACCTGTTGTATGTACCGAACAGAGGGATTAGGAGAAATAGGCCCACAGTCGGAGGAAGACAAGTGTGTTACTGGGATTCCTGGAGGACAAAGGTCCAGATCTGGAAAGCGCCACTGATATCTGGGAGAGAGAAAAAAGGAGCAAGAGAAAGAGAGAGACACAGCTTGGATGCTCATATGCTTGAGGGTACAAACAGAGTTAGAAAGATGTAGTTTCCAGTAATAAGAAAACCACATGTTTAAACAACAGAGCTGCTCTGTGGTTTATTCGCCTGCTGTACTCTGAAGTAATCAAAATAATAATGGGAATATAGCACTTTCTAGGATTTTCTTGATTTTCGAATGGATTTTCTTTGAATGCCTTCCTGAGAAAAGGCTGACATTATAGTGTGTGTGTGTGTGTGTGTGTAGACCCGACAGCTGGCCCTTCAGCGTCTGACCAGAGCACGTGGTATTTGGATGAGTCGACCCTCAGTGACAACATCAAAAAGACTCTACACAAGTTCTGTGGGCCCTCACCTGTCGTCTTCAGGTACACACTACTTGTTTAACTCAGTGCTCCTTTACACATTTCTTGTATATTTCTTTTTGACCAGAACAGCAGGAACAGTTTATTCTTAACTTCATTTGACTTTCATTCCATACCTCTGTTATTTGACTAAAACTACAGTTCTCTGTGTTTGTGCTATTCACAGTGATGTGAACTCCATGTACCTGTCGTCCACTGAACCCCCGGCCGCTGCTGAGTGGGCATGTCTCCTGCGACCTCTGAGGGGCCGAGAGCCTGAAGGCATCTGGAACCTCCTGTCTATTGTCAGGGAGATGTTCAAGAGACGAGACAGCAACGCTGCCCCACTGCTTGAGATCCTTACTGAGCAGTGCCTCACCTACGAACAGGTACACCCCCTCAACACCACACAAGCTCTAGCTGCTGCAAGCAAACCATTGAAATTACAGTATATTAAAAAAATTCCAGACATGAGCGTTGACATCTATATGTGCCCTAATACACACACTCATTTAAAAGCTTTCTTTTAAATGAGCATCCATTAATTGCACTGCAAATACCACCATGTTTGATGTTTTATGTCTTTTTATGAAATGCTGTGTTAGTTTTATGCCAGATGTAACGGGACACACACCTTCCAAACAGTTGAACTTTTATCTCATTAGTCCACAGAATATTTGCCCAGAAGTCTTGGGGATAATCAAGATGTTTTTTTGCCAAATGTGAGACGAGTCTTTGGTCTTTTTGGTCAGCAGTGGCTTTCACCTTGGAACTCTCCCACAGATGCCATTTTTGCCCAGTTTCTTTCTTTTTGTTGAATCATGATCACTGACCTTAACTGAGACAAGTGGGACCTGCAGATCTTTAGATGTTATTCTGGGTTTATAACCAGCTGGATAGTCGTCAACGTACTCTTGGGGCAATTTTTGTAGGCCATCCACTCCTGGGAAGGTTCACCACTGTTCCAAGTTTTCTGCATTTGTGGATAATGGCTCTCAGTGTGGTTCTCTTGAGTCCCAATGCCTTAGAAATGGTTTTGTCACCCTTTCCACACTGATAGGTGTCAGTTACTTTGTTTCTCATTAGGGGTCCAAGAGAGCGGAGGTGAGGGAACGCAGCTGCAAAGCAGCAGCGTTTCCATGCATCCAGCAGAGCATGGGACCCTATTGTTTTTGCTCAGTTTTTTCTTATTTTGTCACTTTTTTTCAGAAATAACCTATGCTCCAGCCTAACCTGTCAGACTTTTGAAACATGTTTTTTACCATTCACGCTGAGTACCTCCACAGCTACTCAGATAGGAATAATGACACATGTCCACTGATAGGTGGCACTATTATTAAGGTCAACACGT
>JAUMHL010000007.1:1371194-1421458 GCA_032362345.1 Sandelia bainsii | reverse complement strand
AAGGTTATAGTGCATTTTAGGTTCATCCTGAAATTTCACCCGAAAGACGAATATCCCTAACTTTTTGTGAGTAGTGTCTGTACATTTTATATCAAATATATGAAGACATGATCATTCACCACACATGCTGACACTGTGTGTGTGTGTCTGTCTGGGCTGACTAGGTGAAGCTGGCCTACCAGGAGTCGGAGGTGGTCTCACTGTTGAAGAAGATCCCTCTGGGCCTGGTGGAGATGTCGGCCATCAGAGAGCGAGCTGAGCAGCTCAGAGATGGAAACTTCTGTGATTACAGACCCGTGCTGCCTCTCATGTTGGCCAGCTTCATCTTTGATGTGCTCTGTAGCCCAGGTAAGCACCAATTGTTGTTTGATCATTGATTGATTTCATTTAATTTTTGCCCTTTTTTTTACAGTAGTTACATAGTCAGACCAGTGGTGTTACGGTTGTCTTAACCAATAGGCTTATTAAATCATATATAAATAGAACTAAATTTAAATTATTCTTGACAAGATTGAATTTAACATTTGATAATCATTTGATTTGCATGTTATGCACCTATAGCACAAGCTGGAAAAACTGTGAGTCTGTCTATTTCGTGAGACGTGTGTGACACACATAACTGAAAGATTAACATCCCTTTCACTTTTCTTCATACTGTTTGTGCAGTTGTGTCTCCAACGGGGTCCCGTCCACCGAGCCGCAACCGCAACATCGAGCTGCCCGGTGATGAGGAGCTGGGCTTTGAGGCTGCTGTCGCTGCGCTTGGTACATTTCTTCCTTTTCCTTAATTTCTGCCTGGATTAGATTCTCTCTCTGTCTCTTTTCCTCTTCTTACCATTTGTGTCACATCTTTTCTCTGTGCTGTCCCTATACCCTATCTTGCTCCACATCCTTCATCCTGTAATGCCTCTTGCTGCCCCCACCCTCTGTGTGTCTGTAGGTATGAAGACCACAGTCAGTGAGGCAGAGCATCCTCTGCTGTGTGAAGGAACTAGACGGGTGAAGGGTGACCTGGCCCTGGCTCTCATGATCACCTATAAGGATGACCAGAGCAAGCTGAAGAAGGTGACCATCACTATTAACCCACCTCATCACTGTTAAAGTTTCAGTACCAAGAATTAAAGCCAGCTGTGGGACATGATGACTGATGGCTCTCCTCTGTTTTCTACCCTCAAACTTCTTCCATCCTTAGATCCTGGATAAGTTGTTGGACAGAGAGAGTCAGACCCACAAGCCCCAGACTCTCAGCTCCTTCTACTCCAGTAAGCCAGCAGCTGGCAGCCAGCGCAGCCCATCCAAGCACACTGCCGCCGGCCACAGTGGGGTGAGCGGGGCGACCGGGGGCATCTCCAAACATGCCAACTCATCTTCTTCTGCGACCACTGCTGTGGGCTCCTCCTCCAGCTCCTCCTCTGCTGTGCCACTAGCCGGCGAAGTGATGGCTCATCAGAATGAACTGAACCCAGTGCAGAACAATACAGCAGGGGAGAGTAATGCTGAGACCAGGGAGCCTGGTGAGAACCCCCATCTACAGCACCCTCTCTGTCTCTGCCAAGTCATATAAAACTGTAGGGCATCCACAGCTTTTTTTGTTCTATTATCGCTATAGAATAATGTTGGATGTTCAGTCTTTGGCTCACAACATACAGCTAGTTATGGAGTCACTATGTGGTAACAGAGTGCTGTTTGATAGACATAGACCCCTGCATGTTCTGTCCTTGCAGTGTCAGATGGACCTCCTTCATCAAATGACCAGCAGAATGAAACGACTCCATTTAAGCTGGAGGCCACAGTGCCCAGTCGGCTGGCACTGGGGGCGCGCTGTGGATACAGCCAACGCTGCTGGGGTTCACCTGTCCGGCAGAAGAAGAAACACACCGGTACACATTTTAGCAACACCGAAATGTTTTTATTGATCTGGCTGGTAGAGAAAACACTGTCACTAGCTCCATCGGACAATACAATTCAGATTTTTAGTCTGGGTCATATATGTGTTCATGTGAAACGCAATGTGACGTGCGTGATCTTTGCACAGGCATGGCGAGTATCGACAGCAGTGCTCCAGAGACCACCTCAGACAGTTCCCCCACCCTCAGTCGCCGGCCGCTCCGGGGCAGCTGGGCGGCAACGTCTTGGGGTCGTGGCCAGGACAGCGATAGCATCAGCAGTTCATCGTCTGATTCGCTGGGCTCCTCTTCCTCAAGTGGCTCTCGCAGGGCAGGGGGCGGGGCCAGAGCCAAGAGCACTGACACCAGCAGGTCATCACACACACACACACACACATCAAATAAGCAGGCCACTTGCTGGGTCACTGGGGTGACTAGTCTCAGCTTGTGCCTCTCATCTCTTACATACATTTGAATCACAGTGCTGACTCTTTAGATAACTGTTTCTACAACACTCATCTTTATTCTGAAGGTATTTCCTGAATCCTCATAGACTCTTCTGGGTGAGTGGAGTCAAAAACAGTCTGAAAAGTATAAGCTTAGTCAATTTCTCTGGGAAGACAATTTCTTCTCCACGAAAACAAAGATGGCGACAGGAAATGATGACGTCTCACTTGCTTTACCAGTGCAGTTGGACAGTAGTATTTGTTAATGTTGTCCTTTTGAACGTGATAATGATTTTGACCACGTAAAGTTATAATGAATTATAAAGACAAATGCAAATAATATTTATTATTGTTTATTTCCACAGGTCGTCATCATCAAATATGTGTAACTCCATTTTATTAAACCGTAATATGCAACATCTAGTAACACAGTCTACTTTTTTTACTAGCCAAAGAGACAAACAAACGTAAGAGCAGCAGAAAAAACATCCATAGAGGCCTACAGTGAGCATGAGATGTCAAAGAACGACTCTGGAGAATTCTGATTAACGTGTTGCACATTTCCTTGTGTTCAGGTACAAAGGGCGGCGACCAGAGTGCCACGCCCCCCATGTGCCCAACCAGCCATCTGAGGCAGCAGCCCATTTTTACTTTGAGCTGGCCAAGACGGTGTTGATCAAAGCCGGAGGAAACTCCTCCACCTCCATTTTCACCCAACCCTCAGCCAGCGGGGGTCACCAGGGGCCCCACAGAAACCTGCACCTGTGTGCCTTTGAGATAGGCCTGTATGCTCTTGGCCTCCACAACTTTGTCTCACCCAACTGGCTATCCAGGACTTACTCCTCTCATGTGTCTTGGATCACTGGTGAGCAGGAGTGTGTGTGTTTGTGTGAAAGAGAATTTTTACAGAAGCATGAAGACCCACATTTTCTAATCCACTGTGTTGTCTTTCTTTGCTTTCCTGTCCACACGCTGTGCCCTCTCTGCATCTTTCAGGACAAGCCATGGAGATTGGTAGCGCAGCGCTCAACATTTTGGTGGAGTGTTGGGATGGCCACCTCACCCCTCCAGAGGTGGCGTCCCTGGCAGACCGAGCATCGCGAGCCAGAGACCCAAACATGGTTCGGGCGGCAGCAGAGCTGGCCCTGAGCTGCCTGCCTCATGCTCACGCCCTCAATCCCAATGAAATCCAGAGAGCTCTGGTGCAGTGCAAAGAGCAGGTAGGTGGGAGTGTCTGGAATAAAGAATCTAGTGTCCCAGTTGTTGGATCTAAAAAGAAGTTTACTGTAACCCTCTGAAACTTGCTGAGGACACCAGAGAAGACGACAACACAGGATATATTGCAGATATAAATGATCCTGTTCATTTCCGTCTCCCTCCAGGACAATGTGATGCTGGAGAAAGCCTGCATGGCAGTAGAAGAAGCAGCCAAGGGTGGAGGTGTGTACCCTGAGGTTCTGTTTGAGGTGGCTCACCAGTGGTACTGGCTGTATGAGCAGTCAGTGGGTGGGGGCTCAGGTCAGCAGCGGGAGACCTCCGGGCGCTGTGGGGCCAACAGGGGTTCAGGCAGGAGGCCACCAGAGGCCAGCTGTGGTGTCCTTGACAACGGAACTAACATGGAGTCTCCTGGAGTGGCAACAGTGACGGCCTCCGTCACTGCAGCGGCTGTTGTACCCGTCATCTCAGTGGGCTCCACCATCTACCAGTCCCATGCCATTCCAGGGCAGGCCATCGCTCACCCCCACAGCCAGGGCCTACATCCCTACACCACTATCCAGGCCCACCTTCCCACCGTCTGTACCCCACAGTACCTGGGACACCCTTTGCAGCATGTCCCCCGCCCCACCGTCTTCCCTGTGACCGGGGCTGCATATCCACAGGTCAGAACTGCTCTTCATACAATCACTGGTTGAATTTTCTTTGTGTTAAAATATCTGTTACTGTTGTGAAATAAAATAACGTGTATGTGTGTACCTCCTTAGGGAATGCACCCAGCCTTCATCGGAGCCCAGTACCCATTCTCTGTGGCCGCTGGCCCCCAGCCACCCATGGCAGCCACAGCTGTGACCTTCCCTGGTGTCCCTGTGCCGTCCATGACTCAGATCGCCGTCCATCCTTATCACACGGAGACTGGTCTGCCCCTCAGCACCACTGTAGCAGGTCAGGATTCTGTGTGTGCATGTGTGTGATGGATTAACATGTGTTGCATGTTGGCCAGTGATTAACAGTATGGTGGTGTCATGTTTTTCAGTAGGCAGTGTCCACTCGGGCCCCACCATCCAGGCCATACAGGGGGCATCTCTGCCCTCCCTCTCCTCCCAGCCCAGCTCATTAGTCAGCACCCCTTTCCCAGCAGAGGATGAGCAGCACAGCCAGCCAATCAGCCAGCAGGGCCTGCACTACCTGCATTCTGCCTACAGAGTTGGTGAGGAGTTAGTGACCTACTGTGTGCTTATTTTTTCCTCTAGCCATAGAATAACTGAACAAATGTTATCTGTTTCTCCTTTGTGTGCAGGCATGCTGGCGTTGGAGATGTTGGGCAGGAGGGCTCACAATGACCACCCCAACAACTTCTCCAGGAGTCCTCCTTACACTGAGGATGTCAAATGGCTGTTGGGACTGGCTGCGAGGCTAGGTGAGCCCGCGCGTAAATGAATGGACAATAGTGGAGGGTGATTCGAGGAATTAATTGGTTAGAACACAGCATGAACAAAATGCAGATGACCCATTTTTATAGAAGGCAGCATCATAATCAGGACAGTGACTGTATCATGAAGCAAGTTCAGCTTAGTCTGGATCTCTTGGACTTAATCTGTTTTACTGACTCCTGGATAACCTCAATCATGAACATTAAAGCTGGTTTCAAATTCATCTGAACATGTCATAGCAGCAAGTACTACTATATTTAAAACCATCTAATTAAATAAACTATCAAAAGGTATAGTTCATCATCGCATTCAGTCAATTTCAATTTCATTGTGGTACAGATCACAAGAGTCTCTCCATGACCGAACAGTGGAATGTTCAGAGCCAAGTCAGTCACATGATCTCTGTTGAATTTCCATTGACTAAACCCCAATCTGAGGTTACAGATTTTTGATGAAACTGCTTCCTCTTCCTTTCCCCAGCTACATATTCAACCCTCCTCTTCTTTCTCGTCCTTCTCTCTGCCTCAGGAGTCAACTACGTGTACCAGTTCTGTGTCGGAGCAGCAAAAGGTGTCCTAAGCCCGTTCGTCCTGCAGGAGATCATCATGGAGGCTCTGCAGCGGCTGAACCCCGCTCACATCCACGCCCACCTCCGAACGCCGGCGTTCCACCAGCTCGTCCAGCGCTGCCAACAGGCCTACCTGCAGGTATCGCTCAGCTCCACCCACGCTGCAGCCCCACCTGCATTCATAATGGGATAGATGGACAGACACCAGTACAGTTTGATCTGCAGCCATTCTGATGTTTAGAACCAGGCTGCAGCCACATTTTCTACAGAGTTATGTCTGTTGTCTGCATCTGTCCAGGCAGCTTGTAGAATCACACCTCCCTCTCTGTCTCCGCAGTACATCCACCACAGACTCATCCACCTGACGCCCGCGGACTACGATGACTTCGTCAACATCATCCGCAGTGCTCGCAGCGCTTTCTGCCTGACGCCCGTGGGTATGATGCAGTTCAATGACGTGCTGCAGAACCTGAAGAGAGGCAAGCAGACCAAAGAGCTGTGGCAGCGCATCTCCCTGGAGATGGCAACTTTCTCCCCCTGAGCAGCAGAACCTGGGGAGGAGGGTGCGCTGGTGCCCGGGTTTGAAGAGTTCAATCCAGCGCTCGCTCCGCCTCCAGCATTGCTACTGCCAACTGCACTGAGCCGGCCACATCACATTGACGCTATCCGGTTCTGTCGGGGGGGGTTCGGGTTCTCCCTGCTCCCTGCTATGTGGACTCAGCAAACACAGCACAAAGGCAGTACAATCAGACTTCCTTTTTTATGTGTTTGTCCAGCCAGAGCTCAGAGGAGACGCCAGGTACTCCCCCTCTCTCCTCTGTTCTTGACTGACTCCTCATTCTTGTTTTATCATGGTTCCTGTTTTTGTAACTGTGGAATTAAAGTGTACTCCTTCCTTTTTCTGCATCTAACTTGTCTCTTCCATTTCCCCTAAACTGAAGACATTGACGGGGATCTGTCACCCTCCATCCTTACTTCATTTCCAGTGTTTCCTAGTTTTGTTCTGAATGAAACCACTGAGCGAGAGTCACGTTCATGCTGCAACATTCCTGTCCAGAGTGGTAGGTGCTGTGCAGCCCCATTAACCCAAAGCTTGTCACTATGGATCCGAATCTTCACGGTGTGGGAGGGAAAAAATCAGATTTGCAAGGAAAAACAAGTTCAGTATGAGAAATGATATTGTCAGTACGGGTGAGGATTTTTCACTATTTTGTTTAATCTTTTTTGATACTTTGTATAGAATATGAACATGTATGCAGAGAAGAACGGGAACAGAATGAGGACGTTAAAGGTGCTGTTGTTGTTGTCGTTGTTGTGTTGTCGTTGTTGTTGTGTGGGATCCATATTTACATTTCAGCCTGCCTGAAGAGTGACGGGACTCCAGCTCCAGACCAAAACCAGAGTCCACCTAGCCACTGCTGGGCCAAGCAGGACCAGAAGGGTCCCCTCCAGCCTCACTCTCACTCGGTGTTAGAATGTCTGGGTCAGTCTTTTGTTATGCGTCAACTGTAGAGCTGGGTACTGGTTAACATTTTGGTGATTCATTTTCCAATGAGATACTGGTGCTTACCACATTCTAGTGACTGTGGAGGAAAGCTCATGTCCCTTTAGAGGCTCCATGGATCTTCAGTACCAATCTCAAATCTTTTTTTATAGGTTTTCTACAAAAGCCAAAATTATCTGTAGTGCAGTGTTAACAAAACTGTACAAAATTGCAGCTAAAAAATACGCCTAATTTGAGAAACCAGGGCCACCAGTTTTAATATTCCACAAGAATTGAGATATCATACCCGGCCCTTCCTGTCAGCACCCAACGACTGACTAGACACTTCTGTGCAACAAACATGATGGAGTTTATGGCCCCTTGTTTTTGATGGCATCCGCTAAAGCTACATTTGTTTGTCTGGTCTCCCATTAGTTGCCAGTGACACACGAAGCTGACATTTACGCTTCGAGACTGGTCATTATGGTTTGGTTTTACAAGAAAGAAAAGGTGGTTGGTTTCATGGACTGTCACACACACACACACACACACAAACAAACACACTGAGGATGAGACTGTCCCACACAAACGAGACGGTGACGATGTCCGCAGTCCGCACTCTTCATCGCAGCTGAGAACCACCCCTGCTTGTGGTCTTTAATATCCCAGAGTTCACTGTGTGAAGCTACAGTGACTCCTCTGTAGACCGTCCCACATGGAGACGGTGCAGCTCACTTGTCCCAACACCTTTCAGAGACCATGACTTTGTAACACTTTGGTTTCTGGAAAGCCCCTGCTGAGCTGAGCTGTGTGATGACTCCGAACACTCAGCCGGGACCCGTGTTTGAGCGGGGGCCCCTCTTTGTTCAGCGTGGTTAGCTAATAGACCATGGTGCTGTTAATTTAAGACGTGTCGACGTTCCATCTCTGTCCAGGCAGGTGCTGTGGTTCCGATCCCGCCTCTCTGATTGTCTCTGGACCTCACAGGTGAAGGTGACTTAGCAGAAAATGTACTGTGATATTTTTGTATTCCTCAAGATGTGTAGCTCGATGGAAAAGTTCTATATGTGCAGATTGCAAAAGGTTCTAATTTAGAGTGAAAAGAATAAAAAATAAAATAAAAGCAATACTAAAAGTGTAGAGTTTACTTAATAAAGATAATTCAAAACAATAGCTTGCTGTGACTGATGTGTGGGCTCCAGTGGGAGGTCAAGAACACATACTATGCTGCTCTCAGCTGTGACCACAAGAGGGAGCATCTGGAGCATTTATCAAATCCTAGTCATCAGGACCAGACCGTCCTATGATCACACAACACTTGCGTCAGGTGTGTGGTTTCCTACATTTCCATTCATCCTGAAAAGATGTTTCCATTGAAACGACAACCACCAGCTTGATTAGAGTTACTGAGCAGAGGCTACGTTCTGTCACGCTTGTGCTGTAAATCAGATTGAAGAACTGGTTTACATACAAGTGTGAATAACCAGAACAGATCCTGTCATCTCACTGGCTTTGAACTGTTGGACAGCCGTAGCATCTTTAATTAACAAGAAACAGAAGAACGGATCATGTTCAGTAGTGATGCTATTGCTAGGAGTCATCCAGTAATGGAAGAAGCAAAGATTACATTAAAGGACAGTTTCACAATATTTCAAGTCTGTCTTAATGGCCCAGTTAAAAACTCAAAATAGGGTTTTCATGCTGTAACCTTTCATGGTCATCACTTACATAGGTGATGGAGGACTATAAGAAACTTCAAATATAGACCTAACTGAGAAGACAGTTAAAGGTCCTGTCCTCGCGCGTAAACAACGTTAGAAAAAATCATCTTCATGCTTGTCCGGGCTCGCGTAAGATGCAGGCAGTTCCAACTGGGAGAGGAGTCACAAAACAGCTGTCTAATTGGACCCTGTGAGTTGGACATTTTCCGTTTGCCGCTGTGAACTTCCAGCCCACATCCTCAGCAGATATCAGGTTCACATTCTTTGCTGCTGATGAAGTGGATGCAGTTGAAATTCCACTCATTTTGTATGAACATGAGAGAAAGCACAAATAAAAGGGGCTGAAAGTTCTAATCATGTAATGAGGTCACTGGTGTGCTTAATATGCCTGTGCAGTTTTTCTCTCTTTACTAAATATAATCACGTGCCCCTTGTCCTCTGTTCCACAAGCAAGTTCATTTGAGTACCAGTGAATGTTTTCTCTCTGTTCATGTTAGAAAAGCCCTTATCAATAAATGACATGTCACCCTGCTGCTGACCTCAGCTGGCTGTCCAGCTGAGTCAAACAAGCAGGTGGCATGTTTAACATCATGTCCCCAGCCAACAGGATGATACCTGGGTTTACATGTAGTGTTTTTTCCACGTGGCAGAGTTTCTATGTCTGGCTGTGCAGCTGATGAATGCCGTCTGACTTCTTTAATCCAGGATTCGAGAATCTCTCCATTTTATCTGTGTAGAGCCATTCGCCTCACAGACAGCTGCTGTAAGACTTCACTGCTCCCTCATCATCATAGGGTCTGCATAATTAATTATTTGACTGCTCAAACTACTTGGCTAAGTAGACACAATTAACTAGCTGAACTGCTTGACTTAAAGAGGCTGACACATGCATGTACAGTGCTGTGAAAAAGTACTTTTCTTTTTTTTTGCATATTTTTCACACTTAAATGATTCAGATTGTCAAACAAATTTTAATATTACACAAAGATAATCCAAGGAAATACAAAATCCAGTTTTTAAATGATGGTTTCATTTAGAAAGGGAAAAAAGCTCCAAACCTGCCTGGTCCTTTGTGAAAATGTATTTGACCCCCCTTGATAAATCATGAATGAACTGTGATTAACCTTATTTTTTAGAAAGCTGAGTTCAGTTTCCCTTGCCACATCACACACCTGATTATTGGGCAAATATTCTGTGAACTGATTACATCTGTCGTAAAACTGACACAGCATTTCATAAAAAGAACATCACACCAACAGTCAAACATGGTGGTGGTAGTGTGATGGTCTGGGGCTGCTTTGCAGCTTCAGGTCAGGACCTGGATGACTTGCTGTGATTGATGGAACCATGAATCTACTGGAAAATCCTTAAGGAGAATGTGTGGCCATCAGTTCATGACCTCAGGCTCAAGATAACTTGTGTTATGTAGCAATACAATGATCCGAAACACACCAGCAAGTCCACCTCTGAATGACTAAAAAAACAAACAAAGGTTTTGGAGTGGTCTAGTCAAATTCCGGACTTAAAAAATTGAGATGCTGTGGCATGACCTTAACCAGGCCGTTCATGCTCAGAAACCCTCCAATGTGGCTGAATTAAAACAATTCTGCAAAGAAAAGTGATCCAAAATTTCTCCAAAGCAATGTGAAATGGCATCAGGTTCACTCATTTTCATTCATTTAAAAGTTTCTTTTTATTTTTATTATCTAGTCTACATCTGTGTCAGCTTGTGGATTCTGGTTCAACAAAGCCGTAATAAGTCGGTACTGCTGGAAATCAGCACATCAGACCTACTGCCCTGTTGAAGCCCTATGTACATAGGAGCAATTCAGTGGTTTAGTATGACTTTTGTTGCAGTGGTCACAGGAACTCTAGCCTTAGTTATAACAGTCCTAGCAGTCACAGGAAGACTGACTTTACATGAAAGGATCACAGGAAAACAGACTCTAGTTGTAATGATCAAAGCAGTCACAGTTTTGTTCATGTAACATTCATGGAGAGATTATAAGTAAATAGGCCCCTGAACACAGATAGGTAAAAGTATATGATACACTGAAAACGGAATCATTTTAGTGACTCAAAAACTTATACTGTTCACGTTGTTCAAGTATCAATCTGTTTTGTGATAATAAAGTGATATAATACTGTGAATAAAATGTCATCTGTCATGTTAATTTATTTTTGTGATCATAGATCATTAAGAGGTGGATGGATTGTTTTTGCACACGCGAGGTTTAAAGAAACTTCATTGTGGTCACTGTGGCTTCAGGGGTTGTCGAATAGTAATAAGGGTTAAGAGAACAAGTGTTTCAACATAACCACTGAAAACCACTAAAAGCTTTGCCCGGTGGCACGGAATTCTCTGTTTTCCTATGGACTTTGCTCTGTGAAATCAAACTTTAGACAAATATATCATGTATATTATATCGGGGGGTTTCATGTAAACCCTCCCCGGTATGCCAGATTTGGTTGAGTCCACGGTTCCAGCAGAACCAAGATGGCGGACTGAACAGCGACGCGCTGAAGTTCACTTTTAACTCTTAACGCCGAGGCTTGTTATTCTCTTCTCATCTGTTTGGACTACTGCCTGTTGAGAACACATACTGGTAAGTCTGAAAACACTGACAAATCACATATGCTGCGACATTGCTTCAAAGCTGAAAACCGTTTTCTATGCGGACTCCAGTGAGTAGCTGTAGTAGCCTCAGTAGCTAGCTGTAACGTTCTCCAGGTCCCAGTTATCCTAGTGGGTACGGGACTGGCGTTGGATTGGGATTCTTTTTAGCGGCTGGACAACATATACATATGCCAACACAACAGAGGGAACAGAACACGAAGAAGGTTCGGGTCACATGTTTATTCATAGTTAAAGCTGAAAGTATTATTACACTGAGCCACTAAACGCTGGCGTTAGCTATGCTAATATTAGCGACAGTGAGACTGGCTTTAGAGCTAGTCGTTAACTAGCATGCTAGCTGGAATCTACGACGGAATAAACTTTTCCCAGTGTCTCCTATGTTTAATTTCTGGGCGTCTTCTTTATCATGTAATGACACATTGGTATGCTGACTAAGAGACTATGAGCTTTCATTATGCATAGGCGCGTTTAATGTGTGGAGCAGTACATTTTCATCAGCGTAATGGTAAATCTGAGCCAGTGTTTTGGTATCTGACGTTACACAGACTGGGGACTGTTTGTTGAGCTGTAGGGCTTCAGGTTGGATGTTCTGGCTGGTTCTGGTTGCCTGCCACAGTCGTCGCTGATCCTCAGCACATAAAGGTTCTTCAACACAAGTTATCGTCTGAGACTATAATTTATAGTCTGCGGTTTACAGCTTCATGTTGCAGTTTGATAATGTGTGGATTATAGTAAGGTAACAGAGAAGGGACTTGTTGAATGATTCCTGGAAAAAGGTGTTCTGTAGGTCAGAATTCACTCCACTAGCATTGTCTTTTCTTTGATGACAGTTAATTTACAGTTGTGTTAGTGATCCAAGAATGAGAAACCACTTTGTGATGCTACTGCTTTATTCTGCTGTGAATATAGCAATTAATGAACACGAATTAATGGTGCTGTATTCCAGTTAATTTGGCCTAGTAAGTACGTATTGTAGGTCTATCACACAACCTTCCTGCACAGGTCTGCTGTCTGGCTTTGGTGAACTGGTGTCTCTTTTAGGAATGGAATCTTAATTTGGTGATGTGCCAGACAGAGGAGAACAGAAACAAAAGTCAAAGGCTGGATGCATATGTGTCAGTATAGACAGAAGGAAAGAAGTGAAACTAAAAAATAACTTAGTTTCGTTTAATGTGATGAACTATGTACATGAAAGACTAACAATGACAACCAGGATAGAGCTGATCCTCTCAGGCAGCAGTGCACAATGTGCTGATGCTACATCCACCTACTGCACTGAGATGTGCACTTTCAGTGTTCCACTCTAACTTTCTCACTAACAGCTTTCTGAATGTTTACAGTCTCACAGTCTATATATTCAGTTCCTCAGTCATATCCAGGTGGTAGCCCTGGTAGATTACTTCTAACGTGAACAGAATAATTCTGCCATTTACCTGATCTCATGATAAAGACGATAAAGTTTTGTTGTAGTGAAATATAAACCACTGTGCAGTGCTTCAGCATATGATGATAACTCACTGATTTGTTTATTCAAATCGGGACTTCCAGATTGCATTTCACTGTATCAATAGTACCTGAAACATACACTTCAAACCAGCCGTTTATGTGAGTGAGTTTATGCATTGCTGTTTTAGCTATAAATGCCTGTTGAACCTGCAAAATGTCTTCTAACATCAGCAAAATGTTCCAGTGAAACCAGTTAACCTGCACAAGTCTGTGTTTACTCACTCTGACAGTTTCTTTCCCTGTGCAACACAAGTGTGCTAAGTGAATTTCATGCTACTGTTCCCATTTAAAGATGCATTGTCATGGACCAATGTATTGGTCATGGGGAAAATCTAAGTGACAGCAGCACCAGGAAGGGTCACTAGGTTCACCAAATTCAAATTTTGTCACCTACAATCATAGTACGTCATGTAGTGAAATGCTCTTTACGATAGCATAGAATAGGTAAAAACTTGACAGAACATATAAAAATAGATAGAAAAGAAATACAGAAATGTAATGATTACCAGGTAAAAATGCACATGGTGTGAAGCTGTGCAAGTTAAAAATAATTAGACAGGTTATGGGAACTAAAATATGGCCTATAAAAAACTATGACTATGTTATATACACTGGTAGTGTATATATACATATACCAGAATAATTGAGAATCATCTGCTCATTCTGGATCACAATGGTCGTAATAAACATGCCAGTCTGGCCAGTAGTTGTTGAGATATCTTGCTCATGACCAAAGTCTGTTTGTTCAGACTGACATTTCTATCCACAGAGCCCTCGTCTGCACGAGAGGGGAAAACCAAATATTTAAATGACCTGGTGTTGTGGGATGAAGAATCAGCTGCACCGATCTGATTCATGATTTTTCATTCAGATCTGATTAATAACAGTGTTTAAAAAGACTCTTATTAAAATCATAATAATAATAATACGTTTTATTTGTAGTGCTCTTTACATTTAAAATAAATCTCAAAGTGCAACAAGAAGTATCAAAGCAAAAAGATAAAAGAAAAAATGACAGTTATAAGACCCTCATAAAAGTTTAGTTTGATGGAAAATAGAACTTAAATGTGTCTGAGAACTTAAATATTTCTTTATTTAATATGTGAGCAAAATAGTTGTTTACTTGAATATAATATTGCATAAAGGGTTTCAGAAGTCAGCAAAAGTTTGTATAATTCACATACATATACATTTACATAAGATTTCTTTTGAACTTAAAACATTTTTATGCATGTTGTGAAAACTTGTTTTCCACAAAAGACCTTTAACAAGCGATGCAGCCCTACCTAAACCACTTACAACAAGAAACATTTGCATACATGTGACGTGTAGCACATTTACAGAGAACATGTGCAAATGCAAGATCAACCTCTGTAGATGTAAAAGTTAATAATGGATCATCCAAATAAAAATCGGAATTAATTGAAAAATAGTTGTTTTTTTTTTATTCAGTCCTACGTGTCACATAATAATGACCACTCATTTAGTTCATCATCCCTCTCTCTGTTTAATATGAAAGCAGTCAAACTGTTGAAGTATTATATTATGAATCACCAGTCTTCATTCTAGTGATTGGTTTCTTGGTAGAAATGAAGCAATGGGTAAGGTCTTGAAGTGGTACACTTCAGTGAGGTGGATACAAAAAGCTTATTTCCCATCTGTGATGACTGACTTGTTAATTTCTGATCCTGAGTGGTAGACCCAGTTAGCGCTGAGCTGTAGGCTCAGGCCCACTCCTGTCCTTAGAGCTTATTACTGATGTCTGAGATAACCCTTTATAATTAAGAGGAAGGCCCTGGGGTGGTTTCTACAAGGAGATAGTGTTTGTGTATGAGGGCAAGGCTATTAAAACCCTGTTGTGTGGTAAGTGGAGCTGCTTGATACCTCTGGTAACACTATTGGATTGTATGGCTTTTAAACAGTCTCATACACATGTAGACTGAAACCTGCCAGCTACACAAACAGACATTGACTACAAAGAGAGACCGCAATCAAAGTCTGCTGCTTGTTGTTGTTCTTCTTCTTTGTTGCCTGTTGTTCTTTTCTCTCTCTTCTTTCCACTCACCCCAGCCAGTTGAGGCAAATGGCCACCCTGAGCCTGGTTCTGTTGGGGGATTCTTCCATTAAAGGGAATTTTCCTCTCCACTGTTACCTAGTGCTGCTCAAGTGGGATTTGTTTGGTTTTGTACTCTATATAGTTGTTATATTCTGTAAGGTCTTAAACTCTACCTTGATGACTTTAGTTTTTGATTATATATACATACATACATACCAGAGCCCAAAAAGTGGTATTCGGAACAGCCCTAGTTGTTAGCCTTAGTAAAACATGGGGCACTGGAGGCAAACGTACATCACTAACCAAAAATATCATCTTGCTATTTTGATGAGTACCAGAATCAAAGGAGTAATGGCTCAAACTTGAAGTTTTATCTCATATTAGCTGATACTGCCAGATAGTACTAAACGACATAATTAGACTGAGGCGATCGTCAAAAATGCTTGTATTTCTGTGTAAGGTTAAATATTGTCTGTTGGAGTTATAGATATGTGTCTGAAAGTTTGTCATTTCAATCTGAAGCACATTATCCATGTCCTGTCCCAATGGTTGGCTACAAACATACATCTAGCTAACAGAGTCACCTTATGTGCTCAGAGAGTTACGAGTTAAAACATCTAACTAGGGCTGTGCCATATCGTATTGTCCATGATGTATCGTGATATTTCCTCTCCATGATAACAATGTGTCATATTGCAATAATGACAATATAGCTGCATGATGATGTGTTTATACCCTCCATAATGTGGGCGTGTCACACTCCATAATGGCAGCCTACAAACACAATAAGCATGATGGAAGGCCGAGCCAAAAGACACAATGCCCAAACTAAACTGTTGACACGATGGATTCAACGTTTGGTTAATGTTAACACTCTCTGGCCCAGAGAGTACATATTCTCTTAGAACTTTTGTATTAAACTTAATTTAGTTTAACCATTGTTAAAATGCAAGCCAACAAAAAATTCAGTGTTGACGAATGTGTTCAGGTGGTTATCTTGGCTCCAGCTATGCTCCGCCCACAAAGGGGGCAGTTTAGACAGCTACACTGATCAAAACATTCATTTGGTCCTGTACATTTTAACATTTAACATTAATGTGTATTAGGCTCAGCTTGACTTCATGTCAGTGACAAAGCTGCTCTTCCACTTCCCTGCACTCTGCATTAAGCTGAAAAATATTTACATCCTTGGAGTCAGTTTTTTCATTAATAAACCACAAACTGTATGTGATTATTAGTAGGAATATATGGGAATGCCACAAAGCAGTTTAAATTCTTGGTGGCATGATTTGATTCAGACAGATTTACAAATTCACTTCAAATATATTATACTATGTAACATTATTCTATGTTTGATCCAGGGCCACCAGTATTTGGATCAAGTAGGATACAGCTGTTATTTCAGTGTGTCCGATACATATTTAATGAACAAATTGAGTAAATATAGGTGAAGTCTGATTAGTAAAAATGCTCTAAAATAACTAGTGTTTCTCATGCTATATCAAAGTGACAAGGAAAGCACATATAGCAATATGCTGTTAAACTGCAGGCACTAGTCTTTGAGCTGCCATAAAGTAAAGCCCTTTGTGTCATCGCTTTATATTTTCGGTATGTGTGTGTGTTTGCTGTGTGTCGACAGTATGCATACTCTTGAGCTGAAAGTATAGTGCGACAAGGACAGGGCTCATAAGAGCATGAGCAAACACGAGCACCTGGAAAACATTATGTAACCAAATACAACAGACTTTGAATCCGTCCACCTTTTGTAAAGTGTGTAATGTGGAGGACAGCTGTCAAGTCGATTCTCTATTAGAGGCCAACGTTGAGACACATTTATTCAGCGTTTCCCTCCCTTTTCTAGTTTAGCAGTATTACTACAGTCCTCTGACAACGCAACCAGAACCATCTGTCAGTGATAACACCTGTATCATGAGTGAAAGGAAGTCAGAGATAACATGAAGAAACTAGGATATATCTGGTTGAGTCTGTGAGGAGCTCATACGTCAAACGGCAGCCCTGCTCAAAGGCTCTGTAATCTATGGCTCTGCTACAGTGACATTTACAGTTGTCTGTAAAATAAAGTTCCAGTGACAAAGATGTGTCTTTAAACATATCCATATTTGTGTGGACATGATCTGAATGTTTGGACAAGTATTGGAACCAAGTTGTCTCCTGAGGAAAGTCTTTCCAGCTGTGGTGTGTTGGTGTATTGTCTGACACACAGAGAGAGAATATCCCAGGCTTCCTCTTTCAGTAGTAGTCAGTAGTGAAGGTCATCAGTTCATCATACCAGATCTCTTTCTTTAGAATGTTACTGCATCATCTGAATGAGCTGCGTTTACTTGATGTACCTGTGTTTTTCTAAGCATGGTCAAACTGTTTTATTGACAGATTTCTGATTTACAAAGAGGATGCAGTGTGCATGCAGCAGGGGCAGTACAAAACACATCACCAGCTTATACTATAGTCATCTTTGGTATTTAGAAGTTACGCCATGCCTACACCAGAAGCGGAGCGTAAACAGCACATCGAGCGTTGCAGTCATTTCTAAACTGGGTGTGCATTCACTCGTGTATTGGAAGCTCTTTCTGTGTAAACTGGATAACAGAAAACTATAGTTGAAAAGTCAGACACAACATCAGTGTTGCCATATCTTTCTGTATTTATCTCTTTGATCATGAAAACGTGGTTTTAAAGAGTCAGTGTTGGTTACGAATTGTAACCTTCGCTCTTTGAGTATAGGTGTAGTAGTAGAAGTGGAAGTTACACTGTTTATTTGAGCTGCGTTTACTTGATGGATTTCTCTACTTTCTGTAGAAATATTGTGGTTTGGTGCTTTCTGTGGAGGGTTTTATGTGTGTGGACTAGAAGATATAGACTTGAAGTGTAAAAATGTGATTTGGATTGCTGACAAGGGGGCAGTGTACAGACAGCTACAGAACAGAACAGAAGTGTATCAGTTGCGTGACACAGTGGACACGCTTTTGCTGTAGACACGTTGTGAAGCACCTGTGAACTCAACCTGACCTGTCAGCAAAAGCATTTTTGCCTCCAGTCGCTGCCTCTGTCTAGATTCAATGACAAACAGCATCTAGTAGCATTGATAATGCTAAACCCAGACTACATGTCTTTTTAGGTACTGAGAAATGAACTGTGCGTGTCCTAAAATATTACTGGTAAAAGCATGAAAGCCTAAGTTTCCTTCCTGGGCTAATGCACAATTTCCTCTTTACTTCAGCAATTGATGCAGTAAAGGGCACAAAAACAACTTTCAGTCAGTCATTTCTGCTGTCAGTCATAGTGGTTTGTTTTCTACCCCCTGCGTGCTTTCCATCTTAACTGATGACGCCACTTGGAAATCTCTGTATAGAGACATTTGACAGTTATTGAGGTACTGTGAGCAGGCTTCAGCTCTTGATGACAGTTAACCTACAGATTTGCATGGACAGAAATTATGTGAAATATTCTTCATTGATAAAATGTTAAAACATTAATCACAGCAGTGGTTCTGTAACACCATGTCTACATAGAAGGCATAGTGGAAGCAGCAGAGCATCGGGAACAGCTCCAGTGCTTTGTGTGTGTCCACAATGCAGGTGTCAAGTGTACTTTGGAAGCACTGAATAAATGTTGATTGTTAGACAAATAAGTGACAAATTAAATAACAAACTGTTTGATTTATCTAGGATTCAAACAGTTTAAATTCACATTGAAAGTTGTCTTTACATTATGTTTATTTTTTCTCACTGGAACATATAGTTAGGTTCTCTGAAGTCTAACAGACACATTGAATGTGTTTACTTCTTTTTTGAAATGCCTGTTTTTATTTCTTCACTGACTTAGGTTGCTCAGAAATGTTGTTTTTCAGTATATCTTGTAGAAATTATCAATGCTGCTTTTCTACTTGCATGTGTAGGAGAAAACATCTGAGGCCAAGGAACAGCTGAAGCTTGCAGTGAAAAGCACACATCATGGTGCTGATGAGCTTATCTTAAATAGTGCACAGCTTTCAGCCAGTCAGAATGCAGGTTCCTCATTTGGTGTAGTTCAGTCAGTTTGTGCTAACATTTTTAAGGCATACAGTAGCTGTGATAGTATCAGGACCTAATGACAGTGGGAGGCCAAAGAAATATCAGAAAGGTTAAATTTGCAAATGAGCTGAGTGAATCTGAACATGTTGTGTTCAGATTCAGTGTTTCTACAGAAGCAGTGGCTTCAGGGCCTTATCAGTGTGTCTGTGGAAAGTGTGTACCTGGAGGGTGAAGTGGGAAGAAAGGTGTGTTAGAACATGTTAAGACACAACAAGTAGGCTGTGATGAATAGTTTGTGCGGGAAGCTTTCCTCAACCTCACTACCTCACCCTGTCCTCCCCCAGTATGACTGTGCTGTATTCCCTCTGAGTTCTGAGTCCTGGCTTTAGGATGCTGTACTTTTTAATACTTCATGTTAGAAAGATTTGTTGTTTATGTGAACGGCGTGGCCATTTGGCTTAAGGACCCACACACAAACCAGGAACATTATCAGTCACTTCACACAAACAGACCAAAGAAAGGACAGATTTTTTTAAGCTGTCATTTAACAGACCACTTTTTCTACACATGGTCTGAGCTCATCCCACAGATCATTATCAGCACCAGTACAGGCATAGTTTAATGGACCATTAACCTAAAACAAACCCTAATAAGTCTCAGTGCTATCTTTACTGCACTCTGCCGTGTTCCTTTACTGCACTCTGCCGCACTCTGCCGTGTTTCTTTACTGCACTCTGCCGCACTCTGCCGTGTTTCTTTACTGCACTCTGCCGTGTTTCTTTACTGCACTCTGCCGTGTTTCTTTACTGCACTCTGCTGTTACCTCTTTTTCCCACCAAGCCAGTTTCATGTTTGGTTCAGAGCCAGGGCTAAATTTCGAACTAGTTCTTTGCATTTGTCTAGATATGTGATTAAAAATTTTAAAAACACCAGCCACCAAAATGTTTTAAAACTTTAGGGGTGGCAGAAGTTCATTTGGTAGAGCAGTCATCTGTTAAACCCATTGTTGGAGTTTTGGAAGTAGTGAAAAAAGTTGCATTAAAGGATGCACTGATCAGGAGCGCTTCGGTAGTCGAATGGTTACAGCACGCGCCACGTTTTAAAACAAACGCTACATTTTTTGTACTAACTTTGTACTAACAAAAGATCAGCATGTAAAATGCAGAGGAGGCATAAATAGTACAGTTCTAATATAGCACACTGTTTAACAGATTGTTCTTTGGCTGCCTACCCATGTGTAAATAAATCATAGGCACAGCTATAAAGCATACCCTCGCAGTGTGAGTGGTGGTGGGGTTTGTGCCTCTCAGCAAAGTCTGTTTGTGTGGCACTGTGTATTCCTTTTAGCACTGCAGAACATCACCAATCCTTTCTCTCCTGTGTCCCTGTTGAAGATATGACAAATAGTAACTGATCTGAATGTTGCAACATCTATTGGGCTTCTTCAAAATGAAGTCCTTATTCAGACACACATTTGCCTTACGTGTTAACAGTGCAAGAGGCTCTGTCAGTGCAAATAAATAATTGGGTGGATTTTTTGTTGTTTGTGGAACAACTGTGATTTAGTATGTGGTTAAACAAATTGTTTGTCCTCTATTACTCAGTCCAAACAAGCTATAAATGATGATGGTAAAAAGCCATTCCCAATATCGTCACCATATAAACTGCTCTTTCATGTAGACAACATCCACATCATCAAGACAAACAGACTTAACCATTCTTTTAAATGTCCTGTTCTTAATCTTTCCTTTCATCTGATTCTTTTTTTCTTGTCAATACTCTTGATTTCTCTCTCTCTCTCTCTCCCTCTCCATCCACTACTGCTTTTCTGCCCCGTACGTACAAAGTAATCCGGTCTAATAGATCGTCATTTCAGTAAAATACATAATAGTCCTGACATAAAGAATTGGGTGAAGTTCAAAAAGAATAAAGTACATAGAAAGTAGTTATTAATGTTCATTGATCCTCCTCTCTACTGCTGATGTGAGTCACTGCTGAGCAGGTAGCCTACACCTGGCAGAGGGAGGGGCCGATTTAAGAATATCGAGCTGCTGTCGGACACAGTCCACCAGAACTAGTTCAGTATTAATCTATTTAGCAAATTAGACTGATTGGTTTCTGTACAGTTTACATACAGTAAATTTTTCCATTAGCATGTTCATAGCAATTAGCGAACAAGCTTGTTGTGGTTGAAACTATGGTTATTGTGAGAAATTGTGCTTGTTTAACAAATGTTTTGATAAACTACCTTTATTTACCGTATGGCTTGATGCTTTCCCGCCCTTCGCCAAGTGATGCCTGCTGACTCTAAAACCACAACGGTTTCACTTTGATGCTAGTGTTGTTCATAAATGCTGGGGTTGTTTTCTGGTAAGGCCAATTTCAGTTTGTCTGGCAGCGCCAAAGAGAACTTGTCTGAGTCTTGAACTCTCTTGACCTTCTCTCACTTCCTTTCCCTTTTGGTTCTTCAGTGCAGTACCAATCCAGTACAACTGCTTACAGCAAAGAAAATAAAACTGAGTTCTTATTAAACCTTTGTTACAACACACTCGCACAACATCACTGCTCTCGCGCGTCTCTTGTGGCGTCCCATGATAGCAGACATCAAGAAAACACACAGCAGAGACAGACCTGAACCTCCATCAAGTCTTGTGTGGTGTTAAGTACAAAGCTCAAGTCAAGACTGTTTATTGATTTAGCCTAACAGTCAGGTAAAAACGGCTACCCAGGCTCTGTCCAAAGCTGAAAAAATACACCCATCAAACGTTATGGGTTAACACCCGTTATTCTGATAGTGGTTTAGTTACAAATTGTAACTATTTATTGCACAGCTGTAGACAATGACTTCTCAGAGTTTGAAATGTTGAAATAATCATTTTTACATTTCTGTTTCTTTGGATTAGAGAAACATGACACAACATGTTAGTGAATGTTTAGTGGTAAGAAGCCAGGCAAGCTGTTTCCCTGTGCTTCCAGGTGTTAATCAGCTTCTGGTTTCCATTCCATAATTGACATTCAGATGTTAGTTCTTCTTCTTTACATACAGGATGACTCATGTAAAGCTGAAATGAATGGTTGAATATTGAAATTGTAGTCAGTTGACTAGACTCTTAAAAATCCATTTGAGCATTTGCTGATCTTCTTTGTTTTATGTGACAGTAAATAGAATTTACTTTTGAGTGCCAAAAAAATATTCCAATACTTTTTACACAGCGGCAGAAAATATACTGATCTGTACATATCAGACATGTTGAAAGAGCAAATGTAACTTTTTGATTTTATAAACTTCTTCAGTCAAGCACTCAAATCCGTGTAAAGTTAAATTATTAATATAATATGCATGAAAAATGAAAAAATAACATAAAGTTATTCAGTAGAGAGAAAACCTGTAATTCTGTTGGGAGGTGTTTGTACTACAGCCCCCTCTGCAGACATCAACTTGTAGAGAGCAAACAAACCTTTAAAGAACAGCCTTTTTTCAGTTTTATCAAGTTACACACAGAAATCATTTTAATTAATGAAATCCGATACAATCGCCACTGGCTAAAAACAAGTCGGTCACCTGAGTACACTCCCTTTTTACTAATGAGATATTGAGAGGAGAGATAAAAGATCCTATAACAGATTCATTACCGTCAGAGCCAAGAGAGTTCATATTCACACACTCACTTAACATTCAAGACAGTTTCCCCACATTCTGTGAAGGAGAGTAGCTTTGCAGCGCAAGCAGATTGAGGTGGACAAAACACAGCAGAGTGCAGTTTATTTGGGTTTGTCTTAGCTGTCAGTCAGCTATTAAAATATGCCTAGATTGACACCCTTTCCCACAAATGAGGGACTTGCCAGGGCCACACTGTCCCCATTTGCCAACAGAAGTGAGAGCTGACTGTCCTTTGTTGTTTGAAATTATGTAACTCTTCCTTTCCTCCATCAGCCTGTTGGTAGACAATCCCTCAGCTACCAAGTGTGACTGAGGAGCAAATAGCTATTGTAAGCACTGTGCGGCTATCATTGTTACACAGGCTGAAGTGAAGTGGCTTGCTAATAAAAGGTGTGCAGATGAGTCTTAACCAGTGTTGGTCTAGAGAAGAGCAGCAGAGCCGTTTCCCTTCAGCCAATGAGCTGTGGGATTAAGTGTTTGCTTAAATGAGACATCAAAGTGAGGAGAGAGGACACAAAAACAATATAAGATATTCATTGAGCTTGAGTTTTCACACTTTGCCATAGGGGTGTAACAGTTCTGAAACTGAGGCCGAAACCACGACACAAATGTCTTGCAACGGAAGACAGGTGACACTCCCCAACCCAGAGCAGGAAGAGGGCAAATACTTTTTCACAGCACTGTACATTTTTAATTGACTTTTGTCAATTAAATTAAATGAAATTGTTTACCTGCAGACTTTATGTTAAGAAAGTAACACTGTGGATGTCAGTATAGCGTGAGTTGTCTGTCAGCTGCTGTTATTGTGCAGCTTTCACGGACAGTACAGATGTAGTTGGTCATCTGTGTTGTGAGGTGTAAAATTAGCATAACTGCAAATTCAATATCTGAAAAACTAAAGACCATTGGATTAAACAATAGCATGTAGTACTGTAATATTATCTGCCAATGCTGAGTCTAAACCAATACCTATTCTAATATTTCTTGTGTTTTTCTTTTCCATTTTTTCATTTTCCAATTTCCTTATCTGATGCTGATTTGGTGTGGAATTGATCATTTCTAATATACTTGCTAATTAATCTTTAATAACTATGAAAATGCTTGTGATGGAGCCAAATTGCTGACAAATTGAAGACAAATTCCTACCCTTATGCCAGCAAAGATGGACAGAAAAGTTGTTTGAATGTAGATTTGAATTAAAAGTAAACATGTAGCTGACACTTAGAAATAACAGGTTCAGCCTTGTGTTGTTTTTCACAAGCAACGAGTTTGAAAAACTGAAAGTCCTGATTCAACTATAACATTTATTCATATGATAGAAATGAAAGTTTAACTGGAAGAAAGCAACTTCTGAAAGCGATGCTACTCGAACAGCAAGAGAAGTTGAGGGCTTAGCGAGTAATGCTTATTTTACTTTATAAACCATCTTTGGCTGAGTACAAGAAACATGCTTGCAATGAGAACACAAACTTAACAACAACAAAGTTCAGTTTTGGCCTGCTGTCAAACTTTCTCACAGCTGATATGATCTGCCATTACTAACATAATAGGAGCATTTAACGTGATGATGATGATGGTCAAAACGAGAAGCTTCTGGATGAATGTTTTATTGTAATTTCATAATTCAAAAAATAGCATCAGGTGTTCGCATATACATCTCTCTTAGAAAGCAGTGCCTCATGACGCTTGCGTTGAAAGCATCACTAAAAGCCTAGTTTGAAGGTGTCGTCCCACTTTCACACACCTGGCCAGTAACTGTGTAAAAGGAGTGCAAATGTAGGGTCGAATGTTTTGCAAGGTAACAAAAATAGTTGACAGAATGGGTGTTTCAGACAGTGACAACGCTTTGTTTGAAGTATACTGAGGCTTTTGGATAGTGCATTACTCAAAAGAGCAAAGCTGATTAACACCAGTGATACAGATTTAGCTTAGTGTTTGCACAGAATAGATTTTAAATGAACATAAGCTCAAGTGCAGGAAAACTCACAGCTCACTATTACTGTTGCTAGTGTAGCTGTTAAATTAGGTGGTGTCATTGATGCCAATAAAATCACATGAGCATATGCTTCTCTCTTCACGCTTCCCTTTTTCTTCACCCTCTCTTTCTTCCATACCAAATGAAAGTGGGTGAACAGGCAGGTTCCATGAGGAAACACATCAGTGAGTGTGTGAACTGGTTTACAGTGTGCTCTGACTTTAACACTGCTCCAGAGGTGGGGGTGACATTATGTATGTGGAACTATGATGTCCTTTTTGTGTTCATGTGGATTTTCCCTCCTACAGTTGTTTCTTTTGCCTTCTCCTGCAGTGATGAGGCAGAAGCAACAGAGCATCTCCTATAGCCTGAGGGGAGACTGAGCAGGCTCATTAACTCTATAGTAGCGTTAGTGCTAAAGCAGAAGGTCCTTTCATTACTGCAGTCTGATGTGGAGTGTTTTTTTGGTTCATTTTTACTGAGTTGGCCTTTTAATTAATTTTCCAGCTCAAGATGCAGAAAAGAGCTATCTTCTTTACATTTATACCTAGTTTCTGTTTGGGTGTGAGGGTGTTGAGAGGGGATGATGTCAGCTCCACTTCCTTTTGTAGAACTGGCGTGCCCACAACTTGAAACATAAGGTTTGTCAAATGTTCACAAGTTCACCACAATGTCTGTACAAAGTGGAAAAATGTGAGTGCGTACTCGTTAGACGCTTGTATGTACTGGTAGAGGGAGAACAATGCAAAGGCAGCATCAGTGCAGGGGAATGGGGAAACTTAAGTTCTTGTAGTGTGATAAATTTTGTATACAGCAGTGAAGTTGTCCTCTACACTATTAACTGCATTGGCCAGAAACACAGTAACTTTGCTGAGTAGTTTTGAGTAATTTGCACCCTCTGCAGGTCAGGTGGTACAATGCAACAAAACTTAAATTATTTTATTGTGCATTTTTACCCTCTTTACTTTTCAGTACGTAAATGGTCTGCACTTATATAGCGCTTTTCTACCTATACTGGTACTCAAAGCACTTTACACTGCTTCTCATTCACCCATTCACACACAAACTTTCAGAGCTGCTATGCAGCTGACCTGACACACCGGGGGCAACTTGGGGTTCAGTATTTTGCCCAAGGACACTTCGACATATGACAGGAGGAGCCAGGAATCGAACCACCGATCCTACGACTGGCAGGCAACTGCTCTACCTCCTGAGCCACAGCCGCCCCAACGTATGTGAGATGATTAACAGTTGACAATATTGTGTTTGCTGTCTGCCACTTAACCTGCTTGTGTGTGTTCATGGGCAAGTCATCTCCACCACAAAGTGATGTTTGTCCATTGGGTGTGTGGGAAAATTGCCAGAAACGTGTCACTCAATGCAGGATTTTGTTACAGTTATGAGCAGAATCGTCACCAACTCAAACGAAACCTATAGTGCGTTCATCTTCCCGCTGTGGCCCAAGCTCGACTGATGATAATTACATTTTCTTACTTATTTTGCCCTGTTTGAGTAACCTTTGCTAAAAGGTTTTTCTTAGAAAATCACACATTCTTTTTAACACCAATTAAAAAGCTCCGTACTGATCCCGCAGGATTGTATGTCCACTCTTTCACTTACTGACCAGTCACCCTCTGTCCTTTTTCTTTTTCAGATGCCTTGAGCAATGTTGAGTTGAAGGTCGTGTAACAGTGGAGAGAAAGCCATTCCAAGCCAGTCCAGTCCAGTGAGTCAGTACACTTTGCTCTTTCTTTGACTTAACAGGTCGGCTACACATGGGAGTTCAAACACTGGTTACGGTGTAAAATAACATTTGTCTATAGTTTGGATGGAAATGTGGGCAAACACAGTGTAACATGGTAATGAACCCTGGCTGGGTCTCTCAGACACAGAGATAGGAATTCACCCATACCACATGATCACCTCTCCCTTCACCTGGACACAGAGCAGAGAAGCAGAACATGTAGTTGGCTTTTCTTTTCTTCATTATCTTTAAATGTCTCCAAACCACTGAAATGTCCGTTAGTGCAAAGTGATATTGGTGCATCTGTATCAGATAACATTTTGGAGCATGAGTACATGAGTGCTCTATTGGACCTGTTGCCTGATATAGGTATCAGTTCATCGCTGCTCAGAGACTTGTCCTGAAGCTTCTCTAGTGTTGTCTTGGTTTGCTTCAGGTCATTGTGCTGAAAGTTGAACCATCATGTGGTGATCAAGTTTCAGGACACATTCACTCTGGAGCAGGTTTCTTCATGGACTTCTTTGTACCTGGTTGCTTCCATTCTGACCAGTTCCCTGGCCCTGCTGTGACTTAAAACATAGCCTAGTTCAAAGCTAAAATAGAAATACTTAAAGTAGTGAAACTATTTTTAAAAAACAATTACAAGAATGCACACTGAGTGTATTAGGGAAATGCTGTGGCACACTTTCATTGATTCATACAAGCCTGTAGCACCAGTGATACAGCTTTTATAGTTGGTGATGACCACTTCAGCAATATGACTGTCATCCATCTAACTTTTCAACCTTCAAATGTCTTTCCACTCTTCAACCAAATGTTTTACTCAGAAGAAATATGCAACCCTAATGGGCAGATTACCAGGATCACACATCATGACCCCCATAGCACCTTCCCATTTTGCTCAGCACCACATAATCAACTGTACTGTAACTAAAGGCCAGGTTGTCATAAAATGTGGATATTCATGTCCTCCATACTGCTGCTCTTGGCTGGTACCCCAGTGTTGCTGCTGCTGACTGTTCTTTGTGGATCCCAGAGGAGCGTTCAGCTCTACTCAGTAATCCATTAAACAGCAGATGCTCATTATGACCGCAGTCTCCCCACACTGCTCCTCCAGCCTCCTGCACTCCATTTATTATCTATTCCTCCCCCTCATCTACCTCACCTTCAACCCATCTGTCTGTCTCCGTCTGGCATTTCATTATGCAGCACTCGTAGACCTCAGAAAGGGAGCGACTGGGTCTGCTCTTGCTAATGTTTGCATGCTGCCTGTCAGAGAATCATCTCACACAGTGAGCCTGGACAGTAATGATGAGAACAGTCCATACTTACAGTTCTGCAGTGACTTTTAGTCATGTGTGCAACTTATGCTAGTGCTAACAGCGGTATCGATCCACCTGGTCCTCTCTCTCCCTAATCTCCTAGGCTCTGCTCTTCTATTCTGTGCTGCACTCCAGCACACTCTGACCAGCCCTTCATTATTAGTTGTTATCAAATTACAATAAGCAACGAGATACAAAGCTTAGTAATCAAGCAGAAATGATTGAAAGGCTCTGATGGGTTAGAAGGGTGAGCCTCACTTGCTGATGTTTCCACTTCATCCTCCATTTCACCTGCAGTGTCACTCCATGTATTATCAACAGCGACATGACAGGAGTTTTATAAGAGTGTTAGTATAATAAAGATGTCAGTTATCACAAACGAGTTCACAAAGTTAGTCCTCACCGCCTGTCCATGCCATTTAGCAATTTGTTTACACCAGAAACTATTTTTCTTCTGTAGGAAATACTTGTGACTAGAGTCACAGTACAGTATTTGCATTAGTACCCCTATCAGAAAGGTGTGAAACTACACTGGTCACATTAAAAAATATTGGACGACACATTTTGCTACACAAGTATCCATCCATCCATCCTTGCGTAGCTGGATACCAGAATGAAAGAGCCCCCAGACACCACCTGGACTACACACTACACTACACTACACTGCACAGTGCTGCTTTGAATAGTCACCTGGAATTGATGAGAATGTAACGTCAGAGCTTTGCTTGCGTGGAACAGACTGTGTAAATCAATTCAAAAAAATGAATACAGACTACAGTCATATATCAGCACTGCCGATGTATTGACTTGTTGACATACCTTGTCCTTTACAACATGCACAATATGGCTGATATGCCAGTAAGTGATGTGTTCACTACAGAAATGACAAAAGTATTTTTCCTGTTTCCACAGTTTGTTTCCAGTACTGTTCCATGACTTGAGAGTTGAATATAAAAAATACACTTGCAGAGAACTTGAGCTGTTGAATTTAAAGAGGCTCCAACATTTAAGATTTATGTGTCAGCTGTCTAACATAAAATTCCTCAAGACAAGGGAAAAAAATCATCATCATGTCAACAGCCATGTCTGCTTCCAGGTTTGTATTGAACTACATAGCTCTTCATAGCATTAGGCTGCTTCTGGAAGCAGGGATTCAAATGTCAGCTGTTAAAATAATCGTTAAGGCTCCAGTGTGTGTTCCCTGCCCTCAGCTGCATTACTGACCGATGATAAGGGAATCTCAAGCACATCTGTTTTTACAAATTCAAGTTTATTTAGGTCTGTGAGAATTGTCTGTTTTGTTTTGTTTTTGCAGCCACATCAGCACCTTTGTCCGTAAGGCTGATCCCAAATATTCATAAATTCATTTTTCTTTGCTTGGGCACCTGACATCCCTCTCACTCACCGCAGTGAACATCACGCCTCTAGTTTGGCGTGACCATTAAATGGGAGGCCAAAATGTCAAATGTTGCTCTGTGTAAGGCCATTTATTTTGTATTGTGCTCCCACTGTTATGGCATCAACTGCACTACCTACCTAGTTTTGTTTTTGCTCTGTAAGACCATTTGTTCATTTTTATTTCTGCTAATTTTTTATAAAAATGTGTGTGCTGCTGTTATTGTGCCTCTTGACCATATTTAATTTGGGCTATTACAGTTCACTTAGTTCTCTATAAAGACATTCTTTTATTGTTATGTCAACTGATATAACAAAATGTGAAGAAAATGTTGTTTTTTTATAAAAGAATACAGTTAAATATTGGGGTTACTTTCTCTCTCCTTCCTCCCCTCATTTTTTTTGGTGTCTCTCCTGCAGGTCTTCCACAGTAGGATTAGGAGACTTTCAGATCTGCGGTTTTACAGGTGAGACATGGACCCCAAACATGCTTTGTGCAAATGACAACGCCGGGCCTGGTGAACATACGGTACTCCAAGATGTAATGTGGGCTAGTTAAAGAACATTTCCTTGACCACAGTAGTAAACAAACATAGTGTCTCTGGAGGAATGTCTGCTTACAGCACAGAAAGGACAGAGAATTTCTGTCTGAATGCAAAGTTGACACAGTTGAACAAAAAAGGTCTTGCATAGGTTGAAGCACCTGTATTCTCGTACTTGTGTGAAGCATGTTTTGAACTTTACACACCTTCCTCAACTTCCAACAGATGCAGTCTAATAATTCTGATCATTTAGTTTTACAGGGATTTTTTTTTTTTTTTTTTTTGAGTAATTATTTCACTGAATATATTCATATAATTCAGACATTATCACTCACTCCCATTTGCAGCAGCAGATATGTCAGAACTGTTCACAATATAAAATGAATACTGATTGAAAATCTATTTCCTTCCTCTTATCCTTCCTTACCCCCTTCACCTTCCCCTTCTCCCCTCTTGTCTCTGTCCTCATCCTCCAGGTTTCTTTTTCTGAGATGTTCAGGCTAGTTAGCCTGATGGGGTTGAGCCCCAAAGCACAGATCACCAGCACTGACATCCCCACGTCTGAGAGGCTGCACAACCATCTAAAGAGGGACACATCCACATGTAGAGACACCAGCACAGCTGTTTGAAAGAGAGAACTAGTCCTCAAACGGAGATCAAGTGTGTTGACGTTAGCTGCTAATAAGCCAACGTCCATTTCTCCCTCATCACTCCCCCAATTTTTGACATTTCATTCCTCAAGTAGTCATCTGTCATTCTTACATTCAGTCACCTGAGAGTGTGTTTGTGCTGCACAGCTACAAGTGTAAAGCAGGTAATGGATAATGCTGGCCATGGTGACCTAGTGTAAATGGCTATTCTTCAGGAAAGCTCAGTGCCACTATCCACTGCTCGATCTTCCTCCTCTGCTCCCCCCTCCTCTCACCCCTACTCCACCTCACTGCTCTCCTTCCCTGTTCACTGTCGCTGCTTGTTGTCCAGTCCTGCCTCTCCCCTCCACCACCATGGTAGGTGCAGGCTTGGGTGTGTGGAAGCTATTGCGAGGAGTCCGCCAGCTGGAGCTTCACCGCCTTATCCTGGCACTGATCATCTTCTGTTTGCTGTCCATGGCCTTCCTAGCTTACTACGTCTCCAACAGCCCCAAAATCAAGGAAGCCCCCCCTTTACCCTTCAGTGACTGTGGTGGAGGTGGGGGGATGTCACAGGGAGCAAGCACTGGGGCCGCAGCTGTCCAGAGGGCTCCACTTTTCCTTCCACTGCGTCAAGGCCGACTAAGGCAGGTGAAAGCGGTGGACAATTTGAGGACAGACCCCGTAGTTCTAGTTTTTGTAGAGAGCATCTACTCCCAGCTGGGTCAGGACATTGTAGCTATATTAGAGTCTAGCCG
This sequence comes from Sandelia bainsii, assembly GCA_032362345.1. NCBI lineage: Eukaryota > Metazoa > Chordata > Actinopteri > Anabantiformes > Anabantidae > Sandelia > Sandelia bainsii. Next base: position 1,390,449 of record JAUMHL010000007.1, on the reverse strand, counting down.
TTTCCACTACCGGACAGAGATTGCTCCTGGTAAAGGTGACATGCCCACGCTGACAGAGCGTAACCGTGGACGCTACACGCTAATCATCTATGAAAATGTGTTGAAATATGTAAACCTGGATGCTTGGAACCGTGACTTGCTGGATAAGTACTGTACAGAGTATGGAGTAGGTGTCATTGGCTTCTTCAAAGCTAATGAAAACTCTCTTCTCAGCGCACAGCTCAAAGGTTTCCCGCTCTTTCTACACTCCCACCTGGGACTCAGGGACTACCGCATTAACCCCAATGCTCCTCTGCTCTACATCACCAAGCCAAACCAGGTGGAGCAAGGCCCTTTACCAGGGGATGACTGGACTATTTTCCAGTCCAACCATTCTACCTATGAACCAGTGCTACTAGCCAGCACCAAGTCCTCTGAGGCACTGTCACATTTTGGACCAAGCCCACTGCGGGCTCTCCATGCTACAGTGGTCCAGGACTTGGGGCTTCATGATGGCATTCAGAGAGTCCTCTTTGGAAACAACCTCAACTATTGGCTTCACAAGCTGGTGTTTGTCGATGCCATAGCTTACCTGACAGGGAAGAGACTGTGTTTGTCCTTGGACCGCCACATCCTGGTGGACGTGGATGATATATTTGTTGGGAAGGAGGGAACTCGTATGAAGGTGTCAGACGTAGAGGTGGGTCAGACCACAAATAATCACACATTCACTTTACCTGCCTCTTATACTATGATGTTAAACTTTGATATTGTACACAAACTGTATGTGTCTCACATTATATTACTGATATTATTTTGTGGGAGTTAAGCTTTTAGGAGCTAATGTGTAATTACCTTTTTAGCAATCAAGTTATAAAATGGCATTGAAACAGTGACTGTGTGATAGAAGTGACAATGATTGCCTCGTCTGCCCTTGTTGGCTTTACAAAGTTTTATAAAGAGTTTCATCTCAGCGTTTGTTGTCTGAACCGCAACTTTACTATTTCTCTTCAGTCTCACAGTTATTTTCAGCCACAGCAACAAGCAGCGGTTTTCACACAAAAGACTTCAAAAGCCACTGTTCACCACCTGATCAGAAGCAAACGGCAGACAGACACAGTTAGAGACCAGCTGGTGAACATTTGAATTGTTGAGTATTTAGCAGCTAAAGTGAGGGAATATTGGACACAAACAACAACTTGTCCCTACTTAACTTACTTGCATTAGTTTAATCATTATTTGATGTGTTATTGAGAAAATGTTCACTCTGATTAAAACAAGAAAGTGGCTGGTAGATTTTGGAATCCACCATGAGTTGGGAAAGTTTGTCACTAATATAAGTTGTAGTGTTGCAGTTTTACTGAGCTAATTGTGCAAAGACACTCCTTAAGTGTTTTGCTATCAATGACTCATGCTATAAATTGTGAGGATATTTAATTAGGTGTGTGTCAGCTGTATATTAATGTCACTTTGGCAGCCTGTCTGTCAGCCTTACAATAATTGCTGCACTTAAAAACTATCTGACAAATTGTCCCCGAACGGGGCGTGACGCCTGCACCAACAATGAGCAGAAAACAATATAGCTTTTGTCTCTATCAGAAAAAGTTGAATGAAACATCTCTACTCTATTTCTGGATTTTGGGGATTTCACACATCTTGTGCAGGGGGTTCAAATCTTTACGTACATGTGTTCTTCATCTTATACATGAGTGTTTTTTAAGACTTTATCTGATTTTTAACACATATAGGTTTGAGTTTTGTCATTTGCCTATTTTCATGCAGCTGTGTGGTCTTGTTGGATGATTGACGTTAAGCCACAGTTGTTCGTCATGTTCTTTAATAACTGTAAGTAAAAATTGTAAGTGTGAACTCTATTTTTATTTTCTTTCACAGGCATTGCTCAACACTCAAAACAAACTGAGAGGACTGGTTCCTAATTTCACTTTCAATTTGGGATTTTCTGGAAAGTTCTACCACACAGGTATGGAAGATGTTACTGGATATTATTGGATCACATACTGTTTCTTTTTGAATCTTTCTTTGCTGGGGATCTAGGGTGAAACAAAAGATTTTGGATGACACATTTTGCTTTGATTATCTGTCATTTGAGAGACAGATTTAGAGATCTATCCCTCGACCGACAGACCTACCTGTCAATATAAAATGTTTTTTTGATTAATAGGTTGATTAATAAGTTAAGCCATGGTCTTTTTTTTTTTTTACTAATCTGTCCTATCATACCTAAAGTCTGAATTAAAAGAACTTTAGACTGAGCACAAGCCTAATGGATTGATCTGAACATTTTATTAAATCAGGGTGTGAGTGTTTCTGTGACTTTCTATTGATAGTGTGAAGACTGTTGGATTCTGTCGGTCTTGACTGCAGCAATTTGTCACTGTGCCCTGCTGCTGTCGCCTGCTCTCATCCACTTTCCATGCGAGATTTATTTCATCTCGAACAAGCCTAATGTCTGTGTGCTGCTGCCCGGCTGTTCTACAAGTCTGGGTCACAGTAGCCTCTGGTGGCATTGCTCCACATTAAAGCACCAACATTTAACTTTTGTGTAATGGGAGGGGAGTTACGTGTTGTGGATTTAAACCAGGGAGAGATCTGGTGGAGTGAAGCATCAGTGTTTCAGGCACAAGCATTAATTGTGATGGGTCTCTTTCCCACAAAAAACTGTTTAAGGGGCAATGCAACCCTGTTCAAATTTAGAGGTTCAATTAGGATGTAAAAATGATCTCTTCTCCCAAACCGTGATGTAGACCTGATTCTGGTGACTTTCGCGTATATGGTGGTGACCCTAATGACTGGTGTCATGGAAGCTAACCTGCCCGCACCCCTCTCCCGTCGCTGCCGTAGTTGCTCTGCTCCTCACAATACATTTTATACTTTACATATACCAACCAGGTGGAATCCTAGGGTGTATTACTTACCCCTTTAGTTTGTGTATTATATTTTTAAAAACACCAATATTAACACCAATATATTAACAATTGCTTTTTGCATTGAGGGCATAAAGGTCCAAAAGAATGTTCTTTGCTTTGGCGCTAAAAACTGAAAGAAACAGGTCACAGATGTTTTACTGTACACCGACACGGGTATAGAAACAGTTTTTAATGTGGATCAAGCCACATTAACTATGCATGTTCTTTGTGTGTGTTCAGGTACTGATGAGGAGGACCAGGGAGACGACATGCTACTGCAACACAGGATGGACTTCTGGTGGTTTCCTCACATGTGGAGCCACATGCAGCCTCACCTATTTCACAATGTCAGCGTCTTGGCTGAGCAGATGAGGCTCAACAAGATCTTTGCTCAGGTTGGCAGCACTATGACATGGCCAGCTACATGGAGAGGAGGAGCTATGTGGCTACAGTATTTAACTAAAGGAGTGATCTGAGGATGTGGTTAGAAAAGCTAGACAAATAAATGGCACTGCATTGCTAGTGTAAGAATTGTGTGGCTATGTGAGTAACGTTGGCTTCAAAGGGTATGCAGTCATTTCTTGTTTTATATTTTCCTGTGTTCTAGTCATTACTAGAAACAGCACTGGTGAAGTGACAGTTAGTAGAGCCAGGTGTTTGTACCAGTAGTAACATTCACTTTCCCTGGAACCCTCACATTCACCCACATCCTGTTGTCTCTCCTCACCTCCCTCTCTCCAGGAGCACGGCATCCCAACAGATATGGGATATGCGGTAGCGCCGCATCACTCTGGAGTTTACCCAGTTCACAGCCAGCTCTACGAGGCCTGGAAGTCAGTGTGGGACATCAAGGTGACCAGCACAGAGGAATACCCCCATCTGAGACCTGCTCGATACCGCCGAGGCTTTATCCACAATGGGATCCAGGTCAGCTAATGGTCCTTGGTGAATGCTTGCATTGGGGTAAAGTCCTTGTAGGTAAACTTTTCATCACAATGACACACTCAGCAGGTAACGGTAGAACCTGATTCACTTTAATCATCACACAGAGTCAGTGCAATTTGTTTTCAGTAGAGCAAAGAGACGAGGCTTAGCTCAGCAGTATGGTACATAGACATCAGTATAATTACTATCCTATAGTAAATGAAAAATATAGTACTACCAAACAAACTAACTCTGCTCTTCTAACTGCACATTCAGCGTAGTACATGCTGAATATGCAGGAGTACAGTATATTACACAGTTCAGAGACATTTTTGCAGAAGTAAAAAACTGCTCATGAGGCCAGATGCTTTGTTGGACAAAGACCTGCAGCACCTCCCAGAGGGCAGAAGTGGTGATGATTAGGACATGATTTAAGTTAAACATGAGTTAAACTAGAAATAAACAGCATGCAGCAGTTTTCTAGCTGTAAGTGAATTTGATGATCATCAATATAGTGGTAGCAATATTCTTGGTCATAAACCTGTACAGTCTCTATATTGACCTGCAGTATTGTGCTGAGGGAGACGCATTTTAGTGTGACTCTAGTCTAGTTTTCAACCAACATTTGATACACCCACATTGAATTTTCGAACCATTGTGCATTGTATGCATATGCATACCAACGTTTCATTACCTGAACGTGCTTGTTCCTGTTTATTTATTTTAAACATTGTGAAATTCCAGTGTTCTGTGTACAGTGGAGTATTTGAGAGCAGTTCCCAGACCAAACAAACAAATGATGAAAAGTGGATCAGGCCACCAGTATTCTACTGGTTTAACCCTGACCAATTACTCTAGCTTCACCCTGAAAGTCCTGATCTAAAGAAGTAGTGATGAGAACCACAATGTTGGTTAGTTCACCAAGACGGAGACCAAGGAACACACTCGCACTTGTATAAATATATGCCAAAAACAACTGATGACTGTCTTGTGTTTTAGGTGTTGCCCAGGCAGACCTGTGGTCTGTTCACCCATACAATCTTTTATAACGAATACCCAGGAGGCTCCAAGGAGCTGGACAAGAGCATCAGAGGAGGGGAACTTTTTCTCACTGTCCTCCTAAACCCTGTAAGAAAACCAGCCCCACAAGAACATGCATAACATCACAAACACATTAAATGGGTTTGAATGTGTTAGTTTATTTTCTCATTTTACTTGAACTGGTTTGTTTTCAAGTGTTATAAGTATACCCCCCACTTCCCATTTAGCATTTATACACAGTTTATTTAAACATTTAATGTGGTTCTAAGCATATAACCACTTCTTTCCAGGCTGCCCTGATGAGAGCTCCATTTAGACAGTTTTATTCTGTTGGTCCAGTATGTGCGACAAACAGTCCTGGACATGTGTTGGTCAGCTCAGACTTAAAAATAACTTTTGGCACAAGGAGGAACTCCCTTTTGTCCTACCGCAGCAGGTCAGCAGAAGAAAGCAAGGGGAGCCAAGTGTGTCAGGTTTCTGCTCAGATCCTGGAAAATGCACAGCAGTCCTCCTCTGCCAGGACCTGCTAGCCAATACAAAAATGCAGTTTTGTGCAACACATAGGGTCAGGCAGGTCTGGATTATTTAAGTGTGACAAATATGCAAAAAAAAAAGTCAGCACCTTACATTGGGGATATCAGGTTTCTCAAATCCTCTACCCTGATTACAGAAACCACATTTCTCGTTTACATGTCATTTACTTAATGTACTGCAAAGATTCATGGAAGACAGTAGTGGTTCATTTTGTGTTGTGTTTAAACTCCAGACCACTAGATGGCACTGTTGAGCATGTAAGTTTTTTTTTACTCAAAATGTATGCATAAGGTGATAGTGGGGTCTAAAATACAATGTTAAATAGACATGTTGTTCTGTATGCTTTGATATGTCTGCACATGTTTCTGTGGGGTTTAAACTCTGCTCTCTGTTCATCACATTAAACTTGTCATTGCTCATTATCTAGTCTTGCTTTGACTCAGCCAGCACTTGCTGCTGGTTTGAGCTTCAGGACAAGAGTTCAAGCAAAATTTGAAACTGTCATGTAAAGTACATTGTTGCCTCTCAATCCAGATCAGCATTTTCATGACTCACCTGTCTAACTACGGCAACGACCGGCTGGGTCTGTACACCTTTGAGTCTTTGGTGAAGTTTGTCCAGTGTTGGACCAACCTCAGGCTGCAGACTTTGCCGCCCGTCCAGCTCGCTGAGAAATACTTCCAGATTTTCCCTGAGGAGAGAGACCCACTCTGGCAGGTCAGTATAATGATGTCTTTTTTTTATTATTATTTGCACACAAGGAACTTTCTGTGCAGACATGGAACATTTTACCATTTTAAAATGTATTTTAAAGTAATAGCTATGAAGTATTAGTCTTGGACTAAATCCCCTTTAGGAAAGTTTTGTTCTTAATTTACATAATAGTCAACAATTAAAGGAAAGAGAAATTAAAATATTGTTTGTCTGTACAAAAGTGGAACAAACAACAGTACAACAAATACTTTTATTTTCCATTTATTAAAAATCAACTTTATCTTATTTAAAATCCCCTTTCTCTTCTACTGTCTTTCATGTTGATTGTTAAGAAAAGATCATATGACAACACCTGTGTGCCTATAGAAGTCAAAATTCAAAACCTGAAGTTACTGTTAAATACATTTGCTTGATGATATAAAAAGGAATAACCCCCTGTTTTTCAGAATCCTTGTCATGACAAACGACACAAAGATATCTGGTCTAAAGAAAAGACCTGTGACCGACTCCCCAAGTTCCTGGTGATTGGACCACAGAAAACAGGTGCTGCATTCTCTTTAACTCCATTTTCATCTTTATCTTTGTCTATATGTTTCTCCTCATAATGATAAATATCTCTATGTTTGCTTAAAGGCACTACAGCTCTTCATTCATTCCTGAGCCTCCACCCAGCAATCACCAGCTCCTTCCCCAGCCCCGTCACCTTCGAGGAGATCCAGTTCTTCAGTGGAGCAAACTACAACAATGGGATTGACTGGTAAAAACTGGACACACACCGTCACGGTCTGAACAGTGCACGGCTCAGTTTTTTGTATTTTCATACAGTCGCCTCACATGATGTGTACAGTGTAACTATAGGTTATATAGTTTTCTGACACAGCTACATAATAAGACAGAGGACAAAATCCACAGTCCAGAGTTACAGCTATTTTCATACACACTTGCCCCTCTCTGTTTCTACAAACTGTTTCCTTACTGAGCTGTGGTGGACGGATATCTCCTGGTGGTCACCTGCAGGTTTGTGGCAGGGACATTAAACCAGGGATAAACCTACATGTGACCCGCCAAAGATATTCACCAAAGACTCAATGAAAAATTGATTAACCAAAAACAGACTGCAGCTGTTGACATAGTGGCTCTGCTTTAGTGTCAGTACTCAGTAGTCTGTTTGGGGTGGCAGGTAGCTTAGTTGGTAGAGCAGTCATCTACGAACCCCAAGGTTAGATTTGTTTATTCCCGGCTCCTTCTGGCTACACGCTGAGGTGTGCTTGGACTTGTTCTGTTCCCAATTTCACAAGTTAGTGTGATGTAAATGCTGGGAGACTTTTTCAGGCGCAAGTCAACAAGTCTGTGTTTTGTTCTCCTCAGGTACATGGACTTCTTCCCATTCCCTTCTAATGTCAGTACAGATTTCATGTTTGAAAAGAGTGCCAACTACTTTGACACAGAGGTGGCTCCCAAGAGAGCTGCTGCACTTGTGCCCAGAGCCAAAATCCTGGCAGTGCTCATCAACCCATCTGACAGGGCGTACTCCTGGTATCAGGTGAGGAACCAGCGCACACTCACTCTGTACATGTGTCTCATGTCAGTTAAAACCTCTTTACAATTTAAATATTGTTGATTTTTGTGTGATCACAGCACCAGAGGGCCCACCAGGACCCCGCAGCCCTCAACAACACTTTCCACGAAGTGGTGACGGCAGGCCCCTCAGCCCCCAGGGATGTGCTGGCCCTTCAGAGACGCTGCCTTAACCCTGGGGTCTATGCTGCTCACCTGGAGCGCTGGCTGCAACACTACCAGGCCAGTCAGGTAACACATACTGCAGTCTTCCTCCCATTTCATCATTACCAGCTGTATCCACCTGTGACAAATAGATTTGATTGAATGTCATTTGGAAAGGTTCTCAACTGTTGTAGTTGCATGGAAGCATTTTTTATGTTAACATGTGCTGCTTTCCACATACGAGGCATGGATTACACTGACTGAGTGTGTATGTGTTTTAGTTGCATGTTGTAGATGGAGCCCTGCTGCGCTCAAACCCAGCACTGGTGATGGAGGGGATCCAAAGATTCCTCAGTGTCACTCCCATCGTCAACTACACCCAGGCTCTAATGTTAGTAACTCACACACATTCTCCAGAGGAACAGTAAAATATTTAGTTTGAAAGCAAAATAATATTGAACAGAGGAACCCAGCAGTGTTTTCATACAGTGTGTGTGACAAAATACCCCACTGTGTGTCTGCAGCTATGATGACAGCAAAGGTTTCTGGTGTCAGCGGGTTGAAGGAGGCCGAGCCAAATGTCTGGGGAAGAGTAAAGGCAGAAAGTACCCAGAGATGAGCCCTGAGGTATGAACACCTCCCACTGTTATCAATGTGACTGGCATGTGCAGGCCATCTAGTCATGTAGACTGTACTAACACACACTATAGAACCACAGCACCCAATTTACAAAGCACCGCAGTATTAATTATGTATTAATCCGCGTCTGAAAAAAAACAGTTTCCTTCAGTTTGAGTGACAGTTTAAAACTACAGTGAGCGGCTGAAAACATACAATTTTGAGCTGTTTTTAAAGATTTATGACCTCAGTAGGAGCTCATGGATTTGGAGCTGAGGGCCACAGGCAGAGTAGGACTAACATGTTTGTTTTTATTGGATGTGTTGACAGGAAAAACACCAGTTATCCTTGAAAACCTCCTTAAATAATAGTTATTCTGTAGACAGCAGAATATCATTAGATGGGAAACATCAGTATATTATTATGTTACGTTTCCCTCTACTGATCTCTGACTTTCTCTGCTGTGTGCACAGTCACGTGCCTTTCTGGCTGAGTACTACCGTGAGCACAACATGGAGTTGCTGCGTCTGCTGAATCGGTTGGGCCAACCGTTGCCGTCCTGGCTCCGCCAAGAACTCCAGAGCACCAGCTGGAGCTGAGGCCACAAGCTCTCAGGTGGGCGCACAACAGAAAAGCCGGGGATGGTATGCTGTGGAGGAGCCAACACTTGGCTCGGGATTAGACTGGACTACCTAATCTGGAATCCACAGCAGCACACACTAAAAGAGCTGCAAGGTTTTAGCTGATGTTCCTGTTTCACGGCTGAAAGACGACGACACAAGATCTTTCTCAAAGTGTTGGCCCCTATCGGAGGAAGATCCCAGTGGACTCTCGCTCTAGCTCCTGATTTGTTGCTAACCTCCCATGAGTGCTGGGCCAGCCTTCAGTCTCAGTCTGTGTGTGTTGGACAGGGGAGGGGGGAGGGGAGGGGAGGGGGGGTGACACCATACACATGAGTCTGCTGTGGAACCACAGGACTGGGTGACCAGCAGGTTTGGGCCATAAAGAACATGTCAGACCGCCTTAACATGAGATGAGAAACTCCCAGGATAAGACGCCTACCTGCAGGTCCTGGGCTGCTTCGTTTTATCCACCCAGTTTTGGTTACAGACATTTTACACACAGGTCAATGTAAATATCATGTGTTTAGATTTGGTACATGACTAAAGCCCAGGTTGTGTTAAGCCTGTGCCTCACTAACATCCTTTCAGAGAAACAGCGAGCAGCAGGTTCAGCTTCACTAAGGTAAAGATGGTTTGTGAATGATGACAGTTAACAGGGCAGCAGAACGTCTCAGATCACTTGTTGCAGGACTGTTTCAGTTATTTGAGTTCATACAAATGTCAGTATGATTCTGAATGAAGTTGTCAAGAATTTACTAATGAAATGTGTCTGCAGTGACAGTGGTTACTATAAAGGGGTATTTCAGTGTTTTAGTATAATTTGGGGATTCACATGAGTCTGTGAGAGCAGTCCTACATTGCCCATAATGCAACTGGTCTGCATCCTGTCATCTTCCTGCCTGGTAAATAACCACATCTTTTAAACTTGTCGTGTAAAAGATGCAGTTACATCATTTAGACATTTATATTTTCTAACTCCTAATGAAATTATCCTGGTGACTTTATTGTGACATCATCTGCATTGTTTTTTCATATTTGGCAAAGCTCCTCCAAAACGCAAGAAAATATAAGAGATGTAGGATTTCACCAGCCTGTACAGTGGTGAACACAGCAGTTTGGTCTAAATGTGTTTTTATGTTGTCATCATTCAGAAAGTGTCTTCACCATTTTAATAGAGATAAATAGTTAATGAAGAAGCTGCTAACACTGATCCTGACATGATGTGATCATGAGGCACAGCCCTGGTCCAAAATTATTTGGGGGGGGGGGACACGACACAGTGCTTCACCCTCGGAGAAGTCAAAATCCCACCACGTGTCCAATATCTGGTGAAAAACCAGCACGCCATGCTAAACACACGTCACCCCACGTACTCACACTCTTGTCTCCACCCGAGGACAGAAACCCACGATTGTCACAGGACAAGAGGACAGACATCAGAGCCAGTATGGAGACAAATCAGATGCTGCTGTCTTGTTGTTTGTTTGTATAAATGTCAAAAAGGCAGACACTGTATCATCTCTAATAAACACATAGAGAGGTTGGAAACAATGACTATGGTGTTTTTACTTCACATATGTAAATGTTGGAACATTCAGAGTTCACACTACCAGCCTCCTCAAAACCACATGCATGAAGAGTTATCTTTTCTGTGTCGTCCAGTATTATGACACTGTCCATTGTGGATAAACTCCAGAGCTATTAGCTATTTATTTGTGGGTTTGTTGTCTTACAAGTCAGTTCAATGAGGCTTTTACAGCAAATCTGCTAAGTATTCACAGCTCTTCACTTTTTCCACATTCTGCTATGTTACAGCTTTATTCCAAAATGGATTTAATTCATTTTTTACGTCAAAATTCTACACTTGATGCCTCATAATGACAAAGTGAAAAACGTTTGATTGAAACTTATTTATTAAAAATAAACAAGTAAAACATGTACAGAAGTATTCACAGCCTTTACTCAATACTTTGTTGAAGCACCTTTGGCAGCAATTACAGCCTCAAATCTTGGAGTATGATGTTACAAGCTTGGCACACCTATTTTGGGGCAGTTTCTCCCATTCTTTGCAGGACCTCTCAAGCTCCGTCAGGTTGGATGGGGAGTGTCGGTGCACATCCATTCTCAGATCTCTCCAGAGATGTTCAAGCAGGTTCAAGTCTGGGCTGCCGAAAATCTTGCCCACAGCATGATGCTGCCACCACCATGCTTCACTATAGGGATGGTATTGGCCAGGTGATGAGCGGTGCCTGGTTTCCTCCAGACAGGACACTTGGCATACAGGCCAAGGAGTTCAATCTTTATTCCATCAGACCAGAAAATTTTGTTTGTCATGGTCTGAGAGTCCTTCAGATGCCTTTTGGCAAACTCCAGGCAGGCTGTCACATGCCCTTTGCTGAGGGGTGGTTTTCCTCTGGCCATTCTATCGTACAGGTCTGATTGGTGGAGTGCTGCAGAAATGGCTTTTCTCATGGAAGGTTCTCCTCTCTCCACAGAGCAATGCTGGAGCTCTTTCAGAGTGACCATCGGGTTCTCGGTCACCTCCCTGACTAAGGCTCTTCTACCCAGAGCTGTGCCTCGATACAATCCTGTCTCAGAGGTCCACAGACAATTCCTTGGACTTCATGGCTTGGTTTGTGCTCTGACATGCACTGTCAACTATGGGACCTTATATAGAAAGGTGTGTACCTTTCCAAATCATGTCTAATCAACTGAATTTACCACAGGTGGACTCCAGTCAAGCTGTAGAAACTTCTGAAGGATGATCAGATCATCATGGGGTATCGGGCAGAATTTTGAGGTAAAAAATGAATTAAATCCAATTAAATGGGAATAAGGCTGTAACATAGCAGAATGTGGAAGAAGTGAATACTTTCCAGATGCACTGTACATCAGAGCAGAATGGTGGTTCATCCATGAGGTTCTGTGGGTTGATTGGTTTGTGCTGTGCTGAGGCAGGATGTGTGGGAATCAGTGCTGTGTTTCTGACTTGGACACAGTTGAAGAAATCATGTAAAGAGTAAGGATTATCACTCCAGAAAAACATGCACTGCAAACACAGAAATGTACTTTAATACTTTGAACCGACAGGAATAGCAAGTAAATAACACTGTACAGAAACACACACGCACAGAGCTGCTCTAAGAAAATCTTAGCCTTAATCTGTTCACAGCTGTCAGCCGCCCCCACACTATACACACACACACACACACACACACACACACACACACACACACACAGACAATAATATGAATTCTTTATATCCCCACACAAGCACACACATTCTTGCAAAAGCACGCAACTCTAATCTCCACTGGTGCCAAAGGGGTCATGAATATTGTTTGAGATATTTACAGAGACGAGTCTTGCAAACATTAGTATACACAAGACCAACAACAGAACACAATTGCAGTACATGTATGATAAATGGTAGATGAAGTCAGTCACCAGCTCTCATCCTGCCACGGCCAAAGTCACTTTTGTCTCCTCTAATGTTCAGCTTGACACTAATTGTGTTAAAAAATTCTGCTCCTCCAAATGTTTTACACAGTCGCCCACACGAAAAACCAGCACCCAGAAAGACGGTCGTCTTCTGACAACTGTTCTGTTGCACAGTATGTGTCTGAAGTTACACTGAAAATTCACCAGGAAAAAGCCGCTTTCACTCCCAGCTGCACATGTATTAGAAAGGAAAGGCCAGTTGATTTGTGTGTTTTCTGTACACTAAAGACAGGTTTATGGGACAGTTCAGAATTGCAGGTTTCATTTGATGATATTTACATAAAAGCTGCTGCAGCATTTGTATCAAATTTGAAGCTAGCAAAAGTATTGGAACATGTGAGTGACAGGCATTTGTTACCCAGATGTGTCCTGTGAGATTGATCGTTCAACAATAACCAGCTCTAGATGAATACTCTTGGTTGTAGTCTTGGGTTTTACCTGTAAATGTTTCATTTGTTGTTACAAAAGTTTAAGTGAAGATGAAAACCAGAGAGAAAAGCAAGATGTTCTGTATGTGAGAGAAGAAAGGGAAAACCAGTCAGAAGCACTACACACTGGACACTGGAGAATAGAATCCCAAAGAGCTGAAAATGAAAACATCTGCTCTGTCCAAGTGAACCCACTGAAGACGTCTGTGGGCGTGTGGTCCTTAAACAAGGTCAGGAGTGGATACTCAAACCAAAGAATTTCTCTGTGAAGAGCCTTCTAAGCCAGACTGGCTGCTGCTCTGTGCTGTGCAGGAGAGAGGAGGGAACAGAACAGAATAGATTCCCTCCACAAGTCGCTCAGGACAGGAGCTCAGTAAAATCTGAAAGATGATTGTTGATGATGATGAGTTCTGTCAGCCAACCCAAACAGCTCGTGATGTGACAGGCAACTTGCTACGTCTGATCATACTGATCATGATTATTACTCTCTCCTTATCCATGTGTCACCTGGTGTCAAACACCTGCTTTGTTCTAATATCAGACATCATGGATAGAAGTTTCTAACACCTCAGTCTGCAGTTAAATTGACAATTTTGCTTTATTTTTTCTTCTTCTTCAGTCAAAATGTTAACTCGTGTGTGAATCTAACAAAGTCAAAGAGTTGATTTCAGCAGCTCAACGTTTCTTGGCCTCATTTGTCGTATTTTTTTTTTCTTTGCCCTAGAGGGAGGGAGGTCAGTTTATCACACGGACTCTTTTACTACTGAGCCACGCTGCTGTAATGCTCGCAGGTTGTGGTTCTGATTGTGTTGCTGAAATAAAAAAGGTCTTCTCTGAAAAACACATGAACTGCATGGCAGCATCATTCAGCATTAAGGCTCCCTTCACAGATGTGCAGGTTACCCAAGCTATTTGCACTAATGCACCCCCATCTTTTATTGACTGTATGTTCTGTCTGTGGCTGCGGCTGAGTCACCCACAAACGTGAGCACATCCCAGCTGATATGTTTTTGCTGCCTGTGTTGTCTCGTTGTCACCTGGGGAAAAAAAACAAAACAAAACAAACACGCGGCCCCCATTGAGTACTGCAGTTTCCATAGCAACAGTGATAGTGATGGAGAGTGGGCTGGTGCTGGTGGGAGGGCGTGAGAGACAGAGAGCAGTGAAGCCGTAGCTGAGGTCAGAGTGGAGCAGAGAGTGGAGAGAAGAGATGAACAAACAGGAGGAAGGGGGCAGGGGGGTGTTTCCTTTATTTTCTCTCCTGTGCATACATTCATTCATGCATCAGCCCTGCTCCCCTCTTCCCAGGTGGAGGGACAATGACGCTGGCTGCCTGACTGTCTCCTCTCATTATAATTCACCCCCTCCCCCTTCAACCGCCGCCCACTACAGCTGGATAAGCCAACCGCCGAGCGGCTCGACTCTGTTACAGAGCAGGGATTTGAAGATTGCATCCTCACATTTGTAATCAGATGTGAGAGAGGATTATCTCAAGGTCTCCTCCATCTTGTGCGTAGCCCCGGTGGGGGGCTGCTGAGACAAAGGAGGGAGAGAAGAAGAGGCCAGGGAGGAGAGCAGGCAGCTCGGTGAATGGAGTGGAGTTAAAGATAGAGAGGGAGGGAGAGGTCACCTGTGGATGTGAGGAGGAGGAGGAGGGTGAAAGCTTTCCAAGGAACTGCACCCATCACCCGGCGCATCCGACAGGGAGAGGACAGAGGGGAGGATAGATCCTCAGCAGCGAGGAGATCACTGTGAAAGGTAAGCTGCTGGGTGAAATGTTCAAATCCTCTTTTCACTTCTCATCGCGTAGACTGCGTGTGTCTGTTTGATGCTCGCTGATGTGAATCTGATTGTGAGGATGGTGTCATGTACGAGTCCCGTATCACGTCGCCTTCTTCAATGAGTCAGAAGCTGAAAATTTGCCAACAGCACTGTGGTGAATCTACAGTACGTTAGTATTTCAAGCTGCAGGTAAGTTGAAATGATGATGATCTTTTAAATGAAGTTCTCTGAGACAGTGTGTGCAGGGAACACACCTTCACACCTTGCTCTGTTAACAGGCGCTGACTTGTTGCTGCCTGAATCCTGTGACTCCATTCATGACACTTTAAAAACGCAGCACGTTCTCCTGACGTAATGTGGACCCACACGATCAGAATCCGCCCCCCCCCCGCAACTATTATTCAAATATTCTGGGAACTACACTTGTTGGCCTTCTTCCTGAGAGGAACAGCAGAAAAAACCAAACACTTCATTATCTGTGCGTTGATGCAGATAAAATCCAATTTATAATAATAAAATAGATGAATATACTTATAAGGTTTATGTGGCCTTAAGACTAATTACACTGTGGTAATAATCAGAAATGTGCAGCTAACACAATAATAGTCTATAAAAAATAATTAAAAATAATTGAACTGTTCCTTTAAGTTGAATTGAAACCTTTAGACCTGAAATTCCTACCATAACTGAAATATGATGCGTAACAACAGGCACGTGAGTTTGGGGGGTGTGTGGTGCTGTGGCGCTTTATACCACTCTGTGCTTTTATTCTGGAGATCTGACGGAGCCTCTTGTGGAACCACTTGTGCGTTTTGTCATTGTGCGTTTTTGTCTTGTAAATTTTGCACAAAGCACCCCCACTACTCGGAGTAAATGTCGCCTTGATTGGTAGTAACATGTCGTTTGGTTGAGCGCATGCGGCAGACGTCAGCATGTATTGCACTGTATTACATATAACATTTTGCAGAAAGCCTGCTGCATACTGACTTTCTGAGTACACCTAATTTAGTCACTTCTCCAATGTGAACACATATTCTGCAGACTTCAAACCTGCATACGTAGTATTGCATGTAGTGAGCTCTGTGGGGCTCTGCCAACTCATTCCCATTTGAAACACACTCCACATGTGCTGTTACTGGGCAACAACAGCACATCAATATTTAGATTTTTTTAGTTTGAAATACAAATACAAAATGTAAAAAGCTGATGAAGTAGCTCAGGAAAGTTCCAGGAACATATACCTTTCAACTAGTGCAGGTTGCTCTTAAAAATGCCTGTTCCAGCTGGACTACCAATGGGAGAAAGAGGGCAACTGCTACCGCATATCTGACAAAGGTTTGTTGCTACAGCTGCAGTTAAAAAAGCCCAGTTCACAGGATTGTCTGCACTCTGTGTTGTATCTGATTTGCTCAAGCATGAAATATCCAACCACTCTTTTATCTTCTTAAAGGTCATCCATGGCAGAGGCTGGGCATCCCGTGTCCGAGACGTTCTCACTGGGGGGAACTGCCTCTTTGGAATCGACCCTCTCTGCTCAGTCCATTTCTGACACCTCCAAGAGCTCTACGCAGGCAAAACAAGAGGAGCCAAAGGAGGCTGTCAGCGAGATCTGTAAAGAGCACTCAGCACCTCCTACTACCAAAGAAAGGAGCCTCAGCAGTGTGAGGGTCAGAGGAGAGCCTGGTGAACCGGAACAAAGCCCATCTGAACACTGTGTGCACCCCAAGACTTCAGGCCGCCCCCATAGTCTAACAGAGATGCATACACCTTCACATCACCATAAGATAACTGTGAATGCCGCCTGTGACACCCCTCAGGCTGGCAGGACAGTGCAGAGCATAAAGTCAGCTGCTCTGCCTGTTCACAGGAGTCACTCAGACGCTTCACCTCTGGCTAAACAGGCGGCAGTCCCCCACCGCACTCCCGACAGCTGGACGTGTGCGCTCACTCGCCATCTAGGAGATAGGAGTTCCCAAGAGGCTGAGAGTCACTCCATGTTAGCCTGCAAGCAAGCCATGCAGCTGCAGCACTGCAACATTGTCACCACTGTTTGCAGAGGGGCCAACAGCGGAGAAGGTGGTGCACAGCAGCCTCAGAACAGATGCATCTGCAGCATGTCCCCCAAGGCAGCAGTGAAAATGGATCTTAACACTAAATGTGATAAGGTACTCTGTTATGGCTCTTACATCCATCATGCCAACTTTGAAGACACGTTCGCTGCCTACTGCCATCCCCAGCCCATCCCAGCCCCCTCCCAGCTGCTGCCGCGCCTGGCAGGTGTAGGGCCAAGCTGCGACATGCAGCGCGCGGCGGCGACTCCTTCAGCGGCTGATCACCTCACCCTGCCTCGGCTCATCTCCTCCGTCAGCGAGACAGGCCTGGACGCCAAACACCTGCTGCGGTGCTGCAACCTCAGCTGCTCTTTGGTGAACTCGCTGCCTCCCGGTCCTGGAATGCAAACCCCAAAACACTTGAGTGGAGGGGAGTGCTGCAGCAGTCCCGCTGGTCAGGCCAGAACCGTGACCCGGGACATGGGGACTATGACGACTCACAAAGAGCTGAGGGATGTTGGAGTGCAGGCAGGAGAGAACGAGAGCGTCACACCTCATGTGTTTCCTCAGATCTGTCTGGCAGAGGACAGCAGGAGTGAGACGTCCTGCAGCCAGACTCCACACACTGACAGTGACAGAGGCAAGAAAGTGGGTGGTGCTCCCAAGTCCCCAGTCAAGGAGGTGAAGTGGGATGCAGAAGGGATGACGTGGGAGGTGTATGGGGCCTCCGTGGACCCCGAGGAGCTGGGTTTGGCCATCCAAAGACACCTGGAGCTGCAGATCAAGGAGACAGCAAGTCATGCAGCAAAGCTGTCGCGCCAGAACACCAACACCTCCCGGCAGAGCGGGAACGCAGCCTGTCAGAAAAAGAGGAGCAGGATAATGCGCTCCATCCGAACCCCGACCTGCTGTGCCGGCACCACCACAGCTGTCGACTAACTGAGCAGCAGACTGATGGACGGGACAGAACCTGAACACTGTGTTCAGTAGCCGCTGTGGCTACTGCTAGCTTCAGCCTCAAATGTACAACAGTACTGCACACCAGAGTCAGCGGAAATGATGTCTCATATTAAAAGATATGTGTTACTATTGTGCAACAAAAGAAAAAGTGCTGAAATGAAATGAAAAACGAATGATAAGCTAACAAACAGATTTATACAGTATCCCTCCTGTGTTGTCTGTGGTTCAGTATTTCAGCAGCTGTCACTGCCAGTGTTCTCAGACAGACGCTCTATACACGTCATTATGCTACTCACAGGACGTCGACATGTGAACAGTGTAAAGCAAGATCAGTCCTGCAATAAACAGCACTCTTGTAAAGCTTATGATGAATGTTTGGGATGAATGAAATGTAAAATATCAATAAAATGACACCTCACTGACTGACTAACCAACACATGACATGACGTGTTTGTCGCTGCATCCACAAATGTTAGTTAAAACTCCACCATGCAAAGAACAAAGATCCAGAAACACTCCTGCCTTCCTGCCAACTCATCTGAGGTGGACTGAGGTGAACTGGAAAATTTCAAAGTGAATTGAGTTTGACATTTCTTTCTCACGCTAATTACAGCAGCATGGCTCAGTAGTAAAAGAGTCCTGGTGCTAAACTGACCACACCTGTCACCCACTGCAAACATTTGGAGCATTGTGAAGTAGAAAAATACAATAAGGAGACCCCGAACTGTTGAGCAGCTTAAATCTTATGTGTTCTTAAAAGAAGAGGTGAAGCAACACAGTGGTAAATTTACCCCCAATTTCATCATCTGCCCCAAATGCTCAAGCAAACGTCATCAAAACATTAAGAGCTCCCGTTGTACGTTCTTAGAAATTAAAATGAATGTTCAGCATTTCAAAGGCATTTGAGTAAAGGGGAAATATAGGCAAACATTTTAAGTTGGGCTTCTCTGAAAATAGGAATGACTTACTGGTCAACTTGTTTCTGTGGTATAGTATAAATCAATAACCTGTGGTTAGACAATTTAAGGGTGACTGTTTTCAGTGAGTTTGAATTGATACAGAAACAAATTATACATGAGATGATTCAGATTTGATTTATTGAAAATTACAGTTTATTTTTTACCTTCAGCATTTCAAACTTTCCTTCACTTCTGTTTTCAACTGAACAGTGTCTGTGAAATATGTAGATATATAGATACATTTTAAAAAATGACAGGTTACTCTTAGGTTACACTCAGTCTATAATGTATTATATATATATATATATATATATATATATATAATATTGAAATGTCACTTGGACACAAGGACACAGGAACAAGCTCTAAGTACAAGCTCAATAGAGGCTGGAGTCTATCACACCAGGCAGGACCGCAGGTGCAGGCTGTGCAAAGATGCCCCTGAGACAATCCAGCACATAACAGCAGGGTGCAAGATGCTAGCAGGCAGGG
>JAUMHL010000007.1:1341570-1371094 GCA_032362345.1 Sandelia bainsii | reverse complement strand
AAGGCTAAGATCCTGTGGGACTTCCAGATACAGACTGACAAACTGGTAATGGCTAACCAACCGGACATAGTAGTGGTCGACGAGCAGAGCAAGAAGGCTGTAGTGATAGATGTAGCAGTGATAGTAACATCAGGAAGAAGGAACACAAGAAGCTCGAGAAATAGCAAGGGCTGAGAGAAGAGCTAGAAAAGATGGGGAAGGTGAAGGTAGCAGTGGTTAGGGTTGTGTGGATCTTGATTTACTCCTGGATAAGTACAAAAGTATTACACCAAAGTACCAAAAGTAAAACTATTCTTTTTGCAGAATGGAAAATTTCACACAAATTAATATAGTATTGGATTAAAATTATTGATTGCTTGGGTTTACTTAAGCTGCAGCTCATTTAAACACTGTTTGAGTTTGTTGTTTGATTAATGAATTATAATTTGAATTACTTTACATACTGCTGAGCAGCATGTGAATTTCACACTGAGGATCAATGATGTCTTGTGATTATACTGTATTTGGTTTCATTAACCACGTTCTGAAAAGTAACAAGTGAGTATAGTCGAAATATAAGTAAATATACGACTTTAGTCTGTTAAATATAGTAAACTGGAAATAATAAAGTAAATAAGTGGAATACTTAAGTAAATGTACTTAGTTAGTGTCCACCACTGGCATGGAAATAGTTTCTAACCCAATGCTGCGCGCGCATCCTCTATTTGTAAACAGGAAATCCGTCTATAAACTAGGGCGGAAGTGGAAGACAAAGGGAGACTCTCGAAGGACCGCTACGACAGCCAAAGACGAAGACACCCGAAGAATGTTTTTAGCCCAGGATTTCTGTTTGACTTTGAATCATTTCATGAAGTTAAGGAACCAGTTTTTGAACTAACTGGACGAGCATCATTGATTACAGGTTATAATCCAGAGGGAACACTGAGACAGAAAGTGAATAAAGATGATTCTTTTATTAAACGAATCAGTGTAAATGACAGATCTGAAAGTAGCACAATCTCAGTGGAAGTTTGCAAATTACATTCAAGTAAAACAGTGTATTAAATTGTATTAAATGTGATCATTTACTCACTGTGTTTTATGGATGGTTGAGCTTGTTGACTTGATAACAACAGTGGCTGTAAATGATTCTAGAAAAAACTTCAGCCCTGATGAGGGTAAATAAATAATTAATTAATAAACAATAAAGTGCATTTACTCAAGTACCATACTTAAGTACAATTTTGAGGTACTTGTATTATATATTACTTTTACTTTTACTCCACTACAAATCAGAGGAAGATATTGTACTCCACTGCATTCATTGTAACCTCATTAGTTACTAGTTACTTTTTTCAGGATTAGATTGTTATAAAAATCATCATATATTTATAAAACACTGATGTATCATTTATGGATTAAACCTCCTGGTTTTGTTCCACAGTCTGTAGCTAACAACATATTTCACAATTTTCAACCTTTGAGAATTTGTCAAATAAATCTGGATTAAACTTCTACATTTATGTTTTCACCAGCATCAAATTCTACACGGATTAAAATACACTGTTTTCTTAGTGGAGTACTTTTACTTTTGTACTTTAAGTAACATTTAGAGGTTCTTAGTTACTTTGGACCTTACAAGCGCTCTTGCTACCTCGGCTGCCTTCGTCCGGCCACGTGACCCAGCCCATGTGCACGTGGTAGCGGTCCTCGGAGAGAAGCACAGAGCTCACGGCAAAATGGCAGCGTCCATGTCCAACGTGGAGGAGATTCGGAGTCGAGTAATCCTGGGTGAATTCGGTGTGAAGAACGTAAGTGTGGATCTGACAGAGGTTCTTTCTCACTGTCACGTTCATTGTTCTCTGAGCTGAGCCGCGTGTGACGTGAACTTACTTTAACGCTTTGACATGAGCCGAGTTTACATCAGTGACATGATCTCTGTGACGATAGAATAATAAAGAATTCAATTTCACAGTGTTATTGTGACAGATCTAACACCAGTGCTGCACAAATACAGTGACGTTCCAGCCTAAGCCAGAATAAGAACTGTCAGCACAGATGATTATTATTATTATTGGTTCATTGATTGATTATTTGCTGTTTTTTAGGTTCATACCACAGACTTCCCTGGAAATTACCCAGGTTATGATGACACCTGGGACATGCAGAAATTTCAGAAGGTAAACATTTGGTCATTTTAGTCATTCTGTGGAGGACAGGCTAAGCTAAGAAGGGTCAAATAGAAATAGTATTTTATAGATTGTGGCCCTAAAGAAACAATGAATTGTACGTGTTCTGAGTGTTTTGTACCAGTGAGTGCATGGCTCCACTCATGTCTTTCTGCAGAACTTCAGAATCGACATAGTGCATCTGGATGAGAGCAGTATGGAGTTTGACATGGTGGGCATCGATGCAGCCATCGCCAACGCCTTCAGAAGGATCTTACTAGCAGAGGTGGGCCTCTCATTCAGCCGTGCTTTGACACCTGTGTCATATGTATAGTTGCTTTTACAACACTCACCTAAATTCTAAAGTTGCTTCCTGAATCATCATATCCCCGAGGTATGGAGCAAGGTTATACTTCTCCAGGACCAGACTGATTCTGACTCCGCCCACCTAGGAGAGTCTTTCATGAAATACCTTCGGAATTTAGGTGTGTTTTGTGAAAATGAGTCTACAGTCACCGTGTAGTGTTGAGAGTTAGCACTGTGACTTGAATGTGTGTGATGCATGAGTGGCACAAGCTGGGTCTAGTGACATATTAAATCCTAATGTGAAGAAGTTGTAAAGTTTGGGACTGTGGGAACTTTCTAAGAGGAGGGAGTCTTGACATTTTCATCTTATTCAAATATATCCTAAGATCTTTTTTGCATTTTTTCTGCTTGTAGGTACCCACCATGGCTATAGAGAAGGTGTTTATCTATAACAACACATCCATTGTCCAGGATGAAGTCCTGGCTCACAGACTGGGCCTCATCCCCATCAAAGCCGACCCTCGATTGTTTGAGTACAGGAACACTGGTAAATTAACACACTAAGGCAGCCGCACGTATGACCAGAGACACAGAATCCAGAGTTACTACAGCATGGTGTAAATGAAGAGGGATTTTCAAGCCCAGAGTTGAACACGTTCTGCTGTGCTTCCTTTGTTCCAGCTGAAGAGTCGGCAGAGGAAGAAGGCTCTGAAATCGACACGATTCAGCTGCAGCTGAAGATCAAATGTAGCAAGAACCCCAGAGCCAGCAAGGACTCGTCTGACCCGCGAGAGCTGTATCTAAACCACATGGGTGGGTTTCGGGTGACAGCACATGAATGATGGGCTGCTGCTGCTGTTGTTTTACACGTAGAGACGTAGAAAGAGAAGCTGTGACCGGGGCATGCAAACATCAGCCACACATTGACGTGATTCTGCTGCCTCTTCTCAGTCTATTCCAGGGACATAAAGTGGGTCCCCATTGGGAACCAGGCAGACGTGTTTGCAGACTCCAGCATCGGACCAGTACATGATGACATCCTGATAGCTCAGCTACGACCAGGACAGGAGCTGGACGTTATCATGCACTGCGTCAAAGGAATTGGTGAGAGCATTTGGTCAAAGAGCAGCCAGTCCAGTGCAGTGCACGAGATACAGATACAAAGATTGATACAGGTTACATACTACATGATAGTTAATCATGCTATCCATCCAGACACAGTAGCACCTTCTTTCTGTGTTTAGGTAAGGACCACGCCAAGTTCTCTCCCGTGGCTACAGCCAGTTACCGCCTCCTCCCAGAGATCACCCTCATGGAGCCGGTGGAGGGAGAGAAGGCCGAGCGCTTGAAACGCTGCTTCTCACGAGGAGTTATCGACCTGGAAGATGTTAAAGGTAACAAAGAGCTCACCTGAGTCTGACACCATGAAACGAACGTAAGAAAATGTTCCGAAAAAGTTGGAACATTGTGTCAAATGACAAATGCAAATCACTGAGCACTGATGAGACCGGTAACAGTTTGTGTAAGTGTCATCATCTCTCCTGTGTCGTCCACCGCAGGGAAAAAAGTGGCCAAAGTAGTGAACAGTCGCCTGGACACATGCAGCAGGGAAGTCCTCCGACATGACGACCTGAAGAATGTGGTGAAGCTCGCGAGAGTGCGAGACCATTTCATTTGTGCGTTCATATGCGTTGTTCATAAATACTGTGCAGTTTTGTTCTTGCTAAGGCTGAAATGAGATGATCCGACATGTTTGAGAAGCTGTTTCATGGATCTCTGTTTCTCACACAGTTACCGTGGAGTCGACCGGCATCCTGCCACCACATGTCCTGGTCACAGAAGCCATCAAAATCCTCATGGCCAAGTGTCAGAGGTTCCTCTGTGAATTGGACTCTGCTGAAACCGTGTGAAATGGTCACCGGGCACGCTCAGTTCCACCACAGAGGATCTGGTGTTGTAATATGCCACAGCCTATCAGGGTTGGATTACTGATAACGTCTCCTGTTGAACGTTGGCTGTGTAGATTAAGAACGGCCCAGAATTTTCAGAAAGCAGATTGTCTCACAGTACGTTTGCTTGTAAGTATGTATATACTGCTACACTAGCACTAGTTTGTTTTGTTTTTGTGTACGACTTCTGATATGTTGAGCTCAGTTTTCTTTGTTGAATTTAATAAAAACATGTCCAGAGTGTACTATGCAATTTGCTGTATGGATTTTTGCTCAGACATTATTACAGGATGACTATAGTATACAGAGTATAGTATTTTAACTGTCAGATGTTATAGTTCATGTTATATATATATTCTTATATGCACAGTGAGAGCCTGTGAAAACCTAATTTGGATTTTTTTCTTTTATTTATTTTTTACAAAAAAAACATTCAATTAAAGTGAATTAGGTCTCTACAAAGTCAAATCTCTAATTTTTCAAAGATCTCAACCTTGTATTGAAAAATCTTTTTCAACTCTTTGCTTTTATGCAAACAAATAACTGGCAAATAGCTCCAAGAATGATGAATGAGATTTCGTAGAACGGTTCTGGGTAGTTGCTGGTTCAGCAGTACAGTAGAGTTTCTAGGCTTTTTCTAGGTGAGATTTTGTAGTGTTTTATACATGACCAACTACAAAATTAACAAGATCATGTTAAAGAACTTCTCAGTCAGCGATGAAAACATCTCACCTGCTAACTCTGTACAGACATGATGGTCTTCAATCAATTACAATGCTTTAATGGATTAACAGGTTTCATGTTGTGAGATCAAATGGAGCAGACAGGTTTTTGTGAAAGAATTAAGCACAAATAAGATTCAAGACTCATGCTTGCCAAGTGACAACACATTTTCTGGAGCTCTTCAGTAGACAAGTGATTACAGATCAATTTTCTAGGATTCAGTTAGCAGCTTTTCACACTGACTTCTGTCAGAGCAGTTTTCAGTGACAGAGCGCTGGATGCTGTTGGGGATAATGGAGCCACCTTGCAGTCAGTCACTGTTCAATAAAATAATTTCTAAATCATTTAGAAGCCATTTCAACGTGTTGTGGGAATAAACCAAATCTATCAAGATGATATTTTTTTCCAAAGCATAGAGAAGCACAAAGAGGGGAAAATACATTGAGTTATACAAGCCAGCGCTCTCATGAGAGGCTTCAGCAAATGAACAAAGAACAATGTGCTGCACAGAAATTTGCATGCTGAGTCAAAACAATCCTCCTTTGTACTAACTCCTGTATTTCTTTCTCCACACTCATTCACTCTGCTACTGTCCCACACGTCTCTCTCTCATGATACCGAGATAAAATAGGAGCAAAAATAGAACTGCATACATGGAATATACTCATACAGTTAATAGTTACTGACTGAGTGTTACCAGTTTCTCACTTTCTGATAACTGTCAAGTTACAAATGAATAAATATTAGTAAGGTGCTCTGTTTAATAAACCATCAGAAAATGTTTGCACATTAAATCAAGGTTTTATTCAATAACAAGTTAATTCTGGTCCAGTAGGTGGGAGATCAAATACCCAATTCCCCAACCTGGACAACATTATTTGTCTTTAATAAATGATTTCTTAACCAGTAATCCATAGGATTCAATTCTTTGTGTTAAGGAAGAGAAAACTGCACATTGTTTCAATGTCTTTCTGGGTAATGCAGTCTAAAGTCAATGATTGTTTTCTCAGCTCTAATTTGAGTGGACAGGAAACAGCTAAAATCTCAAGACTATGGAAGCCCATTTATGGCAGTAGAAGAAAAATGAAAAAATAATGGTAAGTTAAACTTATGAGATAGAACATCCAAATTCTAATCAATTGTAACTTTTATATTATTATTATGGTTCATTATTTTTTACTACTAGCAACTATTATTGCTCTGTTTTGTCTTCTGTGATATACTCTGTTCTGATGTCTTTGATTTGATTTTTCATTCACCTGAATTTCCCCCTTGGGGGATCAATAGTGTTACCTTACCTTATAATTTCATATATAATTATACATAGTAAGTCATAATCTTAACTTATTCTCTCATAATTTAATAAGTCAAATTGTTGACTGTATATCTCATAATTTAAACTTAGTAAGTTTATACTTTTTTATCTTATAGTTTTGACATAGTATCTCATACAAATTTTGACTTACTATCTATTTTTTTTCATCACAATAAACTTTTCTTCTTTCTCTTTTCTTCTAGTGGCAGAAATGAGCTTCCATACAAGATACCCAACATCTGGAAGAGTGGAACTTACACTTGTCAGTAGTGAGGATGCACCAGGGACTATTAACATACTAATATATTCATCGAATATTTTATTTTTCATATATTAGTGAATCTCAAGTTTGCTGAAAGTCACGTTAAACTCTTAGTGAACTGTCATATCTTTTTGCTAACACACCTTCCTCCTCCTGACTTCACTCTCCTGTGGGGGGGAATGGCTCACCAGCTTCCCCCTTTTTAACGTCACTTCCGCCTCCTCCTTAGCAAAGCAAGATGGCGGCCGTCGTAGAGCGAGTTGATGGATGTGTTGGGTCCTTGGACTCAGACGCGGTGTCACCGAGACAGTCTACCCCTCCGCCGGACCAGCCGCACCAGAACAACCCGCTGCTGGGTCTACCCATCGTCGCCATTGAGACTATTCTCAATTTTCTGTCTTACGATGAAATCAGCCTGCTGCGCTCGGTAAGGAGAACAAAAACAAGCCAGCCAGAGGGGGAACAAAGCTAACGATAGCCACATGCACTGCTTATCTCTGGATACTTATTCTGTAAAATGTTGGTAGCTTAGAAATGATTAGAGATAGTGTTTAACTTGAATCCTGTGTTGTGTGTGCGTGCAGCGGTGTGACTGCAGCCGTGAGCCGCGCAGCTCATTGTGCTGTTATCTAATTAGCAGGAAGCTCAGACTGAATACACGACACAGCAGCTGACACAGGGTGAACCGAGCTGTCTCAGCTCCTCTGTGCACAGTCCCCGCACTGCAGACACCGCAGCCTCGGCCTGTTCCCTGTGGGACCGGTCATTTGGCGAGTTTAGCAGGAAATCATTCACCGCTCTGTCTGTACAGTGGCTCTGCTTTTCACTGCAGCTCCTCACGGCTCATATCATACACTCACATGGACTGTGTGTCCGCACTTGTGTTGCCTTGTTGGTAATATTATTGTGGCTGAATTATGCAAAACTTTCAGTCTCAGTCTGTGTTTGTTTTGCATGGGCACATTAACAACAGATTGGCCCCTGGGCTCAGACAGGTAATAGGCCCCTATCTATACAGTACAGCTCCAAAGCTGTTTGTATGTTCACGCCTGGTATTTTACAGCTTAATTTCAACTCTTAACATCATTCATGCTGGAGATGAAGAGAAGATGGTTCAGTTCCAACATAGCCGCTGGCTGTGGGCACACCTGATGCTGTGTTTATAGCCAGTCTGTGGCTTTGATAGTTTCAGCCTGTCTGCTCACTCATTCATACACCAGTCAGTCACAACGCCACCTGATGGGTGTAAATGCTGTGGACGGGGGTCAGGGCAGGCGCTCTGACCAGCCTGCAGCTACGCAGCCGAATAAATGGCAACCTGTGATGCACTGTGTGGTCATTACACCTGTTGATCATGGCCAGCGTTACATTTTTCCCATGCTGACCCCTGTCCACCACTACGTCACAAACACCAGGTCGTGTTAGTGTTGTGGCTGATCGGTGTATGTACAAAGCCAGAGTCTGTTACGATCAGCCTCAGCAGCAGCCAGGATCAGAGGAGTTAGCTTCAGTGCCACGGGTGAGAACACATCTAGACTAACTTAAATTACTGTTCAATCAGAATATGATATGAATGCAGAGTAACAGAAGTTATATGATACGTATCAAGCTATGATTAAAGTTGTGTTCAGTTACTAAACCTGCACCCATCCCTACATCCAGCCACAGTACCAAGTGATATCCTTCCTGTTTTCAAGCGATTTGTAAAGAAACCAAATGTAGGCAAAAACATTGTTGCTGATGTGGCCTTAAAATTAGATGCTAAACTCTTGCAGCTCCACATGAGGTCTCTGTTGCTGCACAAGTACAACACTGCTTTTTTTCCTAATGTGCAGCATGTGAGTCCCTTTTGTTCACCTCTTGTCCATCTCCTCCAGGTGTGTAAGCGCATGGACATGATCTGCCAGCGTGTCCTCAATCAGGGCTTCCTGAAGGTGGAGCGTTACCACAGTCTGTGCCAGAGGCAAGTCAAAGCCCAGCTGCCCAGGTCAGTACCACTCCAGCAGGGAAACGGTGTTCGCTGCTGCTGACGTTTATCCACTCAGACATTGTGACATCACATATAGGTTGCTGAAGGGACGTTTTGAAGTTAGTTTGTGTTTTGCAGTTTGTCAACTGTGCGTCTTGGGGGACCCTAGTGGTTGGTGACAGTATTGCAACCTATTGCATATTTTTTGAATAAATAACCGCAGGTAGATCTTTAGATGCACTAATATATTTATGTCCTTATTAAATATAAATATATAAATATCATAATTATGAGATGACTTTTAAATTTCAATGTGTTTAACATGATTCTCTCAGGACACAGGCTGACAGCAGTTAGTCAAGCCTGGCACTGAGCTGCCCACTTATCTGCACTGGGTGCGTGGGTGTGTGAGCCTGTTCCATCAGATATACATGAGACAGGCAGCTGAAATGCAGCTGGTGTCCGCTCTCCTGTCTCTGAGCTCTTCATTCTCTCACATCAAAAGTGAAGAACCACAACTGTCTGACCGCTAACTTTACATTCCAGATATGCTCACTGCTCAGCAGCCTGTGTGGCTTTATTGTGTCTCTCGAGACTCAGATTCAGTTCCTCAGAAACTAAAGTTATCAGTGAAGCTGTAATGCACAGTTAGAAATGACAGGAAACGCAACCTTTAATCAAAGTTGTCTTTACCAATTGTCTGTAGGCGAGAGTCGGAGAGGAGAAACCACTCGCTGGCCCGTCACGCTGACATCCTGGCTGCCGTGGAGACGCGCCTCTCTCTGCTCAACATGACCTTCATGAAATACGTCGACTCCAACCTCTGCTGCTTCATCCCCGGAAAGGTTAGATCAGTACCAGTGGAAATGTCTTATGAGTACAGCAGCATGCTCACATTAATCAGCCTTCTTAAAAGTCATGATGGGAGAGAACTGTAGTCTATTTTTATTTTGACGTTTTTTTAATCAAGAATTCATCACGTCAGCGTCTCGACATTTTTCTTTTAACCAAATGAGCCTAATTATACAGATCTGACTTTAATGAAATTTTGGAAGGAAGAATGTGGTACCTTTCAGGTCCCAGTGATACATTTTAGTAATTTGTTAAATGTTAATAAAGCCCCAATGTAAAATTTTTACAATAAAATAATAATAATAAGCTTCAAAATCAATTTGATGCTACATCGACTTGTAATAAGGTGAATGGAGTCTCTGCTATTAGCCCAGATCATCTGTTACTACACTAGGAACTACAGAAGGAACAGACTTTGATACAACACCAGCAAAAAAAGCATCAGTCTTGTCTGATGTAAACGTACACGTACCGCTGTTCATCAGCAGGGGGCAAAGCACGACTGGTAATTACAACCGTGGAGTAAAAGGGAATTAGACTCAGTACCTGCAGGTGGAGCCAAATAACAAAAATATCATATCTTGCTCATTTGGGCTTTAAACCAGACATATTAAATAACAGTACTATAACATTTTTCCAGAGTGTACCATCCCTGTTTACTGCACA
This sequence comes from Sandelia bainsii, assembly GCA_032362345.1. Lineage (NCBI taxonomy): Eukaryota > Metazoa > Chordata > Actinopteri > Anabantiformes > Anabantidae > Sandelia > Sandelia bainsii. The sequence continues at coordinate 1,360,905 of JAUMHL010000007.1, read as the reverse complement.
ACACACTCACTCAACACACTTATTTGTTATTCTTTCCAGTGTTTTTGTGATTCTGAATGATGTTCAGGTTTTCCTTCAGCTCTCCACATTAATCCTGTCAGTTACTATAGAAACATCCATCTCTGGCTCAAACACAGGTTGAAGCTGTGTTGGTCTGCATCAGGTTTGTGAATCAAAAGTGGCGTAGTGTTTGACATAGTGACTGACGGACTGACAGACTTTAGCATAACACAGGTTCAGCTGGAGATGTGTCTTGAGTATGAGGAAAGAAGAAGTCTCTTCTTCACTGTGGTTCATTGACATCAGCTCTTTGTTTCTCCACTGTCTGCACTGATTCCCCACTGAGATCACCAGGGGAGCAACCGCTTTCTGTTGTTGTGACCTTCATAACTGTTTCCCGTGTTTTGTCAGGTGATAGATGAGATTTACCGCGTCCTGCGCTATGTGAACTCCACTCGAGCCCCGCAGCGAGCTCATGAGGTTCTGCAGGAGCTGAGGGATATCTCCTCCATGGCCATGGAATACTTTGATGAAAAGATCGTCCCCATCCTGAAGAAGAAGCTGCCGGGGGCCGACCTGTCTGGCCGCCTCATTGGTTCTGCACCAGGTAACACACGTGTTTGCCAGGACATTGTTCAGAGATGAATGTTTAAAAGCCATTACATGTGTAGCGGTTCTGAAACTGAGGCTGAAACCGCGACACACACTTCCTCAGCCTCGTGTCTTGGTTCTGGAAGACAGAACCGTGATCACTTGCCTTTTGTGCACATGATTTACATTTAAACAAAAAAGAGAAAGTAACATTGTGCCTGGTATAGCATTAGCTGTCGTCAGCTGCTGCTCCAGTGCGCTGCGTTCACTGACAATACAGAGTGTAGGTCATCCTTGTTTCTAAAGACTCCATCTCCCAAAAAACAAAAACGACATACGATCCAAACCTTGGCTAAGAGGTCTGATCCAAACCGTGGATTTGGAGAATCATTACACCTCTAATGGCCAAAATATCTGAAAATACAAAATACAAACTCATGATCTCATACCTTGGTCCATCACATTGATTTCAAATCAAATGAAAAGGTGTCCAGGTGAAAATACAATTTCAAAATAAGATGAGCAGCTGGTTGTGGAAGTATTTTCCAATTTTTTTTAATGCCTCCTTTAATATTCATCAACAACATAGAATCATGACATGACACCCCTGGCGTATTGCTATGGGATATCTAATTTTATATCACAAAATTCATGTATATAACAATAAAGTAAGTTGTTATTATTATATGGTGATATATTACATTTTCACAAGACTTTTTACACAATTGTTTCACTGTGTATGAATAAACATAATCAGCAGTCAAAGACTTTTATTAAAGAGGAGTTAGTTTTTTTGGGCTGATGATTCATCCAGTGTGTGTGTGAGAATGAGTGAAACCGTCAGAGTAGAAGAGGCAGGCAGCATCATCTCTCTTTGTCTCTGTAGACAGGAGGGCAGTGTGTATTTGAAAGACGGCACCTTCTCCACTGTTGATGTGTAATTTGAACGACTGGTCATGACTCAGCCTGTCTGTTACTTTCCTCTGGAGGACGCACATATTCACACAATGCACATCAAACAGCAGACTCTCTTTTTTGTCTTCAGTCTCTCTTCCTCCCTACCTGCCACTTATTTAATATTCTCATCACACTTTGCATTCAGTGTCCTCTCCCTGTTTTCTTTCCTGAGCTATTTGCTTGCTTTGTACCTCACTTGTAAGTCGCTTTGGATAAGATGTAAATGTGGTCTGATGTCTAATTCTCAAACAGGATCACACAATGGCCCACACAATGGTGTTGATCTATTCCAGCATGAATTCTGAAGACCTCTGACCTTCTGTCCTGTTCTCTCAGTGGCAGGTCCTTCTACCTCCCTGACCACCATGTCCCTGCTCGCCAAGAACACGCCATCGCGCTCCGAGATGACCAAGGTGCAGCAGCAGGTTAAGGTTAACGGGGCGTCCATGACGGTGCTCCGGAGGGAGATGCAGGAAATTCGCGTCAAGCAGCTGGAGCAGCAGAAGCAGCTGCAGGACCAGGAGCAGAAGCTGCTGGAACAGACCCAGGTGATCGGTGAGCAGAACGCGCGCCTCGCTGAGCTGGAGCACAAGCTCCGCGAACTGATGGACAGTAGTGCCGCAGCCATTGGAGGACCCAGGCCCAGCACGGCTGTCCCCTCCACATCCAGCAGTGCTACCGTGTCTTCCACTGTTGCTGGCACATCCGGTGCTGTGTTGGCAAGCGGCAACGCTGCCGCAGCCTCTCTACAGAGGGAGCCAGAGGGCGAGGGGGGGTCATCTCTCAAACGCACCAGAAAGAGCTCAGACCTTCCACGACAGTCGAAACGGCTGCGCAGCAAGAAATAAGAGACTCTGTGTGTGTCATTTAGTTGAAGTTTTGTTTTTGGTTATGATGTCTGACTGATAGACACCTTATCCCTGATCCCCCGCGTCACCCCGACCCCACAACACTCATCACGTGTAACTGTTAGATGAGTCAGGAGTATGCCCATACGCTTTGCCAGTGTTCTGTAGGCCACTCCCACATACACACACACACACACACACACACACACACACACCATGATGCTAACCCTTCCAGTGGTGTTGGATGTGACAATAGTGTGAAGTGACTCGCTGCTGTCCACTGCTAAAACACTTAGCCCAGAATTGACAGAGTCAGCATCTGATTATCACTTATCACTTACTATTAACGTTCTCTGTTCTTCCTATTATCAACCAAATAGCCCCAGCACCACTGGTTCATACTACAGACGTAAATCTTTAGTCATTTATTAAAACAGCTACTCGCTGTAGTTTTTATCAGCCAGGAGGAAAAAGTGTTTGCTGGGGACTATTTTCAGCAGCGGATTAATCCACGTTTGACGCTCCAGTGAATGCTACTAGTACAGAGACTTAAAAGGGTTCTCAGTCACTTAAAATAAGAGAGTAGGCAGGTGGTTGACCATTTGCAGCTAAGAATACTGTTTATTGAAAGTCACATTAAATTGACTGTAGAGGTTCAGATTAAGGTGTAAATTCAGATTTTGGTTTGCTTAACAGACGCTGTGATTTTACGCAGTTGTTATTTCTGAAATAAAAGCCACAGTGATGTTTTATTTTGGAAATACACACAACTAAATTGATAAGTTAAACTGGACAGTAAACTACAAGGCCAGGACAGTCCTTACACTAGTCCAGCCTAATCAAAGTAGCACATTACTGGTCATCAGTGATCTTTAGTTAGATTCATTTAATTCACACTCGCTTCTTCTCAACTTTGGCTAAGTGCAATAAAAATCCTTTACAAAAGTAATGAGTAATTTATATTCCTTGCTCAGTTCAGTGTAGTCTGATCAGGCCTTGAATCCCCATGAAAAGAAAGGATGTGGTACTGAAGAAGAAAAGTGTTCACGTAGCATTAGTTTGAGTCGCAGCCGTCGACTCTTGCTCTCTGCCTAGCAGAGGGTGTAACGTGGAGGTAGGTGTCGCTTGTAAAAGGATTTTCATTTCCATTGTGCCTCAGCAACCACTGACAGATGTCACTGTCCTCTGATCCTTTTTTCAAATGCAGCAGCAGCGATGAAATCTGTGAGAAAGGTTTATAGCCGGAGGTGGTGTTTCTGCTTCATTATTACATGACTAATCATTGTATGTACTGTTTTACAGCGGAGAAGGAAACTATCCAACTATATCAAGTGGAGAAACAATGTTTGGCGTCTGTCTCTTGAGGATCATAACTGCGTTTTTACATATTTTATTTTATTCACTACAAACTCAATACAGCTGAAGTACACTGAGTGCTGCATGTGCAAGTACATGAACCTTGATTAATATTTTTTCTTAAAAATTCTAAGGTCATCAACCAAGGCTTTTCCCAGAGCTCTCAGCTGCCTCTCAATGCCTTCAGTAGTTGAAGAACAAAGTTAGGTTTATTATTTCCAAGGCGAATCATGTATCATTGAAAAGAGACAAACACATGTATGACCGTAAAGACAAAGTAGAAAAAAAAAAGTATATTTAATGACGTTTATTGCAAAGTTTGTCACTTCATCTCTAGTTTTCCTTGTCTGTGTTTAGCGACATCTACAGAAGTGAATGGTATTTAGTCTAACGGCATGGATAGATGCCACCAGAAGGATACATTTTGACCCTTACATGGTGTCTTTTTTTTTAAAGTTTTTCTGTTGTAGCACCAACTTTGGATGTGAATTTTAAAATCAACCTGTTGTAGTCGGTGTAAGAGAACTGCCAGAACGCCTCACAGGTTTGTAGTGACAGTAGAGGCGATGCTGGAAATGTACTGTACATTTGTACACAACACAGTGGATCAGAGTAAGATGAGTTTCCCCAGCTGTTGTTTTAAGAAGCGTCGTCTTGGCTCCCCTGTGCAGCGGCACTGTTCCCCCCTCTCCATCGTAAAAAACCCGTCTCTTGCCTTCTGAGGCTAGGTTAGCTGTGAGCCCATATTGTGGCTGCACCTTTCTTTGTTTGAAGCTTTTCTGTTCTTTGGATGACCTGAACCACTCATGGCATGAACTTTTGTCAAATAAACTTTGGAAAATGCATTTCACGTCTTGGTGAACACTAGTGTGTATTATGACACTGGGCAACAAAACACAAGAAGATGTAATTTAGTGGCTTAATTTGAGACTGCGTCTCAGTTTAGAAAATTTTACTGTAATCTTCATGTACGTTAAAGTGTAGATTGTGAATTATTTTATGTATGTATACCAAGAAAACTATCTTTTGAGTTGGCCGACTTGGGGCTAACTGTACGGTTTTGTTGCACACATTACTGTTACAAATGTACAAATCAAACTATTAAAACTCAACTTAACTTATCCACATCTCTCTGTGTTTATACCCATTATAAGCTCTGTTTTCCCATCTAATGATCTGCATCTTCAGTCACTTCACTTTATAGGTTGTTTTTTTGGAGCCACATATTTTGTCAATTTGCAGAATTTGTAAATGACAAGCTAAAATTTAAAACAAATATGAAGTTTTCATATTGAAAATTGACAAAAACAATTACCAAACTAAGTTCATGAACAGGTTTTTTTTCAATTCAAAGTAAGTTTGGTTAATTTTTGGAATTTCTGTCAATAAATATTATATTTCGATTAGATTTAGATTTTACTTTTTTACAGTTTCAGATGATAACTTATCAGTTACTTGTCTTTTTTTATCTGAAAAAGTAAAACAAAATCTGAAAGTGTTTATGAAAAGAAAAGCTTTCTTTTTTTTCAAATTCTAAACATTAATCAAACTTATGTATTTTTATACTTTGGTTTTGTTTTGTTTTTTCAGGTTTCAAGATTAGTACTTTAATTTTTCAGTTTCAAATTTTAGCTTTCTATTTATAAGTTTAACATAAATAACAAAACATATGGCCCTTATTTATCTCCATATTTTCCTCCAATTATTTAATTTAGTGCTTTTCAAAAGTTTCTTAGTTAATATTCCACCTGGGGGAAACATTAAACATACATTTCTAGTGATATTAAACTGGAATACATCGCTCTCGCATTGTCAGATCTTAGCCTTTGTTTTGTGTGACATAAAACCAAGTTACACTGATGCAGTTTGGTAGTTTTTAAGTAGTGGGGGGTACTTTTTATCACCTTATTGTTTCACTACACACTAATACTGTTATTACTACAGTTATTACAGCAGTTTGAAGATCTGAAACAGTTTAGTATGAAAAAGAGAAGAAATCAGGAGGGGGTTCAATATTTTTCACAGCACTATACAACCCTGTTTCACAGGTGAAATTCTGTGCTTATTTACACAGCACCCCAACTGTTCAAATTTTATAAAAACCCTGTATTAAAGGCACAATTCATAGATTTACAGCACCCTTCCCACTCAAACATTGTCTGCATTCCTGGTTTAGGTCACGCAGCAAACATTTCCTTCAGGAACAGAGGATGGATGAACGACAGTGCTGCATGTTCATGTTACAGACCTTGTAGCTGTTACAGCACAGTTTTCCTGTTCCCTCAATTTTCCTGCTTCCTGCAAAACAGGATATGTTCCTTTTCCTTTTTTTATGTTCACCAGCTACAGGAGCATTGCTGATGTGTGTGTGAGAGCATGATAAAACTCTTTCATTTGCTACAACACATCAATGATTGCATACATCTCTTGAGGTTACGTGGACCAGACTACCAGTTGCTATAATGAGTTCTGTCCCCCTTCAGTAGTTTTTGTTTTGAGGACACGTACAACATTTTTTGTTTACTTCATAGTAAATTAAGATAAATGTGATAATAATCTCATGTAAAGCTGCAAATTATTGAATCAAAGTGAATGAAACCACTGGGAGTGGGTCCACAGGACAGCACTTTAAGATGTAAATGGTGGAGTGAAATCCTGTTGTTTTCCATGTACTTAGATTGTGCTGGGTGTCACAGTCAGGCTTGATAAACTCTTTGTTGGTGTCTGTGGATATATTCTCACACTGTCACCCTGACGTATGACTGACATGTGCTTTGTAGGTTTACACATGGACATATGTGTAAAAATAATCTACATAAAGATTTATACAGCAACAGCAGTAAAACACTGCACGTTCACATGTGGCAATAGTGTTATAACACCATCCTAATTATCACATTGATGACTCATAATATTTCTCCCTCAAAGTGTTTATAGGCGACACATATAAAAAATGAGAGTAAAGTTACTATATAAAATCATAGGCATGGTGACTGTTTCAAAGTTTCAGTTTGCTTTTCAAGCTTGCATTTCTTTTTACATGCACCAGTGGATTACAGAGGTACTGCAGCTGGCACACATGGCAGCTTTGTCACCTTTGCCTCCTCCTAAAGATAATTTTAAAGTAAAAGTGAAAGCTTAAGCTGTCCTTTAAAAAAAAAAAAAAAACTTTACTCATACATGAGTTGATTATGTGTATTAATATATGTGTTGGTTTATAGACAACAGATATTACATTAGTAGTTAAATGTACTTAACAGAACCTAATGAAGAGAAAAGGACTAAAGAGAGCAAGAACACTAAGCATGTAAATATACACACATACTGTATAATGCTTCTATGCTATGGTAGAAGTAGTTAATAAGTAGCTATGGTAGAAGTAGTTAATTTATAATTAATATTATAAATAAATAAAAGTAGTTAATTAATGAAACTGTGATTAAATGCATTTAAATAACTAAAGTTAAAGTCTTGCTTTACAGAAGCTGTCTGACAGAGCAATAGTAGCAATGTAATACAAAGTATTTTATTATACTTAAACTTCACTATATTTCAAATGCAAATATTGTATTTTTACTCAACTGCACTTATTTGACACCTATAATAATTATTAGTTATTTCTTACAATCCAATTAATGCAAAAAAAGAGTATAATGATAAGATTTAGCAGACACCACAGCAGGGGCTATGTAAAGTCCATCAATAATTACAATACAAAAATAAAATGATTCTGAATATGAGTACTTTACTTTTGGTACTTTTTTTTTTTTTTTGAGCTAATACTTTTGTACTTTACTTAAGTAGGATTTTGAAAGCAGTATTTGAATGCCAGTTTGTGAGTAGTTGCTGCAGCACTGTTCAGAAGGCTGGAGGCCGCTGACACACTGAGGCTGAGCTGTTGTGTAACTCTGCGTGTTCCTGCTGCTGCTGCTGCTGCTGCTGGGAGGAGGAGGAGGAGCCGCACACGAGCGCAGGAGCTGCGTGCGATGTTCGGGCAGGTCGACCGACCAGGCGGTCACGTAGGCTGAGTAGAGAGGAGAAGAGGAGGACCGTCACCGCATAAGCTATTTATTTGTTACCTTATATTTAAACCAGTTTGTGTTTACACACTCGTTTGTCTGAGTACGTCGTTCAAAGTAATACCCAGAAAGATGGGGAACCGGGTGGCTCGTGAGGACTACGAATGGGTGTACACGGACCAGCCGCACGCCGATAGGAGGAAAGAGATTCTGGGTGAGCTACCTTATCATTTAGCAAGTTTTTCATCGCCAACCCCGCAGTTAACTTAGATATAGGTTAACTTAGATATAAAGTAACTAAGTTAACTTGTCTGAGTGGCTAAATCGACGCCATTAACCTTAGTTAAACTTGTAATGGCGTGTAGCGCAGCTGCACATAACGTTAGTTGTCTGGGTTTGCTAAGCTAACGGTTCCACACCCGCCCGTGTCTTTGCCTTCTAGCTAACTCATAACGTTACTGAATGTCTACTTCACACCACTTTCAGCGACTAGCAGCCACTTCCAGGACTGTAAAAGTATAGATAACACTGCGTCCGTATACAGTGTTAAACATATTTGTAGCTAAATGGTTTAATAAAACATAAACGTTTGCAATGCACAGCCACTCCCTGAAATGACATAATGTGAGTGCTGCTCACAGTAACGGTTTAGAAACCACAGCGAAGCATGAGGTTAATCGTAGCACTCTCAAAGTTAGATCATGTGTTAAAATAGGTTTCACTTTGGGTGTTTTGAAGTCAGAATGGTTCATTGCCCCGTCAACAAAATTACCTTTAGCAGATTAATTGCCATCATAAATACTGATTAGTTGCAGCTCTTGTATTGACATTGCCTTTTTTATAATATTCAAGGTAACAAAATTGATATGGGCTTGTGTGACAGATGATTTACATCACAGAAGTTAATGGGCAAAAAATATTGTGGCAACAAAAGGCCTTATTTGTGTCAAAGTTCTCTTGAATGACAATCAGGTGGTCTGGAGTCCTCTAGGGCCAGGAAGTAGTGTTGAAACATTTAGGATGTTTTCTGTGCAGCTTTTCTTTTTCTCTCTTGTGTCTTTTCCTTTCTCATATTTAGTTTTTATTTAAAAATAGAAAATCAACAAAGGCATCATATGTGTGTTATACACAGCTGAGGTAACTCAAATGAGATGCACTGAGAAATGAGAAACCAAAAAGGACACTAACTGATCATAAGTCTATCTTTGTCCTGGCTCATAGATAATTTATACAACTCCTTAGACTGATTCTACTGAGTTATGTTAACATTTGACTGATAACAGAAAAGCAGAGGGTTACAGCACAACTAATTCCCTTCTTAGCAGAAGTTGAGGTCAGTGGCATAAGTCAGTCTTTTCTTTCCAGCATTTGTCAAAGACCAGATCATGTTGCTCCCTGAGTTTTTAAGTGAGGATTTCTCAAAGCAGCCGAATAAATCTCCACACCTCTCTCATCCACTTCTTGTAATTTAGTCGGTTTGGAAGCCTGTATCATAGACCACATAGCTGATCAGTGACCACAGCTAACTGGGCTCATTGAACCAGGTCACTTTAAAGCAGGCTTTAAGATATAATCACAATCTTTCAATTCAGTACCTACAATACTGACCAGTCTTGTGTCTTTTCACTGTTAATATAACAAACACTTCAGTCTGTTACTTAAGTTCTGCCATTGTTAGGTGAGTGAGACCAGATCCACTGATAAAGATCCTCATTGACAGCAGAGCTGTCTCCTGGTTTGCATTATAAATGTGAATACATATTGAATGAAGCCGTATCAAGTGGAACTGTCACATTAGAGATTAGTAAAGCTGATGTTCAGACTTTTTGTTAACATGGTCACAGATCTAATATGTTTTCATTTTAGATTAATCATTCAAATTATTTTAGAGATATTTTAGACAACTTTATATCAGCAAAGTAAAATCACGTAGTATTAGCTTTAGTATGAAAGCTTAGAAGCAGTATTTCTTAATGGAAATACACAGAATCTCTGCAGTATGAATAAAGTACTTTCTTCACCCAGGATCTGTAAAGAAACTTTACAGATCCTGGGTGAAGAAACTACTGAACAATCTATTTTGGCAGACTGACATTTAGCTTCATCTGTGGTCTCTGCTCATGTTTTAGTTATGACTTTCAGTGTATCTGTAGGTTTTTCAGCATATTGAGGCTTCATTGTTGCTTGTAAAGAGCTTAACTGTATACCGTCACATGTCTCAAACCTCCCCCACTGAAGGCCAGCTCAGCCTTGTAAGAGTGGGTGGGGATGGTGATGGGGTTGGAAGTGTAGTGATGACACAGGATATTGCTGAGACTTGTCTTTCTGCTGTAAACTCCCAGTTCTTAGGCTGACAGAACATGTACGTGTAGCCTTAAGGCCTGCTTTGTTTTTCTTTGCATCTTTTTAAAAACGAGTGATTGAGTTTTGAGTTTTGAATGGCTAATCAGATAAAGCAGATTCGTCATGGGCAGAGATTGTTTTTCACTTGTCAGTATTATGTTTCATTGTATTGTATTTGGTCTTTTTTTAACTTGTGATGAATCAAGTGAGCGCACTGTGAGCAGTTAGTACATGTGGCGTATGGACTGAATCCCCTGGTTTGAGAGCAACTAAAACGATAATTTCATTATTAACACAATTGAAATGAAATGAATGAATGTAACTGTCACATCACCATTAAATACAAGAGAACCAGTTCATTTGGCAGCCATACATGCCCACACTATAACACTACCTCCACCATGCTTCACAGATGAGGTGGCATGCTCTGAACAGTTCCTTCCCTTCTTAAATTCCTCTCTTAACAGTTTCTGATCCAAGTTGTCTGATTCCAGGGATGTCCATAGGATTTCTTACACATTTTTGCCAAACTCCCTTCTGTATTTACTGTGAAGTCCTGACTTGATTGTTGGCTTTAATAGAAAAATGGCAGCTGGAGGCCTTTTCTTCACCAGGACATCATCATCCACCGCAGTTGTTTTCTGTGGTTATTTTGATGTTCCTGGACTCACCAGTACATTCTTTGTCTTTTAAGAATTAGTAAACAGTTAGCCACACCTAATATTTCTGAGCTCTCTAATGGCATTTCTGTGATGTTTCAGTCTAATGATAGCTTGCTTCACTCACACTGACAGTTCATTGGACTTTATACTGACAGTTAAAAACAACAGCAGATTTTAACTGTAAATGTCACACTTAAAATTAAGTTGAGATCATTTATCTGTGATCTACTGTGATCTGTGAACTAATTTTTAAATTAACTAAAGAGGAAATAACACACACTTGGCCTTGGAACAGCTGAGCTTCATTTGAAATAATGATGAAGATTGTATGTCACTAAATATATCTTTACTGGCAGCATAAAAGTTATGTAGATTTCCCGTTTTCCAGTAGCTTCAGACTATTCAGGTTATGTCCCGTGTTTGTAGTGTCAAAATGTATCCTGTGCCTCCTCCCCCTCTTCTCCTTCAGCTTGATTTTAATGATAGATTAACTTTAGTCCAGTGTAAAGGTCAGTAATGTGACCATGTTCAGTCAATTGTTAAACACATCAATTGGCTTATCAGTGCTCAGATATTTGCACAGCCAGCCACTGTTAGTACAGCTTGACATGACTTACCATAAATGAAAGTCTTGCTGGATTTCTTCTGGACTGGCTGGTGAATACCTTTGACCAAATGACTGAACATGTGTAATGCTGAGTAATATATACAGTACATATGTTGACGGTCAGGTGCAGGTTGATCATTTTTAACAAAGGTGGATTAGTTAAAGTACATACCAGAAAAAACATCATTGGTTTACATTCAGATTTCTTCTCTGAACATATTTTTTATAGAACAAAAATACAGAAATATCAAAGAAGTAGTGGGATTGTAGGTTCTTTATTGACCTTGGGAATATTAGTTGATAAAACAGCACAACACATATTCCATTCAAGAGATGTTCAAACACACCACACAGTCTGTTAAATTGACACCTGGGTGAACATCTGGGCAAACTCCACACGCTGTGCAACATCATGTCACGATCAAAAGCCACTAAATGGACCTAGAGGTGAGATGGCTTTGCCAACTATCAAAAAGGTGTATTTAATATTGGGCTTAGTAAGGTAAGGTCAAATTGATGAAGAGTGTACAATAAGAAAGTAACAAATATAAGAAGTAAATGTTTATAAAAGTTGTGGTACAAGACAAGGGATATAAAATTACATCAATTAAACTTGAAATGAAGTTTTAAAATCATGTTAGAAAGTTCAGTAGAGGTTAAAGCTCTCTTAAACATATTTACAGCTACTTAGTTTCCTGTCGCTTGACTGTTTAGTGCAGAGAGACTAATTAACATGAGAGTGATGTGGAAGGTATAGGGATAAGGATAATCAGCTTATTGTCATTGATCACATTTACATGTTACAATGAAATTTGACTTCTGCATTTAACCCATCCCCCCTTGGGGGGAGCAGTGGGCAGCCACAGGCGGCCCGGCGCTGAGTGTCTTGCTCAAGGACACACCTGGTATGGGGGGATGGGCTGGGGTCTGGGCTGGGATTCAATCCTGCCACCTTCTGCATCCCAGTCCGATGCTTATCCCATTGAGCTACCAGGCCGCAGGTATGTGGGAAGTCCACTGTTTACTCACGATTTCTGAGTCGTGTCAGCTTCCACCGTGACTTGCATCACTGAACAAACACACCAGCTCACAGTTTGCATGGTTTGACCAGCAGATCAGAACAGCAAAGTCTTGTTCTCAGAGATAAAACATGGCTGCTGGAGATGATTGATAGACTTTTGGTATTTGACGAATCAAGCCTGAACCAGTGACCTGATGTGTGATGTGAAACTAGGGTTAGTCTCTATTTACAATATAACACATCTGCCTCCTTTAAATGTTAAAACTAAGTATATGCCAACACTGGGCTTGTAGAAATTTGCACTGGCTTGTATAATTTTACTCGATGAGTGAAGTGGTTTACTGCTCTATCTGATGACACCTCAACATGTGGGAGAGGCCTGGAGCTTCTATATAATGTGTTAACAGCCTATTGTATCTGAAAGCTGTCATCAAAAGCAATTGGGTTTCCATTTCACAGTGAACACAGCAGCATTCTTCTTCCACAAATGTTTATTTCAGTATATGTGTATGTATTCACTGAGACTCTTGTTTTTCCTCTTCAGCCAAATATCCAGAAATCAAGTCGCTGATGGGCCCTGACCTGAGGCTGAAATGGATTGTGTGCATGATGGTGGGGATACAGTTTTTAGCTTTCTACCTTGTCAAAGACTTGGACTGGAAATGGGTTTTATTTTGGACTTACGCTTTTGGCAGCTGTATCAACCACTCAATGACCCTTGCTATTCATGAGATCTCCCACAACACAGCCTTCGGGAACAACAAGGCCACAAAGAACCGCTATTTTGCCATGTTTGCCAACCTGCCCATTGGCCTGCCCTATTCTGCCTCCTTCAAACGCTATCATCTGGACCACCACCGCTACTTGGGCGGAGACGGTATAGATGTAGACATCCCCACTGATTTTGAAGGCTGGTTCTTCTGTACACGCTTCCGAAAATTCATCTGGATTATTCTGCAGCCGCTGTTCTATGCTATTCGGCCTCTCTGCATTAACCCCAAACCCATCAGTCAGCTGGAGGTGATCAACTTGGCCTGCCAGCTCACCTTCAACGTCCTGCTCTACTGGCTATGGGGGGCCAAGCCTGTGGTGTACATGCTGGCTGGCTCCATGCTGGGGATGGGCTTACACCCCATCTCTGGTCACTTCATAGCTGAGCACTACATGTTCCTCAAGGGCCACGAGACCTACTCCTACTATGGCTCCCTCAACCTGCTCACCTTCAATGTGGGCTACCACAACGAGCACCATGACTTCCCGAGCATCCCAGGACGCAGGCTGCCCATGGTTAGTACAGCTGGGTTTGTTTTTCAGCCACACCACTGTCACAGATTAAATACCGGTACAGTGAAATGTTAGCAGTTCCAGCGTTCTAGCTCTCTGCCAGTACTAATCTCTGCTAAGTTCTCTGTCTTGATGTTATTACAGACATGTCAGAACTAAATGCAGTCTGTCAGCCCATGGTCTCACCTCTTCTGTGACATTTAGAGTGACATTTAGCTTGTGATGGGAAATGTTTTTTTTTTCTCAATAAACCTATTGAATAAAGAACAATATTATATTGTTTAAAAAAAACGAATCTACTAACCTTAACAAACAGCGCAAGTCACACAACATATTGCTAAAAAAGACTGTAATGACTTTTAGTTATTAGCGATGTTAGAAATTTCAGTGGGATTCTGAATGCCTTTTTCTTTCTTTGCAAATTCAGTTTCACTTTGGCTCCCTATATTCTTTATACTAAAGGTTGGCATGCTAAATGTGTATAAGTTTTAGTTTTACATTCTTACCTCCATAGATTAGAAAGGAATTGATTTGAATAATGAGCATAATAATGAGTGAAATCAAACCCAGGCACAGCCATGGCTAAGATGCTGATAATGAGAGCAGAAAAGTGTAATTGCCAACAGTAAAGATAACAGATTTTATAACCGCCATAAATGACAAATAAACTGTAAACGCATCACCTGCGTGTTCATATTGGAAAAAGGCCATAAAAGGGTTCTGTAATTTCGACCCAAGACCAAAGACCAGACTAAAACAGCACATACGCAGTGTTTATTTATGTGTATGTGGTTATGCTTTATCTTAAGGGTCAGTCATTTTCTGGTCCTCATCTCGCTTTTCCCACAACACGTTTCACTACACATCAAGGAGATTAGGACCAAGTTTCAGACCTGTGAGATAAAGTGTTTTCTATTATTTCCTATTTAAAGCCTTTAAACACACACATACTCAAATCAAACTACTACTGGATGTTTTTAAAAATTAGTTTGCTATCCACAGGCTTTATGAGATGTGCATCCACAGTTAGTCCCATCAGTCATAAGACGGTCACAGCCACGTCAGCAGCACTCCACTCTGCTGTTTCACGTGTGCAGAGACAAAAGTGTAACTTCAAAATGACCAGTATGTTTCAAACACCAAAGCATTGTTCATCATGCTGTTTTTGTTGTTGTTGTTGGTTTCCAGGTGAAGAAAATAGCAGCGGAGTATTATGAAGACCTGCCTCAGTACACGTCATGGGTGAGGGTCCTGTATGACTTCATCATGGATGATACACTGAGCCCGTACTCTCGAATCAAGAGAAAGCTGAAGGGAGATGTCAAACAGGAGTAACGTCATCGAAAGCTCTGCTGGAGCAAAGCTGCAGCAGAGCTCACCATCCTATAAGCTTAACAGCTTCTGCAGATTAACACATGAAATAAGGGTGGAGATTATGGACATGAGTCTTAAGGTGTGTTCACTCCACAGAAAGAAAGGTTTTTGATGTGATGATATGTAGCGGGTGGGACTGGCTGCACAAAGACTTTAGCTTAGATCAAACAAATAGTTAAATTCAACATAGACCTTCAGTTCACGATCGATTCTGAAGGTCTCATTAAGGATGGCTGGGTTTTGTCCATTTGTCATGTGTGTCTGAGGTGATGCACAGTCGGGCTGTTTTCACCATCCAACCATGTTACCACACTGATCAACAGTGACTAGAATAAGTGGAAGACCCCACTTCTCAAACACTTAACCTGGAGCTGCAATGCCCACTGGAGACTCAGACTTGCCAAAACCAGAATGTGATGCAACATAACCAGTGGACATCAGGGATTTTCTATATCCATAAGCTTACTTAGCATGCTAACATGCTAAGTAACATGTACTTAGCATCTTAGCATGTTCTTAGCATTGTGCACAGAGTAAACGTTATAGCTGCTGAAAATGACTGTAAGAAAATCAATTTGCTGATGATAACACATCATTAAAATAATTCAAACCCATCAGAGATGCAGCCTGTGAGATCAAAACTTTTCTTTTTATCAGAGCATTTTAATAAACTGTGCTTCTCTCAGCCTCTCTGCGATGCCTGGTCTAAAAGGTTCAGTCGGGTTCATCAGAAAACCAAAAAGGTCCTTTTATCAGAAACCTGCGATGTAGCAAAGATGGTTCCTCAAGGTGGCTCTGGGTAGTCTGGGTGTCAGTAGCTCTTGCTATAATTAGCAGAGGACGACTGGCCGAACTATAGGACAAGATGTTTTTGTGCAGCCAACCCCCAGAAATGATCACTAAGGTAGCTACACAGCAGAACAACAACAAACCCACACTGGTGTATGATTGAGTGCCTAGATTCCCTCCTCCATTTTGGACTCAACAGTTGAGGGGTGACAACATGAAAACAGCTTTGTGATTGGTCAACAGTGTGTGTGACGTGAAATATCATGTGTCCTCAATTTATGAGGAGGATTGAGTTTCAGATATTAGGTTTTTTAACATTTTAACACTTGAACACACCATATTATACAACCTGTCACTTTTAACACTTTGGAGAAGAGGCTATTTGAGGTTGTGTTAAATGAGAAATCAAAGTGTGTTACTTATCAGTGCCTCAGACCTTCAACTAATTCACTTTGATGACAAATTACATGTGTTGAATTTAAAGTTTCTTACGATCAGTTTGCTTTATTGTTTAGGTTTTTTTCTGTGCTTGCTTCAGCTTTAAGTTGAAAAGACAGGGCTGTAGCTACACCTGCAGTCATGACCTCTGTGTTTAATGTTTAGAATTAGGAGGAGCTAAATTGTCCATGGTGTTGAACTGGCTTTTCCCACTGGTTTTATATTAAATGTATTTAACTTTGCTCCAAAGCCAATAAAATAAAGAAATGATTAAAATAAGTCACCATTTCCCACTCCAGGCGTTATTGGAGGCTGTGTGAAGGAGATCAGGATTGAATTACATGGAGGAACAAAGTTTCAGCTGTCCACTCAGGCTGATGAAGTCATTGTCCATTTTTTTTTAGCATCTGTCACAGTACTTTAGTTAAAATTTCCAGTTTTGTGTGAGTACTTCTCAAGGTCTTGAGCTGAGATCATATATTTCTTCGTTTCAAATTCAGGTGTTTTTTTTACTCTTAAAGCTTGTCATTGAGAATAAACCTTATCTAACCCAGATCTGTGATATGAAGCCATTGAGAAGTGGTGTTTCTTTCTTTTTCCAGAACAATAGTACATTTTTTTCCATGAATAATAACAGAATGTTACTAAGTAAGCTGGAGTTTAGTTCAGCTCTCAGATGTTCAGCATGATGTTGATCTGAAAGTATCTGATTAAAGATGAAATATTTGGTCTCAGTGCTGAGTTTACTGCAGTGACTTGTTCTGGCAAATAGACCAAGGACAAAGCTCTGACCCTATTATTAACAAGCTCTTCCATGCATGTAGCTACCAGTATTTAGGTTTTTCATAACTGTGGAAGTGTATTGTGAAGTCCATCAAAATAATTCCATATGAAGAGTACAAGCTCTTTAAAAAAGGGTTTTGGAATATGTGGTTTGTGTGTTGCTCAACACACATGTTCCAAGTACAAGTAGGAGATTAATAACAAACCATCACCTATGTGGTTGAGTTACTGTTTAGTGAAACCAAGTGGAAATCCAAATATGAAAAAAAGTTATTTCATTTCCATAACACAGTCTATCACCCTCTTGATTGTTTTGGGTGATACAATCTTCAAATGCACGGTTCCTGTTCATGCTGAGGGCCACTGCCCGTGGGGAAGTAATTGTTGTTTCAACAGCACAACGATGACGAGTCTTTCAGGCTGTGTAAACTGGTTCCAGAGCAGTGGGATGATGGATAGTTGTAACAACTTGCTCTCTGTCATGGCTGCAATATAACTCTTGCATACTTAATAGGGCTACAGCTATCAGTAGTTTACTGACTCGGTGAGGTCACAGAGCCCAGATAACAGAACAGTAGCTGATCATTTTGGTTTTACTCAAACCAAAATGATCTGTATATAAACCCACTCACTATTTTATTCGTAACCCCAGTCTTGCCCCGACATGTGGCATTGAAACTGAATGTGTCATTTTGTTCCTCAAAACCCTCTTTTGTTTGACCAACAATTGAATTTACATCACATCACAAAAACTGTAAAGGAGGTGGCGTTCAACTAATTTATATGAACCAGGCTTTCCCTGGAAACACAGTTTAATAGTGTATAAAAAAGACCTCCATAGTGCTAAAACAACATACACTGCTCAGAAAAGTTAAAGAAACACTTTTTAATCAGAGTATAGTGTCAGGTCAGTTAAACTTCTGGGATATTGATCTGGTCAGTTAAGTAGCAGAGGGGGTTTGTTAATCAGTGTCAGCTGTTTTGGTGTTAAGGAAATTAACAACAGGTGCACTAAAGGGGCAACAATGAGACAACATCAAAAACAGGAATGGTTTTGCAGATGGAGGCCACAGACATTTTCTCCCCTCTTCTTCTTTTTTTTTTTTTTAACTTCTTTTCAGTAGTTTTGCATTTGACTAGGGTCAGTGTCACTACTGGTAGCATGAGGCGATACCTGGACCCTACAGAGGTTGTATGGAGAGTTCAACTCCATGTGGGCCCTGTGCTCACTGCCCGGCACCGTGGCGCTCGACTGGCATTTGCCAGAGAACACCAGAATTGGCAGTTCCGGCACTGGCGCCCTGTGCTTTTCACAGATGAGAACAGGTTCACTCTGAGCTCCCAGGATCTGGGAGGAGATACCATCCGTCATCTCATAAGGAGCATGACCGACATTGTCAGGCGTGTATATAAGCATGTGGGGCCCACACAAACTACTGAGTACCATTTAGAGTTGCTGCAGTGACATTTCAGCAAATTGGACTAGCCTGCCACATCAGTTTTAATTTCTTGGTGACTTTGAATTCAGCCCTCTGTAGGTTGATAATTTTCATTTTCATCAAATGATGTGGCATCCTTTTGTTCCTTACACATTACCCATTCCATATCAGTATGGATATCCAGCATTTTTTTTCAATTGAGATATGTTTTCACAGTGTTCCTTTAAGTTTTTTGAGCAGTGTATTATTCATCATGAAAAGGCAAATAAGAACAACCCCAGGTTTCTTTTCAGCACTGTAGCCAGGCTGACAGAGTCACAGCTCTGTTAAGCTTAATATTCTCTTAAAACTCAGCAGCCATGACTCATAACTTTTCTCATAAGTTTCTTTACAATTAAAATCATAACTATTAGAGAAAAAAAAGATCAGATGCTCCCTGCAACTGGCACGGATGGATCCTTATGTACAATAGACCGATATTCAATCTGCCCTTTATTTCTAAAATCCTTGAAAAAGTAGTTCCAAAGTAATTATAGGACCACATGTGCAGGAATAACATGTATGAAGATTTCCAGTCAGGAAGTACATCATACACATCATAGTTCAATGATCTTCTATTAGCTTCAGCCAATGGACTTGTTTCTATACTCGTCTTGGGAGATCTTAGTGTTGCATTTGACACTGTGGATCACATTTTATTCATGAACAACTGCTTTCTTTCACCTGAGGAACATCTCTAAAATTAGAAGCATCCTGTCTCAAAGTGATGCTGAGAAACTAGTCCATGCATTTGTTACTTCTAGACTGGACTACTGTAATTCATT
>JAUMHL010000007.1:1315047-1328340 GCA_032362345.1 Sandelia bainsii | reverse complement strand
CACTGTAAAGTGCCTTGAGAGGACTTGTGTTGTGATTTGGCGCTATATAAATAAAGTTGAATTGAATTGAATTGAATTCCAATCACTACAGGCTTCCATTAGTGCTTCAGGTGTAACTGAGCCCTCACATACAATTTATTTCTCTTGTTACTGGAAATTTCCTTTTCTAAACGCCGGAAAAAAACGCCTGTATGCTTTTTTAACATAACTTGGTGTATATTCAAGTTGGATTAATGTTAATGGTAATACTCAAGATACTTTGATTGCAAATGACACATTAGCAGTGAAAAAGCTCTTCATTCATAAAGAAAGAGAAGATCAACTAAAACATTTCACTGACCTATAGACAATTTCACTTTAATTGAGCAGTTGTAGATGATTCACAACAAAATCATTTCAAGGCACTGCACATAATAAGAGAAAATAGATTTTTATAGAGAAAAATCCAACAATTAAATTTAGTTTAGTTTATTTATATGAACTAAACCTCCAGCAGAATGAGGGTCACGGTGGGCGGTCATCTGCCTCAACCGGTTAGGGTGAGTGGAAGGGGAGAGAACAAACGAAAACAAAAGAACAGCAACATCAGGCTGCAGACAAGAAACACTGTGCAGGTTAGTAGGGCCAGTAACTGCACACTGGAAACATTCAGCTCTGAGGCCAGAGATGTGTGAATAGAGAGTAGAAAGGTACAGAGAGAGGGTTCAGAGATGAAGATGCACAGCTTCAAGAGAAGGCTCAAAGTTAATGACATCCAATGTCAATCCCTTGCTTTGGTGTCCAGTAAAAGCCAGAGCTCACCAGCCCTTAGAACTAATCAGTTCCTCAGCCATGTTGCAGGCTATGGTAAATTCCGTGATACATGCTGAATAAATTTGTTTTTGTGTATTTGGATCACTTTATGATCTTCAAAAAATAAAAACCCATGAGGATGTACATCAAATCTGGGTTGTTGTCCAGAGACTCCCTGTTTGTAAAAACTGAGAAATGTGAATTTCATGCTGCCACAGTTTTCTTCGATGGATCGACTGCCCCTAAACTCATACAAACCTTTGCAATGATTTTTGGGCTGTGGAATTTCAACCACAGGTTTTAAGCAGGTATAGCTCCATTGCTGCTCCTCTCAGTACCCTGACGTCACTGCCTGTGTGTTTACACTTGTTTTTTTGAAGCAGTCAAAGCATTTTTAGTACTGAAGAAGAGATTCATGTCCCATTCTCACAATTCTTAACCCGACCCAGCAGTTGATTGTGGAAGTGAATGCACAAGATTTTGGAGCTGTCCTCTGACCTCCTCATTCCTAGTCTTGTGTATCCCTGGATCGTGTCATCATACAGTAGTGCTTACTACTGCTGATGGCTCCTCAAGACTTGTTCACTTCATACCTGTACCCAAGTTACCTACGACCAAAGACAGAGCAGCTTCTTTAAAATCTAAGTGACCGATGGAAAGCCTGAAACAGCAAACAATTAGTCTAAAAAATCTAAATAAATATCTATTTCTTATTTGCCACTTTATTGTAAACTGTCACCACAACCTTATTTAAGGACTGAGAAAACCTAAAAATTGAGCAGACACTCTCAAGGCGACAAACCACTAACTGTATTTATTCATACCCGGTTTTGAGGAAAACCTGTGAACTCATTTACATTTATTGTCTTGGATATTATTGCTCTGTAAAGTGGAAACACCCATGCAGATCATGCTGTGTTTAAACTGAAATGTTTTGTTAAATCATCATCAGATGATTCAGATATGTTTTGTTAATCGTATAATTATCGTGTTCCTGTCCAGCCCTGCCGCTCCCTTCTGCAGCTTTGGTACAGCTCTGTTTTACTCTCCTTACACACTCTGCGCAACCCTTTGTTGTTATGAAATTACAATAAGTGAGAATGCAACGCAACTTATTGATCAAGTAGAAATCCTTGGTTAGAAGGGAGAGAATCGCTTAAAAAGTTGTACAACCTAAAATCTATATTTAGTTGTAGAGAAAATTTCATTCATAACATATTTGAAAAAAGGTTGCACACTCTAGCTTTCAATTCAGATTTACCTTTATTAATCATTATTATCATTGCTGTTGAGCGTATTGCATTTGAACCATTGTAATATTTTTACTATATTGTGAATATTGTTAGATACAAATATTATACTTGTCTGTTTAATACTGATATTCAAATATTCAACACTGATATTCAAATAGAATGTTTCAATAGCTTCCATGTCATACGACCATATTTATGTACAGTATGTGACCTATTGACTCCAAATTATTATGCCTGATGAAGAATGAAGAGTAATATCTGCACTAAATGAGCACAGAAACATAGAATTTCAGTAGGAAGTAGTCTTGAGAAAGTATTCGGCACAATTTAAAAGGATCAAGTGGTTTCGCGTCTCTACCGCTGCAGTCCAGTAGGTGGCGGTAACGTTGTTGTAAACTGTTTGGACAATCCCCCAATAAATCCAAAGAAGCAGAGGAAGTAAAACGTGGATCAGCTGAGCTGGCTGATGTCAAAAACCTAAATCATAGTACGTGATTTTTGAAGCTAACACAGTCACCAGGGATGGAGAATGATATTCTCGTGTCTCTTGAAGATTTAGGGTAAGTTAAGAAACGTAACGTGTCTGAACAGTACGTACAGTAAGCTAACGTTAGCGTTTTAGCCAGCGCAGTTCAGTGTAGCATGTTGTAGCTGGAACTGCTGTAGCTAACGTCAGTGTGATGCTGATGCAGTTCTTACAGCTATTTCTGTGCAGCACACTTTTCTAACGTCGTGTGTGTGTGACTGTGTTAATGGACTGATTTAGGAGCTTGTGCCAAAAAACTGCGCCAGCAGAAGCTGTTTCCGTTATGATTGATTTGAGGAAAGCTCACATTCATATAGTTCTTCATGCTAACCTCAATTCTAGCCTCTTAAAAAAAAAAGAGAGACAGTTTATTCTCTTAACATCCCTCTGTTAATTATACACTGAAATATACAGTAGCTTCTTATGAGGAAATAGGGCTCAGAGCCTGTTTCTTCGCTGTTAGTCGACAGCAACTTATCTGGAACAGCCCTGGTTTTCTGTGATTTTAATCACATATGCTCATTTTTCAAATTAAAGTTTTAAAAAAGTTATGAGAATAGAACTATCTCTCTCTCTCTCTCTCTCTCTCTCTCTCTCTCTCTCTCTCTCTCTCTCTCTCTCTCTCTCTATCTCTATCTATCTATCTATCTATCTATTTGAGTCTCTCTCTCCTGGACATTAGACTGTGGTACCGTCTGCCAGAGTTCAGCAGGCGGAACACACTGTTAGCAGGGTGTGAGCAGTCTCTAATAACTTGTATTGCTCTTGAGCTGCATCATTTTGTGAAAATGTCCAGCATGGAGGGCAGAGCTGATCTGGTACAGCTTTCAGCCGCCCTGATCATGCTCGTGAAGAGATACAATGAAATCAAAACCTTTTTTCTTCATTCAGCTCCTGAACTGTGCCTGACATTAACAAACAAATCACATACAGGACTGGTGCAGAGTTTATCTATATTTATGTCTAAATGACTCACATTTTCTCACGGAAAGGTGCAGGGATAGTGCACAGTAAATATGTCTCCCATGAATTTTAAAGAAGATAAAAGTTTGCTTTTTTGCTTTCAGTGATAAGGTGTTTTAGTAAAATGATACGTCTCATCTCTAATCACAAGTTAAAACACAAACTGTTTTAAGTATAACTGATGTTAATGTCATCCAGTAAATACATTTTCAATTCTGTGATGTATGAAATGCTTATGTGTAGAAATATTTCCCATTCAGGAGGATAAAGTTCAAAGTAATCAAAGGGCACTTCCATTTAGATCTGCATAGATCTTACCAGTAACGCTATATTGAGTTAAAAAGGAAATCTGTAAAACTTTCGGTTCAGACAACTGAGCCACACCCTGACTTTGCTGTGTCCATACCTAACCTACCCCCATGGTCGCTGCCTTAGTGTATTGATAAGGGATGTAAAGAGTTGGGGGCTGAGATTGTCTTATGTGTGTGTTAAATAAACTATGTGTGCATGTGTTACTGCAGGTACCAAGGCCCTCTGTTAGAGGAAGGAGCTCTGGATTCTGCTGTGAGCGGAGGAGCAGCTTCACCTGAGTTCACTAAGCTCTGTGCCTGGATTGTCTCCGAGCTTAGACTCTACTGTAAGCTGGAGGAGAATGTCCACGCCACTAACTGTAAGACATTTTCCATTAATACTTAGTAGAGCTGCCGCTGGTGGACATTTCATAGAAGGTTTTGAATAGTGGCAGTAGAGGTGCACAGAAAATAATTTACTAGTACCATGTCTTTTTCTTGCTAACAGATAACTGTGATATAAAATATAATTATTTATGTTATGGATTTAGTCTTTAGATAAGTAAGTCATTTGGTTAGATTGCTAAGCCTATAACTATTGTCAGAATTGGTTAAAATCTACATTTGGACATTTTCAATCCTTGCTGTTGCAAATTCTACAGTGAAGGTTTTTCTTTGTCAGGTTCCTGCAAACATAACCAACAATCTTTTTTTTTTACTTAGACCGGGTATATGTGAGATCTACATCAAGATTATTTGTCTGTTTTGTGACATCATGTCGCATGTTTGTCCTTCACCAATCTCAGGTCCAAGTGAGGCAGAGAGCTTCCAGCTGGAGATGAGTGGTCTGCTGTCAGAGCTGGCCTGTCCTTACTCTGGCCTCACCAGTGGAGACATCACGCAGAGGCTCCTCAACAGGACAGACTGTCTGCTACTCCTCAGTATGATTACATCACTTTTTTGAACCTCTCTGTTTTTTTAAGCAAACCAGAATTACTGCATAGACCTGACCTGTGCACTGAAAGGTTCGAGTGTGTCGCACTTTTTGTATTGTAACACACCCACCTGTGATCAAGAATGGCACAGACATACTAGATATTGTGAAGTGCTGTGCTGTGTCCACTAGGTGGCAGCGTCAGCAGCCTGTGTGCTGTCTGCACCTTCACATCATGTGGTGATTATTCTGTTAGAAGTGAGGTATTTTGGGAAATCACCAAAACTACATGTATTTCTAAGAATGGTAAAGGACAGTTGTTATAAAGTACCAGGAGAGGGAGATGGAGATGGGTATGTAGCACAGTCTGTACATAGTCAAACTACCTGTATAGGTGTGCCATGGGTGTGTAGGAGCTTTATAAGCCCCACATCTCTGTCATAGTTTTCTTTTGTATAGTTTATTTAGCTAAGGTGTGAAGTTTTGCTGTTGCTTTGAACTGGGTAGGCCATCTTTGCTGCTTTAGTTTAGCTACTTGCTTCTCAGACCTGAGAGCCTCCAACACTTCATATCAATGTTCACATTAAACTTCTGCTCTACAACATTGTTGAATTAAATTAAGGTTAGGTCAGTTTAAATGTATTTATTACATTATCACATCCTCTCTGGGGCTGAACAGCAGGCTCACGTGACTGTACTTACATCATGAAGTTTGGTGACCTCGATTAATTCCCGGTTTAGATTATTTAATTACTGACAACACATCAGCGAGCAGGGTGGTTAAAGTATTAGTCTTTTTAAAGCACAGGTGCTAAATCCATTGATGATGGCGCTGTTCCTTTTATTGTTCTGGTGATATGGAAAGCAGCAATCTGAATCACAAATGAGTTTATTGTGACGATATTCAAATTGGGGAAAACAGAAAAGACGACGACACCCAGACAGTCATAAATAGACTGACAGTGGTCATAAATATAGACGGTGTAGTATGCTTTGAGATTCACAAGACAAATGTAGCAGAGGAGCAACACAACAAGAGCAGCATCAATATGGAGCAGTGATGATGACCAGAGTCAGTGTCAGTCAGGGATGCTGTCACTTTTTTAAGTCAGTAGCAGGTCGGAAGAAACTTATCTGGTGGTGAATGGTTTTGGTCGTGATGGAGCGCAGCCTTTTACCAGAGGGGATGCAGGATGAACTTCAGCTGCCTCAGGAAGGACATTCTTTACTGCGGTAAAGGAGGTCATAGATGATTGTGGTGCCCAGGACCAGCATTTGTTATTTTCTCCAAATATGCTCTTATAAATTTCCACATAGTCCTGACATGGCTTTAAATATGAAATACTTTCTGTAACCAGCCTTTCTGATATCTGAGCTGGAGGCGTCGAGGATGATCCTGGTTAACAAGCCTCAGAAAAAAGCCCAGGAGTCAGGCAGCCCCATGTTCCAGGAGCTGAAGGGCATCTGCATGGCGCTGGGCATGTCCAAACCTCCTGCCAACATCACCATGTTCCAGTTCTTCAGTGGAATTGAGAAGAAGGTCAGTTGAACTGGTCACAGACGGCTTGTTTGCAGTTAATAACAACATAACATCTTTATTTCACGCTGACTATTCTCAGTTCCTGACAACAAATAGTGAAAAACACAAACCCACATTTTTTTAGTAATCACAGGTGTAGCTGTGACCTTTTTGTGCCATGATGTAAGAAATGTAATTGCACACAATCCTGGCATTGTCGCTGTGGTTTAATAAACTGTATCTCTCAATGTTGCTTAGCTGAAAGAAGCCATCAGTCGTGTTCCACCAAATCATGTAGGAGAGCCTCTGATGAAGAAAAGCCTGGGACCTGTGCACTTGGTAAATACTGAAACATTATGAAGAAATCCATGAAATTAATAGGTAACACTCAATCACTTAATGACTCTTTTCTTTTCTTTTGTTTGTTTCCTTGTTTTGCCAGGAAAAGATTGAAGCTATAAACCAAGCTCTGGGGAATGAGTACGAAGTGAGAAGGAAGTTGTTGTTGAAGCGTCTCGATGTGACGGTGCAGTCTTTTGGTTGGTCTGACAGAGCTAAGGTACTTACTGTAAAAATGTGCAGTTCTGTGATGAAACACAATGCGTACACTCATGGCCACTTTATTAGGTACACAATCTAAAGTACAGCAGCTCTGCCATTCTACTTTTACAAAGTTAAATTTCTCAATTCTGTTAAGGTCAGAAAGGTGATAGTTCTACTCTATGTTTATTATTAAGGTCATAGTGTGTGGTGGAGTTCTCTGGAGTGCATATTAGGATCATGATAGTCTGACCAGTGTCAACAGTCCAGCAGGCAGTAAACCCAACAGTATTCTGTGTTTCCCTAATTTTCTGAGTGTTGAGTGAATCAATCCTTTTGCACGTCTTGTTACAGACACATGCTGAAAAGTTGTCTAAAGTTTACCAGCCCCTGCGCTCAGCCCTGTGCACCAAAAGTAAAATCTCAGTTGCTCATCTTTTGGCTGCTCGACAAGACTTCTCCAAGATTCTACGCACAAGCAGCGGAAAAATAAGAGAAAAGACGGCCTGTGCCATTAACAAGGTGGGTAGACTTACAAGCATGTGTAAGTTTTGTTCAACGGCAGGATTGTGTCTTGTTTTATGGCCATTATCAGGTTCAGCCAACAGAAACTTAATCTCATACATTAAGACAACTAGCTTAGCGAGCTTCCTCTTTAACCTTCTAGCTTTAATCTCTGTCCTTTTCTCAGGTTCTTATGGGCAGAGTGCCAGACAGAGGAGGCCGACCCTGTGAGATCGAGCCTCCTCCACCAGAGATGCCCTCCTGGCAGAAGCGCCAAGATGCCCCCCAGGGCGGAGGACACTACGGTGGGGGTGGGCATGCAGGTGGCAGGGGAGGCTACGATCACTACTCCCAAAGTGGCCGCGGAGGATACGACAGAGGAGGACATGGAGACAGGGGAGCTAGAGGAGGTGGCGGCAGAGCGGGGAAGGTGCATGGAGGAGATGGAGGTGGAGGAGGGAGAGGCGGTTACAACCAGGGCCACTATCAGGATGCAGGAGGTCATCAGGGAGGAGGAGGCAGAGGTGGTTACGGAGGAGGAGGGAACAACCAAGGAGGCTTCCAGGACACTGGGTATCATGGGGGAGGAGGCGGCTACCACGACAATTACCACCAAGAAGGAGGCTGGCATCAGGAGAGAGGCGGGGGTCGAGGAGGCCGTGGAGGCCGGGGAAGGGGAGGCAGAGGAGGAGGAGGAGGAGGAGGACAAGGGGGAGGCGGGGGAGGCTGGGGAGGGAGAGGGGGACAGAATTTTAACCAGGGAGGACAGTTTGAACAGTTCTTCCAACACGGTGGTCAGCATTACAACCAAGCTGGCTTTAATCAAGGAAGACACTACACTAGTTAAAGAGAGTGTGGGGCATCGCAGCAGGGTCCACTCAAACACTGACTGCTTCTCTTGCTTGAATGGTTTTAAAATGCCTTATCTGTTAAAATCTCAGCTAAAGTTAACTGAAATGTTAAACAAGGTAACAAAATGCTGTATACCATCACTGAAGACTAATATTGGAACATACTCTCAGTCTGAGTATTAACAGCTCGGCTCTAAGTGGTTAGTTGATTAGTTGGACTCTGCTGTTCTGACCCTAAATTGACACTTCATTTGCCTTATGAGTATATAGGACATTTTTTGAAAGACAAGTAAAGCTCCTAAAATTTCAGTGCTGTTGCACCCACTGTGTATCTGACATTAGAAGTGAAACTTTATTGTTACATGTAGGATTCTTGAAATACTTAGAGCAGAACTTGAAAGTTACTTTGAAAAGGCTTTATTTTCAGTTTCAGTAGATTTGACTGGACTCTCCTCAGTTACTTATTTAAAACATCTGGTCTTGTACTGCTCACATTGTGCATACAAATATGGATGTTGTAGGACGGTTTGCACGGACGTGTGGATGAGCAATAAAACCTGAAATGAGAATAGAATCACTTTTTCATTCAGTGGTGTCATTATCTAAGAACTTCTAAAATGTTTAGACAAAAAAAAAGCACAGATTCTTGATGGTGAAATTAGAATCTGCACTGATACAAAAGATCTTTCAGACTGACTTTTATACTTAATATGTTTGAACCACTGCTCAGGAAGGGATATAAAAGTCACTTGGGGCAGGGTTTTAGAGACTTGCTTGTTCTCTTGAGACTGAATAGACTGGAGATGGTCATCAGTCAGTCAGGATGTGCCTTAAGCTTTTTAAGTCAGGGAACTGTAACATGAAAATGCAGAATACTTAAATTTTGAGTCTTGCTTAGATAAGCAATTTGACTTTCAACACTTTCACACTTTTAGTTCTGTTTGCCATGATCACAGTGCTGCTTAATAAGCAGGCTGAAGCTAAAAAAAAATTTCAAAAGATGAACAATGCTTAAATATAGTGAAATTTGATTACTGACTTAGAAATGTATTAATTTTCTTTTTTGGGGGAAGTGACTATTGACATTATACATTACATGACCTGTGACTTAATCACAGTCGGATGTACAGTTGCAAGAAAAAGTAAGTGAGCTATTTTCAGTTTCCTTTTTCCAGTTTTTTTTGGCATAAATTGTGATCTGATCTTTACCAATGTCACAAATATCATCAAACACTATTTCCAAGTTGATAAAACACAAACAGCTATGGTCTTTCATATCTTTATTGAACACACCCATTAAACATACATAGTGATGGAGAAAAAACTGAGTGAGATAGGCCTTTAATAACTGGTTGAACCACCTGATTCAGTTGTTAAGAAAGTTTTGGTTATTTCCACTACTACTAAGAAAAAGAATCAGTATTAGTGTGGCCTCCATCATAGTTAATACAGGAAAGTTTGTGTCATAGCAGCAGTCCTCTAATTTAAGTATTTCAGTTATCTTTGGGATCATGTTAAACTGCTCCCAGTGGCCATAAACTGATTTTATGGGGCTAAGGACAAAGGAGTTCAAGACCAACTTTTATCATGGTTCACAGAGTTTTTACTAATGTGAAATTAAGCAGTCATGACCTGATGTATGTATGCATTAAAGACAAACGGCAAGTTTCCACTGTGACTACTTTCTTCAAACTACTAAAAAGAACAATATTTGGAGAACAGTAACTCAAACAATGCATGCTGGGAAATCTACAATTTTTTTTTATTTAATTGTTAATTTAATGAGTTGAGTGAACTCTCAGAAATTAATTCATTCAACTCATCATTTTAAGTTAAAACACTTCAAGTCAGAACAACTGTTACATTAGCTTGAAAATATAAAACATAGATAGCGTATAATCTTTAAATGTTAAAGAAAACATTTTCAGAAATTCCTCTAACTAAAAATGTGAGATTCACAATTTTGCAGTCTGCAAGAAAACTAAAATATTTTTCTGGTTATGTATTCACAGATAATAGTAGGGAGAGAAATTGTGAACAAAAAACGTTGATAAAACGTCAACAACTTTTGTGGTAATTTTATTAACTAATAGAATAGAATAATAAGTGTAAAATTGTAGTTATCGATTTTCCAAACATCTAGGAAATAAACTGAATTGTGAGTATTTCATAGAATAAGTTTAGTAATTTGTCATTGTTTGTTAAGCTATTTGTCAACAATTATTTCTTTAAAAATATATCTTTGTCCAGGTTGGAAAGCACTGTTGTTAAACCCTGTTTCATGGTTGCATTCCTTGAACACACAGAACATTGAATTTGCAATTAGATTTCAAATGCGGCAATACAATACAATGGGAAAACCATTTTTGCAACATTATTGTACTTATGCAAGTGTTGCCTCTGCATGTAAACACTGATTCCAAAAACGCTGGCCTTTATTTTGAAATCCTTACTCCGGATGTTTTTCTGTGTCACTTTTGTATTTCTGATTAGAGCTACTAGCGCCAACGCTACAGACAGTGCAGCCGGACACATTTGTCTGAAAACTATTTCCCCCTTTAAATTCTTCACCTCGGCGATACTGGGATTAGCATGCCCTCTTGAACACCACCATGTATCGCCCAAGTAAACCTGCATACGGCCCGCCGCCGTTTGGACCTCCACCACCCCATGGCCCTCCTTACGGACCCAGGGGCCCCTGTGGCGTTCCTCCTCCTGGACACTTGCCCCCTGGACCTTGCGGGCCATATTCGGCTCCAGCACCGAATAGCCACTTTCTCCACAGCAGACCACCAGGAGGACATTTCATCCGTGTACGTACCCAGCAGGCTAATGCTAACTTAAGTGATGAAGTTAGATGATGTAGCTAGCTAGCTAGCATAAGTCAACATGCTAAACATCATGAAGCACTGTGAGTAGAAGCGTTAGTAGCCACCACAGGATCAGAGAAGTTCACAGCATCGTTTCTTTAAGGCAGTGAAACAAACAACAGTTCCTGTTGTTCTCGCAAGAATTTTAGATAAACATGATGCGGATCACAGAAATGATTCTGATTACTGATAATAAAAACAACCGAAATCTCGTTGGCTTAATGTCCTGTTCTCCGCCCTTACATCTCTGCCACTCAGTTTGTTATTTGAGTCTGATCTAAAACCTCAACATAACATTTATTTTAACTTTATTCCCTGTGATGTAAGATTGTCTGTATATGGCCTCCGACCTAAAGATTCTTACACATAGACATGAAAAGCAGAAGTCATCAGTCAGTCTGGATGTGTATTTTATTTCTAAAATGAAAATGCAAACAGCTTAAAGAAATTTAGTCTGCATCTGCACAGGCATGTAAGATCAATCTGACAATAACTAATAACTTTTAGGTTTCTGAAACCATTGGCCTTGTTGCCCTTTTCAGGAAGGGAAGCAAGGCCAAAAGTAGCGAGCATTGTTTATCTGTTTATCATTGTTTATCATTTATATCTGTCGGTGAACAAAGCTTGTTGTCTTGATCTTTTGATGGTGTTGTCAGTTTTGGTGTCATTTGTTTGTGGGAGTCCGCCACAATATCAACCCTGACTGACAAATATTGATTTTCTATATGGGAAAAAAAAAAATATATATATATAGATATAGATATAATATTTTATACTTAAAGTCTTATTTTGCTGTAGAACTGTGTGTCGTGCATTGATTTGCTCAGCCTCTCTTTCTTTCTGTCACTTGCTCATTCACTCACTCACTCACACAAACACATTGACAGTGGACAGTCACCCATCCGTGAGTAGCTCTTGCTGTAAATTGCTCTGACCCAACTCTTCAGAGTAGTTGTTAGCAACTTCAACATTTAAGGAGCCTAGTTAGTGAGTATAGCAAAGCTAACGTTAAAATGCAGCTGGGTTGTTGTTGATTTAACACTCTGTTCATAGATGCTAATATAAACTGCTCCTGCAAGTTGACAAAGTTACTGTTTGGTAAATTATGCTTCCAAGTACAACATAAGTCTAATATGTATCTACAGTATAAATTGACCGTGATCTGCTGTGGCGACGAGATAAGCTGAAAGAAAAATAAATAAAAACAACTCTGTAAAGTACACTTTACAATTACAGTTATAGTTTAGTTATTTCACACATTTTCATCAACTTAAATACATAAATAAAATACTTAAAAAAGCTAATGATCATATCATCATGTTATATTTCACTTCTTTCCTTCACAAAACCAGTTTAATACATAACACATTGTTTCTAATCATGTGACCGGTGCTGCTTCGATGTGTCGTAAACCAAACACTGATTTCTGCAGTGTAGTTTTCATGTTGCAGTGTGTTTTCTGCTCACTCTACCCAGGGACACCGCCTCCCCTCTGAAACCGAACAGACTATTTTCCCCAAGTGAGAACATGCCTAACATAGACAATCTCCTTTTGTGTGCTGCATGTATGAAAGAGCATCTCCAGACAATATCTGGAGAACCATGTCTTGACATTATCTGAGGTCCATATGTGAAAATGACTTGGGATACTATAACTTGCTCTTCAGGTTATTGACTATACTATATCCACGATGAGCAGGTTTCCTACTGGCTACGTCCAAATGGTGAAAGAGAGAGAGCGTTGTTTCACCTTATGAAAGCAAGAGCTTCAGCTGAAGGGCTGCAAAGAGTTTAAAGATGTAATTCATACACAAGACCAAAGCTGTAAACAGTTTTCTGCAATATTCTACTCATAGCCTCACTACCATTAGCATTAATAATAGGCTTCAGATTAATTAAATCCCTTTGTGTTTAAGGCGTAATAGCTTCCTATTTGCTTTAAAGACAGAGGGAGACACAATAGAAATGGAGTGAACCAGTGGGACCAAACCTGATGTAGGAGGTAACTTAATTGCAAATAAATAAATTTGAGGTGACACATTTCTTTATGAATGAATTGTCATCCCACAATTTTCTCTTTCGCACACATACACATATACACTACTCACAAAAAGTTAGGGATATTTGGCTTTCGGGTGAAATTCATGGAAAACGTAAAAAGTTCACACTATAGAGATATTATATCATGAAAGTAGGGCATTTAAGTAGAAGCATGCAATGGTGATTTCCTCATCTCAAACTATTTATTGAA
>JAUMHL010000007.1:1292141-1310038 GCA_032362345.1 Sandelia bainsii | reverse complement strand
TGATGTCTGTGCTACTGTTCCTTTGGAACATAATTCCTTGCTTGCATTTTAGCTTGCACTTATAATTTAGCCCTAGTTTCTTATTTTTATTATATTCTATTTACTTTTACACTTTAAATTTAAATTTTTTACTTTAACCTAATTGGAATTTGTAAAGTTTGCACAGTCTTTAGAATAGAGATGGTTCAGGATACATTTCACTGCGTGTTGTACACTGT
The DNA here is from genome assembly GCA_032362345.1 of Sandelia bainsii. Taxonomy (NCBI): domain Eukaryota; kingdom Metazoa; phylum Chordata; class Actinopteri; order Anabantiformes; family Anabantidae; genus Sandelia; species Sandelia bainsii. The sequence goes on along the minus strand of JAUMHL010000007.1, from coordinate 1,309,820 downwards.
ATAACTATGTATGTGACAAATAAAGAATCTTGAATCTTGGGTTCTGCAGCAGGACAATGATCCAAAACACACCAGCAAGTTCACCTCTGAATGGCTTAAGAAAAACAAAATTAAGACTTTGGAGTGGCCTAGTCAAAGTCCTGACCTGCATCCAATTGAGATGCTGTGGCACGACCTTAAAAATGCGCTTCATGCTCGAAAACGCTCCAATGTGGCTGAATTACAACAATTCTGCAAAGATGAGTGGGCCAATATTCCTCCACAGCGCTGTAAAAGACTAATTGTCAGTTATCGCAAACGCTTGATTGCAGTTGTTGCTGCTAAGGGTGACCCAACCAGTTATTAGGTTTAGGGGGCAATCATTTTTTCACACAGGGCCATGTAAGTTTGGATTTTTTTCCCCTTAATAATAAACTTTCGTTCATTTAGAAACTGCATTTTGTGTTTACTTGTGTCATCTTTGTCTAATATTTAAATTTGTTTGATGATCTGAAACATATAAGTGTGACAAACATACAAAAAAATAGGAAATCAGGAAGGGGGCAAACACTTTTTTCACACCACTGTACCTGTCTACCAGTTATGTCCTAAATCTTTTTGGTGGTAACATAATTAAGTTTTTATCAGTGTTCTCTGTCCTAATGCAATGACTGCGTGGTTCTGTGGTATTTATGTTTTTTACTATCCTTTGTCGAATGCAGTACCTTGAAATATTTGGAAATTTCTCACAAGGAGAAACCAGACTTGTGGAAGTATATTATTTTCTTTTCTAAAGTCTTGGCTGATTGCTTTGTATCACAAGCAAGAGAACACTGGGTCCTAAAACAAAGAAATTAGTCAATCTGAAACTTCTGACATCAAATTGAGAGGGCGAAACTACTACTACTACTAGAAATAAACCTGTCTTAGATCAACTGTGAGAACACTTGCCAAAAGACATATAGCATGATAACATGAGGTATCTTATGTCTTAAGCCAGACCCTAAGTTTATGCGCCTGGCTTGTGGCTTCATGATTATTGAAATTTTGTGTTGCGCTAGTGCACAGCTCGTTGATTGGCTCACCGGCCCAAGCGTTTCCCTGTCCACATTCTACCAACCTGGACCAATAAGTAGATAACCAATGTATTAAGTCTAAAAACAATATTAAAAAAATGAAGTCGAACTCAGCACACAAGCTGTTCAGCGTTTGCAAACCAAACTTGATGTTTGGCTTTACCTGCTTTTTCCTCTTAAAGCTCCGTTGTGCTTCTGTAGACTGGTTCACAGTACCAGCTACAATGTACACATTGACTGTTGTAGACGGCACACTCACATTCAAATTTCTGACCTCAACTGTATGTGTTTATGAAATTTGGGACACTTGTTCTGATGTACATTTTGTTTTGCTGGTTTTTGAAACACATTAATGTTGATTTTCAGTGACCGAGCTGGTGAGGAATTCTTGAGATGTATTGCAGACAACAAGCCCCTCCCAGACTATCTGAAAGTGGACATGGCATCCAACCTGGCTGATGCATTAAAGACTGCCAGTGTCCTGAAAGAAGCAGTCAAATCAGACCCTCAGTTCCAGAAGCATATGACCAGGAGCAAAAGTTGTAGTAGAAGCAGAAGTCGCAATAGAAGTCGTGGCAGAAGCCGTGGGAAATCTCGTGCCAAAAGCCGTGCACGAAGTAAAAGCCGGGCACGTAGCCGAAGTAGAGGAAGGCACAAAAGTCGCGCTCGTGGCAAGAGTCGAGCTAGAAGCAAAAGCAGGAGTTCGAGCCAGAGCCGAAGCAAGAGTCATATGCGGAGCAAGAGCCAGATCAGGAGGTCCAGGTCACGAAGTAGCAGTAGTGAAAAGAGCCGTGCCAAAGACAGAAAGAGGAAGAGGAGCCCCAGCCACAACTGCAACAGCAGTGTAAGCAGTAGTAATCTCCCAGGGAATAGTCTGTTAGAAGGACTGAAGATGGTCATAAAGAGCAGAGAACTAGAAGAGAGTTTGCCCACTCTCAAAGATGCCATTCTCACTATTCAGGTAGTTTTTATTATTCATTCTATAAAATGTCTTCTTCTTCTAAGATCCTTTGTTTGGGTATACCAAGGTCACGCTATAGGCATTTTCATAATGCATACTAAGTTCATGTGTTCCATTCTAAGTGGGGAGTGCAGAGTGTTTAGGAATTACAAAATGTATTTTCAAAGGTAGACAGTAAATAAAGCAGAACCAAATGACCAGTTTTGGGGGTAGATACTTTTTCTAATAGCATAATTTGCTGTTTGTGCAGATTACTGAATAAGACATTGAATTAAGACAGTAATTACTTCGGGTTCAACATTGTTTGGTTTTTATTCAATTACAAAAATGTGGAACAGTTTGAAATAGTTTTCAGTGGATACTTTTTATTTATTTAAGTATCATCAACAAATATTTTTCTTCACATATTTGTTGAAAAAAATCAAACTGTAGTTTTTATGTGCCACCATGAGTTTCAGTAACTTCAGCATAACAAGCTCCTACTATGAACCTGTAAAATTATACATTTTATATACAAATGTAAACTTTAAAAGTGTGGTTCTTGTGTGTGCTTCATCCATTTCATGAGTTTCACGTAGACCCAAATTTACCTGCAAAGACTCGAATACATGAATGAACACAATTAAAACTATTGCATGTAGCGTATTTAGGCTGTAACTTAGTATTTCTCAGAACATTTCACTAGTTGCAAAGCAACATAACCAGAGTGATGGAGCTACTATGTGTTACATGTGTGTGATTGTTGTATTCTGTACAGACTTCCGATGAAAGCGAAACAGTGGCATGTGTGCCGGATGAATACAGACATGAGCAGCATGACAGTCAGGAGAATTTAACGTCAGTGGAAAACGACAGTATGCTCCTTCCCCATGACAGAGTAGGCAGTGACTTCTCTTGGCTCCAAGCGCACAGTCAAGAGGACTCCACAGTCCAGAAAGCTGATGAACTTGAAGATGAAGAGTCATTCTTATATGGGAAAGAAGACACTGGAGGAAATGAAGCCAATAAATTCTCTACTACCCTTTTTCCAGTATTTTCTCAGATTGGAGAACATGCTAAACTACAGAAGGACATGTCTGCTCTTTGCAGTCAACAATATTATCAGAACAAGTCAAGCTTTGGAAATGTGCTTGACCAGAAGCAATCGTTTCATATGACGTCCTTAGGCCTAGCCTCTGCCAGTCTGGACAGCAGTGAGTATGAGAAGATAAAGAATATATTAAAGAGTGTGGGTACAGCAGACGTCGGAGAGATCATGAAAATGCAGGAGCAGTCTCCTACACTTGTTGGTTCAGTGCCAGCGGCAAACCTGACAACGCCAGCACTGAGTAACCCAAATGTACGGCAAGCCCTGGAGTCTCTACAGTCTCTCATCAAAGGTGAGAAGCATACTTAAACGTTAACCTATAGTTTAGCTATTGTCTTTTTTATATTATATATTAAAGAACCCTTCCTTCACATTTTGAGTAACTTAAAAATATTAAATAACTCTTTGTCATATTGTCTTTAATAGTTTTCCATCATTCTTTCATCATTTGGTTGGTATTTTAGTTAAATTACATTCTTTGTACATTCATTAATAAGATTTTAAAAAGGCTTAAATTTCTCTTGGTGAATCCATCAGAAACCTTGTTCTGATCTCTAAAATCCAGTGTGAAGGAATGGTAAATGTCTAAAATGGCTTATGCATATAAAACCATTTTTTGTATAGCTTTTAGTGAAATTGACTTGCCCAGTGGTATTGATTAATTGTAAAATGTGTCACATTGATTTTTGGATCCATTTCTTCAGTTATCAAGGATAAGATTTTGTTACAGGTGAACGCCCAAGTGCACCCAGTCAGTTGCCCACCTGTTTTAGTGACATCTCTTCTGTCTTTATTATTTAATGCATTTGGAGTAGTATAGAGGATTATGTTTTACGTTCTTTTTTCCTGTAGCAACAAAAGAAAAACGGGCAAAAAGTGACAGCAGTGGCACATCTCAGACCTCTGATAAACACAAGGTAAATTATTTTCCGGGTATGTTAATTGACTGATCGTCAGAGTGAAGAAGTTGGCAAAAACCACAAATTGAATTTTTTTCCCAGGCAGGTGATGATGAGGAAAGAAAGCAAGAGATACAAGCCATAATAAGTAAAATGGAATCACTGATAAAAGAGCTGGAGAGATTGTTGAAACAGGATGGTAATGCACTTTTCTTCTCAGTTTTATCCTGTATTGTAGGTGCCATGCACGGATTTCTAGACTGAGAGCACAAATAGCAAATTGTAAAAGTAAAAGTAAATTGTGCACATACACAGATTACTTAAATTGTGTTTTCAATTAATTGCGTTTTGTTTTTGGTGCTAGACAGTCACTTTCAAGCTCAGTTTCTGCCCCCTCTGGCTGCTCAAACAAAACCACAAAACAATCATAGAGCAAATTTATAGGTGTCAAGTGAACATGGAATCAGCAAAGTCAAAGAGATTAAAATCTGGGTGAGGGCTGTCTGTGTGCACCTCCACCAACTGAAACCACAAACTCTGGCTTTAATGCTCTCAGTAATGTTTATGGAATAATCTTGAGATGTAAAGTGTATAAAAGCCTGGTGTTCAGATGTCGTCCAGTGTGCTGAAAGTGCTCTGTAGTGGTTTTGTGGCCTTGTTTGAGCTGCTACAGAGAGACAGACTGAGCTTGAAAGCTGCTGATGCCAAAAACAAAAGGCAGTTAAAGAGAGTTTAATTTAATTTTTATTTATTTTAATTTGTGCTCTTAATTTAGTAATCCATGCACATGATTTTGTGTTGTTTTTTTCTCCCCTATGGCACCTCCTGGGAGCTGTAATATTGTCTTGCACATGCAAAATGCTCCATATGTTCAAATGCTTTTTTCCAAACTATTTACAGAATTGAATTTTCTGACACCAGTGCTTGGGCTTTACTGCCAGAAATGTGAAGAGTTCATTGGAGACTTGAATTGTGCTGACAGCCATGCAGCCATCCACCGTCATAGTAACTCTAGCAGTGTAAGTAGTGCCTCAGTACCTCCTTGTGGTTAGCTTGAATTTTACTTTTTTTATCAATAAATCCCACAATAAGACCAAAACCAAAAATAAATGTTTGCCACCGTGGCAATGTGAAGAAGGATAATGGCAATTGCTAAAACTGTAGCATGAGTAGAGTCTTAAAGTCAAAGTAACGTCTGTTATGCAGCAGTATTTTCAAAGGTTTGTTACAGTGGTTGACATTAGCCCATGTGGCCCATTCCACAGTTTGAGGGTTAAGCCTGTGTCAAAGTATTTGAAAGTGCAATATTACTGGCGGCCACTAGATGCTGGCTCCAAAAATCCTGACTGAAAAAGTGACTCTAGGGTGTCATTACCTTAGTAATGTCAAGAGACATTATGGTCTGGGTTGCTTTATTCATGTCCTCTACTAAGTGTAATGGTTGTAATTAGGGTGTTATTGTTTTATTAATAACATTTTTAGAGCTTGTAGAAGTCTTTGATATCTGCTCTGTGGGCATTGATTAACAGTTCAATTGGCTACTGCCCTGTCCAGCCCCTGAGCTAGCACCGAGTTAGACTTAAACAAAAATTGTTCTTTCTGTAGTGCATATAAATTATTTGATTTCATCAAACCCATGCCTTCTCTTGTACTTTCAGGCAAACATTTAACATTTTAGTTACATTTTAGCCCCATTACTGAAAAGACCTGTGATTTGCAGAATGGCGATTGCATTTTAATGATTTAAAAAACTCCTCAGTCTTGAGATTCTCCCATTTCTTTGTATTATAAAAATCAAAAAGAAATGTACTTCTTTTTTCTTTAAGCAGAAAGTGGACAAGCATGCAGGAGACAGCAAAGGACACTCCCGCCATTTAAGCAACAGTAACCAACAGCTACATCACTCGGAGAGGAGAGATCACACAGCCTATAGCTACCATGGTGATTCAGGAGACCACCGGAATCACAGAGATCAGCGAGACCGGAGGAATGAGAGAGATCGCAGAAGCAAACCCAATCATGGCTTCAGTAGTCACAGTGCCAAGCAGGAAAACATCTGTTTGAAAGAGGAATTGAGAAAGGAGAGGATGCTCATAACAGTGTCCTGTGGGCCGACACCTCCTACAAATGTCAGGGTAAGCAAGGAGCAGGGCGTCGGAAGCCATGGCAAAGTCATAGTCGAAGAGAAGGATGGCAAGGGAAAATCATCCAAGGATAGCAGAGAAAAAACTAGCAAAGAAAGAGATAAAAGCAGTGATAGTAGTGACAATGACGTAGAAAAGACTCCTAAAGCAAAATCACATAAAAAGAAAAAGAAGAAGGAGAAGGAAAAGAAGAAAAAGAAGAAGAAGGAGAAGGAGGATAAGTCCTAGTCGTTGTGTTCATTCCAGTTTCCATATTCATGTGATCACTGAGTTGATGCTGGCTTGTTGCTGCCCACGTTTCTAAACTTACAGGCCTGAGTTTGAATTCAGTTACACTCCTGAACCTCGTCAGCTAGTGAAGCTCTCCAGGAATGAATCATCATGGTGTTTAAAGGAACAGTCTGACATGTTGGGAAGTGCACTGCCAAATACATTTAAAACATTAATATCAGTTTGATCTTTTGCATGTAGTACGGGGAAGGGTCTTACCCGTGGTTAACACCAACATTGGCAGCAGGTAGGTTTTGAGTTGTTGGTGGTTTAAAAGGCCAAACACAACCCAGACGGGTGCACAAAGATAAAACTGATCTAAAACGTTTTTTTCACCTGTTGCAACATTTTGGAACAATTGCATTTCCCAAACTGTCGGCATGTGTATCTACAGATTTTTACACAAAACATTAATATGTTGATGTTTCTATGTCCCCACGTCCCAGTTTCATATTTCATTTTCATTGTTCATCTTTGTCAGGATCATTGCTGCTGTGTGTATATTTTTCGACAGACCAGCAGCATTGCAGTAGTTAGGAATGTGATGTGTATTTAAGTGTAGTTCCTTTTTCTTGTGATTTTGTCTGTATTTTTATGGAGGTGTGGTGGCATTCTAGATAGAAACATGAACAATTGAATAAACGATGTTAAAAACTGTTTTTTCTTTCTATCTGCTTACAGTGCATTGGACATAATCTGCTACCAAAAAAGCAGTTTACAGGCAGAAGTGTGATATGAAATCACCTCATGTCAAGTCATGTTCACAGTTAAGTGGGAGAAGTGCATTTATCAGATGAATATCCATGTACAGAATGCAGGACATCGACACCAGAGACCAGGGTTTGTGTCCTGTATAATGGTTGTAGTTAAATTTGGGAATAAAAGCTTTGATGAAACCACCATTCTTAAAGAGTGCCTATTAATACCCAAAACAGCTTAATAATGTTGTAGTCAGTGCTAGTGGATACTGGTTTGTTAAATTTGATATTTTGGTTTAGAAGCTGTGATAATCATGATCAACACTTTCACAATTTGGCAGGTGTGTCAACGGACATTTTCTTTTAATAAAAATCACAACCTGGTAGAGTTAAAATGTATATGATTTTGCAAATTAGACCATTTTATAAATAAATTGTATATAAAAGTAATATCTACGAGTGAGGGGTGCGGTATTCATTTAGTCATAATTTAGTAGTATTGTCCCAGTATGCTGTGATATACGTCTGTGTGAAGAATAGACTCTTCATAGCAGATATTTTGGTACATCATGGCAAACTATCCTGTCACTCTTCTGTACTAATGGAGAATCTTGACTTGCTACAGAATCCTCGTTTGTGAGCTCGTACTACAGAGAACATGTCAGAATCAGAGCTTTAGAGATCGAAGTGTTGCGAAGGTGAGGGGTCAGAAATGATAGCGGGTCATGTGATTCATGTAGCTTTCAATAGTTATAAGAGGATGATTGGGATCCATTATTTTGAGAAAAGCAAGATTCAGCAGCAAAAATTACTTGATGACTTATACAGGTGTGCAGACTAATTCTTTGTGCTGTAAATCAGTGATTGATTGTATTGAATAAAAATATTTTAAATGACAGGGCCTTTTACAGTCAGAAACTTATAATATATATGTATACAAATATGACACAATCACGTACTGCAGTCACGTGCAATGTCTGCACAGTTGTTTAGGATGAGAAAGTGTGTTACACCAGGAACCATTTTGTTGTCATTTGCAGAAACACAATATGCCATTTTGTTGCTGGGCACCTAAGGGGTACAGTTAGAGCAGGGGTGCGCTCTTTCAATACTTCTAAGGATTGTATGAGAGGGTAAGGACAGACAACATACAGTGTACAGTCATTTAGGTTGGAGGATTTGGTACACGTTAACTGTGTCGATACAGTCTGATCTATAGCTTATAAATGGTTTATATAAAGCTAAAAGAAATGAAGAGCACAATAAAGCTCAAAATGTGGGCTCTGCTAGTGAAGAGTGGGTCCTATTCTGTATGTGCCAAACAAGTCAGGCAGATGAATTAGTGGCTGAATGGTCTTTTTATTCGGACTGTAGCTGTAGTGTGACCAGATACAAGCTGTCACCTCATGAGGGCAAAAGAATTTCCTAGGATCAAAGATGGTGGATGGAAAAACGTTCAAAGTTAGACGATGTAGATGTGTTTTTTTGTCAGATAGTAAAATGAATACAGGCTTGACTCTTCCATTTAAAAAATATATTTCTACTCTTGCAGGTAGATACCTGATGCTAATCCAGTACTGAAACCAGCGAGCCGGGAATGATAGTACTTTACCTTCAGAGGTGAGTGTTGTTTCAAAATCCAGGGCATACTAATAGAAATCTATTTCTAATGAAGAGGATTCTCTCACATGTGCTTATGAACATTACATTATGAGAGTCAGAAGCTGATGTTAATGACACTTGTTATTGTCTGTAAAAACTGATCAGTTGATTAACAAAATAAAGATGGAACAGCAGGATCCAGGATAGCTACTGAAAGACATGTCAAATGATGCTGCTTGATAGAACTAAGTGTGCATATCTAATAAGAAGACTGACAAAGGTGGTAAGTACTGCACTTAAGTACAATTCTGAGGTACTTTACTGGAGTTTTTCCATTTTATGTTACTTTTACTTTTACTCCTCTATAAATCAGAAGAAAATATTGTAATTTTACTCCACTACAATAATTCTAACATTAGTTACTAGTTATGTTTTTCAGGATTAGATTGTTATAAAAATAATGATATATTAATAATACATGTATCATTTATGGATTAAACCTCCTGTCACTATATAAAGTGTTAAAATCAGCTCCTGCTGGTTTTGTTCCACAGTCTGTAGCTGACAACACATTTTAGTCACAATTTCCACCTCTGACAATTTATCAAACAAATCTGAACTAAACTTCTACATTTATGTTTTCACCAGCATCAAATTCTACATTGATTAAAATACAGTTTTCGTAGTGGAGTACTTTTATTTTTGTACTTTAAGTAAGATTTAGAGGTTGTTCTTTAGTACTTTTACTTGGGTAGAAAAATTAAAGGGCACTTCTACTTGCAATGGAGTATTTTTTTCTGGGCAAGTACTTTCACTTTTACTTGAGTATTGAGTTTGTGTACTTTATACAGTCTTGAATACTGACATCTCCAACGCTGGAGTTTTTCACCCTGGAACAACTCATAATAAAGTGAAGACAAACCACAGTCTGACTTTTTTCTTTTATCTGCTCTATGTGTTTTGTAGTAGATCACACAAACTGATATGTAGAAGAACTAGCAGGCAGAGAGGTGTTAAAGTTGTTATGGCAGAGCAGGAGTTTGCCAACTTAAGAGTTGCAGCTCCAAATAATAAAATTCACTGAAATAAAACCAATGTGTTCTATGGCTTAATGCAAAAAATGTATTAAAAATATATTAAAAAATGACTGACACCTTAACTTTATTAGAACTGATAGAATGTGCTTATGTTACATATGTATCGTTATACGTACGTTACGTATGTGTCGTTATATAGAGCTACAGTTAGTTCTTATATAACACTTGTGCATATCACACTGTTTGACATCACAGTACTAAATTATTAAAATAAAGGAAGGCGATCCATCCGTGATCTACACTAATCAGCCACAATATTAAAACCAATGGTGACTAGCACCACATTGTTAGGTTCAGAGCATCTCTAAAACAGCAGGCTCTTTCCAGTCTGTAGTGGTTAGTACCTATCAAAAGTGGTTGAAGGAAGGACAACAGGTGAACTAGTTCTGCAGGGTCTTGGACATCCACGGCTTCCTGATGTTCACGGGGAGCAAAGCAGAGCTTAAATAGTCCAGTCACACAGAAGCTCATTTGCTGCAAAATGTAATGCTGGTCATGATAAGACAGAACCCATTGCATCACAGTTTGCTGTGTGTGAGGCTGTGTGTCTGCAGAGTCCCCATGCCAACCCCTACAGTTGGCACATGAGCATCTGAACTGGCCCCTGGAGCAATGGATGGCACCAGGATGGACACCTTTTTGCTGCAGTATGTCGAATAAACTAGATGCTGTATCAAATGACTAAAGTGTTGAAATATCCAGACCTGGAAATTGTATCATTGCTCTTGGACTTTTCAGACGATATTTTTTTATGTGTTCTACCTATATCATTAAAATAGGCACAATAATGTATAAGATAAAATACGATTTTTAGGGTTGTTGTAAGTCTCTGCTTGTTATGTTGTGTGCTGCACAAGTAAGTACTGTATTTTCACATAATTGCATTACAGCATAATACAAACACAAGGGTACACAAAGAACACTGCATCACTATTTATATTTGTTCTTCTCTTTAGCTTGAAAAAACAAGTACAATAATAATCATTTTACAGACTACAAACATACATTCAGCACAAGTGTACAGTTGTTGTCAGTGGGTCAGTGCTTTGACTCCTGGTTTCTCCTGTTGAGGTGAGATAGTAGCACCAACATATACCTGCAGCTGTCCAACAACAACATGGGGATCAATAAAGTACACACTGTCCTGGAGGAGTGGAATTATGTAGCAAGCTGCTGTACCCAGGGTTGCTCAGCAGATGGAGATATTCTCATGTAAAGACAGTACAGACACACACTGCATTTAACATGAGACAGAGAAGCACGTCAGCATAAGAATTACTTTGACTTCCTCACAAAAACAATAAAGATAAACTAATATTGTCTTTAATGCTTCATTCCTGGTGAATTTCTACCTCAGTTTCCTGACTTGTCCACACAGCAACATGCGGGTCTGCATTACTGGACAGTTTGATGATTCAGGCTTTTCTGCATTCCGTCAGTGTGTCACAGCCTGTCACAACACGCCCCGTCTGTAACACCCTGTTGTTATAACAGGGTGAAGTCCACACTGCTGCCTCAGTTACTTTCACTTCTACTGTCTCAGTTCATAACACACAGTAGCAGCGCATACAAACACCTATATCATGGGCCTGTGAGGCACTTTTCAGTTTGTCTGTCATGTCTGAGACGAGACCTCAAGTAACAAGCGGATTTTTAATATTGATTTACTAGTTTGCAAATGTGTGTCAGTGTAAAACTGAATTAAGCAGTATATTTGATAGTACTAAATCAAATTACTATATACAGTGAAAGGGCCTCTCACAGTTTTTAACCTACTATGAAGAGGTGGCAGAAGCACACAAATCCAAGTACTAAAGTGTACTGATAGTAGCAGTGCTCCACTAAGAACATGATTTATAAGAGCATCAAATCTGATCTAGATAAAAAGTATCTAAAACTCTAGAAAACCTGATTCAATTCAATTCAGTTTATTTAGTTTATTTATTTATTTTTGAGTGGAAAGAAAAGTACAGTAGGAAGTGAAAGAACAACAGCAACAAAAACAAAACACTTGGCAGGTTTGTAGGGCCATTAACTACAACTGGAATCATACAGCTCCGAGGCCGAGGATACCTGCGGAAAGGTACAGAGAGCGGGGGAGACAAAGAGGACAAAGCACAACTACAGTGCTAATATGCTATGTCAACGCAGTAAAAGTACTCATTCTGCAGAATGCTTCACATAGTATGTAGCGTTGTGCAGAATGAGTAATTTTACTGTGTGAGTACTTTAAACTATGTTGTATGTGTGAACATCACTAATGTTGCAACTGATAAAAGTAGAACTGATTCGACCCCTTTATTCACTGACAGCTGCTTCATCGATAATAATACAAAGTTGACTTGTTATTTGTATTAATCTGTAAAGTAACTTAAGCTGCTACTGTAAATAAATGTAGAGAAGTAAAAAGAACAATATTTTCTCTGGTCTGTAAAGTAAAAGTAACTTTTTTCAATTTTCAAATGTGTGCTTAAGTAACGGTACGTAGTTACTTATTTGTATTAACACTTTCCTGCAGGTAGTGGACTGTGGGTTCATCACAGCTTCCTACTGGAACTAGACAGAATAAAAACAGAGAAGTTTGGCACAGTGAAAGCAAAACAGTGTATGATTCCAGGTAGTGTAAGTAAGTGTAAGTAATGCAGTTGACATACAGGCGTGTGTGTCCTCATTTTCTCATGTACGTCTCCGTGTTTTTCCTCTGGTACCTGTAAAACAGGCCTCTGGTTGTGTTGAGGCTCACTGCAGTCTGTTGCAGCCTGACTGACACGGTTCTATGACTGATAAGACATCTTCTGCTTGTGTGTGTGTGTGTGTTTACGTCTATTTGCATTGGAACAGAGGACGTCTGTGGGTGGAGCTCACAGCTTGACTGTAAGCTCCTCCACAGACAGAGATGTGTCTGAGCTTGAAGGGAAACAGAAAGCACAAATTTGAAGACCTGCTATTTCTTCATAGTCAGAACTGCTTTGGGTGACTCGATTAAAAACACAGTGTGAGGTTCGCTTTTCCTGCCTTAGTCTGTTTTTTTATGGTGGCTTGGCTCCCTGTGTTTACTAATGTCAAAGACTGTAATTGTAAAGGGGAACCACACCTACACTCACAGAGCCATGACAATAGAGTGGTAGTTAAACACACACAGTAAAGGATAAAGAGAGCTTTAAGTTGCAGGGTGTGGTCACAAGCTTTCTGGGAGATAAACAGCAGACAGGCCTCGTCCTCAGGCATTCCTCACCTTTCAGCGATTAGAGGGAGAGTCGAGAATGCAGAGGAATTCTTCAGGTTTGTGCAAGTTTGGTAATTTCTATGTAGGGAGAACACACCACTTGATTATAAATATAACCGGAGGTTCTTAAGGCGCGTTCACAACACACACGACCATGAGAGTCAAGTTCCTCGACCTCACATGACACAGAGAAGTGAGAACACAAACAAGATGAACATGCTGTGTCAGCAAAAAGCAGCTTTCCACCAGTGTTGAATCAGATGCTGCTAAATGTGAGTGGAAGCCATGCGTGGAAGAGTGAAATGGCTGTGCTGCACTATCAGACATGAGGACATTATAGCCAGACAAGCTCGCAGAAGAAGTGGGTTAGACGGATGCAATGATTTGCGGTCAAATGTCCTGGATTTGGTTAAAATTCTAGCTGCAGCATTCTGGACCATTTGAAGACTTTTAGTACTGGCTCAGATTTCCAGTGACACAGAACATGCCAGTTTTCAGCTATTTTGTGCAGAGCTCAGAGATAATAAGCTCTAAACTTCACCAGTTGAAAATGTATCAGTAAGTTCACATTTTCAACTCTGAATGCTGTGGAAAAACAATAATCGATGCCTGGCCGTCACACCTTTTGTAGCCATGTATAAAGACGTCTACTATTAACACAAGAAAAGTGTTTTGGGTGCATAGTCCTGGAGATCTTAGAAGACAAGTATGATTTGCTTATCAGTCTTTCCTGCACCTGTGCCACTGTGGAAATCTAGCAGATGTAATGTACTCCTGTTCTGTGTGCCCCCAATCCCACTGAAGACCTACTTATTTTAACAACTCTCCACTTTAGTTTTGTCCTTCAAACAGGTGAAACAGTGCGTTTGTTCAGGAATCATTTCAATCAGATGAGTACACAGTCAAGTATTTGTGGCAGCAGGACAGTGTGTGTGGGACTGAGAACAAACATGTGACGGGTGTGATAAACACAGAGGACTTGCTAGTAGGAGACATCCAGTTTTGGTTTTGGTTTTTGGTTTCTTCATTGTTAATTTGTCAGCGGCCTCACCCTTTTTTTTTTACCAGTAGACAATTTACAGTGAACTCTAAATTCACACAGACTGCAAACGCGTCCTTTCAGATCTTTGTCATCTTATCTTTGTGTTGTCATCTTATCTTAAAACCCAACGCAGGATCAGGTTAACGGCTAATTCTGCTTCACCTGTAGGCGTTGTGCATAATGAATTGTCCAAATGAATTTTGCTGCTGTCGCTAAGATCTCTCTTGGCATAAAAAGGGAACCAGCTATTCCTTTTCACACACTGTAGTACATGGCAGGAAACGATGCTGTTTCTCAGGGGTTTATGGCCTGTGTGGGAAAAGGCATAAACCGGCGGCGCTCATATTTGGCCACTCCTCCATAAGTCAACACACAAGTCCATCATCATCTTCTGATGTCACAGCAGCTTGATCAACATTTCCCGTTGATTAATTTGTGAGTCACTGTCACTTGAAGCCTAAAAACCTGGAATAATATTGCATGAGAGGATGAGGTTGGTGGACTTAGGTAAAGTAGAACACGGGGTCATCTGCGTAACAAAACAAGACACAGTATGTTTGTGGATGAAATGTGAGACGTCCTCACCCATGACAAGAAGAAGTGGGAGCATTATTTCTTCAGTTCCCTCTGTGAGAGCATGACCGACGGACTTGGTACAGCATGACTCACAGCGCCTCAGGGGAATGACACACACACACACACACACACACACACACATACACACAAGGCAAAAACAAAGTTGCATAGTGGGAGAGTATCTGAGTATCATATGAATGTCACTCATGTGTATCCCATTCCTTTAATTTGTCAAGTGTGATTACAGATCACTGTTTTTCCTGTCATCCCAGTTTCTTTATGTGGGTCACTGTTTGATAAAAATAAAAGATAAGTTTATATTTCTATTATCATGAGAATCTTAAAACCCATTGCAAAATACTAGAACATACACAGTACATAACTGTTGTCTGGGCATTTTACAAAAGGAGTCATCTGTGGGGGACAAAAATTACAGTGTGACATGTACAAGTTAGATGTGCAAAATGGGACATTTGCTGTATTAAATAAATACAGAAAATATTATGTTAATATAATTTGTAAGCACTAAAGCTGACATTGACGTTGTTGTGTGTTAGTATTAGATTTTGTTGCTTTAATATCATCACTTTTTCTTTTCTCTAAATCCTATGAAAGTTGTGGAAATCATGGTTCCTGCTCCAACTATTGCAGCTGTCTTTGTGTAGGAATCACTCAGTTTTTCTTTTGCTGTCTGCAGCTAGTTCAAAACGCACTTGACTTTAAGATTCTTTTTAATAAAGTGTTGGACGTTCTGGCACCAGGTCATGCACTGTTTTTTAAGATCCACCTTAATACTCATCTCTTTTATTATTTTTTCTTCCCTTTTAATGTTGTTTTATTAGATTTTCCTGTGTTTTTGTTTGATTGTGTCTATTAATTAGTTGCACGATATCACAATTTCTTCTGTCTGTAAAACACTTTGGTCAACAAGTGGTGTTTTTCAATTGTAGTGATGGAAAGTTTGTTTTAATCCACGGCATTTCAGAGGGACAAATCATACTTCGACTGCATTTAATTTATTTTAAAACTATAGTTTGTGGTTAATTAAACAAAAATCTGTATAATGAAAAGACTTGATTGATTTCCAGTGTGAAATTCACAAGCTACCCAGGTGTACTGTATGTGAAGTAATTCAAATTCTAACTGTTTTTATTATTAGATGTATTTGATTGAGGTGGTTTGATGGAGATTTTCACAGGGGGTTTTGAAGTTTTGAAGCATATTCCTATTAAAACATGCTAAACAAAAGTTACCTGCTGTATTTTTAAGTAACCTTTTGAATGCAGTATTTGTACACTGTGGTATTTCTTTTACTTAAGTACATAAGTACTTCTTCTAGCACTGTTTAAATGTGCTATAAATAAACAGACTTGTCTTGACTCGTCTTGTAATCCCTGCTCCAGAAACCAGGCAGCTAAATGTGTCTGACTGTGGCACAAAGGAGAGACTCTGTACTTCACCAGAACACAAAACTAAACCTTCGGAACATAGAACTTCATATAAACATATAAAATCATCTGAAAGCCTCCATTGGTCTTCTTGAGGAATTCTTCCATTTTCCCAGTTAAAGGGTTTTTTGGACAGACTGTGTTGCTGTATGTCTTTTAAGCCCTTGAGTTGAACCTGAACCAAACTTTATACAAAACAGGTTGTGGTTGTGAATAGAGGTGTGATATAAGCTCTGCAATCCCAGGCTTTCTATTGATTTCTTCAATAAAACTGTTGCTGCTCTGTATAAGTCGGGATGTTTCTGCTTGGATTTGAGAGTTTGCCTCAGCTGAATTCTGTCACCCTCCCCGACGGTGACACAACACTACAAACCTCTGAAATCTGATATGTAGGATGATACTTGAAAGTATCTCACTGTACATCATTCAACTCATTTAGAATGTGATGTTCAAGGAAACCATTAATGCACAGTTCCTGGATGTCTTGTTCTGTTTCTTCCTAACATGGGAGGAATAGAACAAGACAATCATCTGAATTACTGCAACGGGCAATTTAGAGTCACCAGTTAACCTAACTGCTGACCAGTGGATTTCAACCCATGTTCTCCTACCTGTGAGGTACCAAATACAACATAAAACCTTATCATTAAAAAGTACATTTGTTTCCCCTGAATTACAGTTCTTACCACTTTATTTCACAGTCCCCTCTGAACGTATTGGAACAGCAAGGCTAATTGTCCAGTAAACAGCTGTGACTACTGTCTGATTGACTACCGTCATGATTGTATTTCTGTACCCAGAATTATTTAAACCTGCATTGAGAAATATCTCATGTTAAAAATAATGACTCTGACAAAAATGTTCCTTCTCTTGTTCTTCTTACAATAGGTTATTGACATTTAGTTTTATGAGGGCAGTAGCATTTGTTCACAATTATGTATTTATTTTAAAGGGGGTAGCAAGCAGAAACTTGCAAAGAGTTTTTATTGATCTAGATCAATTCTGTTTTTGACATTCCAAAGAATGTATTCAGTGCTCACAAGATGAAGATGCAAAAATGTGACACCAGGCAACTAGCAGTCATACAATTCAACATACAATATAATTCAGTTCAGTTCAGTTTATAGAGCTCCAAATTACAATAAGAATAAGAAAATTAGAAGATTACTATCATTTTGTGATCTACAACATCTGCTTTGGCATAAAATTTTTATTTGTGATTTTCAGTTCAAATCCAATTCCTCTGACCATTTTACAGTTTTACAACTCCCCCACCAAGATATGCACAGGAAAGGTCACATGAACTGAACCAAACATTACTGATATAAACCAGTGACAGAGTTGTCTCTGGAGGAATAGGTTCTCCACATACCTAACCATACATACATAATATCATCATTTTATATTGTGTTACAGAGTGGTTAGACACACATTTTTAGGGAGAGGGTCAGGATGGATGTCTGGGTCAACAGAACAGAGGACTTCAACACTGTCACATCACATACACTACTCACAAAAAGTTAGGGATATTTGGCTTTCGGGTGAAATTTATGGAAAACGTAAAAAGTTCACAC
>JAUMHL010000007.1:1266035-1292041 GCA_032362345.1 Sandelia bainsii | reverse complement strand
TAGTGCATTTTAGGTTCATCCTGAAATTTCACCCGAAAGCCGAATATCCCTAACTTTTTGTGAGTAGTGTATGTCATGGTGCCACACATATATCCCGTCATGTAACATTGATGAAGCAGTTTTCACTAAACCAAGTTATGTTTAATTTATGCACAAACCCATCCAAATCACCACATTTGCACAGTTGTAATCAAGTATTTTTAATTGTTTCGGATGAAAAATAAAGACATTTTGGTGACTGGATCAGAAGAAATGCAACTTGCAACAGGTGTCTGCTGACATCAGTGATGCTAACCAACACGTCTTCATCCAACAGCATCAGATAATGACAGTCCCAGGTGAACAGTTAAACCACTGTCTGACACACCATGGGCATGATGGTGGCTGCTTGACAACAAATAAAAAAGAATCTGTTACACCGGTGGAAAGAAATGATCTGTTATGGTGGTGGTTTGATTGACTTTATGGCCAAAGGCAAATGAGTTAGAGTTTTCAGGTTTTCAAAAATTCCGGTTTAGGTTAAGGGAAAGGTAAAATAAGACTTGTGGTTTAATATACTACATCATTGCTCTAGATGTCAAATATTGATGCACCCAGTTTATTACTGTAGTCGATTGACATCCCAGTGTGTCCAACGCAAACCTTTAGTATCCATATGAGACGACAAAATATGTGGTAAAACGTCAAAATCGGACATCCTGGGAATGAAAACAGGCTATGGAGTGGAAATAGTTAGTGCAACATTGGGGGAGTAGACAATGGAAGTTAAGAGAAGTAAGGTTTTTGGGATATTGTGGTCTTTTTGTGTTGCTTGAATTGACGTGAATGAACCACGATACGTAGCAATTTTTAAAAATTCCTTGTGATCCATGTTATTGCTAAATAGAGTGTGCAACTCCTAGTGCAGGTAAGGTGTAATCTCATTTAGAGGATGTAGTGTCATCATCAGACTCCTTCACATGTGGGGGTGTATTCTAAAGTAACTGCTGGTAATTCAGGCAATGAGTATGAAAGGAGAACAGTATGAGAAGAACTATTGTGAAAGAAAAGAATACCATCATGGCCTTATATGGACATATCAACAAAGTAGAAATATTTTCTTACAGTTTTCATACAATACAGCATGTTAACAGATTCAAAAACATACTTTACTTAAAATTTTCAGCCTGTGGTGGTAGTGCAATGTAAAGAAGTAGCTTCTGGTTGAACTAAACGTGTGTACCCATGAATACACAGCTGTCACCAGATTTAGTTCAGTGGTCGGGCATTAAACAAGAATGTGTTAGGACAGTTACTCACAGGGAGAAAGGTGATCTTTCACCCCTTCCTCCTCCCCTTCGCTGCATTAATCTGGTAGTTCAGGTGAAACCACAGCACCGCACACATTCCAGAAAAAAACAATCATGACTGGGCCTGTCCTCTGACAACACACACACACACACACAGTGACACACATCATAAGCTGATATCATCTTAAGTCTGGTCTTACAGTGGTTTTAGATGTCTGCACTTTGCTGAAGTTGTTTGTGTGTGCGAGTGCATGCATTGCGATCGTGTGTGTTTATGTGTACGTATGCATGTGAAGCTCTGATCGGAAGTAAAAAGGCTCCGCTACCATCATGGGAACTAAAAGCTTATGAATAGCCTGATGATGGGCTTTTAACAGGAAGTCCAGTGTTACTGGATGAGGGGAGTGCTTTTATGCTGTAGTCAGCTGCAGACATATAGATAAACAACACTAGACTCCTCTGTAACACACAGAGAGCTTATTAACTGACCTCCCACTTTAATCCCACTGTGCTGATAATCACTGAGCAGGAACTGATAGCTGAGCACGTCTGCTAGTGAGCTGCTAGTGTGGGATAGATGTGTGCTCTCTGTCTGCCAGCTCCAACCCTGATAAACATGTTAACTGGTACAAAACCAGTTCAACCAGTGGAGACATCCCCCACTGTGTGCAAAGGCCTGGCAGAGCCAGTCCTTTGTTGCATAAATAGGAGCTCTGGCTTGTTTGCAGGCCTCACGTTTGACCTGGAGGTACATGCAGCTACTCAGGTTAACTCAGTCTCAGCAACTGTTATTTTTCTGGATCTCACAGGTTTTTTTCTGATGCCTGTGGTGTTCTTAATTCTTTTTCATAAAAATCTTCCATTTCCAGTATATTAATATGATCACAGTGCCATATGTGTACAGATTTACAGTGCGTATATCATAATTCCAGGTGGCATTAATTCTGTAGCCTTTCTTAATGTTTACAGCTCTAATATGGACTACACAGCATTTTTTTAAAAACATTTTTGACCTGCTCCCTGACTAGAGAGAATTATATATATGTGCTAGGGTCAGGGGGTTTTAACTGTTCTCTTGACCCTCATAGAAACAACATTTTTAGAAGACTAAGTTATTATTCAGACAGGATGTCTACATGACAACGCTGCACATTTTAAATAATTTATTGGAGATTTCACCAGTGCTGTTGTTTTGAATGCAGCAGTTTCTGCGTTTCCTCACTTCTGTCAGCAGATAATAGGTTCTCTAAACATTGACCTGCAGGTTAATGATTGACGTGATGTCCTGTTGGCAGCCACCACTAGTGGCCTTGAGAGAGAGACAATCTGCTGGGCAGTGAGACGGGCAAATGAGCACAGAGGTTAATCCCAACCAATGATCAGAGCAGAGTAAGTTAGTGTTTTATGTGGAGCCAAGAATTATAACTTGTGAATATTTTTAATGTAATAAAGAACAACAGAAGACAAAAATGTTGAGCCACAGACGAAACCAGCCACAGATGAAAAGTGAAAGAAAAGCAACCCTGTAACTTGTTCCTTATATCCGATTCTTGTACAGTTACTCATTAACCATAATCAGTTAGGTTATTATACACTCACACACACTGCTGTGGTTTGACCTACAGGGTAATATTAGCATGACTAATATTTACTCATTTTAATGGATAATGACTGATTATTTTACACTCATGGTTTGTCACTTACAGTAACTGCCTTCTTTCATTTCTCCTTTCTTTCTTCATCCTGTGAAGCACAGCCACACTGTAACTTCAGTTTTACAAGCTGCTTCATATGCAACATCCGCTTGCTTTGCTTCTTCTGCGGCACCATCTCTCTCACTCCCACACTCTGTTGGTTCCCTTGTAATTAACCAGATTCAAGTTCATGTGGAGTTTGGGAACTTGCACTATCACACTGGAATGTATAACAAGGACACAGTGCTTGTTTGCAAGTGTGAGATTCCACAAGTTCCACAGTGGATAAGAAATATGGTTGGAATAAACTTTGTCTCTTAGCTGGCACACAGTCAAGGTCAGTGGGTTTACAGTATTTGTTCAACTTCAATAAAGAAGATGGTTGAAAAGTGCTGCAGCTCTCCTGTCTTCACATTCTAGTTTCTGAATTAATGTCACATAAACATCAGATTATCATTGTAGAAATAGAAGGTGTCTGGTCAGAAACACCCGTCCACTCATGCAAACTCAGCCAAACATTCCATAAAACCTTAATTTAAAATCAGTTTGATTGATGTGCTGCAGTATGAAGTGTTATCAGTCCCATACTGAAATGGATGTGAGCCTTGAATAATGATTCATGAGCATCAAAATAGCAAATCATTTCCATGCTGCTTATTTTATTTGTACAAGCACAAAATGACAGGATGCTAACTTGACATACTGCATATAAATCATCGTGCTGCATATGTATCTGTCATGAATAGAAACTGAACATGAGTAATAATCATTGTTAGAAATTGATCTGACATCTAAATTTCCTCAGTCATCTGGGCTGGTCCACTGTGTGTTGTGCGTCATTAAACTTATTTTAATCGGCTAAATTGTTATAGCGCTATAAACAAAAATTTAAAAAAAAGCTGGAAAACTATATGAACCGAATCTCTTTACATTTACCCTCCATCTTGTGCAACTATAGCTTCAACCAACACTAAATATGAAGCTGCCACCAGCAGCTTGATAATTTAGCTTGGCATTAAGACTGGAGAGACAATAGAGTGGCTAACCCGGCTCTGCCCGAAAGACACAAAGTCCACCACCATCCTATCTGTAGTGTAAATATGCATATGTGCTGGGCTCTGAGTAATCGCCAGGCAACCAACAGACATCAATTTTTACACAGATTAAACAAATAAGATGTGTTTTTGGTAAGCATTCAAATTCCTGGAAGATGAGCTGTTTCACCTCATTTTTAGTCTTTGTGCTAAGCTAACCAGTTGCTGGCTGTGGCTTCATTTTTTGCATAAAGAAGCAAGGCACCAGTATTCTCATAACAAATTTCTCCGATTGTTGAACCTGTAAAGGAGTCATATTCCACGTTTCATGGATTGATGTTACATATATTCTGTATATTCAGTTTAGCACTAGCATTAGGAGCTGTCGGTGTCAGCCTGAGCGTCAATGCAGATATGTCTCAAAATATTTTTTGGCTGTGAAGGAGAAATTACTACTGCTCCCAAAGACTGAACCATAAAAAACAGATATAGTTACAGACCAGTTTTATTCAAAGATTCAAAAAACAATTAATCCCAGAGGGAGATTAATTTGCAATGTCACAACCGCTCACAAGGAAAGAAATTAACCATACCCATGAGATTAACAATACAGAATCCTCATATACAGATGTTCAATGGATCATTATCAGACCAGGATGCAGTGTGGGGAATCACACACACACACACACACACACACACACACACACACAGCTGTCCTCTGCTGACAGGAGTCTACAAACAGGTCTTTCTAGGTCTGAATCAGATGGGGTCAGGTAAGCACAGAGTCAAGCCAGGCAGATGGATAGACATGATAAACAGTGTCAGGTAAATCAAATTTATTCAGGGTTTTCCAGAGACACGGTCAGGTTCATAAACAGGGTATGAGCCAAAAAGAGTTCCACAATGCAGATTACCAGGTCCAATATCCAAAAATCCAAATGACAGAGCCAGGTCAGACATAAAGTAATTATTAACTCACAGAACCATGGGTCATTCGAGGCAGACAGCAGGTCCCGGTCCAAAACAAGGTCGTAGATGAGAAGACAAAGAAACATGCAGAACACAGGTTGGAGATCTGAAATTCAAAGTTCAAAACTCAAACTCAACCAGAATCATTGACAGACTCACAGACCTAGAGGGGGTCATGGGTAGCAGTCTGGTTCAGGTCCAAAACAGGCTCATTATCAGGTCAGAGGAAAGAAAGTTGCTCACTGAGACAGAATGGCAGAGTGCTGAACCTACAGACCTGCTTATAAAGACACTGAGGCAGATGTTACTGATTTGGTTGATTAGGTGAGTGGAGAACAGGTAATGACCAGGTAAAGCATAAACCCGGGAGCCAGGCTGTAAACCATGACAAGATATGCACTTTTTAAATTTGAAAATGAAATAATCTTGTATCATGACACACCAGAATAAAATAGAAACCCTAAATTACACACAATATGGCTACTTTAATAAATCCATGTTATCTACGTATGTAGCAGGACCCAGCATAGTTATCGCCTGCTGTGACACTGTAGTGGAAACCTGTCATCAACGACGACACAACTGAAGTAGACCAAACTGGGCTCGTGGAAAGACCTATGAAATGAGAAAATGGCCCCTGGAATGTGAAACATCACTTCTCCGTGGGGGAGGGGGCTGGGCTGTGTTTGCTCTCAAGCTCCTTTTAAAAGCAGCAATTACTGCCCCCTGCGTCCATGTGTCTGCAAAGGTGTGTGTGATGCAAATGTTGTCATCTGCCTAAGTCTGCGAGGGTCTGGGTTGAAAGTTGAGTTTGCATCTGCTGCTTTTTAATAGCCTATTTATTTGGCTTATTAGTAATGTAGTTGAAGCTGGAGTTCTATGATACAGGTGAATAAGTTAATATTTGCTAATTAACTGAGACTGTCAGTAGTTTTCCTAGTGTTTAGTTATAAACCAAAGGGATAGTCTAAAAAGTCAGTTGCTGAGTTCCTGCAGTCTGGACCCAAAGTGGTTTCTCTCCTGACTAAGTAAAATCGCTAGACCTAAAAAATAAAGCAACCATGACTGTACTAGTAAAACTTATGTTATCATATGTTTGCAGAATCTAGAAAGTGGAAAATTCTTCCCAATAACTGAAAGATGTAGAGTCAAACGTCCCTGTTTACCTGTGATATTTCACAGAAGCAATGGTGTAATATTTAGAATGCAACTGAGAGTAACAACAATCTGATGTTTGTGGTTTCATTACACCCTGATAGAAACTTGTTTCTGTGATGCACATGTCCTGCTATTGCTTCATATGCATGTTTGAAATGTGAACCACAAACTTAAATTATCCCAAAACAAAAATGTGACAAAGACTCAAAGCTCACACAGCCTTTAGATGCCTGATTACACCCATCATCATATTAAGGAAGTGAATTACTCACTTGTCGAACTAAAGGAAACTAACCACGTAACCTGACACCGCTCACTCCTTCACTCAATCTCACTCCTTCACTCAATCGCTTCCCCCTCTTTTCTTTTCTCTTCCCTTCCTCTCTGTTCTACATTGACACTCTTCTCTGGCTAAGTGCTGGCCACTGTAAACTGACCACTCTTTCTTCTGCCCCCACATCCCTCTCTGAAGGACAGATGACTGATGGAGAGGAAGAGCAAAAGATAACATCACTTAATTGCTTTTGAAAAGTCCCTCGTCTTTCATACTCTATAGCTGTAAAAGCATGAGATTATAGACTATATTGGGTGTTATGTTCTTATGCTAGAAGGGACACTTTAAACAGCAACTATGTTGGAATGCTGCTTGGTATATGATCTGTTTTTTCTTTCTTTCATTTCTTAAAATGATTAATTGTGTTCAGACAAATGTTTACAAGAGTTACTGTACATACTCAAAGTTTCTGACATTGTAGATCACCAGGTCAGTAGTGGGAATGTTCTATGTTTTATGCCAAATTATAAGCATGCTCAAGAACATTCTAAACCCTCATAAAGGAATCAATAATCACTTTTTCAATAACATATTATTAATATCTAAGTTTTAGATTTTCTTGCTAAGATGTCTGATTTTTACTAGTTGTTCTGACTTGAAGTATTTTACTTAAATGAGATGAATGATGAGTTGAGTAAGTTAAAAACTCAACAACAACAAAAATCACTCAATTCATTAAATTATATTTTGAAAGAAACTAAACAAGCCTGTTAGTAGACTTCCCAGGATGCATTGTTTGAGGTCTAAAACTCTTCAGACAGTCTTCTTTTTGTAGTTTGTAACTTTGTAACTATAGTTTACAATATGATTGAAAGTTCTGTGTGTTTTCAGTACATGTTAAATTATTTCTTTTTATAATAAGCAGAATGCTCCCCCCACAACTTTACTGTAGGTAGACTTAAGGAGCCTGTAATCTCTAATTAATAAAAATAAATACTTCACTGAGAAAAATGGAGGCAGCTAGTTTATATATTTGCTAGTAGAAGATTATGTGAGCATGCTACTGATTAGTGTTAACATCAACATATAACTGAATCTGAGTACATGGCTCCATGATTGTAAAATATAATAAATCTCTCTCAGTTTCAGTAAAGTCCAGGGTCGTACTCTCCCTGTTCTCTTTAAAGTTTGTTTAAAATGCTTTGTAGTTGTTGCTTGTGAATTTGTGAATATGGTGCACATTCAATTTCAATTATATAAGTAATAAAAACAGCCTCAGTTGCCCTCTCCAGCCAGAAAGCCACGCTCACGAAGAAGAAGAAAGAAAGAAAGAAAGAAAGAAAAAGAAACAGTCACAGCAGCCACTTTTAAAATGAGCCGACCTCCCCTTGAAGTTGTTGATGTTACCTAAAGTAAGTAACTTCAGATTTAGTATTTTATTTATATTTATCCACCAACACAATAACATTTGAATTTGTTTGCAAACTAAGTTCAAACTAGCTAAAGTTAGCAAACATTAGCATGGACTTAGCGTCTTAGCAAGACTTTCCTGTTTCAAGGACAATTAGCATTAAACTAGCTAGCTTAATGCTAAATCAATAACACCATACACCGATTTATTAGCTGTCATTATTAGATAGGAGGTTTTTCAGTACTCAACACACTAAACACTAGTCTTGTACTAAATATTAAGTGGCTAATAATTGTCAGTGTTAATTGTTATCTGGTTCCTAGCTAGCATTTTTCATGATTGTATGTTTGAATTTAACTTAAAACATCCAAACATATTTTAATGGCATCTAGACTTTGTACACAACAAGTCCTTCCCTGAACTGTACAAATAATGTGAAATATGATCTTTTTCACTCCACTACACTTATTTCACAACAACCACAAACAAACTGAATAATTCATGCTTCTGTATTGTTATTATGAACTAACCTGTCAGTACATACAGAGGTTATATACAGCTCCACTTTTACCAGCTGCTGTTTTTGTTCCACACCAAGTATTTCTTTGCCATATTTTATTCACCTTTGAACGTATGTTTGCAGTTGACAGCACACGTGTGAAATGAGTTTATAATAAATTTTAAAAATCCTTTTCAAAAGTTCAGGTTCACTGGTGTGTATCCCCCAGTTGATTGTTACTAGGTAATGGTTATGAAATTAAATGAATGTTAATGGCTGTTTAAAGTGGAGTTTAAGTCTAAATCAGGTTTTTGAAGTTTCATGAGACACGTGTGGAACAAATCTGGACTCAAACACTCATGTTATCAACAGCATCAAGTTCAGTAGTGTTTCAAATACTTTGTTATCAGTAATACTCAGGTTTCTTAGTGGAGTACTACTTTTGTGCTCAAAGTACATTGCAGAACATGTACTCTGTTCTTAAATTGAAGTCAACTATTTGAGGACTTTTACTTAGGATTTAGAAGTGGAGTACTTTTTTAGGCAAGTACTTGCTTGAGTATTCATTTTGTGAACTTCTGCCTCATCTGGAATTGTTTAAATACAACTGATAGAAATACTTGCACTTTTTTGTTTTCATCATTAGCTAATGTGTTGACACTGACAACATCAGCAGTTGTCTGTTAGCTTGTCCAAAGATGTTTTGTTTTTGTCCATCACAGCATGTGGTTTAAGAGAGAAAGGACCTTGTACACTAATGTTGTCCATTTGTCTTGTGCAAACATGAAAACTCAGTCTGCAAAACCATGTAAATCTGTCATGTTTTTGAAGTCTCATTTTTATAGTATGTGCATTCGAAGGGCAGCCCTGAGCTTTGAGCTGATAAGAACCACCCTTAATTCATAAGCAGTTTTGGTCTCTGTGAGGCTTTCTCATTTGAATAGCAAGTTTAGCCTGGTTTTCAGGTCCTTTAAAAGACCCAGCTTGGTTGGATGTGTCCTCCATCAAAATGCCAATATTATATTCTAACTGAAAGACTGTGAAAAGCCTTCATTTCAAACTTAATTTTGAGTTTGTAAAGACACAAAGACACAGAGTTACAGAGTAGGCATGCAAATTCAGCTCTCCTTATTTTCTGTAATGTAAATGTTAATATTGAATATCTTGATATTGAGCACTTCAGTATTAGGTAGTGGGTCTTGTAACATCACCTTTATATCCTTCCCTTATCCACCCGTTTTCTGCCAGTAAGTCAGAAATGTAATTTTATAAGCAAATTGCAAAAATGACATTTGATATCTGTATAAATCATTTAAATTTTTTCTACTGTATTTAATTACAAACTCAATACACAAGTCTTGTTCAGTTATTTTAGTAAGAGTAAACAATAAATAAAATCATGAATCTGCTGCTGATTTTGCGTGTTTCAGGGGTCATAGAAGTAGCTGGGCAGCCAGTAGACTGCATTTTCAGCCTTTAGACACTCGGACTGCGGTGTGCAGGCAGTAGTCTTTCAGTCAGCTGATGTCCAGACAATATGAGAAAGAAGGATGGATGAAGGAAGTGCTCTTTTCTTAGGGATTAATTATTGATGTTTATCACTGTAGAGATCCACTTTAATGAGTACATTAAGAAAACAGTTAATAAGGCAGTGTGTATTACAACCTATTAGCATATGATGAATTATGAGATATAACATACCTGAGTGGCAAACTGACTATAGAGATTAAAAAAGAAAGTTTAACAGACATCACATGTTGTGCCAGAAAAATGCACCCCTGTCACATAAAATTGCTTTAAACACACAACCAAACACACTAAACATGGACAAACAAAAACACCAGTGTTAAATTAACATCCAGATCCAGGATACCTCTCTTGACCCTAGAGACAATCACAACGGGTGCTACAAATAAATTATTTCTTTAGGAGAGTGCATTTCACAGCAGACTGGCCTGCCACCAAATGCACCCCCATAAAAATACTGTTTCTGTTTGTACCCGAATTGAATGATTTTGAGAGTAAAGTTGTAGGACTGACGCTGGTTAGTGGTGTAAGTTTCATGGATGTGACAGTTTCCTAGTGGCAAATAGGACTTGGTGCTTTTCCTGGCAGACTGATGGGGGTGCATTTTCGGGCAGGGGTGCTTTTTCTGGCACAACACATACCAGCATAGTGACTCTGGCAGGCGAGCCTTTGTGTATCAGTCTATGAACATAGCAGACCTGTGTACTGTGTAAATGCAGCATGATACCAGAGCAAAGTCTGCTGCATGACATTCTGAAATCTGTTCTATCAAACTATTTTTAAATGGCTAAGAATCTCATTTATAAACATGAAAACAGGGAATGTAAAACTTAACTGGTTTTATAGAGCCACTGAGTGGTTTTCAGTGGCTCTATAATGTGGTTTTGGATTAACACTGATTACTTTACAAAGAAATATTTAAACGGTGTTGTGAGTGTATTACAGTATAAAGTGTGTGGTGTTTTTCCCAGGGGGGGGGGGGGGTTAGTGTGTGGCAGTAAGAGGAAATGAGACAGAAAGTTGAAATACATCTCACTGCGCTCAGATCCAGCTCAGTAGTGGTTAATGAGAACGCAGGCAGCGGACTGAGCATTATCTGCTGTGTCTGTGTGTGTGCAGGGAATAACAGAAACTGCTGGTATCTGTGTGTGCAGGTGTGTGCAGCCTGTATGACCATATCAGGAACACGGAACCCGCGCACCTGTACGCTGACGTCATATGCGGAAAGTACCTGCAGCAACTCGCCCAGCTGAAGTCACTCACTTACTGAAAGTACGCTGAGGAGAAGAGACAAAGGAGCCACGACGACGCTTCTTTACGGAATATATTTCACCTTCATTTGACTTTTTTTACTCTGTGACAGCGGGGAGTGTTGAGACAGGACTCACGACACATGGGGACCGCTCGCTTCGCGGTTTGGGGCCTTTTAATGGTCGTTTTCCAGGTGAGTTTTCCTGGAACCTCACTGCGCATACGGCGTCTGTCCATTCTTTAAAAAATGGTAGTTAATGCTGATACCTTATTTACACCTGATGTCTGTTATTCAGAAACTTCGACACATATTTAAAAAAAACAGAGGAAAACACGTTAATGCTATCAGAAATATTTTATTTCAGTAAAACATTTACATTTATTTGAACAGATATTTTTGGGGTGACCTGAACGACTGAGACAGACGACAGCACATTTACGGAGGCTGTTAACAGTCTTGTTCTGGGTGGAGGGAACGTTAGATGGCTGGGGTGGGTTTCAGTGCCGAAATTGTATATTAAGTGTTTCTTCTAAGTCTGACTTGAAGACAGCGACTAATTTAAATAAAATTCTACATGAACGTATTAAATGTGTAAGAGGAAAAAGCTGCTTTGAATCAAAAGTTTAGTTTTCGTGTGAGAAGCGGCGCGAGGGGCCTCGCCCTATTTCCGTTGATGACGTCGTGGCCAGGTTAAATTCCACAGCTTTAGATTTTCATTTGGTGTCCTGCAGAAGTTAAGCTACAGTTTGTTCACACAGTTGTGATGAAATCGTCTTTTTGTAATGTTTATAGAACCACATTATTAGTGTTCTGAACATGGTGTCATGGAGAAGTTACTCTAATAACTTACCTGCATCCATACCTGTACCAGTGACCTGTATGACAAACCTCCCTCCTCTAGGCCTCAGACGTAGTGACTGCTGAAAACTCAACATGTGTTCCTGGATTCCAGTCAGATATGATGATTTTCAAAGTGACCAGGAAGCACCTGCGGCAGGGCACAAGACTGGGCAGAGGTAAGAACAATCCAGGAAGCTGTTCCCTCACTCACTGCCTAATACACACAGACCATTAGTGTCATTTTTTGCGTCTGTAATCTTGGAAGAACCTTAGTTCCACTACAGTTTAAAAGCTTGGAGTCACTTTAGAAGTGTTCACCAAATTCATAAAAATACAATGTGAATGATGTTGTTGTTGTTGTTGTTGTTGTTGTTGTAAATGACTATTGTAGCTGGAGAAGCACATTGAGAGAGTTATCAGCAAACATCACTGCTGTGTTCCAGTGGTACATTGTTTGCTAAAGCAAGTTTATCAATTTAAAATTGATGGATCATTTGTAATTTTGTTAGCACAACTGGAAACATGAATGTTTTCATGGACAACAAAGAAACCTGGAAAGTTCTCCAGACTCAGATGGCCTTCTGAAGATTAACAGTTCACATTGTTCTCGAATTTAGCCTAAACAACCATGCATCTTGATTTACAGCCACCTCATGCAATGCCTTTATCTGCAGAGTGAAATAATGTCCCTGAGCCAGTTTTGCAGGCCTGACTTTTCAAGTGGTGTCATGAACTGAACAAAAGAACATTTTATTTGTATTTTTGAGAAACCTGAAAGGCTTATTCATTTACAGTTAGGTCCAGAAGTATTTGGACAATGATGTCTGCCACAATGGATTTGAAATAAACAAATTAAGAGTGATCAAAGTGTTGACTTTCAGCTTTGCCCCATTGAGAGATTTCATGAAAATATGGCATTTACCATTTAGTAATTACAGCCATTTTATGCAGAGTACCTCCATTTTTACCTAACTATAAAACCATGTTTTCACTGGACTGGTTTTGTTTGTCAGATGTGTAAAAGCCATTTCCGCTGTCCTTTTATTTCTTTTTCATCAACACCAGTAGAATATCTAGCTACTCACTTCGATCAAGTGTTTGTCTGACTGTTGTCTTTGGAGTACTAACACAGCAACAGTTAAGTTCTGTCATGTAGTCCACAGGAAACATTTCATTTCATGGCTCTTGACCATACTTTGTAACCTGATTGCCCCACCATGCTGCTCGTCCTGCTCACTGACTCTGTCTACTGAGAGACATGTTACCGGGCTTTGATGGAATGTATTGGGCTCATTGAACGCCTGTCATTATAAATCCCTTATGTAATCTGTTTAATTGGGATTTGTTTGTATTTTCAGTAGTAAAACAATATCAAACTGCTCTTTGAAAGATGTAATGTAAAAACCTAGCTTCTTCTAGTTAATTAAATGTAATTTGTATTTATTATATGTGTAGTAAAGCACAGTTTCAAAATTGCTAAATATTACTGGATAGGAAAAGGAAAACATGGATATTAGTACATACTGAAAAGGTGTAAGCTGAAGCTATAGCTCATTTTACCTACTCTCACACAAATCATATTCGCTATAGTTGCATGAATAACATAATTGGTCATTTAATTGTGTTTAAGGACCATTACACAGTTGTTTACTAGACACAGAGTACATACACAATTTGGCACCATTCTTAAGATACACTGTTTTTAGCTCTTTTTTGGCTTAGTTTCTTATTTTAAAAAAGTAAGGGACAGTTTAACCAGGTGACTTATCACATTCTGAACAGTCTGATCATCCACTGCTTGATTTCCAAATAATAGCCTAGTCCTGTTCTGGCAGGTCTTTCTAATCTTATTTGTCAAACTGTGTTGGGTCAGTCATCAGACATTTCCTGGGTGTGTAGCTAGGTAAAGAGTTGTACTTCACCTGGAGAAGGCAAACCAGTTTTTCTGCTTTTGAAGTCTCAACCTGAGCTAAACAAAACTACCATAATTGTGTTCACTCCAGATGGAATTTATTTTATGTATGTAAACTAGTGTCTTTGTATTGAAATATTGTTATAATGCATGAAGACATAGCTTCTTGTAACCCAGCCGGCAGGAAGCAATTGTAGATTCCTTCCAATGGTTTGACCTGTTGAACCACCAACCCTGGGGTTCATAGGTGACCGCCCTAGCAATTAAGCCTAAATAGTTAAATAAAGTAACAGGTAACTTTAATTTACCTTTAAAAAAACAAAAACAAAAGTGAAGAAATTTACTGGAATGAGTATTGGGGCTTCACACTCTGTTTCCCCTAGGTTTCCAACTGCGCGGGGTTGGGACGGGAGTTTAACATAGTGCTAATATGTTTCTTATGACATCAGCCAATTTAAGAACTGAACAGTTATTTGAACTAAACATCGGAAGATTTCTTTTTATGACAATTATCCACAAAGTGTGCAGTTGGGTCAGAACCTGTCATCCGGTGGTGACTGGACTTTTGCTGCTTGTCAGAGACAGGACGTGTAGCACTTGGGCTTTTTTCTGTACTTCGACCTGGAGCAGGAGAGCTACTCCGGCTGCTACTACAGGAGAGTGAGAGTGATCTTCACCATCCTTTAAAAAACGCTGATACTTTTGTTGCTGTACAGGTGGTTAACGCAATGTATTTTACTACGCGTGCTGCGTCCGCATGCTCACCTGTGTGTGCGCGCGTTACAAAGAGCTGAGGAAAATTATGAACGCGACCATGTAGGGACAGAAATGTCGTGCAAATACGATAAATAACATGAGGCTGTTTAGTTAGTTTAATAAAAGAACAGTGCTCTTCACTTGTTCAGGGGCAAACGGCAGCAGTTTCTATGCTAACTTTAACTGTTTGAGGAGGCTGCTTTCTTTGATGTTTTGGACTCGCACAACTTAACAGTATCAATACTTAATGTGCTGAAGACTCTACTTGTTATTTGTTGTATCTTCTGTATGTACTGTATTTGTAATGGGTAACTTCTTTCCAATCACAGTGGGCTTCACTGACTGCACAGACCGCACAAGGTTTCTTTTCAGCAGTGATGACAGTCGTTTCACGGTACAGACTGATGGTACATTAACGGTAAGTTAAATTGTTTAAATAACAGTTTCTAATGCTCGCCTTTAAAATCTCACGTCTTTTTTTTGTCTGTATGACTTAAAATGGCTCCCAATATTCAACAGTTCTCTGTTAATGAAGTGAAGTGTAGTGAGGAAATGTAGTTTTAGCCCTGTGAAGGATGTAACACTTGGCCGTTACAGTCCTATGGCTTGGTATTTGGCACATATGATTGTAGCTGATAACTTAAATTTCAGTGTAGGTGGTTTCAGCAGGTGCAGTAAAAAAACACAATTTAAGACAGTTAAAGCTATGAGTGTAGCCCCACATGTTGGTGGAAAGTCATGAAACTGTCCCAGAAGTTTGAGTTTGTATTGGTGTTCATTGAGTGTTTTTTTTCTTTCTTTTTTTCTTTTTACCCCTCCCCCATCCAGGTAAAGAGACCTGTCACTCTTCATGAAGGACATTGGGACTTATCTATATACTCCTGGGATTCACAAGGTCTCAAGATGACAGTTACTGTCAGGATACTGTACCAGAGGCATCACCATGAAAACCATCATCAGAATGTTGAACATCACCATGGAGACCACAAATATCAGCAGCACCTTAGTGAAGTGGGCTCAGAGGTAGGATTAGATACACTATAGAGGGGGGCATCAAGAAAACCTATAACACCACATGTAGTTGGAATAAAACAATCACTTAGAAACTTACAACTGCTTTGCGTCACATGTATTAGATTGCTGTTTATCAAGGGTCTGGAACAGTGAAGATGATGGCGAACAGACTTTTAATGGATAGAGGTACTTGGACAAACACTGCCCCTCAGTGGTTGTGCATGAATGAGGGGAAAAACACAATGGTTCCATTGTGTAGTATTTCTCATAGCTTACTGACAGGGTACCAATTATTAATTTTTGTAATGAAACATAGGAAGATTTTTGTAGTGCCTGTATAAAATCTTTGTTGAAGACAGAGTTTAACTTAACAGTTTCTCTGGTCCTATTAAGATAATCAGTATAATTGGTCAAACTGACTACAGCACACTATAGAAGTTTGCTGTTGTCAGTGGGTTTTACTCCACAAGAAACTTTTCACATAGATGAATAAAACTGTCACTTCTGAAACTACTGTGTCTTTGTTTCAGTGCATAGTTACTTGGGTAAGTGGTGAGGTCACGTTTAAGCTTTAAGTTGCTGATGCCCACTGTATTTCTTAGCATTTATTTGTATTTAGTGTTGTACAATTTAACCAGTCACTCACTGTGTACATGTTTTTGCAGAATGTCAACGATCCAGAGGTGCCCATTCTGCATTTTCCTAAATCAGGTGAAGGTCTGAGGAGGAGGAAGAGAGAGTGGGTTATACCTGACATCAATGTTCTAGAGAATAACAGAGGACCGTTTCCTCAAAAAATATCTCAAGTAAGAGAAACTACAAGTCCTTGTGACTGAGATTTAGATATTGAACTGTATTTTGAATATTTACTTCTGCAAAGGAAGTTTCATATTGGCTTCCACTGAGTTAATTAATGAGTTTGAAGAAATAGACTGAATTTTCATTGTCTCTTTCCCTCTGCTTTATAAAGTCACAGTGAATTATCTGTTAAACCCGACATGTGAGAACTTAAAATAAAAAGTTAATGACTTTGTTGATTTCTTATGACAATAACTGAATTAATGTAAAATCTCAGGTGCACCAAAGAGATGATCCAATGACTATGACAAAACTGTTAAGCATGAGTGATCTAATCTTAATCTAAACATCCTGCTTCTGTTTCTGTACCTCAGAAATGTAAATGCAGCAAAAGTCAAAGATCTGTGCTCTACTTCTTTACTGTTCTTAAAAATGATTTGGGAAATGTTGTAGTCAATGAGAGTGGTATAACTGAGACCTGGTGTGTTTTGTTTCAGATCCGTTCAAGTGAAGATAAGATAAAGAAAATCTACTACAGCATCACTGGTCCAGGAGCTGATCAGCCTCCTAATGGTCTTTTCACCATGGACAGATCTACGGGTATTTTGTACGTCACACAACCACTGGACAGAGAGAGGCAGGCCAAGTACATGGTAAGAACCCTCTGTAATTTCAGCTTCATGTGCAATTCAGTAAAACAGAGCTGCATTAAATCTGCCTTTCAGTATGGCTACAATGGTTTTGTTGGCATGTTTTTCTGACATTACTGGAGCTCAGTTATTATTGTAGACTACACTACATTGAAAGGTGGGGAATCTGTCAACTTCATTGTCATGTGTAGACAAGAGTTTTTTTTACAGTAATTCAACTGAATACAGCCTACTGTAGCCATTATGGAATAAAACATGTATATGTATTGTTGTATATACCCCATAATGATACAATTGTGTTTGTCTGTGTGCAGTTTCAAGCGCATGCTGTGGCAGAAGGTTCAGGAAATGCTGAGGAACCCATGGAAATTGTAGTGAATGTATTGGATCAGAATGACAACAAACCTGTGTTCACTCAAGAGACTTACCTGGGAGACGTTCCTGAGTCCTCACCAACAGGTATTCAGTGCATTATAAGATTGTGTATGTTTTGCTTTACAAGTGAACAGAAGAGCAGGTGTAGTAAAACCCAGGATCTGCCTCAACAGAGTGAGGGAGTTTTTTAAAGTGGAAAGATGTAACTTTAACATTAACTTCTGTATAATAATAATGTAGTTCACTAATGACAAACTAATGTTTGATAGGGAAGAAAAGTCTTGTGTGTGTATGATCCAGCTGTGCTGTGAACATTTTGAGAAACCTGAACTTAATTTCCACTTCTGAATTCCCTCTCTCCAGGTTTTGAGGTGACTACAGTTGTGGCCATAGACGCTGATGAACCAAATACTGACAACTCAGATCTTCGCTACCGTATTCTGAGCCAGGATCCACAGTTGCCAACTGACTTCCTCTTTGTCATTAACCCAATCACCGGGGTCATCAGAGTCAATGCTAAAGGGCTTGATAGAGAGGTGAGTGCTTTGGAAATAGTCTTGTTTGTGATGCCTAATTGTTAAAATGATCTCACTCCCCTTTGATATGGCCCAATTAGGTCAAAGTAAATGATTAATAGAAGCAAAGAACCCCACCAAAACCAACTTGAGTCACAGGTTTTTTTTCTCCACCTCCTAGTCAACCAGTGCTGCAGCTGAGAGGCTGTTCTCTGCTGCTACAGGCCTAATGTTAACTAATTAAATAATTCATGACTGGTCTCTAACCTTATTCTGAAAGAGGGATCGATACAACTCCACTCCAAGCTGGCAACGAAGCAAGTTTATGTATATTAACCACCTAATGACAGAGGTCCATATTTTTGAATTTCAATACTATGTCCATTAATTTGATTTAATTTAAACTTGAAAAACAAGAAATAAGTTAGCCATTGCTTTTAGCTATTTCCACCTGTCACCAAATTAACATGTTTCAGCTGTGTAATATAAGCTTATGAACTTCAACGTGTACAAAGGAAGACTATCTCCCTCTGGGTCAAACAATCAATTCAACTTTTTTTATATAGCGCCAAATCACAACATAAGTCATCTCAAGACACTTTACATTGTAAGGTTTAAGACCTTACACATTCAGTTGTGGAACTGCCAGTAACCATGTCCCAAAGAACGCTATGCTCTTACTGTGGTAGCAACAAAGACCCCATTTTAACAGCTGGAAATTTCATGTAAGTCACACAGACACACAGAACCTGACTTTTAATGGATTCTGCTACAACTGAGTTTGTTAAATGTCAGCAGGGTATTTATTATATTTCTGTGGAGGAGTTAAACTTTGTGTTTCTTCCAACAGAAATACCCAAAGTACATTCTGGTGGTAGAGGCAGCAGACACGATGGGAGAAGGGTTGCGTGGAGAAGCCAAAGTCATAATGTCTGTGACAGACAGCAACGACAATGCTCCTATCTACACTCAGCCCACTGTAAGTACAGAATACTTGACCTGGAAAATTAGTGTTTGCTGGAGAAAGGAGCATAATATATATTTTATCTAAAACTAAAGTAGATTGTTAGAAGTTACAATCTTTTTATTTTTCTTAGTAATGAAACACTTAACATGTCATATTTATACAAATGTCTGTGATGCTGGTGCGCATGTTTTAGGCATTTTCTGAATTAGTGAGTGAACTCAATGAAACAGAATTCTGTAGCTGCAGACATGAACTAGACTCTGGTCTCTGACACAGATAATAAGTTAAGGCTTATTAGAATAATTTTTTACATTTAATTAGTAGGCAACAACCTTTGTATTTTCTGATTTCACTCATACACTTGTTAACACTTTGCATTCTCTCAGCATGAGGCAAATGTAGATGAAAATCAGGTGGGTGCTGTGGTCACTACAATGTCGGTGACAGATGGTGATGAGCCACATACACCAGCCTGGAATTCCAAATTCAAGATCGTTAGTGGTGATCCTGGAGGACTTTTCAATGTGACAACAGGAAGTAACAAACGGGAAGGAATCATTACTACTGTAAAGGTAGGAAGTAAAGCAGAAATAGTCAAATTCACCACTATGCTGCTGTCAGTTCATTTATTTTATGAATTCTGCTTTTCTGTGCCCTTTTGTAGTAAAAAACAAAACAAAAACAGTTACTGTTTGTAAAACTAATTTGAAATGTGTAGAATAAATTTGGGTTAAATCAATGTGCTGTCCCTCTATTCAACCAGGGTCTTGACTTTGAGAAGAACAACAAACACACTTTGTTGGTTGCAGTGGTGAATGATGTTCCTTTTGCTATTCCACTGCCCACTTCCACCGCCACAGTGGTGGTTAATGTGAAGGACGTCAATGAACCTCCAGTCTTTGATCCAGCAACAAAGATTGTGTCAAAACCAGAGGACATTCCTGTCAACAGTGAAGTGACGACGTACATCGCAACTGACCCAGACACTGCCCGCAAACAGAAAGTCATGTAAGATCAGACTCGTATCATACAGAATGACATTTAAAAAAAAAAAAAAAAAAAAACTACACAAGTTTTAGTTCACCCTTTAAATTCTCTAACCCAATCAGTGTGGAGTCTGTTTTCATTACTAACGTTTAAGTATGCTGTTACTGGAGATAACATAAGATTTGAGTGAATGTGAGTCAGCTTACCTCTAACTTTTAGCACATCTTGTCAAGTTTTTGTCTTTCAGCAGCCAATGATTAACTATGTGTTTAAGTTGGACCAGGAAGGTTGATTCATCAAAAATAATAAAGAAAACTAAGCTTTCCATAATCTAGCATTTCAACAACTGATCATTCTCAATGATAAATCAAAGTCTGTTCAAAATCTCTTCCTGATAGAAAAGAACCTTTAGTCACTAAATGTACTGCTTGGAGTCTAATATGCACTTGCAGTTAAATAGTATAAAGTAACACAGTGCACAGACATGTTGCAAAGACTGACACTAAAAGTGTTTTGCTACCCTAGGCATAGCTTCTGGTGAGGCTTTTGCAGTCAACAGCTGTGGGTTGTCCATGTGTTTGCTTTGAAAGATGTCACATCTTATGTGATGATGAAATGATGATCACTTTTACTCGGTAATAACTGCAACCAGCATAATCCTAAAAGCTGCAGTTTTTAAAGTAACTGACATTAAGTACAGTATGAAATGTCTCTTGCTTAAATTGTCCATGTCAGGGCTAAAAACAAAAAAAACACTCGCACATTATTAGACATGAAATATAAAGTGAATTATTAAATCTGTTCTTTGAATTCCACTACATGAAGCATATTATGTTATCAGCTTGTTTCAGTGTCGTTTCATTTACATCTTTGTGTTTTGTCCAGGTATAAAATAATTAACGACCCTGCAGGCTGGCTGAATGTGAGCAAGGACAAAGGTGTGATAAGGGTGAAAAGCCTCATGGACAGAGAATCTGAATTTGTCAGGGACAACAAGTACACAGCACTCATCGGTGCATATGACGATGGTAAGAAAATCTGACTGTAATAGATTTTAATGGTGTTGCCTTGTTAAAGACACTGTTTTAGGACATTGTTTTTTGTTTTTTTAAATTGAACCTTTATTTATACAGGTGATCCCATTGAGACATGTCTCATTTGCAAGAGAGACCTGTTTAAGACAAACATAACATTTAGTTTCAAACATACTAAAACAGCAAATATTGAAAGGAGAAAAAAAAAAGGTCTTTGGTTTTTAAATGGTCTACTGTGTGTTAAACCAATTTAACATGCTTGTCTTAATCATGTCTATCATGTTTGTCTCAGTCGAACTGAAAAGTGACTGAGTTTGACCCACTTTGTAAACGCCTTCACAAATCCAACAGAATCGGCTTAGCATTACTGGATTTAATAACATTTTTAGGAGCAAAAAATTAATGTAAATATGTTTGTAGGATATTTCCTGAAAAGTCAGTGTATGTTCCTGATGTTTTTGTTTGTGTAATTTCATCAGATGACGTCCCAGCCACAGGAACTGGTACACTAGTCATTCAGCTCGAAGATGTCAATGACAATGCACCTGTCATTCAGGAACGTTCAATTAAGGTGTGGCTCCTTTACTAGAATGATCAGTTGTCATGCTTTGAATCACTTTTTAGGGCAACCCAAGTTTATGGTGCCGAATTTTGTAATCTGGGTGTAAGTAAAATCTTAAATCAGTAATTACCACAAAAACTGCTTCATTCTGTCATTGTGTTTTCCCAGATATGTAACAAGGAACCAGTTGAACAGTTGCTGACAGTAACTGATAAAGATGGACCGGGCTTTGCTGCTCCATACAGTGTCTCTTTACAGGGCACATCGAAGACCAATTGGACTGCTAGGATGAATGGCTCCAGTATGTACATTAATAAGGGAGTGGGGGGGGCAGGCACAGGACAGGTCTACAGGAAAAATCCCACGAAATGTAATTGAATAGTAAAATGAATTTCAGATGATTTGGTGCTGATAGTTTTCCTTAAATTGCCCACTGCTGATGTTGTGTTCAGATAATCATAATGTTATTGACATTTGAATTGTAGTGCTTTCTCCCAGACTGTGTATCACCTTTTTTGTGGGGGGGAAAATGCAGGTAGAAAACTTGTCTGCTAATTTTAGTCTACCTGATTTTCTGTGAAAAGACTGTATAGTTGGAACTAGTTCAAATAACCAAATGAAACAATGCAGAGTTGTAAAGTAAATTTGACTTTTTTTTCTTTTGCAGAAACTGGCATAATCCTGAATTTAGCCACTGAGCTGCCCAGTGGAGAATACCTTGTGGTCCTGAGGGTTTCAGACAACCAGGGCTTAGAGCAGGACAGCACTGTGCAGGCCAAAGTGTGTGACTGCACTGGGCAAGATGTGGCCTGCCAAGGGCGCATTGCAGGTGGCACTGACCTGCCTGTAATCCTAGGAATCCTGGGAGGCATCCTGTTGCTCCTCAGTGAGTTTGTTTAATTCTTATTTTTTATTAGTTAATTAAGCAGACATTTAAAACTATTGTAGGAGCTACAGTTCCTATAGAACTTTTTGATCAGGGTGATAGAGGAACATGCCAACTAGTGCAACAGTTAAGGGTTTGAAACACACACACACTACTTATTAGTAGGCAGTTTGTTTTGGTCTTAAGTTGCTCCCTTTAAGTGACAGTCCAGTAATGACGCTTCAACGCTCACAACTTCACTTCAGTTTTGTTTTTCCAGCCCAGCAGAGAGCAGTTGGACTTGTGCTTTTTAAGTGAATAGTGTGGATGTGTTGGATTAAGCTTTGTGCTCTTTTCAGTGCTGCTGCTGCTGCTGCTGCTGTTTGCGAGACGGAGAAAAGGAGAGAAGAGGGAGCCTCTACTGCAGGATGATGATATCAGAGACAACATCTATAAATATGATGAAGAGGGAGGTGGAGAGGATGACCAGGTAAATAAAGACAGATTCCAACTGATTCCTCTCTGATAAGACTTGGACTGGAATCAATAATAAGGGAGATTACAGGCCTGAACGTAGTTAGTGTTTATATCAGGCCCCAAAACACTCCCAACTTTCAACTTTCGGTTTCTGCTCCCTCACAGCGTTCACCCTCTACTGTGCCTTTTTATTGAGAAATCTCCTTAATACATCTGTGCCCTATACACAGTCACATCCTTTTTCAGTGAAGCATCATCAAGAGGGAATAAAGGACTTGATACTTTAAACTCCAGTAGATTGTGTAGCCATTTTACCTGGTGGTATCATTAAGAGCAGTGCCTTGGCCATCCATGAAGAGGATTTGATTGTTAAGTGTTTAGTTGGTTGGTTGGAAGCTAGCTTATTAGCTGCAACTTTCAGAGAGAGACATTTCTTTTAAACTGTGCAGGACTGCTGTAATTCTGAATGCATATGTAGAATAAAAACACTAGGAAAAGCATTATAAAAGCTTAAACATCAAACTATCATCGACTTATTGTGTCAGTGTGTAGTGTTCACTACAGAAGCCTGCTATTGCAAACTTATTCATTTAGGAAATCAACCTCAGTAAATATTTTTTCTTTACTGGTAAACAGGTCAAATGACAACTGACTCCTTTTTTTTTTTTTTAGATTCAGATTAGTTGAAACAGGAATCACAACTTGGTGGTATATGAGGAGAATGGACTGGAGGTTGGACCTGGAAACCTGTTATGACTTCCTGTCTCCCCTTTCTAAAATATATAGTTTCATTTTTAGAATTTTAGTGGTACTCTGTTTAATGTGGTGTGCATACAAGTTAGCTGTGGAGTTACTTTCATGCCAGCTGAAACTATAAAAGACCAACAATATGAAACTGAATGGTAAAAATACAGTGATTATGTTGTGAAAATTAATCTAAGTATTTGTATTAAATTTCCTGTTGATCAGATTACATTACCTGCTAGCAGTTAAACTGTAGTCAGCATAGACCTAATCCACTGTCCGAATGAGTATGTGTCAGTAACCTATATCAACATATAGGTTAACAGAGGTAGAATAGTGTGTTGTATGTCAAATGAATAAAAAAGCATTGTATACATATTGTAGAAATGCACAAACTGATCTTTCAAATGACAGCTGGAGTATCCATTGTGTAACCCCTATATGTGTTCATCAGGACTATGATCTGAGTGTTCTTCACCGTGGTCTAGACAACCGGCCTGATGTGTTCAGGAACGACGTGGTGCCAAACTTAATGCCAGCTCCTTATTACCGACCTCGTCCCGCAAACCCAGAGGAAATTGGCAACTTCATTGACGATGTGAGTCAGAGTGAAGAGCTCATCTAAACACTGAGTTTTAATTATAAGTTAACTTTATTTATTTATTTATTAATTATTCCAGATGAGTGTTCTTCTAAGTATGAAGTGATTGATTTCATGAGACCCTCATGACATTTTTTTTTAGCATGGTCTAAAGTTCTGGCTTCCTCCACTTTGTATCTTAACCTGGCTTGATGTAAAAACCAGATGTTCTGTAAAATGATAATTTTTGTCCTGTGTTCCTCTCAGAACCTGAAGGCAGCAGACAATGACCCCACAGCGCCCCCTTATGACTCACTGCTGGTGTTTGACTATGAGGGAGGTGGCTCTGACGCAGGAAGCCTCTCCTCTCTGAACTCCTCGAGCAGCGGAGACCAGGACTACAACTGCCTCAATGAATGGGGACCCCGCTTCAAGAAACTGGCCGACATGTACGGTGGAGGAGTAGATGACATGCTGTAAATGTACCAAACATGCATAGATCGATGATATAAACATGAACTGATGAGTGCATCCCAGGGAAATGAATCTGCAGACATCGTTAGGCTCCCAGATGTTTTTGTTGTGCATGTGTGTGGCTTGAGGTTTAACTTTCACTGCAGTTAACAGCCGCTGCTATGAGGCGAAAGAATGAGTTTTTGTCTTCTTTTTTTTTAAAAAATACACAACTATGCCATTTTGAATGTCTTAGATCCCTGTTTGACTTGTAGCCTCAAGACTAGAGGTTTTTCTGGAGCCAGTTCAGTGTGTTGATTTGTGGATTTCATGGAGATGTATATTGGCCTGCGTTGTACAGTAACTTACTGGACACATGCCTGCAGTTGCACTGACAATTTAAAAATTTTGGCAATATATGGTACTTTATATTTTTTCACTTTTTCTGCATAGTTTGTACTACTGCTACAAGTTAATTGTCATTTTGTATTTCTGTTATAACAAATGATTAAGGTGAAATCCAGGTAGCCAAACAACACTCACCTTCACCTGACAGTGGAGGTGCTGATCAATATTATTGATGCTTTTTTTTTTTTTTTGTTATGCATCTCTTCTGTTGACATCTTCATTATGTCAAATACTTTTTCAGTTGCCTCCAAATGTACTTTATTACAAATACTTTGTTAGGCTTGAATTTTTATAAAATTATCTTAATAAAAATATGGATTTGTTAATGGTCTGATTTTTGGAAATAAGGCTTTCACTGTAAATACTTTAGAAATCCAGAATTGAAGCACCAGTAGTGACAGGACAGACATGTCTTTAGTCTCAGGGGAAATTAAAGTACTGCAGGACAAATGTTTTGTCCAACAGTTTCCATTGTGTTCTGCTCTCTTTTCAACAATCATGAGACGTCCATTAACCTCAAAGGGTTCACCTCAAGATGCAAACCCAGACATGTAATTCACAAAAACATGTTTATGGCTAAAATTGACACAAAACACACTGGAATTAAGTTCACATGAGACAGGAACAGCAGGATGAGTCCAGATGCATCCAGCAGCATCCGTGTGTGTGTGTGTGTGTGCGCGTGCGCTGAGGTTCAGTCAAATCCATCAGAACACACTGGAACACATTTCACCAAAAGAGGTGAAACATTTGTATCCGTTTTAGTCTGATCACAAATACAGACATTTGGCTTTTTAAATCTCTTCCACACGGTGGAGTTGATAGAACCACAGTTATTTGTAACCACTGCAAAGTAGAGTTTTCCGTCACCGGAGAACTTGGAGACTGACGTATCACTTAAATACAATACACACCGTTGATGCAGCAAATCACCCAAACAACGGACACAAACACTTAAAGGA
>JAUMHL010000007.1:1240879-1252159 GCA_032362345.1 Sandelia bainsii | reverse complement strand
AAGTGTGAACTTTTTACGTTTTCCATAAATTTCACCCGAAAGCCAAATATCCCTAACTTTTTGTGAGTAGTGTATCTCGTTAGGGGTGCTCAAAATTAGCTCCTTTAATTTGTCAAAGCAGATGGAGTCTAGAGGTCTCTGTTGTTTCCATACCCCTCCAATTGATCAGTTCTTTCAGTGTCTCCTACAGTTAAAAAATAAGCCAGAGTAGGTCTAAAAACAACACAGAAGTGATGTGCTCAAATAGAAAGATTATTTAGATTATTCAAATGTAAAGAATATTATAAACCTTAACAAGTCTTTTTCAAATGATCTACCAAACGCTCTTAACTAATCTGACACTGTTCTTGGTGGTGATAATACACAACTGTGACATCAGACAGCACGGCATACTCTTACTGTGCAGTTTCCAGTTTTGATTGAGGACAGGAGCAATACTGCTGTTTTATATTAAGTAAGAAGAAAGTTGAGGGACATTGGTACGTTCCTTGAAATGAAATGAACCATAGACTATTTTGGCTATGATCATTTAAGGATTGGTGAAAATTCCATTAGCAATATAACAGGTTAAGATTGGATGTCCTGTAAGATGGGGGACAATGTATCTAAGATGTCACTCTACAATGCCTTGAATTCAAAGACTTTAGCCAGCTGAAATGCCTACACTGTATTTTCCGACATTGTTATAGCGTTTAGTTGTTGCAGTTTTCTGCCAGATGGGATATGTCATCAGTAGTTTTCCTGCCAGTTCTGAGGATGTGACATACCAGCGATGCATCAGTAGTAAGCTGCGAGGAAGCAGGTTGGCCTGCAGCTCCCCATTGTCATCTACAAAGAGGAGTAACAATATATCAACAAACTTCAGTCAGTCAAATTATGTTGTTTTTGATTTAATTATCATACATAATAAGCCTGGTGGGTTTTTTTCTTCATATTGGTAATGAATACAATGACATTACCCAAACTAAACTAAACTAAACTAAACCCATTAAGTATTGTTTGATATTATATACAACTGTATTTTCTTATTATGTGTCATATTAGAACATAGTTTATTATTAAGTTTTTTGTCAGAATTTAGTAAAAATGTTCCACTCACCAAATGCTTGAATGCATTCATTTAAGAGAGCATCAAGAGATGCTGCCTTTCCCAGTGTGGATGATCCCATAGTGCTAAGATGGAAGACAGAGGT
Source organism: Sandelia bainsii (assembly GCA_032362345.1). Taxonomy (NCBI): domain Eukaryota; kingdom Metazoa; phylum Chordata; class Actinopteri; order Anabantiformes; family Anabantidae; genus Sandelia; species Sandelia bainsii. Next base: position 1,250,966 of record JAUMHL010000007.1, on the reverse strand, counting down.
CAATACTTCCTGCTCAGCTATCTGGACCACTCCGAGTTTTCCTGGGAGCAAGAGAGAGACAGTCATCAGTATGAAAAATATTAGCTGTGGCCAAATCAAGTATTAGTGACATACTTTATTAATCCAGGTTTTAGTGTCTTGTCCAAGAACACATCAACATGTGGCCAGGAAGAACTGGGAGTCAAACCACTCACCCCGGGGCTCATAGTTGACTCCTCTACCAACTGATCAATGGGCCTTTATTTGGTATATTATTAAAAAGAGACAACACACTAGTGAGCTCAAGAACATCAAAAGACTGGAAGACTATGGAAAACAACTGGTGATGAAATCCCTTTATAGTAGTCCAGGTCAAGAACTCCCTACATAAGACAGATGTAATCAAGTGACGTCACCAGAGAAAATACAGATAGTGTAACACAAGAAGTAAACCATTAGGAATTCTCAGAAATAGCAAGGCCAGATTAGCGGGGTTTTCTATGGTAATGTAATTTCCATTAATTTGGAATAAAATTTACTTCTTCAACTTTATTTATATATCGCCAAATCACAACATAAATCTCAAGGAACTTTACAGTGTGAGGTTTAAGACCCTACACAGAATATAAATATATACTGTATATATATATATTTATACAGAATATTTGTAGAAAACCCAACAGTCCCACTTGAGCACGCACTTAGGCGACAGTGGAGAGGAAAAACTCCCTTTAATGAAAGAAAGCTCCAGCAGAACCAGGCTCAGGGTGGGAAGCCATCTGCCTCGACCGGTTGGGGTGAGTGGAAAGAGGAGAGAGAAAAGAACAACAGGTAACAGAGATCAAAACAACAACAAGGAGCAGCAGACGAGGCACTGGGCAGGTTGGCAGGTTCACAGATGTGCATTGCTTGGATCATGAGTGTACTTTGGTAGAAGTTAATCAACCTGGCTTTGTGATTCTTCCTGCTGAGGACCATCTCTCTGAACCATCTTATGGTTTGGCTTCTGTATTTCTGGTCATGAAATCTTGTTTGAATCATGGATTGTCATACTTTCAGCCCTGCTCTGTTGAGGTTGTTTGTGAAGGTGATGGTTCAGTACACTGGTGATTTCTTTCTTTTTCAGGACATTCCACACTGTTGTGTTGGCTATGCTCAATGTGTATGCAGTGCCTCTGATAGTTTTTCCCTCTTTTCTTAGATTCAAATGAAATTGCTGCTTTTATCCCATTAACAGCTTTCTGGCTTTTATGTTGATTTACCCCTTTATAAAATAAAAGCAGCCTTCACAGTTAAGGTGAAAACTGCAAAAGTACTCTTGGACGAAACCAAGAGTAGTCATTTAGAGCTGGGTATTGTTTGAAAATCAATCTCATAGGATACATCTGGTTAACAAGAGGTACTCACATCACTTAAAATGTGGGTCACCTAATACAAAAGCTGCTGTCATTTATCTTATGCATCTTTTGCACTTAAACCAAACAAATTAGCTTCTCATTCCAATACTTTTATAGAGCGGTGTATATATTAGATTGTCCAAATATTTCGGATCCCCACAAATGGGGTCTATGAATAAAAATGTTTGTAAATCCTTGCAATTCATGCAATTTTGTTGAACAAACCCTTAGAACAAAACTTCATAGTAGTGTTCTTAAACAACTGTTGATTAGAGAACTGAGAGTGATCTCATACTTGATTTGACCCTGCTGCTTGTTGAGGTGGATCAGCAGCCAACTACATCACTCAGCAAACTGAAAGAGGATTAGAAGTGCTTTGTGGGAGCTGGGGACTCTGGGGGATTGGATGTTGTTAGTGGCTCAGCTACTATCACCTTGGTGAGGCCAGAAAGACGTCACTGGCCAACATTTAATTTATACTGACGTTTGCATCAGCAATCAGTAAGTATGTGTGTTTGTTTGTACATTGGCCAATGAATAAAAGCACTGTCAAATCTATATTACTAAATGTGAACTATTTAGGAAGTGATCTTAAGTAATCTGTGTAAGTGATATTCACATCATCTCAGGACCAGTATGTGCTGGGTTTTTTTGCTGACAGACAGTCAAAACCAGTTAAAAGTCTGGTGTGCTGTGTTTGTAACCTATAAGTCTGTATAATTTCATATACCTGGCTTTTAGTTTGTTTGTAAAAAGACAGTGTGAACACATTTTCCCAAATGAACTACTGTGAAGTACAGAGTACAGGTGTGGAAGATTGGTGATCCAAGACATTCTTGCTGCAGGCAGTAAAACCGAAACAATTAGCAAATAGATGCAAACATTTTTCCATAAAGCTAAGAAGAGCTATAAAGCTGTGACTTCATCACAGTAAGCGGCCCCTTTCACATTACACATTCAATTAAACCTTTGCAAAATGAAATTATATGATATAATGATAAAAAATTATAATAACTTCAGTTTAAAAAATTAAAGTAAAAAAACAAGTGTTTTTTTTTATTTTAAAAATCATGTATCTCCACATTCATTCCAAATAATAACATAATAAATGATCTCCGTCCATGTCACGTCATAATGTGTCAGACTGTAACAAGCTCACTGACAACAAAACAGATTCTGTTGAACGTCAGAGAATCTGTCAGGAGCAACATGATAAACTGCCTAAATCCTGGTGTGAAGCCTGTAAACACTTACCAAGAAGCCTTAAGGTTGTAATTACTGCCACAGAGGCTTCCCCAATTCCAAAAAATAGGTACTTTCTGGATTTTTTTTTTTTTAAATCTCACTGCTGTGCATGTAGTGCTGTGAAACAATCCTCCACCACTTCCATGTCGTACATCTTACTATCCTAATATTATATTTAGGAATTTATTCCCCCCCCCCAAAAAAAACAATATTATTTGAATTATTAATATTTTTCATCAAATTCTCACAATGCTGGTGCACTTTAATAATAATAATAATAATAATAATAATAACTGATACTTTATTGATCCCCTTGGGGAAATTGTTGTTTGGACAGCTGTTAGACCTGTGTCAGCGCTACTACGGGGTAAGCACTTTGTATTTTCTGTACTACAAAAAAGGGAAACAACAATATAACATAACACATGTGCTTTTATCACACTTTAAAAAAATATGTTTTCAAGACACTGTCAGAGTAACAATGTTTAACTGTGTGTAATATTCTGGTATATATACAGTATAATATTATGTGTTTTAATAGTACTCAAAAGTTGTTCTTTCAGTTTTTTGGGGGTATTTTTGAAGCTTTTTCAACTTTGTACTCAGTGTATTAATGATATATTATTAGTGTAATTTTAAATCCTTATAAATACAGTCACTTGACACACTAAGCCGATGGTCGGCCATCAGTGATCGTCTCACAGGCTACTTTTTGTAATCACTTCGCACAGTTGGCAATAGCTGGACCCCTGTCAGAGGACCCATCTGTAAGAGAGACCGCTCTGATCACTGCATGAGAAGTGGCAGTGGCATTTACAACTTCTTATCAGACATGTTCTTGATTAGAAGTAGCTTTAAATCTTTTGTGGTGAAGGGAGACGCCTCTTACGGCTCCATAATTTCCTAGAGCTGTTTAAAAGATTTGAATTGTTTGATTGTATTTAGCATTCAGGGCTACTATGAGTATCTGAGAAAGAATCACTAGTATAATGATATGACAGGTGAAGATTTGTATCAGGTTAGAAATCCCACCAATATAATTTCTTTTTGTATGTGTGGACTAGGTTAATTAATACATTTCTCTGATTTACTGGTTACTTTGTTTTCAGTAACAGTGCTCACTCTTATCATTCACTCTCCAGCTCGCTCGACCACCATTCGCTCAGCTGTGGAGGAGAGGCCAACTTTGAATGGTGCATTTACTGACAGCAAAAGAGAAATCCCACTTAGAAGCCTCCAAGAAAACTTCTTTCTCATTGTTCATTGACATTTGGGGTAGTGACTGATATTAAGACTGGGATCCCTTCATTTTTTCTTTCATATTTTAGTCATTTATTTTCTCTCCGTTTTAGTCCATTTTTAGTGGGTGAAGTTTTAATTTTAGTCTGGTCTTAATCAGTGTTTTAGCCATTGGTTGTTGCTGTTATGAACTTTAATTGTGGTTTTGTTTAAAATGCGGACTTCCTCAACATTAAAGGACCTTTGTTGGCATGGTTACAATAATACACGCATGGTTGTGTCGCAGATAAAACAACGGCCTAACAACATCCTTTTTGCTCTAGCACTACATGACCAACTTTCTCCTTTGCTCGTGTCTACTACTATGGTTTGGTCATAATAACTTGGTGGCACAAACAACATAGGGACATTCTCAGTATTATGCCTGTGTATGTAATATGTCAAATATTCATGTTTGATGTGTAGACTATAAACAAGTCAACTCAGCAGGAAGTGAGGAACACCAATTCTGATTTAGCCTACAGGAGGTGGGGCTTTTGAGAAGCTGTCAGCAGCAGCGGGCACCAGTGACACAGCTTCTCGGAGAGCAGACGCCTGCTGTAAAGGAATGAACAGGACACTGATAACTTAAGTACAGCACCATGATGGGAGGGTAGGTTATATATTGCAGAGAGAGGAGCGTGTCATGTGAGTGCATGTGAACGTGAGAATGGCGTACACACACACACACATACACACACACACACACACGCAGAGCTCCAAAAACATCACAAAATAATAGAACTGGTTATGAAATTCAAGCAATTGTTGAAACCATTTGTGCTAAAATATTCTTCAGACTATGGAGGAAACACCCTCAGTTCAACAACACTAATGAAATGATTTATGTAAATGTTAGGCACTGAATCCCCCCATGTGAAATACAGTTACTTAGCTGTATTTTTGCATTAACAAGTAGCATCAGGTCTTTTTCGTTTCCTGCATCAACACAAACACCAACCCTGGTCTAGATGCATCACCTTGCATTACATTACATGTCCATTTTATATGAGCACATATGGCCTGTTAGCCTTTGCTCTATTGAGGTATAGAGATATAAAGTGCAACTAATTCAGGCTTGTCCATTAACCAGTAACCACATGCTGTGTGGTTTGTAAGAGCTTCTACATTTATTCACCAATTTTCACTGTTATGCGTATCCAGGTCACCAAAACAATCACAAGACTAACACAAATTCACACTCAGTTTCACACCTGTGTGCGTGTCATTTTCACTTTCATGTGTGAGAGGAAACTAGAGCTCTGAGAGGAAATCAATGCAGAAATTCTAAACTAGCCACAGAAAGCTCCCCACACCCAATAATATTTCATCATTTCACATTAAAGTAAAGCAGCAGCAGTGCTCGGATGTTTCCGTCACACATTTAAATACATGGAGTGACGTTTCTTTCTAGGGTCAGTGTGAAGCGCACATGCCTCACTCATTCGGAAACTTTCAAGGTGTCACACTGCCCTGAGCATGTGTCAAACAGCATTATTGGTCATTTGCTTTGGGATCCACCCATTGACACTGTTTTTCTTGCTTTTGACTTTAGTGCTGTGCATGCCACAGTCAGCTGTGCCCTTTAGCATGACTTGTGCTTTTCTGCCTCCACAATGGGTCACTGTGTCTGTGCCTCTGGTTTACGGATGCGTCACTGCACAGTCCAGTGACATATGCCGCTTGTTCAGGCAAAGACTCTTATGCAAATGGAAATGCTTACACCTGTCCACAGACTGACCACAGCAACACGTTAAAGTCTGTGTAATGCTGTTTACACACTACACTGATACACAGCTGTAATCAAATGTTATTGACTTGTACTTTTTACTAACACACACACACACACAAACACACTCTGCTTTATCTCGACGCTGACCTGACACAAGCCTTAATTACACAACGGAGTCACAGCTGAAACACACACTGAAACACACTTGCTATAACAGCAAACTGACATGATATTTAAGTCAGCTCTTACCTCTGAACACAGCAGCGTATTAGCAAGCATCCAGGTTACTGATCAGTCCTTTCAGTGAGATGACTGTTAACTGCTGCTAGATGCTGCAGGCTGCTACTGGCTGCCAAGCTCCGAGACTCCCATAGTGGAGCTTACACTACACTATGACCGCCTCCTCCTCTTGTTGGCAAACACAGCAGCCTGGAGCAGCAGCAGTCCTGCCATGTGACCCCCACCCCCACTCACCCACATACACACAAACACACCAGGTTTCTCTCACACATACTTCATAAACCTACAGACACAAAAGGAAATAACACAAAGAACTGGAGTTTCACATGAGTTCTGACTTCAGTAGAAGCTGCAGTTAAAAACAAACACACACATTGATGATGCTTCCACCTCTAACCAGGCTAAGAGCTCCTCACAGTTGGAACATCATCAATGTCCAAACCCCAAAAATTATCTTTTTGTGCAACTGAACTGTGTGTAATAATCGAGAATGTGCAACCAGATTATGTTTTCTGTTAACAGGATGAGGACGTGTTGAAAATTAATGTAAATGACAAGGCACAAATACACTGATACTGAACATATAAATCAATATAGCGTACCCTGACAATACATTTTTTCTTCCCCCAAAATATCCAATCTTACAGCAGAACCTCCAGTTTTGGCTCTTTTATGGTTAAGCTTAGACTCTTACAGCACTTATTGAAGATTAGAGAAAGACTGTGGTGTGTTACTGCACACACAACTTGAAACAAAACCTCCACCCTTCTCTAACCTTAACTAGTGTGCTTATTATTCTGCACAGATGGAGTTTGGGAGTTTCTTGTGACCTGACAAATGTAAATCCAGTTGTCATCATTTAGCTCGTCATCACTTACGGAGGAAAAATCTATAAAGCTAAATAGTGCTTATGTTCACCAGGAAGTGAACCTTACTTGATTTGACTCTGATCAGATTGTAAGGGGCGGTATGATAGTTCAGTGGGTAGAGCAGTCGTCTTCCAACCCTAGGGTGAGCGGTTCGATTCTCAGCCCTGGCAAGCTACGTGTCAAGGTGTCCTTGGACAAGACACCGAAACCCCGTAGTAGCGCTGACACAGATCTAGCAGCTGTCCAAACAACAATTTCCCCAAGGGGATCAATACAGTATTAATTATTATTATTAACCAGCAGTAGCTGCATGAAATGGACACTCAGCATTGCTGTCTGAGGGATGCAACTGAACAGTGCGTTATGAAGAAATGTGATGTTCAGAGCCCAGCGGACAGACAGATGTTCCTCCGACCTTGGGTTCAGACAGTTGGCAGGACAGCTTAAACAGATGGCCTCTGTGTTTATGACTCTGAGTGTGTTCACAGCCTCTCAGATGTCAGTACACAGCCTCCACAGCCAGAGTTAGTGTTTGATTAATCCCAGCTACTGTAATTCATTAGCTTCTAACAACATGTAATTAAAATGATAAAGTGATTCTGGGTGTGCTTACAGTACATACATTAACCCCCTTAATAATAATCTCCTTCACCCTTTAATGTGGCTCTTTGATGCATTCCAGTACTCAACAACCTAAGACATTCAGATCAATGGAGGCAGGATAAAATCAAATACTGAAAGATAGTCATCTTCAAAGATTGAATTTTATGGCTAAATGCTTCATAAACTCATAACGTTCCCATTATCCTCTGCTGTATGTTTTCTTCACTGCTATGTAGCAAATGCAGCTTGCTATTGCTCTGCCTCGGGAGTGTGTGTGTGTGTGTGTGTGTGTGTGTGTGTGTGTTAATGGGTGCATTGTACATTGTAAAGCACTTTGGGCACCAAGAAGATAGAAAAGCACCACATAACATAACGACAAATGCAGACAATTTACCATTTACCCAGTGTGTCAGATAGTGACAGTGTAAGGTACCTCTAGTGTCAGTATTGAGACACCAAGTGAGAAATGTATATTATGGATGTGTTGCTTCTATATAGTTGTATAGAGTAGGATGTATCATATCTCACTTTGATAATTTGAGTCCACTGAACTCAGTAAATGGTAAATGGTCTGCACTTCTAAAGCGCTTTTCTACCTATACTGGTACTCAAAGCACTTTTACACTGCTTCTCATTCACCCATTCACACACACGCACACACAGTCATAGACCGATGGCGTGGCGTGCTGACCTGACACACCAGGAACTTGGGGTTCAGTATCCAAGGACATTAATTTTTTTAGCTCTGAATCACAACTGAATCATCTCAAGGCAAGGTCATAAGTATATAGTTAAAGAGACAGAAGCCCAACAGTCCCCACTGAGCAAGCACTAGGCAACAGTGGAGGAAAAAGTCCCTTTAACAGAAGAAACCTCCAGCAGAACCAGGCTCAGGGTGGGCGGTCATCTGCCTCGACCGGTTGGGATGAGTGGACAGAGGAGAGAGAAAAAACTTCAACATATGACAGTAGGAGCCAGGAATCAAACCACCAACCCTACAATTGTCAGGCAGCTGCTCTACCTCCTGAGCCACAGTTGCCCCTGTTCTGATTTTGGAAGCAAGAATCTTACCAGTGATTAGTGGCATGAAAACACAGGAGTTATGTGCACAGACATTATCAAAGTAAATAATTACACAGCCTCAAGTGTCAAAGAAGGTCAACCAGTGAGTTTACATTTACTATACATGCACTGCACACACACACACACACACACACACCTGCACCAGGTGTGTTTTTATTGTGTTTATTTATTGTTGTGTTGTTTTATTTGTAGTCTGCATCTATTTCACATTTCAAATTTTATCAGGGTTAAGAACGAGTATCACTGTCTGTATTTGAACTATTTCTTCAACCTGGACATTGTTCACTGCCCATGTGCTGCATGCTGCAGCTTCTATGTTTACTGTCACTGATTAACATGAACACCAAGTGAAACAGGTGCTACTTTGTGTTTGCTACATGTCTGTTTGTTCTGGGCATGAGAAAGTGAGAAAGATAATTTGCTGACAGTATCTCAGGCCTACCATGATCACAAGTAGCTGTAAACAAAGGGAACAGAAACAAAGTGAGAGTCCACTGGTTTGAAAATCACTCACGTGTCCATATTATCCTCAATCTAGGGTTTCTATTTTATTCTGGGGATGCATTGATGCAAGAAAAAAATGAAAAGCCTTCAGCCTGCTTGTTTGAGCTCCTGTATCTTTAAGGCTCCCTTCCCCTCAACCCACTCTCTTCTGATTGGCCACTTTGTCACTTTGTGGAAGTCTTCCTGTTGGCCAAACAATGCCCAGCATTGTTGAAACAGTCGTCTGTGAAATCAGACACTGCATAATGTGTGGTCTACATGGTGAAGCATGGTGTTGGCAGCATCATGCTGTGAGGATGCGTCTCTGCAGCACGTCCTGGAAAGCTTGTGAAGTTAGAGGGTAAGTAAACTGAGACAAAGCTGACTGAGACCAATCCTCACAGACTCACTGCTGTAACTACTGCCGAATGTGCTTCTACGAAATACTAACTTGAAGAGAGTGAATTCTTACACAATACATTTTCTGTCTGGTATATTTAATTAATTTAGAATTTGTAGAGATCTGTTTTCACTTTGGCATGAAAGAGTGTTTTTCTGTTGCTTAGTCACAAAACACCATAAATGACAAGACACAAAAACACAAAATCGTGACTCAAGGTTGTAAAACAATAAAAGGTAAAAACTTGTCAGTCGAGTGAAAACTTTTTGAAGGCACTGTCTGTGAGTATCATTTGAGTAACAAAAACCCTTTTTGGAGCCTCTTTGCATGACAGATGAACATTATGTGTCATAAGAAACATATTTAATATTTATCCCTGCATTTTCATGTTCATGCTATTGTAGCAGGTAATGTGAATATTGAATGTGTCAGCCTCTGGCATGAGGTCAGTTCAGCATACAGACAGTTCTTGAAGAGAACTGAAAACACAGGGGATGATGGACACAACAAGCAGCTGTTTGAAAAAACACAATAACTACAACACTACAAATTCTTTAAAAGTAACTACTGTTATTATTACTACACTAGATTTCAGATGAAATACTGCTCTCACTCTGCTTTACTGTTTCAGTACTGTAAATCGGCTAATTGTCATCTGAAAACAACAAAAATGACTAGACTTAAAACTTTCCTTTTTGATGAAGCTTATAGTTAGAGATGGCTCAGGTGACTCTGAACCATCTTAGTTATGCTGCTATAGATTTAGTCTGCTGGGGGA
>JAUMHL010000007.1:1228516-1240779 GCA_032362345.1 Sandelia bainsii | reverse complement strand
GTTTTTCCTCTCCACTGTTGCCTAGTGCTTGCTCAAGTGGGACTGTTGGGTTTTCTACATTATTCTGTATATATATACTGGCTGTGTGTGTGTGTGTGTTTATGCATGTGCAGAAAGTGACATCAAATGAGTCCAGTCAGAGACACAGAGACAGAGAGGTACAGTGCATCTGATCTGATGCCACGTCATCAGCAGGTCATGGTGACACAGAAACAGTCAGGTCTGCTTGCTGAATATCATAGGTGTATATACACACAGACACACACACAGACACACATGCGCGTGCACACACACAGACATTGCCATATTGCAAAGCCATAAGTTAAGTCCTGGGCACTGTGTTACTGCTTCCTTTAACATATCATATATGTATGTATATATATGTCATGATTGTGACACACACACACACATTCATGTGCATTTTAATGACGGTGCAGTGTGTACTACACCCTCTGATGCCCTTTATGCAGCTACTTGACATTCAGCAGGATGGACACTTTGTCGTACATAACCCTAATAAATCTGGAGCCCACAGCTTCAGCATCTCACAAACCTGTGTGTGTGTGTGTGTGTGTGCACAAGCGCGCATGTGTTCCAGTTGTGTTTTAGACCTCATCAGCACAGGATTGTCTACTCGCCACACTCACTCAGGCCTCTAACAGAGCACTGATCTACAGGTTGATGTACAATTACTGGCTTTTCATGCGAGGACACGTGTTTTTGTTCACACCATAGAACAGGACAAGTGGAACGACTGTTGTTTCCAAGGCCATCAAAAGAGTGTTTCTTTCCACAGTGAACAGTAGAAACAATAATTCAATAAATAATATTGAACATAGATGTACTGCTGTTTGTCTGTTTAACTGGTGGGGCTGTGAATTACAGCTGCTACTTACATAATAATTTCACAATAACTGTTATATAGTGTAAATGGTTAATTAATGTGAGACTTGTCATAACATTTTGATATAATTATCTGAAAATTATCAGAAATTTACCTAATTACTTATAATAACCCATAATTTTCTTCCATTGTGTCGTTGTGTCATGGATACATTGTCATAGCTACAGAGGTTTTATCAGTGTCAGATGAAATGTGGTGGAATATGTTAGTGAAATTGCATAAAAATCAAAACTGTTTTTACATTTGATAGGGTTTGTAGGTCTAAGTGGAAATATTATTGCTGGCAAAAAGACACGTTTTCGCTGAATAACATCATTTTCCAGTTGTAGCATAACATATAGAACATTAGTGAGCTAAGTGCTGGTTCTAGAGTGGATATGTTTGTTGGTTACACAAATGGTTGATGTCCAGCTGAAAGACGTGTCTGACACATTAAAGCTGAAGGTAAGTGCAGTGTGGACAAACTGCAGGTAATTGGAATCATGAATAAATGCAACTGTTCTATAAATTCATAGACAGACAGTGAGATTAGCACCAGTCTCACCTGCTCACTTTCTCAGGTAACAACCAATGAAATAATTATGCTAATGAGTGTTTACATGCAGCTCCGGTGGATTTTGTTGAAAGAGATGCAACTGTGGCCACATGGTAACCAGACACACTGAGACACACTGTATACTGTAAATTGTTCAAATTGAAGAATTTTGGTGGTGAAATTCATGGAGAACGAAACAAGTAGACAAACAAACAGTTTCTGAATTAGTAAGTGTAAGTGTCATATACAGAGACACAGGAGTCAATGGAAGAAAACTGGCAACAGGTCAGTATGATGATTTGGAGTAAAACGAGCACGACAGAGATGCTGAGTCTTAAGGATGTGAGGATGGTGCGAGGTTCAACATGCTGTCAAAGGCTGCGTGGACGCATAAATGTAGTTCAACAACTTAAGAGTTAAGTTTCTTAATGTATACTAGCAAATCTCTGTCGAGGGAAATGGGTGAAAAGCAGAATTAAAAAGTCATGATCTCCTCAGACAGCACTGCATTAAAAACAGATGTAATTCTTTAGTGGAAATCACTGCATGGACTCAGGAACATCACAGCAAACTCACCAGTGTTAGTGTAATGTGTAACCAACTGTGACCAACTGAAGACGGTTCCTCACTATATCCACAAATGTTAAAGTTAAACCTCAGCATTAATAAGTCCACAGTGGAATGAATCTCACATTATACATATTGTTACTGACATGTACAGTTTGAAATAGAAATGATTGGTGAATGAACTCATGTATTTGTATCATGTGGTTTACTGTCTGTACAACTACCTCAACAAACACATGCAGCTAAAATCCAACAGTAATCTCAGTCCTGGCAAAAGCAGCTATCATACTGAGTGCAAAGACAAACAGGTCCGTCCAAACCAGCGCTGAATTACACTAATGTGTCAGTGGAGCACATTTTCATTCAAACATTTAGACAAACACGTGTGTATCCTACCTCATGTGAGACTGACAACCTGCTGAGGTCTACCAGCAGACCACATGAATCCACCTTTTCAACATGTACATGTATAGATCCACCTTTTGTCTGTTCAAATCCACATCAAAACCCGAGTCCAGCTGGATCCACAATGCTTCTACTAAACCCAGCATAGCTGTGCAGTCATCAGCGCTGGATCAAAGTTTCTCCCAGCCCTTTCTTTAGACAGCCCCAATTCTTTCTGTAGCCCTTTGTCTGTCTAAGCCACGTACAGTACTGCTGTGTATGTAACCAGCACTGATCCCAGTGTGCGACTTGTTTGTGTAAATGGCCACTAGACTTCCTTCAATTCTTTCTCAGCTTAGTTTTCCTGCCTGTGTTGGTTGGTTTCCCTGGACTGAGCTAAATATAGAGTCCACACAAGGTAAAGTGGAAAAGAGCAGGGCAGGAAATGTATCACAATATCATTGTGTGCTTGTGCGCTCATTTGTGTTTGTTTCTGTGTGTCTTCCTGTCTCAAACCCAGCAACGTTCGTGATAACTCTGTCCAGTAAACGTCCAGTGAAATACATAATTACAGGTTGATGGAGCTGAAGTGATTTAATTTTTATTGTGTGTGTGTGTTCATGCATTGTTTTTCTCTACTTGTGTGAGAGGGACAACCCATCCCATATCACAGTCTAATGACGTTGTCCACATTGTATTGTCTCTCTGGACTTCTAAAAATGTCTGCCTAAACAAAAACACTGGCTGCACATCCTGCTGCCTGACTGCACAAAAACAATTCAACTCCAGCGTTTATTGTCTCACACACATTGTCAACAAAAGCCAGTAATACTACTATGGGCATACGGGAATTGAACCATTTTCACTGGATTTGACCTTGCTCTGTGACACAATATACTAAAGACGTACACACATACAGTACCTGTTATTTGGACTGTGCTTTGCTAGATGTAGACTTTGAACTGAAACAGCACCTGGGCTGTGACTGATAACGTTTCCACCAGAACAGAGGAGAATGTACATTGCCACAAGCCACTTGTCTATGTTGGTGATAGCAGAGCAGCAGCAGCTGCAGCCCTCTGTCACTGTCTGCACTGGATGTGTTGACTCAAAGCACCGTTACAGTCCAATAATCAGTGAGTGCAGGTACCTGCACAAGTCAAAAGAGAATAAAACTACACTTCAGGTTCATCAGTGAAACATGAGACACTGTGCATCTGTTTACTCTGATGTGTGCAAGACAGATTCCTAAAAAACATGACTCAAATGCCTCCAGAGCAGAAATCTTTTTTTTTCATTAGCACTGAATTGTTGTGATTCGTTACTACTTATTTGTTCAGGTAGCATTTACTCACTGTTTTATTATTTGAGATCCACTGTGCACTTCTGAGTCAGGGTTAATATTAAAAACCAGTAAAAAAACAAAAAAAAAAGCAGCAGAAAATATGTGAGTTTTGTTGTTTAAGGTTAATATAAAATCTGCATTGTTAAAGATACACTTACCTTACCATGATGCAGGCAGACAATATGACTGGTTGACAGCTGGTGCTACAGTAGCAGTTCTCAGTGCACTAATGATACACACTAACTTAGTTAAAGTGCTGCGGGTTAACTCTGTCTCTTCAATATCTTCTACAAACACCGTCCTTTCCTTTTCACACACACACACACTATAAATAGATTCAGAGTTTACTGGAAACATATCACAGAGTATCCTTGTTAGAGACAGAGACAGGGGGGGAGGAGCAGACAGAGACAGACACATTCTAATCCAGGGGGACAGTGCAGCAGATTCAGCGCTGGTCAGTCTGCTGTAAAACATTTCCTTATGTTCTGATAGTAACAGTGTGTTTGTGTTGGAGAAAAAATACAGAATGTATTTTCAGCAGTACAACCACATCACACTTCATCCTAAACTGTCTCCCCACAAGGTCTATTTAGCAGCTGCCAGGGAGCTTTTGATAGAATCACTTGATCTTCGTCAGTAGATAGAGTTATAGTCTTTAAAGTGGAGATTTTGACATCTACAACAGAGCTGAGGGGACGTCCTGGTGGCAGTGTTGGTCCTCAGAGGATGAATCCTGCTCTGACTCTGACTGTAACACAAACAGCACAAGTACTGTATCTCAACAACTTTTGGAAGCACTGGCACCGTTTCACCGCTGTTATGCAGACATATCACTGGATCCTCATCTTTCATGTGTTTAACACATTATTATGTTGTTATTATTACAAGTCTTTGCTGCAGCTCCCACAGTTCAATCACCTGCTTTGATATGAAAATGACTCATGTTTCAGATAGTTGACAGATGACAGAGCAGCCAGTGTTAAATATAATCATTTGTGTTTTAATACCAAGAGGTTTAATGTACATTGTAATATGAATTTATAAAAAACGCTATTTATTCATGTACAAATTACAAACACATCTGCTGTTTTATTCCATTCTTTTGTTGAAATGTACACAAGTGTCTTCTCTCCCATCGCTGTCCCATAGCAGCTTTGCCACCTGGCAAGACTTCGCAGTGAAACATAGATAAGAGCCGTGTGAAAAATAAAACACACAAATTCATTTCAGTTATCTCAACACACAAACACAAAGGAGAAGGAATCCCAGGTAACGAAATCATCTTTTAGCTCTTTGTAAGAAACATGAGACCCAGACAACAAGTAGTTTTCTGACTGCATTCTAACATTCTCACAAAACTAAAAGAAAATCCTACAGAAAGCTTATTCCAAAGACTTTACATTAGCAACTTTCTTTAGTACATCAGAACGTGCATGTTGATGTAGTACAGAAATATTTCTCCACGTGATTTGCTGATGCTGGGTGGCGAAGGAGGAAGAGAGGGAGCAGACAGCTGGCCTCTTCACACAATTAAATATCCACAATCACTTCGACTGGCTTCTAACTACAACTGGATCCCCTGGCACAAGTCCACAGGGTTTGTCAATATGCTAAATGAAGAAAACTGCTTCTTATAACATGTAAAACCCCACTTAAAACAAAATAAGAGACAAACTTAAAAAAAAAAACAGTCAAATATTTTATACAATTCTGTTTCTATCCCCACATACCACATAGTAGATTAAGTTGAATCTTCATCTCAAGTAAAATGACTGTTTCATTTAGTGTGTAACTTGTACAGTGCAGAATATATGGGCTTTGATTAAGTATGTGTGTGAGTGTGTTTGTTGTATTTCTATACTTTTAAGGACCAAATGTCCTCTCAGTAATTAAACAACGTGACATATTGGTAATAATAAGAGTAATAAATTGTGGGTTAGGTTGAGACCAAAATAGTTCAGCTTCAACTCATCATTTACCGTCTACCTTAATGTTAATAATTACAATTATTACATTTACAACATTTTAAACGTGTAAGGCAATAATGAAACATCATATGAAATGACTTATTGTGGATTCCATCAAATGTGGAATTAAGAAAAATAATCAAAATTATTCTGACGACACATTATATGGATAGGTAAGTGATACAGTGCCTTTACAACCCTTCACCTGTTTGCATATTCATTTTAAATTGATCAAGGAATTTGGAATCACCTAAAGTTGGATCGTCCGGTCAGACTGACTAACTGGACAAGAAGGACTTCAAAGAGTCGAAGAGGTGACCAGGAACCTAACAGTCCCTATAACAGAACCTGGCAACAGGTAACCACCAGAGCAGGACTCCATCAATCAGGTATTTATGATAGTGGGGTTGGATGGAAGCCACAGCCAGTGTGGAGTTTGCCAAGGGCATTGAAATGACTCTGAGAGCACGAGGAGAATGATTCTCTGGACTGATAACACAAAAGTAAAGTCTTTAGGCCGAACTCCAGAGAATTAATCTGGTGAACACCAGACGCCACTCATCACCTGCTAATGCCATCCCTACAGTGAAGCATGGTGGCGGCAGCATCATGCTATGGGGCAGCTTCTCAGCAGCAGTGAGAGGTTGGAGCTGAGGAAGCGATGAACCCCACCAAATAAGGAGAAGTTCTTCAAGAAAAACCCGTGTGTGTAAAAACTGAGTGCATGAAACCTGAGACTGAGGTGATAGGTGACCTTTCAGCACAACAATGACCTGGCAAACAGCCAAGACTACGCTAGAGTGGCTTTAAGTTTCACTTTTTAATTCTAAATACATTTACAAAAAACATGTTTTTTGTCTTCTCATTGTGGGTTACCGAGTGTATATTAATGGACAAAAACTGCAATTTTCTACACTTCACATTGTATGAACAACAAAATGAACTGTGCAAAAAGTGAAGGTGTCTGAAGTGACTGTTTGTTAGTCCACCACCACTTTGGTCCAACATACCTGGACCTGGAAATAAAATTCATGTTCCTCTCACGATGAACTGTAATATCTGCCGATCCTCTGAATGTGTCCAGTTTGGTTTATGATTAAATTCATGCAAAACTAACAAAGCGATTTGATCAATTTGCACCACATCTTACTAAATAATTCCCGTGGGTGTTGTAACACAGCGGGATACAGCATCACCTCTCGGCCTTGCTGCCATTCTTTGCCTCCATGGCCACTTGTAGAAATACAGTTATAGCCTGAAAAGTGTTTTCCCCATAAAGCACAATTATAAAGCTACAGATATGACACCTCAAACAGCAGACATAGCAATTATTACTCGGTGTATAATGAATTTTTAATCCATGTCAGTTTAACATAGTAAATATTTCCCAAAGTCTAGAAAAGCTATTTCTCTGCAGAGGTTTACAGTTAAATGTACCCTTTCTGATTTTCTTATATGACACCCAAATCTAAAACGCTCCTCAAGGTTGCTGTTAATAATCAGCTGGGAAGTGTTTTGGGATTCGGAGCTCTGCTGGACCAAACCAGGGATTTGAGGGATTTAGCAGTGACTGGATGTAGTCAATGAATGTCCTCACAAGTATAGTAATACAAGCTTGTGTGTGTGGTTTTGTCTCTTGTTTCCTCGTAGAGTCCGTCTATGCTCACTGTGTGTGTGTCGATGTTTGGTGTGTTGCTGCCTCCACACAGTAGTTGGGTTTGTCAGAGGCAGTGAAGCCCGGCAGACACACACACTGATAGGAGCCCACTGTGTTGATGCACTTTGCATTTTTACACAGCGACATCCGATTGTTCAGTTCTGAGCACTCGTTCACGTCTGTGGACAGAAAAAGAGAGAAATGACATAAAGACAGATATTTTACAGGGTTACACTGTTTGTTTTTCTTTACTGTACTTTGCACATACCAACGCAGGCCATGCGGGACAGGTCCAAAGTGTATCCATCAAAGCAGTCACAGGTGTAACCCTCCTGAACCCGGACACACCGGCCATTCTCACAGCCATTGAGTATCCCACACTCCTCTGCTTGCAAACCCTCAAATGCCTTGAATGAATCTGTAGAATAAGAAGACAACAAAGTGCATCATTGTCAAATCAACAGGTCACACTTGGTAAAAAAGAACAACCACAACACCAGGAGGTTGCTGGTGTTCTGAAAACAGTAGAAAGTTGCTGTAGTTCTGTTTTCTTATCTCCAGTCAGTGTTTCACTGGACTGAGGACCAGCTTCTCATTCTAACATGTTGTTACTGTGACTGTCACAAGGTGGCAGCAAATGTCTACACAAGTACTGCTGTTACTAAATATGAACTTAAAGGTTTTCAGATTCCTAAAAGTAGGTGGTGATTGTGGATTAAAATCCAAATAAACAAAAGCCTCTAGGATTATCAATGGGATGACAATCAGGTGTGAGTCTGGGAGCTCCTGCCTCATTTACAGAAGAGAAATCATTAAAGAGAAATTCATTCAACTCTGATCTTCCTGTGTTTGTAGAAGTGAGTGATGACTCGAATAAAGGAGATTTCTGAAAACCATATAAGAAGAGGAGATGATGCTCACCAGCCTGGAAAGAGTTACAGGAGGATTTCTAAAGGGTTTGTCGACTGTTGGGTAGATTGTGTACAAATGGAGAACATTCAGCATAATTATTACCCTCCCCAGGAGTGGTCAACCAACAAGAGCAGGTGTGTAACCCAGGAAGTGGAGTGGTTGTTTTTAACAACACAAAATTAATTAATTAATTCAATTCTAGTTGTAGAAAAGTGTTTCAGTGCTATTCCTGAAACACATAAAATCATTACTTACGCTCCTCCTTCTCAAAAAAGGGCAGCACAGCCTGCTGCTCAGGTGATGGAGAATAGTCTGGGCTCACTTCATACTCGTGGATGGGGCCGGCAACAAGGGCATCGTGGCCATATAACCGCCGCCCACCACCCAGAGGAAGGTTACACATGGTTGCATAGTCCTCTGAGGAAGAGACAAAAAACTGTGACTAAGATGTAATGATAATACAGATACATGGTAAATGGTCTGCACTTTTCTACCTAGACTGGTACTCAAAGCACTTTACACTGCTTCTCATTCACCCATTCATGGCAGAGCTGATATGCAGCTGACCTGACACACCGGGGGCAATTTAGGGTTCAGTGTCTTGCCCAAGGACACTTTGAAATATGACTGGAGGAGCCGGAATTCGAACCACTGATCTCACGATTGGCAGATGACTGCTCCACCTCCTGAGCCACAAGTTGAATACTGAAGCTCAGGAAGGTCAGTATAAAGATGAAATCACTCAATAAAGTTTAGAATTCATTAGTTATTTGTTATGAAAACAAATGTAAAAACACATTGTATTCATATGATGAAAATTAAACCTGGGATGAAAATAAACAGTCATACACACATCGTTACCATGGCTACAATACACAAATGATACCCTCTGATCCTGTATGATATGAGTGTAAGCTATTATTCAGCCAGATACGAACAAGCTCAACGAAAGCAGGTAAAAATGAAGCCTGCACCATAATTTCCTGTCTGGACAACAAACTCTTCTATACGGTGCAGACATGACCATGTTAACATCACATCTACATCCACTGGTTTTGATGGATGGACTTAGGAATTGAATTAGATTTTTTAAACATCATCCTAATTTAGCTGTGTACAAACTAACAGACTCAAACACAGGCTGTTTCAGTGTCATAGCTATAAACCCACACTCTACATGATTAAAATCCAAAATGATGTTATACGTTTCTTTTAAAGTTTTCCTACTCCCATCCCACATCTCAGCAAGAGATCATCATCATAAGAGATTCAAAGACAAACACAGTCTCTGCTACGAGACCGCGACTGTTTCATCCCTGCTGCAAATCATCTGGCTGCTGTTTTTTATTTGTTGCCTTACATTCCTGTCTGAGCTCTGAACTGCATTCACAATTGAAAAATAATGAACCAATTCACATTCAGCTCGCGATGACAGCACCAGAGACAACTGAAGCCACATTCTAGTTAGAACCTGTTCACTGGGGTGGAAACTCGTTGGCAGGCCTAATACTGATCAGCCACTTCACAAGAGTGTCAGTGCTGTTAGAAACGTGCTCCACAGACACAACTGGTAAAACACAGATGTGTATTATGGTGCACATCTTAGAGCAGTGTGTGTATGTGTGTGTCTTGCTGTGCAGTAAGTGTAACCTGTGTTTCTAGGAGGACACAGGGCGCAGTCCATGCCCCAGGCTTGTCCATACAGGCAGCAGCACTCTGTGTATGTGGTCTTCCTGTTGAGACCCAGCGGCTCAGTGCACGTCATGGTTTCTGTAACCACTTGCCAGCAAATCCCTTGGTAGTCTAACTGCTCCGTCTCATGTTGCTCTGCAAACACACATACAGCATTACACACACTGTGTTGTAAGCTCTCTTTCCATTCAAATGGCTAAATTAAGTTGTTAAGTTACTTAAGTTTGGTTTGATTCAGCCTGGGCAGGAATGTCTTATGTGACATTATGGCTGATAATTGACATATTAGAGACAAATTAAAACCCAAAAGAAATATTTGTATTTATTTTTGTAAACATTTTCTCACCAGGCGACTCAGGCATTAGGACACAGCGGTTACTACTGGGATCCAACACCATGGGATGTGTGCAGAAACAAATATATGAGCCATCTGTGTTCAGACACTGTCCACCATCACACACTGTCTCATCCAGACACTCATTGATATCTGAGAAAAGAAAAGCCAACCGAGACATTTCACAAGTTACTCAGATGACTTTGTTCATGTCAGCTGCACTTCCCCACCCTGCATCACCAGAGACAAAGAAATCCACCCACATAGAATAACTAGTTAGATAACACTTAAGATGAAAGCACAATCTTGCCAATTCCACCACTTGCTGATCAATTGCTCCTCGCTCTTTACAGTTTCATGCTGAAAGAGGCGTAAGCTCATCTAAGTCAATAAATATTTCAATTTATGAGAGAGAGAGAGATTATGTCAGTAATGTTATAACCTTACTGTGAAGAGTGCCTTAGGATGATTTCTTTTGTGAAATTATTATACTATCCAAATAAACTGAATTGAGTAATTGATTCCACAATAAACTATCAATATACTACTTGTATGAATCAGAGTATGAGTTCTCTGAATTTTAACCCTCTGGATTACTGCCATCTGCAGTGCCAGGCACTGTTTTTAATCCAATTCTTGCTGGTGTAGTGCCTGCTGCCCAATATCAGCTTGGATAAGTGGGTGTGCTGTAGATCATGGGTGGATGATTGGATTGCTGGTTTTGCACTTTCAAACTTTCTGTAATTGTTGCTGCTTTTCTATGTGTATCCAATGCTCATGTTAACTTCTTAATTTCCAGGACTTTAGAGCAGAATTTTGCCAAAACTCTTCTCACTGTTCCCGCCACTCTACAACAACAAATTCTTTCATCTAAAGCACAAAAAATGCACAAAATTTGTAATAAGAAGTAAATAGACTCCCACAGTTTAATTTTAACCCAACATAATGCAGGTGAGAGGTCTTCAAAGTGCTGGTAGTGAGATGTGGCAGAAAGCGCTGGGAAAACCTATGAATGGACCTTGAGTTAAGACTGTATTTGAACTTCCATCTCTAGAACACACTCACAATTACTCTTTGGCTTATTATCAGCTACAGTATTTCAGGTTTCCAGATTAGTGTTATGAGTAACACAAGAAGAAATGCATAGTTTCTCTCACACTGTCACTCACACAGACACACACACACACACAAAGACAAACCACCCTGACCTCTGCACTCCAGTCTGGCAGTGTCATAGTCCTGTCCAGTCTTGCAGTAACACTCGTAGCTGCCGACAGTATCCAGACAGAAGCCTCCTTTACACACCTCCTGGCCAAACAAGGTACATTCATCTGCATCTGCATATGGGCAGAGAGAGGACAACATGTTACATGTCCACGGAGCGTGTTATGTGGCTTTATGTAGATTAACAAAGTGTTTTACTCCGTGAAAGGTAAGTGAGACTAAATTGACAGGTGGCTTAAACTCTTTGATAAAAGTTTAATATGTTTACTGATATTAAACAAAAACTATTCTACCAAATGCTGTAGCTCTGTGTGTATGATGTTAAAAGGGTCATATTATGCTTTTCTTGGTCTGGTGAACTAAGTTTGTGAAGTTGAGTGTCCATGTTAGACACTCTCTTATCTGTTTTGGGCTCATACGCCCACTAAGTACAGCGTCCCGCCCATGACATTATTGACCTCTGCACAGACACTTGAACCAGCACCAGCAGCTCCGCTCACGGCCTCCATGGCCGCACCAGCACTAAGCAGCAGCACTAGCACTATCTGCTCATGGCAGCCATAAGTGGGGTGGCCAGCACCAGCCCAACTACCCGTGCAGAGATTTTTTTCCAGCTGTAAAATAATATTAACTTTACTTTTCCCAAAGACAAAACCAGAGGACGGCATGATAGCTCAGTGGGTAGAGCAGTCGTCTCCCAACCCAAGGGTGAGCGGTTCGATTCTCAGTCCCAGCAAGC
>JAUMHL010000007.1:1200949-1211542 GCA_032362345.1 Sandelia bainsii | reverse complement strand
AGAGGAGGTGGCCTTAGGCATAATCTATCACCCACTTACAATGCAGTTCTTTCAACTGTACCCAGGCGGTTTCACAGGCGTTCACACCCTGGCTCAGGTGGTCACAGTGACATACATGAAAGCCAGGAGGAAGGACAACCCACAGGTGACCATCAAGTACTAACGACTTGAGGACTCCACAGGGTTTATAAACCTGCTTCTTGGGTTTTCATTTTAAAGATGTATGTTGTACAATCTGCCTCAGCAAAGAGTGTACACAATGTAAACTTCCAACCTGGATTGCGTGTGAAAAAATGTTGTGTGACATGATGAATGAATATTTACCAACACAACTGGTCTTCTGCTCATTGACAAGGAATCCGCGCGAACACACACACAGGAAATCGCCCTCTGTGTTCTCGCAGTAGCCATCAAGACACCATGATGGGTTTTCCACACACTCATCTACATCTGAACACACAAGAAAAGAACAACAATACTAATTTAGAACTGAACAAAAGCCAACAGAAGTCCATATTTGTCATTTTCTAATGAGAAAATATAACTTAAAAGAAAAGACAGAAAGATCATTTGTGATACAAAGATATATCAGGCTCATGTCTTATTGGTGATGTGATCTGCTTCTCAGTCAAGCCACCAGAATGTAGTATAGTGTTCATGTGTGCATTTACAGAACTGAATACTGCCTTCCAAGATGGCACCCTAGACATTCCAATGGACGTTGCTCACTAAGAGCACACACAAAGAGGTTTTTCAGGCTTCTGTTAGCATAACTATTTTGTGGCCCATAAAGCACACTATACTCAGTCTCTGACTAAACCATTTCAGAGCAACAACAGGAAGTCAGCTTAGCTCTGGCTGAGCTGCGCACACGAATGATATAAAAACAATTAGCGACAGCTTCTAGACACACTTTTGTCAGAGCTTATGAATCAAATTCTGGAAATAAGTTAGTTAATTTGATGGACTGTTTGAGCTGAGCTACAGCTGATACCAATCCCTTAAAATATGGCCAGAACATCCCTGATGTGGATCCCTAGATAAACTCAGAATTTATCTAATTTCCTCATCCTTTGTACAAATGCATATAACCCAGCTGCAGCTAGTAGGACGTTTCTGCAGTCTGAGTAAATAAATCAAGTGGATATCTCTGCCCCTTTCCTCTCTTTGTGTTTTCTTGGACACTGGTCTTTTGCTGAGCTGAAAAAAGAAGGTCGATTGTACAAAAAGACTGCAAAGTTTGGTCAATGCCCACTTTCACACTGTTGAGGTCTTGCATTCATTTTCTTAACCATTTTTACATAGAACACAGTTCTGTTTCCACAGTTAAAATTTGTCCCTATTACTTAACTGCCATGACAGTATAGACAGGAGTAATTATTACACAATTATTCACTATTAACTTTCTTCTGTGTACTTGTTTTAAGTTATATCTGAAAAAAAAACAATTGAATTCAGCAATTAATTGGGTGCCATTCTGTCCTGTTCTGTCAGACTGAGCTATCCTGAGCTGAATGAAATAAATAATGGACATGTCCAAGACGCCCGCTGGACTCCTCACCTACACAGGTGGTTTTAGCATCATCAAGATGATATCCCTCATCACAGTGGCACGTGTAACCTTCAGCAGTGTTGTAACAAATCCCCTGGCCACAAATATGAGGATTGATCTGACACTCATCCACCTCTGAATCAGGAGAGAGAGAGAGAGAGAGAGAATATAAATGCAGCAGTGGTTTCAGAACTTAGAATGCTTCTTGCAAAAAAAAAAAAAACAGAGCTGCAAGGAACATACCATTAAAGTACCACAAGTTGACTGCTTTATATAAAAGAACCACAAATTCCCCATATGTGCCACAAAGTAACCTCAAGCTACTGACTGCAGGGAGAGTGAAAGCAATTAAATGAACCAAAATAAATTAAATTAAATTCAAATGATTTATGAAGACAATCTCTCAAATGAAAACCTTACCTTGTAATGTCTCCATGTATCATTATTTCAGGTCTTCATACATTCAGTTTGGAAAGTTTTCAGAACTTCAGGGGACAGTTTTATGGTCAGAAGAGACCAAGGCCTTGTGGCCAAACAGCTCAATCAAAACAATCAAACCAAAGGTCATTGTTTGGTCGAGTAAAGAACACTGTACTGTTAAGCAGTACGGTGGAGTCTCAAAGTTACACAGTAATTGTTGCCAAAGGAGCTATTGAAAGACTATTTTGTAAAGGAGAAATGACCTAATAATCAGCTAGTTTTCATAATATTTTGTTTTCCATTTATTCTGCATGAATTGAACTAACTCAAGCAGACACATCTACAGCTTGTAATGCTACACTGAGTTTCTGTTACATGCTTGATTGCTATAATGTTTCCTGGCAACAAACTGATGCATTACTAAGGTCTTTACTAGCTATGAAGACATTTAATGGTACAACCTGACTTAGCAAATTACTTGCTCAAAACTTCCTAGAACCTACACACAAACTGTGTACTGTATTTATAAGAAGCTGCTGCAACCCAGTGTAGGATAGAAAAATGAAACAGAAACAATGAAGATTTTTTATTCTTACCAGTTGACTGGGTAGGGGCAATATCCTGGCCTGCATTAGATGGGAGGATCTCCACTGGTGCAGGTGGAGAGGTTCTCTCAACAACCTCTACCAAAGCAAAAGACAAAGTAATAGATATGACTTTCACTAAATATACATTTTCTCATTAATTACCATATTAGCATATTTTTTTAATCAAACATGGCGTTTTAATTATTTATTACGTCTGTCTGGCACAGTTTTAGACACATTTAGCATAAATAAAACCAAAGTGTTGTTGCTCTTATGCAGATGATACCCAACTGGCAGCTTAGCATCTTTTAAACACTATAAGAACACTGTAGGACAACTTCAAGAAAATATGCTTTTTCACTTTTCATATTTCTCAGCCACATGTCTGTGCATTAAGTATGGAGCTGGAGCCCAGAGGCAATTAGTTCACAAATTAAAGTAAAATATATAAATGGAAACTCAATAAAATCACAAGCATTGAATGAATATTATGCTCCAACAGATGTGCTGTTCATATAAAGATACATTCTTTTAGAGGTCTGGAGTCTACATTTTGCTTTGTAACCTATGCTTTTTTATCAATACAGCAGTCAATTTAAGCTCTCATAAAAGAGACAAATGTATTATGGATGCACAAAAATACAGTTATATGTGTTACCTGCACATGTAATATTTGCAGCCTATTTATTTCTAATACTGACTACTTTTTCTATACAAATGTCCTACATACCTCATCCTGACAAATTCAAGCTCAGCCTCTCTCTCTCTTTATGCTAAATACAAAGTAATAATAATACAAAAGCTGCTCTAAAAACAGTTGAATTGGTTTTTTTTTCAGAGGGTTCATGAGGACACGATCTGACCTTTGTCTGACTGAATGTGGCTAGTGAAAGGTCAGAGGTCATTCCATGTCCTGCTCTGGGGGGTTTGAATAGCTGCAGTAAATGTCTTGAGCAGACAATTGAAAGATAAATAGCAAGACAAAACCATGCAGTTTGCAGCAGTTTTGGATGAAAACTGGCAGAAATAAGGAGGTCAGAGAGAACCAGACTCAATCAAAGTTATGCAAAGAAGACTTCAGTACAACAGCAATGCAAAGGGCAACTTTGAATATATCTGATTACTACTGCTGGACTAATCTAGTCGTATATAGCTCTTTGAGATGGTTCTCCAGATCATCAAAGATTCCACTCAGCCTTCACTAATTTTCTGCATAACAACACCTTCTGTACGTACAGTGTCTATAAAAAAAACATTCACTTGTAGTGTAATACAGATGCACTCGCCAGACATCCTGTCTGGGAAAATACTGTAAAAGTTGAGATGTGATGTGCACAGTCCAGGACCAGAAGGCTCTACAGCAGGTGTTTACCACCCAGAACATAATCGGTACCCATCTACCAACTATCCACAGTCGGTGCCTGTGCAGAGCGCAAAGGAAACCAGAAGACAATACCTACCACAACCACAGCCTGTTCACCCTGCTGCAATTGGGTAAGTGATTCATGAGTACTTATCTGCTGCCATACTGTCAGACTACAGGGGAGCTTTATTCCTCAGCTTGAGAGACCCCTCAACTCCATCATCTGTAAACCACCATAAATAAATGACTCTTCTTACAAAGCTCTACATGTTACACGTTTTCTGACCTGATCTACACACAACACTGCACTGCAGTGCAAATTTTTATATTTATTTTAGCAGTTTTGCTTTATTTCATCGTATTAGCAAGGAGGCAGACAGGAATCATGGATCAAGAGAGTGCTGTATGACATACATAAAAGGTCCCCAGTGGCATGCACTGTCACCCTTTGGCTACAAAGGCACTCCAGTGCAAATTTAAATTGAACCATTTTCTTATGCTGGTGTTTTCAGTGAAATTAAAATTTTAAATGTAACATCTGAGGATGAATATTAACTTGACTAGAAACATTACATTACATGAATATGCAGACGTTTAAACTGGCCAATATTACTGTGGACACAGTTATTACCTTGTTACTATGCTTTAGCTCTCAGCTGTTATAATTAACTGCTCTGAGATTTACATGAAAGTGCTGTGTGGACATCTTCTGCACTTCACTGCATGCATTGAATGTGAATGCTGGATTTCAGTGGCATTTAGTTCCCAGTTAGACAGTTTTATTAAACATTTATTATCAGCATTACTAGACGTGGCTATAATTCAATGTCGTTACAGCTGAAACTCACAAAAAAACTCGAAACGTGTTTACAATGTCCTAAACTGGCCATTGAACCATAAAGGATAAAAGGCAGAAAGCTGACACCTGGGTAGGCTGCCTCCATCTTGACGGTGGACACACCCGGAGACAGCTGGGGCAGGATAGGTTCAACTACTGGCCTATCACTAACCACAGGAACTACCAGCTCCTTCAACAAGACAGACAATGATATCAAAGGGACAATGTCAACAGAGCACCATATACATATGTTTCAGACCAAATGTAATCATTTAAGCACTGCTTCTGACATGCAAAAGTGTTGTGCTTAGAAGTAGGGCTGAACAATGAATCATTTTCAAAACGATACTGCAACTTAACAGAATGTACATTTCAAACCACAAACCTCTGATTTTTTAATTATTTCTTAACAATACACATCTTAAATAATCAGAGAAGCATCACTGTATGCTTCATATGCAGATACTCTGCTCTTGCAGGCTTCACATGAAACCTGCAGAGAACAAAGTTCAAGAAATGCTAAAAATGGCCTGGGCTGGAGCAAACACTGACATTCATAAGCAAGAGACTGCACTAGTGAAATGGAACATGGGACTGGGAGATGGCACAATAAAGCATGAGAAATATTAACAGAATGGTTGAATGAGTAAATGTTGGGTCTACAAGAAAGAGCAGTTGAATAATCACAGTATATCCAGTGTTGGGCTGGTTTTCTTACATCATACATCATCTATAGCGTGTTTGCAGTTTATTATGCAGAGGAAAGGAAATTAAAAAAAAAAAACGAAAAGGAAAAAAAAAAAATCTCACTCACAATATTTCTTCAAAGAATTCTCAATTCAATTATTTTCCCGTACTGTTCAGCCTTACTTACTAGCAGATTAGCATTCAGCTTGCATGGCAACTGACTGCAGTTTAATAACAAGGCCAGAATTAACAGCTCAGCGAGCAAGGCAGGAAGCCAGAAGTGCCTATAACTTATGCATAGATTTCTGTCTAGATTTGTTTGGAACACAGTAAAGACGTCACTCTCTTGATTTGGGACTTACAGTATGTACAGTACACATGTAGAGTACACAGTGACACTTAAACATTTGCAAACCCTTAAAAATTTACCCGATTTTTATGTGAATGTTATTTTCACACAAGTCCTAAAACTATATAAAGGGAACTCTTCTTAACAAACTAGGCTTTTCTCATATTCATTTATTCTTTGTGGAAAATAATCCAATCTTAATTATTTTGTGGCACAAAGGCATGTGAATCTATGCTTGCTAGACACCCTTTTGCAGCAATAAATGGTAAATGGTCTGCACTTATATAACGCTTTTCTACCTAACTGGTACTCAAAGTGGTTTTACACTGCTTCTCACTCACCCATTCGCACACGCACACACACACACACATGGCAGAGATGCCATGCAGCTAGCCTGACTCCCCGGGGGAAACTTGGGCAAGACACTGAACCCAACATATGACAGGAGGAGCTCTGAATCTAATCACCAATCCCACGATTGGCAGACGACTTCTCTATCTTCTGATCCACAGTCGCCCAATAACATCAACTAAATGTTTGTTTATTAGCTCTGCACATCAGCTTGGAGGGACTAGTTAATTCCTCCTAATAGATCAGCTTCAGTGTTGTTTGGATGTTGTTTGGGTTTGTGTATGAGCTGCCTACTTCACATTTCTCCACAGCATTTCTTTAGGATTAAGGCCAGGACTTCAGATTGGACATTTCAAAATATTGCATTACTTCTGCTTTAACCAGTCATTAATAGACCGACTTGTATGTTTAGGTTTACTTTCTTGCTTCAGTTCATATCTTGGAAATCTTGACACTGTCCTGTGGAATTTGCTTGTACAGTTCATAGCTCCATCAAACAGTCCTGGTCCAGAGACAGCTCAGCAGGCCCAAATCATAATATCCCATGTTTCACAGGTGGGATATGGTTCTTATGCTGGGATGCAGCGTTTGGGCACCATCATTAGCCACTGAAAGAAAACCTTTAGTTCTTAGACACTTCCTGTTGTGACCTCCTGTTACATGTCTTGCTAGTGGTGTGATATTTGTTGGTCGAAGGTAACAGTAGTGTTGAATGTTGTCAGTGTCCTTTCTCAATATATTCTTCTGTAATACTTTCCAGCCTGGTGAGCACCAATGACTCTTCTTCTAAGGACACCTGATTAAAACACCTGGCTCTAGTTTCCCCTTCAAATGAATTGATAATCCAAAAGGTTCACATACTTTTGCAACACACAAATATGTAAGATTGGATAATTTTCTACAATATATAAATTAAGTGTACAATTTTGGTCTGATTTGGTTACTTGGGTTCCATTTATCTAGTTTTAGGACTTGTGTGAAAATCTGATGGTTTAGTTCATATTTATTGAGAAATAAAACAAAACTTTCAATCATCACTTTCAAGCATCACTATATATCAAAAATATATACAGATATAGAGTTATTGTTCTGTGCTGACCAGCCAAAGTCATGCAGCAATGTTGCTGACTTCATGCATGGGTGGTTCTGCAATACCTCAATAGTGTGTCTGTGCATGCAAACTGCTTGTATGTTTTCACTCTTTAAAGCACCCAACCTACCTGATCTGGTGCAGTTGTTGCTACTGACCAAAGAAGAAAAGAAACACAGTGTAGGTTTGTAACACAATATTCAGTAGATTAAAGCGTCAATGCATTGATCATGGTCAGTTGGGTTTTAGTGTTTAGTTATTCTAAAAATGTCATTTTGTTTGGTTCCCGAGGATAAGGCTGGGAATATTCTCTACTTTTATTATTGTCAAAAAATCCCATGAAGGAATATCGTTTTCAACACACCTCCAAATCTAAACTTGTCAAAAGCTTTAGGAAAAAGCCATAGCCTGTATCGTCTGAATTACATTGTATTGTCTGAAATACAGTATAATAACTAACGATATAAAAAAATGTCTCCTCTCTTCGTTACACCCAGCAGGGCTTTCTACTGTGCCAAAATGCCAATGAGTACAACTGCCAGGCGCTAAATTACCTTCTATGTTCTGGTAGTGTCCACACATGTTGTGGGTGGTGGGCTTCTATCAGACTATATTGAAGCCTTTCCTGTGCACCTAGAAAACACTGCACTCCTCTGCCCCAGAGAAGTTTTGCAGCAGTTTGGACTTTGTCTGGCTAAGATGCTGCAAAGTTTTCTCTTTCCCTTGGTGGCTGTCAAACATGCTCTGAATAATAACAGGAGATGGTGAACCTCCACTCCCTCTCTCAACCAGATTTATCTTCCCTTCTCTCTGTTTTGGAGGAAAAGTGAAGTCAGCCAAAGCATTTTAATCACTGTCCTCTAGAAACAAATATCACAAGAGCAATGGTTGTTGTTGTTTTAAGATCTGCACTTCTAATCACATACAAAGGATCATAAATTAGGATCTCTAGTGTTACTTTGAAGTTATAATTTGCCAAAGTTAGGTTGCTGTTTATCCTACAGTGTAGACATTTTTCACTGGGATCACTTGCACTGTGAGCCTGAAGACCACAGTTCAAATAAGAGGAAGAGAGTGCAGAGAGGGCGTAATATTTTACACTGGTTGATACTTCATAATATATTACAGAAAAACAAAAAAAGCTATAAAAATGTTATACACATTGAAATTTTGGGTTATTTGACAATTGATTGAGTTTAGTCACCAAAAATGTGCCAGATTAAATACAGTATTAATGTCTTAATATTTTTAGAGACTATTTTAGGATCAATTCTGAAATCAACAGACATAGATAGAATTAATCTTGACTGATTCCCTATGAACATGTAAATCAAATTTTTGTATGTTGCTCACTATACCTGTGTTTCTTTCTATTTCAAGACATTCCACATCGTTGTAGCGGCTCTAACCCCAGGGTTTGTGTTGTGTGTCATAGATTTTCCCTCTTTACTAAAATTCTAAATGGCTTGAATCTAAAACCAGCAGTAGTCATTTGTAGCTATTTACTGTTTGAACAATCAATCTCACAGAACACACCTGTGAAACACCTGTCAGTCACATGTCCCAGTACTTTTTCTCATTTACAATTTGGGTGACATAATGCTGCTCTGGTACAAATGTGCTATGTTCTATGTCGTTTAATGTATATAGGTGTAAATACCATTACATAAAGGCTAAAACTTTGATCTACTGTCTTATATTCATCTTTTAATATTAAACCTAAATTTCTTTGTGGGAATGTATCCATGCACATTATAACATTTTATACACTGGCAGATTAACAGTTATTTTAAAAAAGTAACAACAATGCAAATAATCATTATTTGAAAGCGCTCCGTTGCTCCGATCATCTTGTATTTAGCAGTAGTAGCAGTAGTTCACTATAAGTTAAAGAATTTCTTGTGTCTAACTCTGGTGTGAATCAGCTGATGATTGTAGATAAATGGGTTATTATAAATCACTGTGAACTATGTAAAAAAACATTACCAATCCTTAAAATGAGCAAGCAGCTGCTAAGTTGATTATTATGAAAGGAAAAGAATATTACACACTGGTTTCTCTCTTGGTCTTGATCTTACACCTAAGAGCACTGACTGTACATTTTTATCATGAACCGATACTCAAAAGATATTTAATTCCACCTGTGCTTCAATTACAAAATTATACTAACCATGCTGAACATGCACTGGGTATTACATGTTTGAGGCTCACCTGGTATAATATCTGGTTTCCCAAAAGCCTCCACTGGTCTCTCTGGTGTTGGTAGAGGTTGGGGGGGAAGCAGATCAGTGGGCTCCTGGTACACGATGGGTGGCTTATTGACAGGTGGATTTGGTAGCACAGTGTAGCCCATTCCACCAGGACAGATCTCTTTGAATGTTGCTAAGTAATTAGAGAAATGACAAGTGCTTAATATGTAGATCAAAATTTGAAAGTCCATTGTAACACTGACTTTGATATTGTAACTGTATAATATAAATTATATATATATAAAAAAAAAACTTTGGTGTAACAGTTTCCCTGAGATTATAGTTGACAAAGCTTCCTTAGGTTGGGGAAACTACACACACATTGAATGAATTAACTTGAACTGGATTCTGGGTAATAACTTGAGATGGTTCTGTGTTAAAAACAACTTCAGTATGTTCACGCTTACTTTCCCTGGCTTGAGTTGGCTCCAGTTTCAAGCAATTTGTTAAGAAATTTCTCTTAAGCATAGGTTTGGGTCTCAAGAGACTAAGGGCTTGATTTACTAAAATGCCAAGTAGCGAGTACTAAATTGTCAATGCAAGCTTTAAAATTGTGCATTTTGTTGGTGAATGTTTTGTGGGTGATCTACTAAGAAAATTGACAGCAGCTGCAGACATCATGGAGCTGGCTATATTGTATATGTGTATAGCCAATATACAATAGCTCCTATAACTCTCAGGAAACCAGCAACAGCATAAAAGCAGCGTTTGGCCTCATTTAGTGCATCCTGTCTGTGCAGAAACACACATAAAAACCTACTTTGGGAGACAGCAACAGCTACAGTACGTTGGAATGACACACACACATGGAAATGCAGAGAGGTTTTGGTACAGCATGGCTCCTTCTTGTAACTGGCTCCAAATCAGCCAGAAGCTCACCCAACAGCTCTAAATCGCTGAACAGACAATATCTTTGTATTATTTTTTCTATTGTTGAGATGCAATCACAGCCACCATAATCACTTTCAGGCTGGACTTTGAGTGACTTTGTGTGTACTGAATCAATGAATATGCATTTTCATAAAAAAATTAAAATTAACATTTTTGTTTTCTTCTATAAACTACTGACAACATAACTCCCAAATTCCAAATACAAATATTGTCATT
>JAUMHL010000007.1:1169640-1189459 GCA_032362345.1 Sandelia bainsii | reverse complement strand
CTGGGCGGTATACCGGTTCATACCGAAAACCGGTTTTTATTTTTGTTATGATATGGATTTTGCTTATACCGTAATACATTTAAATAGCCTACACAACGTTCGGAGCATAGCGCAGTGGGAAACTGTTTAAGGAGGGACCTTTTGCACTGCTACACCGCTAGACACGCATGTAACGGAGTACCTGTGTTAGTGGAGATACTGAGCGGTGAAAATGGACAGAGAAGCTGTAGCAGACAATGAAGTTGAACATAGTGACACGGAAGAACTTTTGCTTGTCTGTTGTCTGGAGATTCTTTGGTTTTAAAAAGCTCAGATGTGGACCAAACAACTATTTACTGCTGACGAGGTAAAGTTGTCACCGGAGGTGGCCACACGAGCAATTTGCTGCACAACTTTAGCCGCAAACATACTGTGGAGTACCAGGAATGTATGAAACTAAGATCGGCATCCTCCACATCCTCAGGTAAAACTGAAAAAGCTCCACTTTTTCTAGTCAGACGTCACTTGTAGACGCGTTTGCTAGCGCTTCTCTTAGGTTTACAGCGTTGTTGATTTAATGACAAATTAACAGATTTTGTTCACCACCCTGGACGCAGATATCTTTGTCGCTTTTCAGGCAGTTGATGCGACATATTTTCTGACGCAAGCTCTCTGTCCTCTGGTCAGAGCGGCCTGTGTGTGTGTGTTTGTGCACACAGGCCTGCTGATAGTCTTGGCTGGGCTCGCGACAACATAACAACTAGTAACATTGTAACGTGACTTTAGTGTTCGTTTTGCCATCTCACGTATGACATTCATTCTATCAGAGTTAGTCATTTTGGATGGTCATAATGCAGGATCGCTGTAATTAAGTGTCTGATCAGTCTCTTGCTCTCTGAAGGGGCACCGAGCCCCTCCCACGTCGCTGTGACTGTCGTCGGCTTGCTCTGTCGCTTCTCTCTCAGCCTGAATCTGTCTCTCCGCGCAGACCCTCCCTCATAAGTATCATCTAAAAAAAGTGGATCTTTCTCCTCCTCTCTCTCTCTGTCACCTGAGAAACACGCCTCAGCAGGTTCTCCTGCTCCTCTGTCTCGAGCAGACTGCTGCTGGAGTCGGAACTCCCTCATCTCTGATGGAGCTACCACACTCAGCTGTTTATGTCAGAGAGAACATGTTGTGTCTTTTATACAAGATTTAAAGAGCTGGACTGGACAGTCAGGTCATGTTAAAGGCTGCTAAATGTTTACGTGCTGCCTTGTTCTAGAGTGATGCGACTGGCCGTCGCTTCCTCCCCCGCTCCACTTGTTCCAGCCTCATCATCATCGCCTGGTTTTAAATATTTTCTCATAAAATCCCTCAAGCCTCTACTTTCCTCTTCTCTTCTCTTTTCTTTGCTGTGCACAGGACTTATACTGACCGGACATTTAGACAATTTACTGGAGAGCGCTAAATAAACTCAAAGTCAAAGGCTTGTTGTCTGTGGCGAAACCATTTATGTGTAGGGGTGGGGGTATTATTACATTTATTATTAAGTGACCCGTTTGTCCCCCCCCTGTCGGCCGCCTTGTGTGCACGTATCTGTGTACGCGCATCGGTGCGGATACAGAGGATCCCGCTGTGCGTGATACAGAGAGCAGAGGAGAATTGTAAATGCACGATCATGTAGACACAGAAATGACATGTCGTCAGGTAAATAAGATAAATAACATTGAGGCCGTTAAGTTAGTTAAATAAAAGGACAATGTATAGACCTGTTCTATAGGAAAGCTAACCTGAAATGACTTCTGTTGTGATCTGGCGCTCTTCTCTCAATCAGTGGAAAATATGATTAACACCCACTCATGCATGGGGAAAAATACCGTAGAATACCGTGAAACCCTCATAATTTTTAAAAATACCGTGATATAGAATTTTGGTCATACCGCCCAGCTCTAGTACCCAGTGTAGAAAAGTTTGAGAACCAACGTAACTAGAGAATCATGAAATAGCTAAAAGCTCTGCTAGTTGTCTCATGGTTTCAGGGAGTGACTGACTGAACTCTGGATATTACCTTGTTGGAGTTCACAGCTGGTCAACATAGATGTATGTACCATATTTTGGGACAATCCATTGAGTACATGTTGAGATATTTTACTGTTCCCAAAGTACTGGATGGACTGAGGCCAACACTGCCATACCAGTGAACAACATAGCTAAGAACAAATGTAAAAGCTCTTACCTTGGCAAAGAGAGCTGTTGATTCTCTTGTAACCCTGAGGACAGTCTATCAGAGGGATAGCTGAATGTAGAGAATAGAAGAAATGGAAGAGGATAAACAAGTTAGTCATTTCATTTATACATCTAATCAATGATTACACAAAGACAAACAGGAAACATGTTATTTAGCTTTCAGGCTTGATTTAGTCATTTATCAACACTCTATCGACACTGAGCCTGAATCTGAAATGTTCAGGTGTGTTCGTACTTTTGACATACAACTGATCATGTGGTGATTTCTTTTCAACCACCATTCTCTCAGATCAGTTTAAAACAGGTTTACTGTGAAGCTTTTGCAAAAATCAAGATTCAAGATCCAAAAAACTTTACTAATCACAGGGGGAAATTGCTTATCGTGATATATTTACACATAATCAACAATTCTGGGACTATTTTACATGTACTATAGAATATGTATACATACATGTAATACACTCTCTACTACTGTACATAATATAACTGTAATACACACACACACACACACACACACACAGATATATATATATATATATATATATATATGTGTGTGTGTGTGTGTTTCATATTATCTTTCTGATTTGCATTGTTCCATTTCATACTGTACTGTATGTTCCTACACTTTCATTATCAAAACACAGTGAAACTGGACAACAGTTCACTGAGCATTCCTATGGGTGCTCTTTATAGCATTTCATACCATTTTACAATGTGTCCTTGAATCTCTATTCACACCCTAGCAAAGAACAGACACTTGGTGGCCTAACATCCTTTGTGGACATACAGAGAATTTCTCAGAGGCAAAAGTGGCATCTACCAGTACAGAGCTAAGATGAACTATTTACCAATATTAATACCGTTAGATCCATATGTATTTGAACAGTGACACAGTTTTCATTATTCATTGTTTTAAAATGAAACAATCACAATGTGCTTAAAGTGACTGTCAGCTATAATTTAAGGGTTGCGTCAAAAATATTGGCTGAACCATAGAGACTGCAGCCATTGTTATTTTTTGACCCTGACTTTAAATGTTGGATTTGCATTAGGAACCAGATGTTGTTAATTGTCATTATGAAGTACAAAGAGCTGCCACTGCCAGTGAAACATGTGAAGCATCATTAGGCTAAAAAACCAGAACAAATCCACCAGAGAGAGCAAAGACATTATCTGTGGGCAAAGCAACTATTTGGTACATTATTGAAAAGAGAGAATGCATGGTGAGCTCAAACAACTGTGAGGGATAAAAGAAGAATTTTTTCCTTGGTGAAGAAAAACTTCTGTCAAGATTAAAACAACCTCCAGGAGACAGCGGTATCTGTGTCATACCACCCCATCTGAGAGGCAGGTGGAGGTAGTGTTATGGTGTGGACACGTATGGCTGCCTGAAGAACTGGTTCTCTTGTATTTATTAATGATGTGTCTGTTAACAAAAGCAGCAGAGCCAAATTATTCTGCAATGGCCAAGTCAATCACCTGACCTGAATTCACTTGAACTTGTATTTCACATACCAAACCAAAACTGAAAGCAAAACACCCTAAAACAAGCAGAAAGACAGCTGCAGGCCTGGCAGAGCATCACCAGGTAAGAAACCCAGCATCTTGTGAGGTCAGTGGGTTTCACACTTCAGTGACTGATGACAACCATGTATATTCAATTCAATTCAACTTTATTTATATAGCGCCAAATAACAACATAAGTAATCTCAAGGCACTTTACACTGTAAGGTTTAAGACCTTACACAGAATTTAAATATATACAGAATATAAAACAGTATATAGGGGGCTATGTAGCGTAATGCTTACTACATGTCCCAAAAAAAGTTATTCAGTGGCAGTCTTCAAGGAACTAAAACAAGTCCAGTTGCCACTGAATAACCTTTTTTGGCATTACCATGACCTGGATGACTGACAATCTTCACAGACATTTGCTTACTACATGGTTCAATATTCATGATCAGGCCCTTAAATTAATGCTGACAGTCTACACTTTAAGCACAGCATATCAGTTTTAACTTAATTAAACTTTTTAGTATACTGAAAAGATAAATGAAGATGAATGAATTGAGACAGCAGAGAGAAGCAGAGAAAGAGCTGAAAGTTACACAGCTGAATGCTGCTCAATCAGCCAGTCGCTCACAATAAACCACACACTGAAACAAACTCCTGCAAATCTCTGCTGCAGCTTGGATACTAGGTTTGCTGCCATGCTGGACAAAGGCACCAGTGGGGAGGTGGTACCCAAATACCTGAAAGCAGATTGATATTTTGCTCAACAGAAAACAAGGCAATGTTTGTTTAACAAATAAAGCCAATTTTTCACCAGCTACAGTACCAGTAGCTCCAAGGCACAATGGGCTGTTTCACACTGACTCCCACCGAAATATATGAATAATAAAGCTGAAATTTCATCCCCATGGTATTTATGAAGCATGTGGCCTGCAAGCTGGCACGAGTGATTGCTGATAAACAGGTTCTGTAACACAAAGCTAAATTTGACATATGTCAGGAATAAACATTTCTGCTATTTTACATCATATTCATATCATACTTTCCACTGGAGTCTGGTTCCAGGTGTTCAGGAACACTGTCTACAGAGGGAGCCGTTTGATATCTAATAGATGTCCTTAAGTGACGTCACCTGAGTCAGTGTCAACTGGGTCTGAAAACTACAAGTCTGATAAGTTGGGCTGCATTATGAATAATGTAGGTATGAGGGTTTGAAAAGGAAAAAGAAAGAAAAGAATGTTCTTTTTTTGTTTGTCCATCTTTAGTCTGACAGTATTAATAATAATAACAACAACAACAATAACAATAATAATAATAATAATTGATACGTTATTAATCCCCTTGGGGAAATTCTTGTGGACAGGCTGGCATATTAAGGTGCCAAGGCTTCGGGCAAGACATCAGTGTCTTGCCCAGGAACACTTTGACATGTGGCCAGGAATGGGGGGGAATCGGGAGTCGGACCAACACTGTTGCCTCATTATGTTGTGCAATGAAGTGCAGTCAGTAATATTTAATTAACTCTTAACTTAAATTTCGTATATGTTGAACTAGTCTGTAATTTGAATATGACACAACCAGTGTTACACACTGTGTTGTCATGAGGAGTACTGTTAATACTACAGTCATGTGTGTACTTGTACAGTGACACAGTTATCATCATTTTGGATCAGTATGCACAATAATAGATTTAAAATGAAACAATCAGATGTGTTTAAAGTGACTGTCAGCTTTAATTTAAGGGTTTAGAATTATTAGAAATATTGGATGAACTGTGCATGAACTGCAGTCATTTTAATTCATAGACCCTAGGACCCTAGTTCTCAGTCAGAACAAATAATCTTAAGTGTACTTTTACACACAAACTACAGCTAATGTAAGCAATATGTGTGTTTTGAACAGTAGGTTCATGTATTTAACTGTTTTTTCTCTACTCAGTTGAATTGGGGAAATTTAGTGTAGCACTTACACCAGAACATGCCTTTTCATGCTCTGCATCCAATAGCTTTGGCCTCAAAGAGAAGTTCCCCACTTCTATAAACGGAGAGGGACTGAATAGCCACAACCCCCTCCTCAACTTCACCACAACTCCACATACACACATCCACGCACTGAGTTTAGCTGGGTAACAAGCTGTCTAAAAAGAGCTGGGAAGCACTGCATGCCACCAAGGCGTTTCAGTGCTTAGGTCTGGAAATAACTCTATGGTTAAAGTCACCTTTCTCATAATACCTAACCCAGCACAGGGGTTATATAAGGTTTCCTAATTGCTCTGGCTCAGCATCTTTATTTTGTCTGTTGCCAGCTGGGGCAAACGCCTGAGCTGTGTGGGCAGTTTTAGCAGTGCAGAGACACACTCTGTGTTATAGACCTTCAGTGGTTAACATCCAAGT
This sequence comes from Sandelia bainsii, assembly GCA_032362345.1. Lineage (NCBI taxonomy): Eukaryota > Metazoa > Chordata > Actinopteri > Anabantiformes > Anabantidae > Sandelia > Sandelia bainsii. The sequence continues at coordinate 1,183,346 of JAUMHL010000007.1, read as the reverse complement.
GATTTAAAGCATCAACTGAACATCCCTGACTGATCCCCTGAGGCTCTGCTTTTTAACCTCCTATCACCTTACCTGACACACACACCCTGTCAGTGAAGATCTAATTAAGTTTTTGTGTGGGAGAATTAGTGATGATGCTGTTGTGAAAGTTGAGCACTATTCCAAACACTGCGTTGTGAAATACTCCTGCAACCTGAGGAACGGGAAAAGGTTGCAATACAGTTGGATAAAAGAAGAAGCCAAAATAAGTAATTGCAATTGTTTCTGTTCCATTTGTACGCTGTAAAGCATAAAAACATTTCAAACTAATAAGGAGCAGAGGCCTGAACAGCCAGATCCCTGTCTACTTCTTTCCACACGGACATATAAATTGGCTGTTACTCCCTGACTGACAGGACTTTTAATAAGCAGACAACCATATACAATATGTTTTGTGATGCTATCAGAGGTTTATGCAGTAATGTGTATGTGTAAAGTAAGAGACCTGTATTTTCAGCTAGGATCAGATAAACTGCAGAACCACTGTAAAATCGATGCATCATTCTTCCTTGCTTTAATAATAATAAATGATACTTTATTAATCCCCAAGGGAAATTCTTGTGGTCCCTTTAAGGGGCTAAGGGTTTGACATGTGGCCAGGAATCAGGGGGAGCCAGAAACCAAACCTCCAACTCCGGGGTTCGTAGATGACTGCCGACTGTCCTACCAATTGCGCTATGTCACGCCTCAATCTGGTCCCTACATTACCCACAATGCAAATCAACCCTGGAACAGTTGGTTTGAAGATTGGTGTGTGTTATACTAGTAGGATAATTAGCTACAAACTGGAGTAAGCTTTAGAATCGGCTCACTTCTTTGAAACTCCACACCTACAGACTTTTTTTTTTGCTTTTCATACTTATATATACTACCATACTACTACTACTACCATACTATAGTAGCATGGAACCCCAAATAACACTGACTCAAGTGACATCACTTGAACACATTCATGAGACTTCACACTGCTCTCTCTGGAGACATTAAGACCATAACCACACTATGTCGGCTAAATTTGTAAATGCATCGTTTCCTCTGTTTTCTCTTCCTCCATCCAGACTGAAACTGTGTTTTTCTCTCCCTATGACAGAGCTTTTTGTGTGTGTAAATCTGAAAATGCAAGCTTGATAGCATATGGCAGGGCTGGCTAACCCTGCTCGTCAAGAGCCACCTCCCTGCTTGTTTTCCAACTATCCCTGCGTATACAGTTTCTGATTGGCTGCACACTCGTGATCCAGATTATCTGCAGTGGGTAGGTCAGGGATAGTTGGTCACCCTTGGTGCAGTGTGTTGTGTAGAAATGTTTTTATATCAGTGACCAGTAGCATGGCATTTCATGATCCAGAGGAAGAAGAAGAAACACAACAACAACAAGAACACAGGTGTAGTTTCCGAGAGTAGAAGGGCTTGTTTCTGCTGTTCTCTTTATTGTCTAGCCTCTTTAGAGTTAAACTTAACTACCTGTGCCTACCTATACGTCCGAAATCATTATAATCTGCTTGCTATAAATAATATGTTGAAACAAAAAAAAGATACTATATCTTCTTCTTTTGTTTTCAGCGGCTGCCTTGCTCCCCTGTCATGTGCACATGTAGAATAGTAGAAGAAGTGCCTGTTTAATCTGAATTTAACCCAGGTTGAACTGTTAACAGAATTTGTTATGAAGCTACTGAAAATGTGACCATTTAGTTTGATGCTGAAAATCACTGAAGCTAGCTAGAACAAGAGAAAATCAGCTGTACTCACATGGGTTCTTTGGACACTTGAGGCATTTGTGGAAACCCCAGGATGTCCCGATGGTTGCACAGCACTGCTCCTGCTTAGTGAGACCTGGCAGAGCCTTCCCACACTGTTACATGCACAATGACACAGTGTTGGAGAGAAAGAAAAGCATGGAAAAGGATTAATTAGTTATGTCATTTATGTTTTCTTGTAATTTCTGCTTTTGGAAAAAGCAGAAATTACAAAATTACAATTGCAGATATGGCATGGTTCTTTTTTTGTGCAAGTTGTGGTTTCAAGCACATTTATGCTACTATCTTCAGGAGTAATAGCACCTGAGCAGGGACAGTGTAAACATCACATATACGTTTGTGTGACAGCTGGTGGGGGTGGTCACTGGCCCCATTTGATAATGGATTCATGATAAAACATTAAAGAAAAGAAATGCATTTGTGTACACATGTAAATATTTTATTTCCTAGATTCTAAGTCTGGCTGTATTTCATTTGCTACACACATGGAAGTCACAACTTCAAGTCAAACTTGTTCTTTCAGCTGCACTGAGCTATAGAGGAAAAATCTGACAGTGTACCTGACTGCCTACGGTCTCCTGGAAGCAGCGACCCAATGTATTCTTGGAGCTGACAGGCTGGTATTGAGGAACCTGGTAGCCATGTTGGCTGGGATAGACTATGTTGTAGCCGTGATGCTGGATCTTCTGGCTGCTCTCTGTGTGGTGGTAGGTGTAGCTGGTGGATGAAGAGGAGCCGGACTGGGAACCCTTGAGTTGGTGTCCGTTGTTGTGGTAGTTGTCCAGCTGAGACACCTGGTGGACCTGGACAGAGGCCTCTGGAGGATGTTTGATGTGGATGTTGACAATGCTCGGGCTGAAAACTACACAGACACACAAAACAACGTGGGCAATACATTTATCACTGCACCATATCATTATGAATTTTACTAATTTATTTATTTTGATTTATTTTACTCACTCATCACAAGTCATACTATCTAACCTGTGGCTAGTGTTTCTGCAAGAGTTTTGTCAAATACTACATTGTCTTACATTATGTCAATTGTACTATCCAGGATGTTTGGAGATTGACGCATACCAGAGATTAAAAGTCCGGATATTTTTGATTTTGCTTATCTGATCGCGTCTCAGCAATTAGAGCCTGTAAAGACCATAAGTTGCTAATGCACCTGTTCAGTGTTAGATGATTTATATAATATTCACAAACCACCCCTGAGGAACGAATCAGAATTGAACTTTACTTAAGGAACTCCAATGAACACGGCTAGTGGAACTTGAACACTTGAGTACTACTATTAACTTCTTGGTAACAAGTAATTTCATCATGCCAAACAGTAAAGAAATCATTGTGGAAAGAAAGTAGTGGATGCTGATCATAGCTTCAAGGTCATCGTCCAAGAAAAACTCACCGAGTGGCAGATCCAAGTCAGACTGAAGTTTGCCCATGATCATTTGAAACATGTGGATGAGTTTCTGATGAGTAAGTCTGTTCTTCTAGTCTGATGAGACCAAACTTCAGCTGTTTGGGCACATGGATGCTGCTTTTGTTTGGCAAAGCAGCATCCCACAGTTAAACACAGTGGTGGACCATACAGCATAATGCTGTGGGGCTCTTTTGCTGCTTCAGGCACAGGGAACCTTGTTTGGGTTCTTGGGATGATGAAAAACCACACAATTTGGATGAGCTGGAACAATTTGCCTTAGAAGAATAGGCTAAGATCCTTCAAGAAACATGTGCCAACCAAGATAGGAACGACCATATTCTGTTGTTCAGCTATGAGTCACAAAGGTTACACTATTGGCTATTCATTTTCACACTTCATCAGTTCAGCTCTTCAGTAAAATATCTTAATCAAACTTGGAGATTTTGCCTTTGTTGTTTTGGAAGCACCTTTGGTTATGATCATTTCCATAGAAAAGTTAAGGGTTTTGTTTGATTTTATGGGGGCTAATCATTTTGACCTTAACAATAGTTGGCCAATGCCTAACAATGGCCCTGCAATACTGCAGGATAGCAACACTGATACATTGACTAACACACTTAGTGTGTGCATTCTTTATTTATTGACATGGTTTGTTACTCTTAAATGATCTCTTTAATAAAGGTATGTTCTTCCTGTTCAATCTGTTTTTGTAACGGGCCACTCAGCAGTTGCAAATGGGCTAAAACATGCATGATTTAGTTCACCAATAAGGAACAGGAAACTAACTCATTTTCTTCTATCTAGGTTAAAGAACCACTGGTTAGGTCTTCATTCTTTTACTCACCAGTACTCTGGCCGTTGCCGTAGGTCAGAGGCAGTGTGTGTGTGGAATGGACCTGGCTTTGGCTGTAGCCTCCAGCCTCGTGCTGATGCTGCTGGTGTCCATTCTGAACAGGCATCTGGCAGAACTTTCCAGTGAAGTTGGGAGGGCACTGACACTTGTCCCTGGTACTGCACTTCCCACCATTCATGCATGGCAAGTGGCACACCACTGAAAAGAACAAAGAAAAGATTATTCTATTCAGTTATTCTGATGTACTAATTGTCCCACATGTAAACATACTTTATCATTAGCTACATGATTGTGAAACAGAAGCAGAGAGCACCATGTAACCTTATCTCGGCTGGAAAGAAAGTATTAATAGGACTGTTTACAAGGATGCTCTCAGTAAAACTTTCAACACAAATGGTATGAATTCATTTCCTGATGTCTAAAACAAACTAAAAAAATTAAATTTCAATGTCAATTGACTGAATCCACAACAACTGATACTCAAATCAAAATTGATAGTTTCTAACACAAAGGGGAAGTTGTTTGTCTCCACTATAAAACTTGCCAGGTGTTAATCCTAATGTAAACACACTGAATAAACCATAGCACTAAAACTGTCAGATTTGTACACCAACAGTGTGTGCTTATATGTAAAGAGAGAGGTACAGTGCACTTACTGTTCTGTAGCCAAAAGATGCTAACTGCTATTGTATACAGGAACTCACCACACTCCTTAATATGAGGACATTAAATATGCTGTGTCACAGAAATTAAACACTGTAACACACATATGATAGAAAACACTGCTTAAATTCTGCTTTTATATTATATTATGCTTGGCTCCCTTCAGTGAACTTTGCTTTGCTTTCATCTGACCTTACGTTTTTGTTGTCATGTGACCAAGGTGCAGTATTAATTCCAAAAAATGACCAAATTAATCTATGTCCATCCTACATAAAAAAGGTTAGTATTTACAGTCCAGTAGATAATTATATTATTCACAGTTCACAATAATAATATTGCAATTCTCCACTCAAAAAAGACTCAAAATAGTTACTGGGGAAGCTGAGAAACTCATCAAACAAAAAGAAAAAATCAGCCCGTTGCTTTCTGATGGCAGCACAAGATGACACATATATGCAAGAGTTATTGCACATAAAATGAAACAGCATGGGGAGGAGAATGCCAAACTACTTTTCTCTGAATAAAGTGCTACACCTGTCTTTCTCCTTTAAGCCTTCATGCCTTCCCTTCCACATTCATCTCACCTCCTGTACCCCCTTTTCTGGCAGGAGCATAGGGCCAGAAAGCTCTCAACACTTGGCGAGCATCTGCACTCACCTGGGAGAGAATGTGCCAGAAGAGCTACAAATACACCTCTTATATTCACTCTCCAGGGCCTGAAGCAGGCCAAATGGGATACACATACCACAGAATTCAAGTTTAAGAAATAATTTTCATTGTGGTAACAATTCATGCCCTGAATATGTTCTGCTATCACCAAACTATCATAGATTGGCAGAGTAATTTGTAACTCATCTTCACCATGAACTAGATTTTCATCTGCTGACAGTCCCAGATCAGAACTGAAAAACGTGTCTACACGTATTTTGTTATGTGATTATGCAAACACATTTTGGGGAGAGGTGTACATCTGCTTTATGACAACTATCCAGAACTTGGCTTTTAATTCAAGGTGTGTTGGTGTAGCCTTGCACACACAAACACATTCAGAGAGAGGCAGTGTTCTAGAGCTAGGTGCAGAGGAGGAGCTGGTTGGCCTTGATCTCAGAATCTAGTAATGGTCACCTTATTTTCATATAAACTGTTAACTCGACTCTACTGTTATACAATTAGCATTTGTAGCAGAGTAATTGAGGATAGAATTAGTAGACTAATTGTAATGGGTAGAATTTTAGTTGACAACAATCCTTTAAAATATTTCCGTATCGGCCGTATTACTGATTCCTGTGACCTGTTTGAGACTTCTCTAATTTCAGTGGCACTGTTCTTTTTGGGAATATCTGAGTGGAAAATCTATTGAGATCTATCTATTTAAGATACCTTTTTCGTTACATTTCTCTCAAAATCAAAATGTGTCCAAATATCAAGAAGGCAACATGCTTTGTTGTTAGTCCAGCTCAGACCATGATTCTTTCTTCAGCTTGATGCTATCAGAATTGTCACACTATGAACATGGTTATGGGAGCTACTGGTTCAGACTTTCAGGGTACATCAATCAGAGCTGCCACTGGGCATCACCAAAGTCATGAGGGTTTCAATCCATGGGGAACACAGAGTCTATATAACATTTCAGGACAATCCATCCATTATTTCAGTCTGCACCAAACTGGTGTAAGAAACAACTGACCAAGACTGCCTGCCCTAGAGCAAAAATAGTTTTACTAATTATGTCTAGTTAAATGTCATCAGGCAAAACTACTCAGAGCACTTGGTACTTTCTGGAGTGTGACATTAATGAGCAACAGTTTCAGAGACTGTGATGTAATTGTATTCCTACTGAAGATCACCATCAGAGATTTTAGATAGAGATACCATATACAATACTGTAAACACACGGAGAAACTTTATTAACTCCAAACATATGGCTGTTTTGTTTTTTGTTAATCTAGTCATGGGTTCTCCATGACCTATAGTCCACAAGAAATCTTAAGACATTCGCTGTTACTACATTTAAGGTCATACGTCACTCCACTTCTTAGTTCGAAATGGCTAATGAATTACTGTTAAATTAGTGAAAGCTGAAACAACCTGCAGCCATCTATGTTTGTCAGGCTAACCTGTGCTGATGTGGTTTTCTGAACTCTGTGTCACTCACTGATATAATTGTTTTTTCACATTTATACACACTAATTTCAAGTTCCTATGCAGCAAAATGCTGCATAGGCTATTCTTAATTTTCCACTGTAGAAGTGTACCCTGAAAGTACACTTTTTTTTTTTTATTGTATATGTTCTTATCTCATATATTTGCATTTGTCACATGAATCCATATTGAGTTTAGATGTTTAAATTGAAGTTAAAACTTGTGTGTTTTCATTGTTCTTTAATTTGGCCATATAGCTGAAGAATATACTGTAAGAGCTGTGTTCTAGCACAAGATTTTATTTATTGTAATAATCCTTTTACTATAGATTGCCTTTTATTTCTGGGTATACTGTGCAATGTGATTTGTTTTGTTCTTTAAGTTCTGAAGAAGAATGTTTGTTTCTGGAATAAAAGTGCTGCTCTGTATAACCGTCCAAATGCTTCTGCCTCTTTACTTCTTTCTTGCCTATAATAATGTTTTTTGCAGTGGAGCACTCCTCCCTACAATTTTAAGCATGTTAAGTACACAGCAAGTGATTCATCTTTTAGCTCAGTCTCAAATGCAAATAAACTTTCATCTTCCCCGTTCCTTGGTTCAAGTCTGCGTCATATCACAGGGATGAGAAAGATGGAGGGAGGGCGGGAAAGAGAACGAGACTCGAGCAGGAACGAAGCAAATCTGGACAGGTTCATGAGTCTAAAGCTGTATTTCTCCACCTTCAGTTCAAGTGCAATGTGAAGAATGTGTAATTGTCTAGTGGGAAAAATAATTAATTGTGTTTGTATTTTTTGACATATATTACAAAGAAACAAAAGACAACAAGAGCCACCAGAAACCTACACAGACAATGCAAGGATGCTTCAGTTCTAACTGAAATAACTGAAGTAACTCAAGAAGAGTCTTTTAAAACGTTTTAAAGTTTCATTTGTATTTTAATGCTTCATGCTGCATTTCTTTTTTTCATATTTTAATGCATTATGTAAAACACCTGCGTGAAATATGCTATAAAAATAAACTTGCCTTGCTTGCCTAGATGAATGTTGCCAATTAGTCCAAACTGTAGTATGTAGTGCCCTGCAACCCAAAAGCCAATGTCCCCGTAGACCACAAATTTAAAAGGACTGTCTGTTGAAGACTGAACACTGTACCATGGACCAAACACTGTAGTTAAGTTTAGGGAATGATCCTCTTTTTTTAAACATATTGTATCTGAAGTCACCTTTAAGTTCTTCTCTATTAATCCAAACTGTGATCTTTCTCTATAACCTTAACAAGGTGCTGTCAAAGTCTAAACGTAAGGCTGTGGTCAGACAAAGTAGATGGTCAGAAAAAAAACACTTTATTAAAATGTTCAGTATCAATATATTTGCCATTTACAATAATTACCCACATACTGTATTCCCATTATGTTCATAGAAACCTCTGACATCGTATGCATAGATGCACTTTGAAGAATGTAAAGGAATCAGAGTGCTACTGGACAACACTCAGCAGATTGATTAATTGTATTGGCAGTAACTATTATAACATATAATGCTTTGATTTCATGTAGATGTTATAGATCTAAATAGATTGTCATGCCTCTAATTTCTTCCATTGACAGTAACATAGTAATTAGAGTAGAAGAGTGTAACAGTGTATTGATTACTCTTCATACTGAATGATAAGTAAGTCCTGAGTAACTCAGCCAGGATTGTTGGTTATTGGCTCATGTTGACAGGAATTTATTTAAATGTCATCAGCAAATCCAAACATTACTACAAATCAATTCCAGTATAGAGAAGGAAAGTATCCCTTCAGGTCATCCAGAGTTAACAGTCTGGTGTTTTTTGTTTTTCCGCTTTAAACTGGTCTAACCCCAGTTATACTAATTTGTTCAGCTGTGTCAGACAGGAATTCATGCTGTTCCTCGGAGGCAGGTTCAGACACAGTTTGTCAGGTCTGTGCAAAACATTTTAGAACATCCACGTCATGTGCCCTATTGCACAGGAGCTGTTATAGTACACTTTCAATTCAAGGAAATGTACCCTGCTCTAGTGGCCGATGTGTCAGGTAAAATTAAACCATCCATCATAAGTCATGCAACAATGTCTTGCTAACATACAGATAATGCATTTAGACTTCTAAAGGAAACTAAAAGCTGTGATCCAAATTAGCTGACACATGTCAAGAGGGATCAATGGGTTAGCCAATACTCTACATACTCTACATAATACACTACATACATCCTTTGTGGGTGGAATCTGATTAATTAGTTACATGTCCATCAGCTGAAGGATGAGGGTTACTCTGCTAAAATATGCTGAAATATACTATTTCATCATGGTTTTAAGCAACTTAAGCAGTCTAGATACTGTATGTCTTGGACAACAACCCATCAGTACCACAGATGACACTTGAGCCTTTTAACTATGAACTATAATTGAATCTAACTACATTCTTGAAGTACAGTACATTCAATGTAAGTGAAATGAATCAATTTAGTGGCCACCAGGTTACACACAGGTTAAACCCAAAAGCCATATGTGTTGTATTTGTGGTCATGAATGAATGAATCAATATGAATTCTCCCTTTAGTTCTGTTTTTGGTCTCCACCAACTCATGCTACAATACATTCACCAGCAAGTCTCTTCTTCGGACTTCTTTGGAAAGAGGCAATGACCTGACGGATGTTAAAACTTCCTGTAAAGCTGAGGAGAACTGCATAGTTGGTGATAATTCTCCATGTGAGTGACCCACTTCATCGTACACATGAAGTAGTCATTACATCTGTTATACATCTGTTACACTGTAAAAATATTAACTAATGCAGCTTTAAAGCATTATGTGAGGTCAGCTTTTACAACTGCAGTGTATTTGCCAAAATAATAATGTAATTCAGATTCCCAACCAGAGAAACTCTAGTCTGTGTAGCACTACAGTTTTGCTTGCACTGGTCCGTATCCTGTACACAACCACTTAAAATAGTCATTTTTGAAAAGTCTGAATTTAAGCTAAATGCTTTGCTAAGGTTTTGTTTATGTCACACTAACAGCTAGAAGTATCACCCACAGTGTGCGTGCATGTGTGTGTGTAACCGAAGACAGGATATCTTACCTACTCTGAAGTTGGGTGCTGTCAGGGTGTCTGTGGCACGGCCATTCTCACTGATGATGGTTGTCGTGTTTCCCAGCTCACAGTTGTTGTGACATCTGCCTCCAATGCAGGTTAATTTGCAGATAGTGGGTGTGAAGACCACCTTGATTCTCCCCGTATGGTTGCCCACTGCTGCCGAAAATATGGCACAAGCCACGAGGAGGGGGAGGGAGAGCAGATGTAATTTGGTTACTCTTTGATCCATTGCAAAATGTTAAATCACTTTCAGGTTCAAGCTTGTCACTATCATCTGGTGAGGCTCCAGCCAATAAAACGAGAAAAAGAAATCTACTATGTAATTAGCAATTTTCAAAAACTTGTGTCTCCTATATGCTTCCAACTACCCCTCTCTATCTGTTACTCCTCCTCTTCCACTTCTCCTACATCCAGCGGTGCAATATAGAAAAAAGGCTGGAGGAGACAGAAGTCAGCAAACAAAACTCTGGGATGTTTTCTAATTCTTCATCCTAAGTCTCTGAGAGGTGGTTATTGGTATAAGCACAAAAAGCTTTATTCCAAACAGCGCGTATGCCACCTTCAGCTCCTGTGCCTGCTTTCCTTGCTCTCACATTCTCTTCTCACTCTTTCTTCCTTCTTACTTGTTACTCTTGCAGTTTAGCGGACTATGTGCCAGAATGTTAGCACCTCAAATAAAGAAAAGTCACTAAGATCAAGAAGAAATCGCTGTATTCTGTAAAAGAAAAGCTTATCTTGCCGTCTTCCTGGCTGCTGAGTCTTCTTCCCCACCCTCTTAAAACCCAACCCTTAATACAGACTCACAGGAAGGAGAAAAGAGAGACGACTACCAACTTTGACAGAAATACTGCATCCTATCTCAAAGTAGCTGGCACATTTTATCTTTCTACATGCTGTACAACATTAACTTACATTGATCTCTCATTTAGTCTTTTGCTCTGATTGTCTCAATTTTATATTTACTTTCCTCAATCTTTTTCCCATGTGGCACTTCTTGGTATCACTGTGAAAAACCTTGTCTTCGACAATCATAACATTCGCACCCAGCTTTTACATGGCACTGTTTCACGTTTCTGATTTCTGTCAAACATCCCACCCTCCTCCAGCTTCACTTCTCTGCCACGAGGTATGTACATATCCTGCAGATTTCTTTGGTTGTGTTGCACATATGGAAAGAAAGTCAGGAGCCAGGCTGTAGAGACACTGGAGAGTGTAGCAGGGATGGATGATCGTGTAAATAAAAAGTTCAGGGGTAAAGTATTTTCTTCCTGATTTTTTTTGTTTTTGCATATCTGTCCCACTTACATGATTCAGATCAAACCTCAAAGTAATTTTAATATTATACAAAGATAACCCAAGTAGGGTGGCTAGACTGTTTATGTTGAAAACTACTTTGAAATTTGAAAAAGGTGGGGGTGTGGAGTGAGAAAGAAGTCAGCTTACACGACCATTGTAGAAAAACCATAATACACTCATATCTCCAAATGGTTGGCCTTCTTTGTCTTTTTATTTGGTTATTGTGTAGCACAAGGTTTTGACAAGGAAAAAGTATGCATGGAATATAGCAAAAATGCTATTCTCGTGCTGTGTAATTTGTTTTTAAATTGGCATTGTGTGTCTGACATTGTTTTAAGGATTCTCTGCATTTGTAGTGTAAAGAACAAGCAACTAGGCTTTTGGCCTGCATCAATTCATTCACGTAGAACATGTTCAACTAAAGAGGTGGCAATTATTAATTTTCTCAAAAAGAAGGAGCAACATTTTTGAAATCTAATGAAGACTGCTTACTTCCCAGTCTTTGTAGTAGTGGTCTGAAGTACTACTCTGAATGCACATCATCATGGTATTTTTATATGACTATTCTAGTGATGGTGAGCAGTGTGGGGGATAGCTACAGTAAGGGAAGATGGGGAATAACTTTCCCAGATGTGGCACCAAAGCCAGTTCATGACAGGCCATTTGTTGTGTATGACAGGACTGACAGAAAGTCTGTGGGCTTTAGAAGAGCAGACATGTTTGTTACGTTCACAAAATAATAGTAATAATTGATACTTTATTGATCCCCTTGAGGAAATTCTTGTGGGGGACCGGGAAGCAAACCACTAACCTTGGGGTTCATAGACAATTGTCAACTGCCCTACCTACTGCACCACTGTTGCCCCAGATGCCTAAATGTAACACTGACTGCATGCTTGGGCAAAATACAGCTGCACTATTCCTGTTAATTGTGCTCCATGTAGATACACTATCTACCACTGTAAGAAGTAAACCATGGTGGAACTGATGCGTAAGTGTTGTGACATACATGACCAAGGTTCCTTTGGAAAAGCCTGCTCCCTCCCACCTCAATACATGATGCACAACCCCGTTTACAGGTGTATAGAGTAACTGTGCTATGACTTCACAGAGAGTGAAAAAAAAACTTGTAAGCACAGAAATTTAACAATGAAACCTTAAATACGATGTTGTGATTTAAATGACAGATTATAGTGCTGTACTTTAACAGTGGTTAAAGTTTGTTGAGCTGGCCTGAAAAAACAACACATGGCTAAAATTAAGGGGTTGATGCACTGGAAAATTATTAAGTTAGTGATACACTGATACATGGTCTGCAGAGGAAACATATTTAATGCCATTATAAAATTTAACTTATAAATCTGTTCTATTTTTTCCGACATTACTGGTTTAAGGTATTTCTTTTTATTAGCACTTGTAGCTGTTGTAACCTGGTAAAATCAGGAAAAGGTAAAAATAAGGGATTAAGTAAGGGTGGGAAAAGGGTTGGTTTTGAACTGGAAAATGGGGTTGTGTATAGGAACCATATTTTTGCTTGTTACTTTTTTGTCATGTGTATTTGTGTTTTCTGTATGTTAATGAATGTTAACTAAAACAGTTATCATTTAGGGCTTTCAGACAAATAGAACATGTCTGTAAACAGAGTACCAGAATTTATGTCTTAAAGGTGTGACATAAGCTTTGAGGATAACATGTATATATGTATACATGTACATGTATATGTATGAGGAGTACATGTAAGTAACTTGACCAGTGTAAACGCAATGCCAAGTTTTCAAAGCAGATTTATATCTGATTCATATACCCATAGATATATCCATGGCATATGTCTTCTCTCCTTGTCAATATGGTGGCAAAAGTTAAAGGTTAAAGTTGTTTTCTGATTAAAGCAGTAAAAAAAGGTCCCAGTCATTTCTATACAAGAAGCCTCTGAAAATGCAAGACGCACCAAGCTGATTTACCAGCATCATTTATCTGATCCTTAATCATTTCAAACACTCAGAAATCTGAATGTCTCTAGCATTTATAAACTGTTAAAACCTGTTAAAATTTGAATGAACTGAGGTGGTTAACTGAATCTAGGTCACTGTGGCCAGGTCTGGGTCTCCAAGTCTACAGTGCAGCAAAGCCAATCATCATCAACATTGGCATGTCTGCTGACCTCCCCATTGAGAACCCTCAGTCAGTCAGTCTGGCTTTGGCCAGAGACATAACCACTCAAAGGCAACTTCTTTGAAAAATATTGACTTTTACAGATACGCATACTGGAGAATCCAGCCTTGAATGACTAGCCACAAATCCAGCCACCACGGAGTCTGCGAAAAGCCTTGGGGTTTGGATGGATGACAAACTGAGTCTGAACGATCATGTAGCAGCGATCTCCAGGTCCTGCAGGTTCACTCTCTACAACATTCGAAA
>JAUMHL010000007.1:1130088-1161894 GCA_032362345.1 Sandelia bainsii | reverse complement strand
TTATAGTGCATTTTAGGTTCATCCTGAAATTTCACCCGAAAGTCGAATATCCCTAACTTTTTGTGAGTAGTGTATATTGGGCTTTGCCTTCTTCACTTAGATACTGTATATATTTTGCATGGATTGGTTAATATTTGCATCGATTATTTTTTTTCACACTAAATACCTACAGAACTACCGGTATTCCAATCAGTCTCTGTTGATAGGAATGTCATGTTAGCATACTAATTAACCAATTTTACCAGGCAAACATACTGAACTAACATAGTAAACTGAACATAGTAAACATTATACTTTCCAAACACCAGTTTTTATCAGCATGTCAGCACAGTGATGATAGCACTAAGTGCAAAGCGCTACTGTGCCTACTGTTTGCAAAAACTACACATAGGGGGGAAAAGAAAACCATAAAACCAAATTTGCAATCTTTAAATTCTGTTTCAAAAGTCTTCTTGATGCTACGTTAAAAAAAAATGACAAGAACTTTGCCAATACATTATACAAAACATGCTTTCTACTGTATATTGAAGATCTAATACCGTTGGTTTGAAATATTAAAATTATATGGCCTTCATCAGGGTTGTCAAGGCAAGTGCATGGCCACAGATGGGAGATGATAAAGATAGAGAAAGAGCCATTTGCCAGTCAGACATATTTTCATCCCATTCATATGATAGGCCCCATGCCACAGTATAAATAAAGAGAAAGTGATAGCCTTGTGAATAGCTCTGCTGTGACCCTGTAATGTCTTAAAAATCTCTTCTGCTCACATTATGCAACTATACATAGTGTACGTGAATCTACTTTTATTAGATTAGTATTATTAGATGTGTGAGATGTTCACTTCTACTGTATAGTCATATTAGCATCCTCTTATAAAACTTGTTTAACAGTCTGATTAAGTTATGTGTTTACCTGTTCACATGGTGGATATAAAACAAAAAAACTCCACAGTGCAGCTTTAACAGTTTTTTTGGTTACTTGGGAGAAGTAAACATTTGAACAGATACGGATTTTTCCTGCAACAGTGACAATAAAGATCTCTTATTATACGGACGATGATGGACAGGCGTTTATCAGAGCATTCTGTCTATTACTTTACTTTGCAGATGCTTTTCTCCAAAGCGACTTACAAGGAGCTAGCGCTGAGTGTCTTGCTCAAGTACACACCTGGTATGGGGGATGGGCTAGGAGTCTGGGCTGGGATACAATCCTGCCACCTTCTGCATCCCCGTCTGATGCTTATCCCATTGAGCTACCAGGCCACCACTAATATTCTTACTTATTTAGGGAACACCTCAAGATTTCTCTAGAGTTCTCCAAACATCTACTTGCATTCATGGATGAACTGATTAGAATAGTCTAGTTATGAGTCTGGACAAATGTGCATGTAAACTGAAACTGATGTTTGAAACTGAGTTCTCTATTACTGCTTACTAGTGTGAGATTGATCATTCTTCCATAATCACTTTCTGAGACAGAGCAAATACATGCTTTTTTTGCATGCATACTGATAGCTTTGAGCATGTGTAATTTCCAGATAGAAAGTACAACATTCAAAAACTGCCCAGAATTGGAACGGACCTCTGGTGTCCCTCTATAATTGAGGCGCAGATTTTAAATACAGCACACAATATGCTGTATGCAGCAGCTGCCCAACACATACGAGCCTGTATTGATAATTAATATTGTTTTTGCTGCATCCTTTTAAGGTCAGAGCACCACTATGCACTCACACTGTATAACTGTCAAAGCTGTCACAAACTTTTTCATTAAAGCAAAAAGCCAAAGCAGTAAGGAACTGCAGTGCTAAATGCACTGTATGTACACAAAATGTTATGGTATTGGATTAACATTTACAGAAGATTGGTCCATATGGAAACAACAAAGACCTTCAAATCTGAGCTGTGAGACAGAGAAAATAGTGACGTCAAGAGAGAAGTTATAAACATAAGCTCTCTTTCCAGTCTCAACAAAATATCTGGCATGACTGTGTGTGTTGGCAATGTCTGCATCATTAAATGAAAAAATAAGAAGGGCTTGGAGAGTATCCAAGGAATGTTATAAGAGCCTGTTAGTCTTAAATATCAGAGAGAAAATTTCACTCAGTTCTACATAAACAGATTGGTGAGTCAGGGTTGGGGGAGTGAGGTGTGTGTATATGTGGGTGTGAGGGGCCGGCCGAATCTGTTCAGTCTCGGCCTTCACTGCTCTGGCCACAATCACAATTTACCGCCGACCTGCACGGTCTAGTCTTCCAAGTCTACTTCCCCACTAGTGCTGACACACTCTGGACTACTGTAATGAACCCACTGAACCTCAACAGAGCACGCTCACATATTAGTAATATTGTAACTGAAGGCAGTCAGACTGCAGGGAGGAAAAAGAAGAATATCTCTGCACTGTGTATCAAAATTTTATTCTGGGTAACTGGCAGGCTGACTGTTGATTGAACGAATCAAAGAAACATGGCTTTTTAAGTGTGTAAAAATCAGGAATAAAGCACATATTTGTATTCTTGTTGTATGATGATCAAAACAAAAGACATTAACACTGTGAGCAGGATTTGAGCCTGAGTGGGGAATTCCCATTGGATTTTGAGTCCAACACCTTAACTACTCGGCCATCACAGGTCTAGAAAAACACAGTGGTCCCTACTATCATTGAAGACTATCTGGTTTTCCTTAATACATCCATGTGTGCCAGAGATTGGATTAATTCCATTCATGCTCAGTAGCTTTTCCTTGGAGTCCTGGATGTTCAGACCTGTATTCTTTTTATCTAATCATATTTCTGCTCTAGATGATGTGGCATTGGCCTATAATACTACTGTGAAGAATCTTGGAGTTATCTTTGACCAGGATATCTCCTTTACCTCCTACATAAAAGAAATATCTAGAACTTCTTCCACCTGATGAATATTAAAATTAGAAGCATCCTCTCTCAAAGTGATGCTGAAACTAGTCCATGTATTTGTTACTTCTAGACTGGACTACTGTAATTCATTACTGATAGGATGTCCCAATAACTCTTCAAAAAGCCTCTAGTTTATCCAAAATGCTGCAGCCAGAGTTCTGACTGGTACTGGCAAGAGATCATACTTCACCTACATTAGCTTCTCTCCATTGGCTCCCTGTAAAATCAAGAACTGACTTTTAAATCCTTCTCTCTTCTCACATACAAAGCACTTAAATGATCAGGCTCCATCATATTTTAAAGACCTCATAGTCCCATATAATCCCAGCAGAGCACTTCACTCTCAGAGTCCTGGTCTACTTGTGGTTCCTATAGTTTCCAGATGTAGAATGGGAGGCAGAGCCTTTAGCTATCAAGCTCCTCTTCTGTGGAACCAGCTCCCAGTCCAGGTTCGGGAGGCAGACACCCTCTCTACTTTTAAGACCAGGCTTAAAACCTTCCTTTTTGATGAAGCTTATAGTTAGAGTTGGCTCAGGTGACTCTGAACCATCTCTTAGTTATGCTGCTATAAACGTAGTCTGATGGGGGACCTCCCTTGATGCACTCAAACCGCTTAAACTGGTCGAAGCAGATGGCCACCCAACCTGAACCAGGTTCTGCTGGAGGTTTCTTACGTTAAAGGATGTTTTTCCTCTCCACTGTTGCCTAGTGGTTGCTCAAGTAGGATTGTTGGGTAGGAGAACACAACAATCCCACTGTAAGGTCCTAAACCTTAGACTTTAAAGTGCCTTGAGATGACTTTTGTTGTGATTTGGCGCTATATAAATAAATTTAATTGAATTTAATTGAAAAATGCGAAAAATTGTTTGGGTGCATACATGTACAAGTGTACAAAAGATTCAACAAACCATCATTTTCACCAGTTAAAATATTATCCCTGGCAGCAGGTCATCTCATGAGTAACTTGATAACAAGCCAAAATAAAAAGCGAGAACAGTTGACCCTGGCACATGAACCACACAGCTATTACAAGCATTATACTGCCATCCATAATTTATGGACTAAATTACCTGGTTTTACTGAAGTTTGTGGTTTAGTAAAACCACCAGTCACTATTAAACCATGTTGCTAGATCAAATGTATCATATCCTATTTTAGATTCTCTGAAGTCCCCCTCAATCACCTATACAGAATTAAGCACTACAGGCTTGACACACTGCCATTCATTGTAAATACAACTTCCAAATAGCTTTCTGAAATCACATTGACAAACATTGACATGTTTGTGCAAAATAACTGGCTATTTCGTTTTTGGAATTTTTTTTAATTTTTTTTTTTATTTCTGAAATTATTTTTGATGGTTAATTCAGTACCGGGGTGGGCAATATAGACTTAAAACTATATCACAATATTTTACAATATTGTTGATGTAACTATAAGTGACAATATGACAATGGGACAATGGAACAGTATCTTTTTGGCCACAAATAACATGACCACGCAGTGTTTAAAGCCAAGCAACCACAATCAGTGATTGACAACAATAAGCTTGAACATCATCAGAGGCCCAAAACAAAAACTATTAAGTCATTATAAACTATGTGAATGAAATTTCGTTCACAGAGGTATCTATGGTTTATATCTTTCACCTGAATCCCACCTTGTGAGCAGTTTAAACTTGCACCATGTCTTATGGCTCAGACTCTCAACATGCTTGTTCTATTTGTAGTTTCATGTGAGATGCCCAAGTTACAGCACATATGCAAACACATCATCACGCAACTACTGTATATTGTCAATATTACAATATAGATGGTTTCACAAAGACAATATGACATTGTTATCATGGGGGGAAATTATCACAATATATAATAGACAATATGATATGACACAGGCCTAATTCAGTAGACTTTTTTTTGTTTTTGTTTTACATGGAAAAGTGATTGCTGCACCCTGGTAGCCAAATGGTAGTCCCCAGTTGTAGTCTGACTGGCAACATTTGTTGCATATTTTACACTCTGTCTCCATCATGTTTCCCGTCTATATCTTCACTATCAGATATGAAATAAAGACTAAAATAGCCAAAAAAAATAATTTAAAAAAGTGGTTCCTGACAATCTGATAATCAAACCGTTGCCTGATTAATCATCAGATTGTGACACAAATATGATACTGGTAAAATCAACAAATACATTTCGATTAGATTTTGAAAGAGCACTATAAACTGTAAATCAAACAGCCTTTAATGCAACATGTGAGCTGAGTGAGTGTAACGTTGTACAGTGAGAAAAATTATTCACAAGCTGTAACTTCAAGACAGTTACACATAAAAACACAGAATCATAAGAGGGGGAACTAACTTTGAAACATGACTGTATGTGATTAAAATGACACTTAACTGTCTCTTTGTGTACATCTGACTGATGTGATGAAAAGTTCCACATCTACACATTTTTGGCCTATTATTTTTCCTTGTTGGTAGAACAACTCCTGCTAGAGATAAATCTCTTCTGCAAATTGAGAGCAGCTTTTGAGGACATAGATCTGAAAGCAATTATTTGTTCCTGTGCAGCACATTAAAATCAGTGCAAAAAAGCTTGTTACATGCAAAACATAAAATGTATTCATTAACATTTATAATGTCATCCATCAGTATGACAAGTCTGGCCTGACTGCGCAGAGTCATTTTGGATGTTTATGTAAACATGCTGATATAACGCTGAGCTGAAAGGCAGAGGTTTGTTCTATGTCTTTATCCACAAATTGGACTTGACAAGGCATTGGAGCCGTTTTTACTGCATCTGATGCAACTGCTTCTCCAATCGTGTGCTGCAGTCACAGGCAAAACAAACAGTCAACCAGCAGGAGTTAGTGGCATTTCAACTCCACCTGTGAAAGTTCTGGGAGAGAGAGTATACTGGCCAGACAAACCACAATAACACAAACTCTACAGTGAGAGAATATCTCATGTTTGTTTCAGTGATTGTGTAGAGTTGGCTTACAGGCCTTACCATTCACCATGCTGTCAAAGAGCTACTGTAAACACACTGCCTGAGAGATTATCAACAGACGAAGCATCATACGAGCTTGAGGCAATGTTTGACAGAAACCATACTGCTGGACTAAGTATCAGTGAACTATGAGTAGGTGTGAAGGAAAAAAATGTGGTGAGATGGTGAGATTTGATTCTTTAAATCACAGTCACTTTTCATGCTCTCTGAACAGAGACAATAAGCCAAAAAGTAGATGGCAACAGTATGACAGATGCTGTATATGTATTACTACAAATACAGAACACCTGCTACCTGGGTGCAGCGAATATAGTGCAGAAAAAAGCTACAGTATGCAGCTGTAGTTTGTTAAATGTTATAGTTTGAGTAAGTAATGTATCTGGACATTACTAATACATTGTACCATATGTTTGGTGAATTTAAATATATCATAGATCCTAGAGAACATGGCCTGACTAACATGAGTGAAATTATCACTGGAAATGTGAAATGTGTAAGAAATTCCCCTTCCTGATGATATGAAGGAGAATTACACTTTCTTTTTTTTTCAGATTACACGCTTCAAAATTTTGCATCCCGCTATAATACTACTAGTTGGCTGCAGTGTTTTTGTTGACCTTGTAGAAGTCCTACGTGTGTTGTGCTGGTCAGTTGCTGTGCCATATTCTGTGTATTGAATGCAGAACTCAAATTCATTTGGAATGCAAATCTACACACAAAGTGTAGTGTGAGCAACATGTTAGCAGAGCAGTATCAGCAGCTTTGACCAAACATGAGGCATTGTAAAACAGACTTAAAGCTTAGAAATACGTTTTTGGTCTTGTTTACGCATTACACTATTCATTTAGTGACACTGTCAGAACTTTAAATTGGTAGAAGACAGTACGTAATTCATTGTTGGTGGTACTTACTGCTGCTGGATGTGTTGTTGGATGTAATATGGTCGCACAACTTGGGGAGGTGGCTTGACAGTTAGTTTCATCTGAGCCATGCTGCTAGCTGGTGGAGGAGCTGAGGCATAACCATTGGGAGGCATTTGCTGAGGTATGGGCCGCTGTGGTACAGCATTGTGTCCATTAGTGTGACCAGTGGTGTGCCCATTGGTGGGTCCAATCCCAGGCACTGCTGGAAAGGGGTGTGTGGGCACCATCTTCTGTTCGCATGCCTTCCCCTTTGAGCCCGGCTTGCAGACACAGAGTTGAGGCCTGAGGCACATTCCTCCATTCTGGCACTGAGGGATGCAGTTGGCTGTAGCACAAAACCCACAAAGAGGAGAAAGAGAAAATGAAAAGAAAAAGAGAGGAGAGCCATACGAAGAATAAGAATGAGTGATAATGGTAATACTTCTTACCAGGCATACAAAAACATAAGATTACAGTTTATAGATTATAGTCTTAGAGCTGTAATCACTGATAAAGGAGACTCTAAACAGTATTCAATTAAGCACCTGAATACTTTTGTAAAAGTAAGATTTTGGTTCTTGATTTTCAATGAACTTGCACATTTTGAATAAAGTATCTTTTCACTTTGTCATGATGGGTTACAGTGTGTAGACTGATTTATTTTCTAAGGTAAAATGTGCAGAAAGTCTCCCTAAACCTTTTTAAAAAAATAATTTTTCTACTTATTCAGTATGATTTATGACAAATGGGGCCCAGCTCCAGACTAATAATGATGATGATATTTTGGTGGAACGCAAGCCCAACATTGTGATGGATGTTAATCAAAATAACTTATCTAGCTAACCTCCTCACATCAATCTTAGACAGGTAGCTACGTAGTTAAGTGTAAAAAGACACAGCTGGTGAACAGATGTCCCCCCTCCCACACCAAACCTCAACATTACTGGAGTAAGTAATCACTATACTGTGACATAAAGGCCAGTCATTGTTATAATCACCATAACTGCCCAAGTGTGTCACACATAGACGTCAAGACTAATTTGATTAAAATAGCAGCATTATTTTATCTAAAGTCTGCCATGTGATTCTACCAGGTACACAAATACTGATTACCCCTATGTAGACCAGACATAAAGGCCTGAACCTTAATCTATATATTCATAATCTAAATTAAATCATGGTCAGAAGAAATGCAGTTAGACACTTTTAATTCATTCGACGCTGATCTACTAAATTAAAAAAAAAACAGACATAAAACATTAATGGTTTATTTCTACTACAGTATAGTAGCTCTCTTAACCAAAAAACCTTTACAGACTGTTGTGTTCCCCACATTGTTATTAACACAGTAACTATACTATACTACTATGCTTTATTATACTGTACTACTGTATATTGTTGAAACTCTGAACAGCAGTCCTTGTGCAGATTAGCTGTAATTATTCGGTGCACAGATCAGTCCCACCATTGTGTAATGTAGGCAATGAGTGAACATGAAATGTATTTTACTGACAGTAGAGAACTTTGGAAACACGTCATCCTCCCTCCTTCCTTTTTCCCAGCAGAGGGCGCAACAAGAGCAGGTGGAGATAAAAAGGTCAAGCTATTCACCAACCATTTTTTAAGAAGAAATTTCTTCTTACAACCCACTTGTACACTTTTCCCAAAGATTCTGACATTCACCAATGTTTCCTCATGCCCTTTTATGGGCACTGGCAGGATGTTTATCTAGGAACAACTAGAACGCACTTTCAACTTACGAGGATTTGGTTTAAGAACAAATAATTAATACAATTAAAAATTTTCTTAGGACTTTTCTTAAAGGGGACATATGTTTTTCGTATTCTGGTGGTATTTCTACTTTTGTGAAGTTGGGTGTCTGTGTTACACAGTCAGAGGCCCAACACTTGAGATGTGTTTGCGTGCTGGATGGTAGTGAAACAACCAGGTTTCAATCTGGCAAATTCACTAGTCAAGTTTTTTTTTTTTTATGCTAAACCATCTGAAATCATAACTGAATAACTGAAAGTCAATAACTGGGGATCTGTTTTGGCAAGTACACCACCCTCTCAGGTTAGGTGCCAATGCTCTGCTCACAGCTAGCGCTCGTGAGAGGTTGATATGTCTCGCAGAAAGTGTTTTATCGGCTGTGAAGGAAAATTACCTTTGCTTTTCCTAATGATGAAACAATAAAACAACAATGATACAGGCCAGAAACAGCCTTCAAGCAACGTCTTTACCTGTCCACAATTCACAGATGACTGTCTTCACAACCTGTCCACGTATTATGTAGCAGAATTTTTGGAATAAATTATATTCCTATACAGAACAAATTTTTATGAAGATGAACTTTGTGGGTGTAAGACAGAACACAAAGACACTTCCATTTCATGATGTAATAAATTAGTTATCCAACTATTGTCTTTTGAAAAATTTGTTCTACGTTGCACAGTAACACTCATATGGTGAGCTGTTACTTTTGGGCAGCAGGCTTGACAAAAATGTGTGTATTGTTAGCCCATGTTTTCATGTCGACCAGACATTTTTCTCTACAGTATATTGAGACAGCATCCAGGGCTGGCGAAAGATTGGTGTGGTTGCTGACAGCCTCTTGCTTTGGGCATGGTTTGGCCCACACGAAGTCTTCCACAAACTGGTCAATGAAAACAGATTGGGGACTCAAACAAGCCATCTAAGTCACAAGGCTAGAAGAGGTGTCGCATAAAGAAGCATTACAACTTGTCTTGGCAGTTTTTTAACTTGAAAATCATATAATGTTGTATTAATAGAGGCCCAGAATAAAATATACAGTGCTGTGAAAAAGTATTTGTGTATATTTCTCACACTTAAATGATTCAAATCATCAAACATTTTAATATTACACATAGATAACACAAGTAATACAAAATGTGGTTTTTAAATGATGATTTTATTTATTAAGGAAAAAAGCTGTCCGAACCTGCATGGTCCTATATGTGACAAAATAATTGACCCCCACTAACCCCACCCCTTGCTAAATCATGAATGAACTCTGATTAACCATATTTTTTTTGAAAACTGAGTTAAATTTCACTTGCCATAACCAGGCCTGATTACTTCCAGACCTGTTGAATCAAGAAATCACTTAAATAGAAGCTGTCTGACAAAGTGAATTAGCTGAAAGATCTCGAAAACAACACACCATGCTGCAAACTAAATAAATCCAAGAACAGATGAGAAACAAAGTAACTGACATCTATCAGTCTGGAAAAGGTTACAAAGCCATTTCTAAGGCTTTGGGACTCCAGAAGACCACAGTGAGACATTATCCATAAAACAGAGAAAACCTGGAACAGTGGTGAACCTTCCCAGGAGTGACCAGCCTATTACAATTACTCCAAGAGCACAACGACTCATTCAAGAGGTCATAAAAGAGCCCAGAACAACATCTAAAGAACTGCAGGCCTCATTTGCCTCAGTTAAGGCTTTGGAGTGGCCTTGTCAAAGTCCTGTGACATGATGTTAAACAGTCCGTTCATGCTCGAAAACCCTCCAATGTGGCTGAATTAAAACAATTCTGCAAAGAAGATCAGGCCAAATTTTCATCCACTCATTGCCAGTTATCGCAACGCTTGATTGCAGTTGTTGCTTCAATGCTAGCCCAACCAGTTATTAGGTTTAGGGGGCAATTACTTTTTCCCATAGGGCCAGGCAGGTTTGGACAACTTCTTTCCCTTAATAAATGAAATCATCATTGAATCATTTAAGTGTGACAAATAAAATATCAGGAAGGGGCAAGTAAGTAAGCATATTATGGCCACTTTAAGAACAAATTTAAAGTTTCATGCATTGCTGCCCCACAAGAGCTCCACTCAAAAGCAATAATAACTGTTTTTTCACCTTGCAATTATGTAAGTCAAACTTGATGAAAAGAAGTACTGTACATATTGTTGCCAACTGAGAAATTATTTGGTTAGAATTAATTACAGTATTTCACCAATCCTGCTACTTCCAATACTAACTGTATTTAGTGGATGCAATTCTGAAATTATGGGTGCATCTGTGTGTGTGCATGCAGGTTTTTGTGCATCTGCACAGGAAAGCAGTGAAAAGCCTGTAATTACACAAACTGTATCTGCCTCAGGCAGATGATAGGGGTGTCCATTTATCAACTACAAAGCATGTTTTACAGACATCATGCAGAAGTTTACATACTATACTCCAATACACATGCACAGACACGCATAGATATGTTTGGCTAAGGATGTTGATAGCAGATAACACACACATACATTTGACTATATTCATCCCTCAACCTGAATATACTGTTATCTTAAGAATAATCCTACTGAAACTATAAATATTAACCCAAGTACTAATCCTCAGCTAAGTAGTGAGGCTTGATCATATTTACTCTCCAGAGATGTGTGTATGTGTGTGTGTGTGTGTCTGTGCATGTGTGCGCATACATGTGTGCTTGTAACCAGCAGGATAAATGACTCAGAACAAGGCTGGTCTCCCCAGGGTCCCTGTGGGTGTGTCACCTCCTCACTAAGCTTGTAAGTCTAATTAGTGGTGTGGAGATTTGTAAAAATGATTAATGAAGGGAAAACTAAACAGTTGATGAAAGACATCTGCTGGCATGTGGAAAAGTTGGTTGTCCACAATGTACTGGGTCTTTTATTAAAAATCTGGTCCAGTCTGCACACATGTACTCCTCATACAGTGTGATGCAGTTTGACTGAGGATACTGTATATTTATAGTAGAAACCTTATAGTCGACAAACGCATCCTGATAATTATTATGATTATTATGAGTAATTTTTGATTTATTTTTTTTTATATGTATGTCTTTAAAAGCATAAATGGGTCCGCCTTCAGCTGTGCAGTCCCCCAGTTGAGCTACAGTGATTAGGTTACAGTTATGTGTAGGGCCCAAACCAGAAAATAAGCACACACACGTTGTTGTAAAATGTGAGTAGACAGGTCAGTGAAATTATAAGAAAGTTCATGATGCCAAATCGACTGGTGCAAACACTGGGTTTCAGAAGTTTAAGAGTATGAAAAGCTATTTCAGAATATCCATCGCTTCTCATGTGCCACTGAGAAGATCGCACACCGCCCATGTCAATGATTGCAATTACATGTATGTTACCAGGTAATGCTGGTAATCAGGGAACAAGTTTACATGTAATTAAGAAACTTCTACATCTGAGGTATTCTGGAAGCATAGCTCACAAATTTTATCTCACTAATTAGACGGCAGAAGACACTGCCTCCTGACTTATATTTCTGTGTGACAAAAAGGAACAGCAAAATAAAACTGATTATAAAACCTGGTTATGAGTATACATGGCAGGAAAATCAGCATTGGTGACATCTACGTGGGGAAATCAGGTTTCTCTAACCCCCTTCCCTGATAATTGGGGCGACCGTGGTGCAGTTAGGACAGTCAGCAATAGTCTACGAACCTCAGAGTTGGTGGTATCCTTCCAAGTTCCACCCCAATTCCTGGCCACATGTCAAAGTGTCCCTGGACAAGACAATGAACCCTCAAAGAGGCAGCCTGTCCATAAGACTTTCCACAAGGGGATTAATTAAGTATCTATTATTATTATGGAAACAAGGTTTCCCATTTCCATGACAGAAAAAGAATCAGCTTACTGGAGAACGCCAACTGTAACCTGGTACTTAAGAGCATGTAAACATGCTGAGTGGCATAGAGTGAGAACATATGCAACAAGAACACTTTGCTATTGCTGGACATGCCACACAAAGGTGGGTGAAAGCACCAAAGCAAGTTAGCTATAGAAGTCTGTCAACATACGTAAGAATAAGGGTGTGCGATATATATCGTTTCCAATAATATCAAAATTCTTATTTTGACGATGAGGCAGCAGGAATTATCGAGTATTTACCCTACTTAACAATAAACAGTTAAAAATAAATGATTATGTGGTGCTGCTCAAGTTTTACTAGTGCAATTGCCTGCTCCAAGTCGATGTAGCAGCATGCTAGTCAGTGATGGAAGTTAACCCGCCGCTGAGCTATGTCGGAAGAAAGAGAGCCAGACGAACTTGCTAACAAGGTAAGAGCTTTGCAGTCGTTGTCATCTTCCTCTTTAGAGCTTGTGCCAAGACGTAGGTCTTCGTCTCTCACCTGGAGATGGTTTAGTTTCAAGAGGGAGGACATCAGACAAACCAGCCCAATCTGTAATTTATGTGAAAAAGCGGTTGCAGTGAAAGACAAAAAAGAACCTTACCACAAGAAAAGCAAAAGATGGCAATACCAAACAAAAGTGGTCACAAATTATATCGCTAAAGATATCGTTCTAGTACAAGTGGTCGAGAAGGATAGTTTTAAAGAATAAGAGGTATTTTCATGTGAATAATTGCATTGTTTATGTATTTTTTGTGTGCTGTATCATATTAGTATATAATATATAAGTATTATTTAGCAACAGAAAATAAATTATTATAAAGCAAACAGGTTGAACATAAGGCTTAACACTTTTTTGGGTTATTAAAATATTGTCAAATTATCGTTATCGGGAAAATGGCAAAAAATATTGTGATACAATATTTTGTCAATATCGAACACCCATACGTAAGAACTGTACAAGCACAATATATATTGTCACCTTTGCAAGTTCTCTGGTGGTTCCTCCTTTGTGTGATACATTAAAGGACATGTGAAGACTTTCAGAGGTGTGATAATGAGCTTTGTCATACAACATCTTGAACTTTAACAAAATAGATTTACTCACTATGTTTCTGTTACAAATTCAAGTGTGATCAGGCTTTAATTTCATATTTGTCCTTTGTCTCAGAATCTTGAACCATCAATCAATTAAATTTCGAAAAGAACAACTTTTTAATTCACCTCAGGTGTTTAAGTGTAACAGCATGGAAATGCTACAGCACAATAGATATTCTAACAACAACCTCTATTGAAAAGATGCGTCCTCTGCTTTCAACATCTAACATCTAACATCAGCTGAGTTACATCCCTCTTCCATACAGTTGATTACCTCATTGCTGTATTTTCCCCTCAGGAGTTGAGTTATGTTAGCATTTTGAAATAACCCAACAGTTAATTTTCCACACTGGGTGAAGATTTTTTGCTTTCTTTTCAGACTAGTGTAAATAGTTTTCATTTCCCCCCACCCCTTTCTGGCCTGGAGCTAAGGCTGCCATCTGGTATGCGAATAGTTTAGTCTCTTTCTCTCTCTCTCATACTGAAAGCAGCTACACAAGAGCTCTTTTCTGACGAGGGTGATGGACTAAGTGATGGTAATTTAGTTGTTTGCTGAGGACAGGAAATAGATCAGTCATGCTGATGCCATTGCCCTTTTGATCAAACCATACTAGGTCTAGCATGCATGGAGCCCTCCCACACACATACCAAGGTTTGCTAGGGGTCTGCAAGAGTTAAAAATATTTTGGGTGTGTGTGAGTGTGGTCGTGTTTATGTGGTAGGGAGGCATAATGATTTTCTTTGTGTCACTGCCTTGATGCAAGACCTTAAAATTGAATGAAGGAAAGAACGTTGCTCAGACTCTATGAGTAACTGCAACAGTGTGTTTAACCCTTGCATGGGACAGATGCTGACTGAATTCAGAAGCAGGTAGGAGTGAAAGATATGACATGGACATATAGTTAGTGAATTCCATATTATCTGAGTCACTGCTGGCCCTGAGAGATCAGATGAGATCTGATAAGACTGCTGACAATCTGTGGGCCTCACTATTCCTCTAGGCAAGAGGTACACTTACAATGTCTTTCCACTTGCCAGGAATGACGTCATAGACGTAGATCAGCTTATCATTCACAATAATACACTGAATCCACTTTGACTTGATGTATTCATCACAAGCTAAGACAATCTTGTGAATGTGTCTGACATCTTACTATTCAGCCCCTACTGACCTGCATGACACCCACCTACTGTCTTCTGTGTTTTGCCTGCATAATTATCTTACTGCATCCAAGTTCTACAGTTTAGTGCAACTTTTTGTCAAAGCCCTATAAGTTCTATGAGTAATGGTAACCCTGTACCTCCCATATACAGGTTATTGCGTAGAGCATATAGCATATAGCTGCTTGACCTGTTACTCTAATAAGCATCTTACATAAAATGCCATCTTGTCTCTGTCATCCGATGTTGCCACTTTTTGAAAGAAACAGGTTTACAAACTAAATTACTCTACTAGGAATTATATAAGACACAAAAACATCTGCACACTGTGAAAATGCAGCAGCAGGCTAACATTTCTGAAAGTAACACAGTTTAACATTTAGTACTGTGGATGTAAAGCATATATTTTTTGTGTTGCTATAAATGGAAGTTCCAGGATTAATGTCAGCAGCTTCTACTTGCAAACTAAACCCAGCAAAATGTGACTGAAGTCATCTCCTATATTACTGAGTGAAACTGCTTGTACCAGTTTGATGGGAAAAGTAAATTATAAAGCAAAGGAACACCTCATCATCCAAAGAATACCAAATCATGTGTCAAACATGGTAGAGGCAGTGTTATGGCATGGGCATGTATGGCTGCCAATGGAACCAGGTCACTGTTGTTTATTGATGACATGACTGCAGATAAAAGTAGCAGGATGAATCTGAAGTGTATGGGGAGTTACTGTCTGCTCAGATTTAGCTAAAAACTGCAAAACTTAGATGACCCTGTCACAGTTTCCAGCTTGGTGCTCTAGTCCCTGCCTTATTTGGTCCTCTTCTTGTCATTTCTCTCCCTTCACTCTGCTCACCCCATCAATTTTATCAGCCTCATATGTGTCAGCCTCATTTGTCCACCTGTGCATCTCCCTTCATAAGGAGGTTCTGCCAGCCCTACTCCCCTACTCCCTGTGTTTTGAACCTGTTTTTGGACCTGACTCCACTCTCTGCCTCTGACCTGTTTCCAATTCCGTGAGTTTACATAATTTCCTCTTATTACGCTTTCTGACATGGCCCTGCTTTTGGATTTCAGTTTTTGGATTGTAGATATAAGACTTGTTAAAATATATGGCTGAACTATCTGGTTTTTGACTCTGCTTATGAATTCACCCCACCTCTGTCTCTCCTGTTTAATTATTTTTCTCTGTTCATTGGACTAATCTCTCTGGGTACCTCGTCTACGTGCAATCTCCTAAACCACCTAGTTTTAGTGTGTGTTAACTAACTCCCTCACCCATATCACAGATTCATCTGTTTCACTCAGACTCCAGTACCCATTACCCGTAGATCGTATTCAGCCTGTTTCTTTTCTGTTTCCCCCGGACTTCAACTCCCATCATCTCCTATTAACATTCAGTACAGATAACTTCCTGTTTACTCTCCGTATTCACCTGAATTCCATGACTCATTATACAGACCTGCTTCCATTCCTGTTTCTGGTTCCATCACCAATCAATCACATTTTCTGTAAACTCTTTTTAGTTTTAATCCGAGCCTGTCTGTTATCAAACCATAGTCCTCACAGACCCCTCTTCATGTTGCCTCAATACTAAATAAAAATGAGATGTCAGAATTAACAGTGCTATGATCTGAGGAACTACTTGCTCAAATCCATGACCAGGCTCTGTCAAATGGAATTTAAAGACATATTAACTTCTATGATATTGCTATGAAAGGTCAGGTCAAGCATGCTTTTTTTAAGCATCAGGCTTAAAACTGGCCCATCCGGATCTCTAGTCTATTGATCTGTGCATCTCAACTTGCAAGTAAACAACACTTCATGGGCACAGAAAGATACTCACACAAAAATACAGTAAATAGAACAAAGACAACTTTCAATAATTCAACAGGACAAGACAAAAAAGTGCAGGAGCAGAGTGCAGCAGGGTTGTTATCTCTAGGAAAATCACTTTGGGAGAAAAGAATACAATTCAGTGATTACAATTCTGTAATATGCTTGCTTGCATGTAAAGAATCAGCAAATGACTGTGCTTATGGCACAAATTAAGTGTTTCTTATTGAAAGCTCTATTTACAATTTTGGTTTCTATTGTGTAATCACTCATTTAAAGAATATATAATTTTGATCAAAAGTTGTATTACTTGGGGGAACAATATGTGTTTAACATTTTGTTAGTTTTAGAACATTTTCTTCATTGTCGTCATCTGTTTAAAATATGTGATGTCAGAGTGGACAGCGTTTAAGCCAATGAGAAAAGCAGTAAAAGAAAGCTGTGTTGCTTTAATGGCATATTTCTTTAATGGTTAGAAGAAAAGTGAATTTCCCTTACTAACTGCCAAGGTCCACTAAAATACATGTCAAGAGGACACAAACTCAATAATTTGAATGGTTAGGTCAAAACAAAAAATAAGCCTACCATACTAAACAGGAAATGGCTAACACGAGCAGGATGTCAGGATGAATTGATGAATGGACAGATATTTTCCTGTTTAAACAGTTCCTCTTTTTCGTTTACTTGTGTATTGTAATGTTTGTGTAGAAGACAGCGGAGCTTCTTATGTTGTTAAAAATGCTGTAGATCCTCTTATCGAGGAAAACCAGCGTCTCCTGTTGACAATACCAACACTGGAGAATACTGAGTGTTTTCCTGCATGCAGTAAGCTACAGTAATAGTTCTCATTACAGGAAATCATTCTGCTGTTGAAAACCTAATTCAGGTGCCCAACACAGTACCTCCCCTTTCACTTTCAGCACACAGTCCTCCAGTGTCCATGCTGCTGATGGACACAATAATGAGCTGTAATGGGCTTGGCCAATGAGCAAACCACTTGAGTCAGCAAGATGCCAGGTGTTCTTGAGGGATGAGGTGGGGGTGGGGTAGGGGCAGGATTAACACCACTCATTTTTGTGGTAAAGATTGCCATACATTAAGCACTGGATGAGCGCTGATTAATATTTTCTTCATAATTTCCACAAACATCACACTTGCTAATCACTGCCTGATGCTCTAATAAGAAGCAAGCGATACACCATCATAAAACAGATTACAGTTATATGTATGTGTATGAAATACGTATGCATATTAAAATAATGTTAATAAAGTCAATCTAATACAACAGTTCTGTAATAAATACTCCTTTGTGATGGTGATAACACTGCGCTTTTGTTCAGACAGTTTGACACGGGTGTTAATTCTAATGTATGGTCATTTTGGAAGATATTATTGTTATAATAATACTGTTGGATTAGGTTGCAATTGTTTTGGCTTGTTTTTCCTTTCTTACTCTCTTATTCTCTATATATGTACAGTAATAGTTGACTGATTGATCAGTCAGCCAATTAATCAGACCAATCATTTCAAATTAATCTGCACAGGTCAATGTCTGCACTCACACCAGCCAATTTTTAAAAATATGACTGAAAGTTACAGCGTATGAACCTGAAAAATGATTTAGGTGCACCAGCGCAAGGGATTCACGAGGATGCATTTATTATATATTATTTATTTATTTATATATTATATATATTATTTATTAGCACTTGAAGATAGCAGTGACTAAAATTAGCAGATCTGAAAACACAGTTAAAGTCAGGAACCAATTTCCTGGCCAAGAGCCGGTTCTTTAGCTGTTAAAATGCAAAGAACTGGTTTGAAATTAAGCACTAGCTCCGAACCAGCCCTGGAACATATAATACAACATATAATAGTCTTTCTGTTTTTCTTTAAATTTGTTGAGGTGCAATATGTTTCTGTTTAGATGTATTTTTTCTGAATTAATCTGTATTTTCTGGATCGTTCTGGATTATTCTGGATTATCTTCTGCGTCTGTATGTCTTTTCTGTGTAATTTTTTTCCCTGGCTACTGCAACTATCTAACCTATCTGTCACAGAGGGCGGGGCTCAGCACCTCCACACAGAGCAGACAGCAGGCAGGTGAACAGAGACCAGGTGAGCTGAGACTTTACTAGACTTGCTTGTTAGACCTCTTGTATGCGTGATTTAACTTTGCTTTTTTGACTTACCTAATCAAATCAATCAAATCAAATGGCCTTTTATTATCAATTCACTATATGTGCAGAACATACAGAAGAATCAAAATGCTGTTTCTCTCTCATCTTTGTAGTAGTACCTATACAGTATAAAATATAAAAAGTAAAGAAATATATATGTGCTAAAGATGAGCCCCAACTATGTTTGGGGGAAAAAAAGTTACTTTTTAGGAAATTTAGATGCAGTCCTACCATTCTAAAGAATCAATTGTGCAACAGCAAGTTCTTTCCCCTCATGTTCAGGATCAGACTCCAGTTCCTAGTTCCATTACTTGAGGTAAAGAGAAAGTAGAAAACTACCATTGTTTTTAGGTGGCACACATATGTGGTCATAAAATAATGTAAATGGTATGTAAACAGCTTCTAAACAAACACTGGAGAACAGAGGTGAATCTGTCTTAATTTTGGAGCTGCTTTAACTGCAGAAACACTCAGTTCACTCTGATTGGACTTTCCTAATTTGAGTGTACTGAAATCAAATATTTTTTTCCTAAGTTCTGCCTTTAGAGAATTAAGGAGCAGCTGCTAAGATCAATTTAAAAGAAAAAGAGATCAATAATCCTCGGACCTGGAGAAGCAAAAGATGCATGAGATCTCAGTGCTCACAGATTTCTCCTGTAAGTCTGTTTAAAACTAAAAAGGAAGAAAAGTATGGTATATTTAAATGTGCTGATTTAAAAATGGAGAAGCAATTTACAATTGTTGGCCTAGATCTTTACAGTTCCTTGGAACCCAGGATCAAAGTGCCACCATGCGATTAGAAGACAACCCCTTCTACCATCTGAGCCACAGCCATATGAGAGAACTTTATCCAGCTCTTTACAGTGCTTGGCTGCAAACACCTGATGAAGATCCCTGTTAGATCACTGAGAAAGCACTGTGCAGAGCTTTCCCTTGACTGGACGTTTGTGTTTCAGTTAGACAGTTAGACTTCTAACAGATATAGCAACACAAGTAGACCCAAGTGTACAAACCAAAAAGATCAGAATTTGATCAGCTTTACAGAGTCAGAAGCATTTTATGTCCATGAAAAATAAAATCAGTAATTTGGTTCTAAACATAATATTTATTTTTGCAAAGGCCTTTAAAGAACATCATTTCCCATGAGCCCTAGGCATTCACTGGCTAAGTGTCACAGCGTGAGTTGACAGGTCCCAGAGATATTAGATAGTATGTTTGGAATAACATCAGGACACAGAGGAGTGAACGCTGCAGACGTTTTTAGACAACAGAGATTACAGCTAGAACATTCAATTAATGATTGGCACTGATACTGATTCTCATAGTACAAGCTAAGTACATCCCTGACTAACATGGTTGCTGTAGCAGTACTGATATGTCATTTCCTTTAGAGAAACCTCACAACAATTGTATTATAAAGTTAAGAAGTTAAGTATATATAGTATAGTACACAAGTGTATATAAAGTTGTATTTATGTATGCAGGTATAGTGTAGGCAGTCCACATTTTGGCTGCTTTCTATCCAAAATGTAACCTGAGCTGTTCTAAATTCCACATTACAAAGATGTTTTGTCTGCAAGATGCAATGATGTAATCAATTTAGGTGGATTTGACAAAGCAAGCTATTCTGCACTGCAATTCAATAATCCGCCAACATTTGGCTTCATCCAGTCCGAAAGAGGAACTGGAATGTCTGATAATTTTTTCTGCATCAGATGAGTACTGCATAGCTGAATCACATGCTGTCACCTATAGCTTCCAAGAAAAGAAGCAAACAAAAACAAACTCTACAGCAACAAGAGGAGGTCCAACATTCATCTGTGTCCATTTCTCTTTTATTTCCTGGGGTCAGGGAAGAACACAGGGAACATTCCTGACTGACCGTCATTAATAAAAGGTGTACCATATAAATATCATGTATGTATATTTGTTTTATGTGTGAACTGATGCAGGAAATGAGCTAGATGTAACCTGGTATTTGCTACACTGCACAGAGTTACATTTTCATTCCTTTTAAGTCTTCCTACAACATTACAACAAAGCCTGTCATTTGGTTCACAAGGTTCACTGAAGCTGTGGGAAAGAACTGTCTACACATGATGACTGAACGGCTGCTGTGCATATGTGTAAGGCAGACGCAGAACAAAATCAGGTGAGGTGCATATTCACATTACCCTATTTGACAGAATGACTTGTTTGTAACTGTGTAGCACTAAATGTCACAATTGCAGAGTTTGTTCATTACATTAAGTATATCACCAAGCAACTGTAGATGACACAGACTGTCAAAGTCAAAGAACCAGAGGAATGTCCCCTAGTGGTTATTGTCCAGATGTTTTGCACAGTGTTTCCTGTGCCTGTATAAACAAAAGTCTCTCTCTGTTCAGCTGATATGGGCTCCTGATGGCTGTTAACTCAAACTTCAACACTTCTCACTGCAAGCAGCCAATGATTTGCATGTCAGGGCTACTTATTGGGGTCTGAGTGCCCTGCCACTAACTAGTTCCCTCCACTGTGGCAGCAGTCTAAGCAAGCTAAGCAGGATACAGGATGCTGCTGACTACATGTTTGCAAACTGTATCTACAAAAAAAGTCCAGAGGACACCTTTTTAATCTCAAGAGGTACATTCAGTTTCAGGATTGAATCCTATATACATCACACAGCAACCATTAGTTTCTGAATCAGTAATTTGATACTAGCCGCAGCCAACATGGTATAACATTTATCCGACTCATATAAGGCTCTGCTTGTTAATGGTAAATGTGGTTCACAGTGCTCCTCTGTTGTGGAAGACCACACACACAAGGTGACAGATCCTACCACGGTATACAGTAATTTAAAGATTAGAGAGCGACACAGCAGGATCTATCTAACACAGAAGCACAGAGGACTCATGGTGCTCCCCAGAAACATAAGCAGTTTTCTCACTAGTGATACCCACACATGAGCACAGCACTGCACAAAAGTTGTTTACGTTGTTTTGGCAAGACCCTGGAAATAAGAAAGTGATCTAACCAATGGAGCTCAGCCAAGTGGTGTTATCCATTTCAAGTGTGTTTCTCTTTCACTCTGGGACATTGCTGGGACAGTAGGACAGTATAATAACAGTCTTCTCATGACTCAACAGGCAACTGTCCAGATACTGGGCCTCATTCATGAAATGCATGTCATAACAGATTTGATGATTGCATATGCACCCACTAACAACTAATAAGAACTGATACTTTATTGATCCCCTTGGGGAAATTGTTGTTTGGACAGCTGCTAGACCTGTGTCAGCACTACTACGGGGTTTCGGTGTCTTGTCCAAGGACACCAAGACATGTAGCTTGCCGGGACTGAGAATCGAACCGCTCACCCTTGGGTTGGGAGATGACTGCTCTACTATGAATATTTGTATGTAAAAACAAAACGCAACACAGTTACTGACAGTTACGCTGCATGTCCTTGTCTTCTGCATTATCAGTTAATGTATATTTGAATTGATTCAGTTATTAAGATTAGATGATTGGTGTTTGTCTAATCACCAAAGTCACAAAACAAACACAATATTTCTAAGCTAATAAAGACATCAAAGATTGTGGCTGCTTCAAATATTGTGTTTGTTAATTTTTGTGACTTTTTCTTGCCATGTATACAAGTTTTGTACCAACAAATGCTGCCACCCAGACGACTCTTTGTCAGAGAAGGCCTTGGTTTTTTCAGCAAGACAATCCCAAACCACATTCTGCATGTTTTATAAAGGCATGGTTCCATTGTAAAAGAGTCCTGGTGTTAAATGACCTGTGCAGTCCACTAAAAACATTTGGTGCATTATGAAGCAAAAATGCTTTCAAAACCAAAGCAAATGTTCTCCTTAGTGCCCAAACACTTACAGAGTGTTGTTAAAAGAAGGAGTGATGCAGCATAGTGATAAACATGCCACTGTCACAACACTCAAATTCAAAATGAGCAAAACATTTTCAATAAACAATCACACTGATCGAATTGTAACCATCTGCATCTCTAATTGTGTCACTGCTGACAGAAAATCCACTTTTTGGAGTCCAGTCCAGTCAGAGGTCATTTCACCTACAGCAACTCTGTGAAAGAAAGACATTCACACTGTCCTAAGAATATGGCTGAGCTCAAATTGGTTATGTAAGGAAGATTGATCCAAAGTTCCTCCTGGACATTGTGTAGGTCTAATTTGAAGCTAGTTCAACCATTTTTGAAATCCAACGGTTCACTTACTTTTTCCACAAGCACTCTGAATGTTGTATTGCACATGTGGAACAAATCTGGACTAGATTTGTACATTCATGTTATCAACAGCATCAAGTTCACATGGCTTTTCTTGCCACTGTACGACTATTAGATTACATTTCATTGACAAGGGTGAAGTACAGTCTTATCTACCCTGACAGAATGCTTTAAAGATTAAGTAGAACATCCCTAAGTTCTTCACTGAACTTCACTGTCATTTACATCAGTATTTCCAACATTTTAATTCAACATAATCATATAATAGTATATAAGAAAATATTCATATTTGGAATAATACATTCAAATAATGAAAACACTAAATTTGTAGACTGGAGCTGTAACACTAGTGTGCTGAAATGGCTTTAATATGCACTTACGCTTTGTGCACCGCTGCGATCCCTGAGCTTCGCTCCATCCATGACAGCACTGCCCTCCACAGACATTCACCCTGTAAATAGAAATGAAGCAGATGGCAGATGAAACATGTAGACACACACAGATACAGCTATGAATTACGAGCTTTCCCTCCCTCCCTCCTCTTTTATACTGCTGTGTGTATTTGTATATAATTAAGTGTTATATCTGAAGATCTCAACCAAACTGCAGTCCAAAGCAACTTCCGATTTGCTCGCTTTTATCTCTGGAAGATGTTATTTCAAATAGACGGTACATTAGATGACTGAAAGTTACCTTTACTCAGACGCCAACATCAACTCTTCCTTTGAGACAACTGACGTCATCATCGAAATGTTCCACCAGACTTATTTGATTTTGGACATAAATCTGCTGAGCTCCAGCAAATCTCACCGGATGCTTTCCAGACTTGGATGCCATTCCAAGCTCAAGAGATGTGGCCTTGTAATAGTAAATATGAATGGGAACGCAGGAAGTTTCTATATGACAGCAATTATTAACATGCACTATTGTGTGTGTGGTAGATTTGTTAGTCTTGCAAAGCAAATCTGAGTCTCACAAACCTAGCTTCACTACAAAGATTCAGTTTGGAAAACATCCACATACTTAGTTTAGAAAAAGTTGCTTTGTTGTTTTTTATTGCTCCCAACTAAATGTTCCGTTTGTGAAGAGAAGATATGAAATAAATGATTTTTCACAGTAAATGTTCAGAAATTAGGGGTTGTGGTTGTGGTTCTCTTCTTGAATCTGTTCATGAATTAAACTTTAATTAAAGACCTGAACATGTTGGATTTCTGCAGTTATGAGACACAAGTGGAAAAAATCTGGACTGGACTCAAACATTCATGTTATCAACAGCATCAAGTTCAGTAGTGGTTAAAATACTTTAATGGTAACTCAGTCCCAACAAAACCCACACCAGCACATACTGTACAATTCAACAATCATGTGAACAGAGATGAAATGATCTGTGATGATTTAAAGAAAGAGGAAACAGAAGCACCTGCATATAAATGATATTATTTTGTAGTTTCAGGGTCTAACTGTTATTTTTACAATTCAATGGCACACTGTAAGAAGACAAAGAAAAATTAACTACTACTAACTCAGAAACCTCACAGCAAGAAGTACCTGGGTTCAAATCCTTAAGAGGATAAACAGTTAGGATAATGGATGGATAACTCAGAAACACCTTTTTCATATTAAAGTCCACATTTACAACTACTACCTACAACTATAACTAGCTCCAGTGGCACAATCAGTTAGCGCACGGTACTTGACAGTACACTATATAGCAATGCCAAGACTGTGAGTTCGAGCCTCACCTTGAGCAGTCTTTAGGCAGCAAGTGGCTCATTATATAGAGCAGCGGTAGAAAACACCGACTCCCTGTAGTAGTGCCGACACCTGCTGTCAAACAAATTTTTTTTTTAGGGGCGGCAAATGGGCAGTTGTCTACAAACCCGAGGGTGAGTGGTTTGATTCCCAGTCTCTTGCAAGCTACATGTCAAGGTGTCCTTGGGCAAGACACCAAAACCCCATAGTAGCGCTCGGTGGTTAGAGCAGTTTTCTACAAACCAGAGGGCATGTCTGTCTACTGTCCTAGGTGGGAGACAAAGAGAACGGAACAAGCTGTCATAATTAAAACTAGGTAGGTAGCAAGCTTAGCACAATTATAATAGCTGCATGCACATTTCAATAAACTGCTAGTTTAAATAAAAGTAAATTAATGAAAACTAAACTATAATACATAATAACTAGGTAGGTAGCACACCAACAGCGTTGAAGTGTGAAGATTACACTGGTACACAAAGGCAGTGTTTAGGGTAGCAGTCACAAGTGGGCCAGAGCAGACCTTTGTGTCTCTTAAATAACCTTTGTTCCATTTCCATCCATGCTGGTTGTGCCACTGTGGTAGACCAGTTTGGCACTCAGCTTTTGTTTCGTCGTGTTTACAGTGTTTGTACATTCTGTGAGGTGAGTGAGAGTGATGTCAGTCTCCCAAGCTGAGATATAGCCTATGTATTTCCACATTTCAATAGTTCAATTAAAATTAAATTATTACTTATATCTTACATTTAGTATATAAAAAAGAAAAACACATGAATATATGAATATCAAAACTGAAAACAAAATACCTATACCTATCCGAATGCCTATCCACACAGTCACCAGATCTCAACCCACTACAACACCCCCAGAAGAACCCTAGGACTAACATGTTAGACAGTGCTGTCAACTGCCGTAATTACCAAAACATCAAATGAGGGAATATGTTTTGGAAGAATAACGTTCAGTCGCTCAAGTGGAGTTCCACAGACTTGGAGAATCAATGCCAAGGTGGCCTTTATTCTAAAAGATTTTGTCCATAATATTATTCCTGTTGGTGGAATGACCATCAGCTTCAGTCTATTTTCATATACACTTGCTAATTACATATTTTAAGATTTAAGTTTAATTGCTGGATGTAAAGGAGCTCAAATGATATACATAAAAACATAGTGTTAATATTGTATAGTAGTTATTTCTGTTACTTTTTACCATAGGTTTAAGATTAGGCCACAACACAGCAGTGTCTATTTAATGTCATATGGGCCTTCTAGAGTCAATGGAGATGTCATCTCTCTCTCTCTCTCTCTCTCTCTTAATCCACTCTGGTTTGACCAATGCCATGGTGTCGGTCTGAAAGAAGTGATGTGAGTTAAGACAAATGTATTTGCAGTGGCCTGACTGAATGGGGGAGGGCTGTTCATGTGCTGGTGAGAACACTTGAGTCAGCTGTGAAAAAGCACTGCCCATTTCTTTCTCGCAATTTACTGAACAATGGTGGCTGCTTCAAAATAGCTGCCACATTTTTCACATCTGCTACAATACACAACATGAACAAAGGAAAAGTCATGGGGTCTATACAACCTGAAGTAAAAGTTCTAGCATTATATTGATTAGATAATGAGCAGCAACACAGCAGCACCTGCTGTACATTGCAAATCTTTATCAAATAGAGCTAAAGCAAAAATAACAAACTTTAATTACAGTTTGTACCAAATTAACATGCAAACAATTAATGCTGACACAAACACACACCACAACCTGATCCTTTCAGCCTTGTGTAACCTGGTAAAACCATTCTGATGAGCCACAAACTGAGCAGCTGAGGTCAAGCTGCTGGACCACACACAGACTCTTGACCTTGTGTTGTTGTCCCTCTTCTTATCCTGACTCCAACTGTCTTTGTATGAGGGAAAATACATGGACCTTGCAGACATCTGGTCCCAGCTGCTAACAACTGAGCTAAAGAAAAAAGAAAAGACCAAACTCGGCTGCTGTTCAGCAACTTCCACAGTAATGTTCAGTAATGTACAGTAGAACTGTATTTAAATGTAGCTGCCTGTCCAGAAGAATTGAAGCATGGAGATTAATAAAGTATATCAAAATCAACTCAGAACCCAACGTCCATTTGACCAAAAACAAACGTGGACTTGTCTGACCACAGAACAAGTTTCCAGTGTCTTTTAGTCCATCTGACGTGAGAGCAAGCCCAGGGAACTCAGCGACGTTTCTGCAGGGAATTGATGTTTGGCATACCGGTGTCCAACAGCATTGCTGTTGTAAATGGATTATAACAATTTTCCAAAGTACACCTGAGCCTATGTGGCTATATTCATCACAGTAGCATGATCATTTCTCATGCTGTGCCGCTTGCTGAATGTCACAAACATTCACAAGGTTGTGTACTTGCTACAACTATAAGCATGGGCTACATGTTATAACATAGATATAGATATAACATACAACATTATTGAGAGTGAAGATGACATTAAGAAAGTTAAAGAATCTCAGTAGTCTTCTCCTTTTCAGTAATAAACATCTACTAAAATGAAGACACTTCAAATCACCTTGATTTGAGCATCCATCACTCTGTATCAGAATGAAACATACTGTGGTTACATGGCAGTTCAGCAACCAAACACAGCAGAATGTAACTCCAGTTGTAGAACTCACCATCACTCTGTGTGACAAAGTAATTGAAAGAATGTAAACACAGATACTGTGGGAAATATGATGCACATTACAGTCTGCGTCACATCAAGTTTGAGGGATGAGGGCATTTACCAGTGAGCAAAGTTTGGCCACATGAAATATAGCAAGTGGTTACAGTTAGCCTATCTGGAGCCAATTTGTAGTGGTGCATGTCCTACACAGACAGGGAACCAGGTTATGGTTTGTTGTAGACTAAATCTTTGTCACATGTCTAAATACTGTTGCTCACACTAAATTAACCACAGCCGTCAGCAAGTGAAAAGTCATCAAACTCAATACAGACTAATGAGGATTAGTAAAGAAAGAACACCCACAGTGTTAGGCAAACAGAAGAGGGCACCAATATGAGTGACATGAGGACCTCTGTCTGCAATTAAGCAAAGGTAAATTCATTTTACAGGCAATTTCTCTTCTAGACAGGATATGTAATTTTAAACCCAATGTACAAAACACTGCCAGTGAAAAAAAAAATACATATGTAAGTTCCACATCAATACTGAATACTGAATGACATTAATCAAAATACATTTTTATTAAATTACATGCTGAGATGACAATAGAAAAGTCGTAATACTCCATATACAGCATCAAACACTGGCTTTTCTTAAAGCACACTTTAAAGACTGAGGTTGGAGTCATTGCACCATCTCTGCCAGTAGCTTTAAGCCACAAAACAATAAATGTGGGCATCAAGATGAAGCCTAAAAGCAATACGTCAGTGAAAGTGCAAATGCTCCAAAAAGTATCCTTTGTGTTTTAGGAAATCTGTAAATATCCACCCATCAATCTATTGATCCATTTTCCATCCTTATTCTACTCAGGAAACCAATTCCTAGTTCATTATGATATTCTTTTCTCTGAATTATTAATGAATGAGACAAATAACTAAGTTACTAAGTAACTAAGTATATGTACTCACCTACTGTACTTAAGTACAACTTTGAGGTACTTTAAGGTACTCCACTAGATTTATTTTAAAGTTTCAGTTACTAGTTACTTTTTGTAGTTGCAGATTCTTAAAACAAACTTTAATGAACTAATAAATGATGATATATGATTATGGATTAGTCAGTACAGTACACAAGCACTAACACATTTCTACTCCGCACTTGCAGTGGAGTATTTTCAGGAAAGTACTTGAACTTGTACTTGAACATTGAGTTTGTGCACATCTGCCAACTCTGGTTCTAGTATGGAGTGTGCTAGCGATGGCATTTCTTTCTCAGCCAACCCAGAAGTTGTAATCTCCCTGGTTTCCTTGGGTTTTTAGATTATTACAGGAAATTATAAAAGTTTATGATACAAATGTAATTTTCACAAATTAACCCCTCTTTTGTGGGTTTTGAAGGCCAACTGGTCAAGGCAGTTTTCTGGTAAAGGAACTTTTTTCCTCTCCACTGTCACCTAGTGGAGGGGGGATTTTTTCTATTATTCTGTAAGGTCTTGACGTTGCCATGCAAAGTGCCTTGAGGTGAGTTTGTTGTGATTTGGCGCTATAGAAACTGAATTGAATTGAAAGAATAAATAAAATCAACAGCCATAAAAAGCTATAGTTAAACAAACAACACAATGGTCGCACCATCACCATTTAGCCTTTAATATCTAATTTGATTTACTGGTCTTACCCCCCTTCTATAAAAGCCTTTCCTCTTAGTGTGACCTGACCTGAGTTAGTGATCATGATTAATCACCATCAGAATAGTGCAGTTTGCAAGCGCACAAGTATTAAGACAATGAGACTATAAAGACAGAGTCAGTAGACAAGTCTCCATGTTTGCTGTGATGAGACTTAGTGTTCTTGACAATTGTTGTTGTCTCATTTAGTCACTTGTTAGCAACTGCCCTTTTTAAAGAAATGCACAAGTGTAAAAAATCACAAGTTGGATATTTACTTACATGTTTTATGTTGTAGAATAAAATGTGAGAGTATACTGACTTTGCCATTTAATCAAGCATCCATTCAAAAACTCATTGACTTTGGAATGAGGCGACTGGAAGTGTTAAAACTCATTTCCAGGAATCTGGACTCACTTCTACAGCACTCTGTGACTACTGGTTCACTGTCTAAGGTAAAATAATTGATTTCAGTGAAACAGGGGGTTCAGTGTCTTGTCCAGGGACACTTCAACATATGGCCAGGAGGAGTTGAGTCATGAACTGCCGACCCTAGAGTCGAAAGGCCAACCGCTCTTCAACTGCACCACTATCTCCCCGATATTCAGGTTTCAAATATTCCAATTATGAGACATGACGCAGTGGTACATATACTTCTTACATACACTTCTCAAATATGTTTTTGACTGAGTTCGCAATCATGATGAAGCAAAATGACGATGAATGGGAGGTGTCCAAATTCTCAATTTACTGCTCACTAGTGACTAAACTGTACAGGGAGTAGTGAATGAGTGAAGGTGGGAGTAAGCTTGTTAAACCTCGGTCCAGGTTGAAGTTGGGTGGAGGTGATAGACCTACATGAGGTCACCAAAGTCAGTAAAGCAGGAAAAATGAGAAAAGGTGTTAACTTCTCCACCCTGCCAGGTACAGTGAACTAAAAGAACAGCCAGTGAGAAGTTCTGTCCACAGGAGAGATCCAATTAGACAGAATAAGTCAAAACCTACACATTCCTACTGATAAAGGTAGTAATGAAGTAGTCACACAGAATCTGCTGAGTGAAGCTCAGGGATTCACTGACTGACACTCACGTGTATTTGAGTTGATAATTAGATTTCATTTAAACCAGTACCATAGAGTTCATATAGAGTCTGACCAGTCCAATGAGTGTGCAACAAACAGTCACATCAACACTTTCAACTCCAAACTGTCACTGCAAAGTCAGAACCTGAGCCCACTGGATTCATGATTCAAGATTCAAAGGGTTTTTTATCATGTGCAAGGTTCCTTACCTGAGCCCACTGGGACTTTCTGTGTGATCAGTCCTCTGAAGCAGAGACCACAAAAACACTGCTTTTACCTACTTGTAGTTTGCAGTAAGATAAGTATTCTATAGTCTTCTGTAGTATCATATTCGATCAGTGTCCTACTTTTAAAACACATTTCAGAAAGTGTAAGCACCTGATGCTTGTTTAGTTTCTGATAGAAGCAGAAAGTTCATTTTATTCTGACACTTTCTTACCCGGACAGCTTGGTGAGCTGCCTCTGCTGGCTCTGCTCCTGCCCCATCTGTCGAGCGACCGCCTGCTGCTGACCTAACTGGGGGGCTGAGGCGGCTTGGTTCCCCATCCTGCGGGTCCGGACCTGGCCGCCGAAGTTGGCGCTGAGCTCCACGTTGTACGTGTGCGGCTGTCCCGCCGCGCCGTGACGCGTCGAGATAGAGCTGACTCGCACCGCGCCGTCTGCCCCGGCCGACCCCGGCCCGGGCCCCGGCCCCGGCTGGAGCACGTACAGCCTCCTGAAGCCGCTCTGGCTCTGCTGCTCCACTGACACACATACCAGGGACAGAAACACACCGAGGGAAAATAAGAGGCCCCGCTTTATCCAAGCCATATCCACACCAACCGAGTATCAAGGAAAGATTTCGAGCACCGTAAAAAAAAGTTTAACTTCTTAAGAGTAAGAAAAACTTATATATTCCAGAGCATATTCCTTTATCCACCTCCAACCCGGTGTGTGAATACA
Source organism: Sandelia bainsii (assembly GCA_032362345.1). Lineage (NCBI taxonomy): Eukaryota > Metazoa > Chordata > Actinopteri > Anabantiformes > Anabantidae > Sandelia > Sandelia bainsii. Next base: position 1,130,818 of record JAUMHL010000007.1, on the reverse strand, counting down.
CTAAATAGGCTAATGCTGCCCAAAGAAAAACGCTGAATTCACTTTGAAAAGTTACAAAAAATACAGGACAAATAATGTGAAAATGCTCCTCGGATGTGTAGGAGAGCGGAGCTCCGCGGTTTACTCCTCCTGCAGTGGCTTCTCTTCTCCTGACTGTCTCACAACTCCGGGGAAGTTTCTCTGTTGGAGGTGAACAGTGTCAGCGGCGCGAGCAGCCAGCCTCCAGACGTGACGTCAGGAGGGGGGAGCCTGCACACTAAACCCCAAGAACGTTCGCGGAGAGTTTCTTGGGGCCCGAGGGTGTCAGGGGACCCGCACCGAAGCCCCCACCCACACGCAAGCTCACTGACTCACTGACTTTATTTTTTCTTTTACTTATACATGTCAGCAACGGAAAATCTTTAAATGTTCATATTCCCTGTTAAAGCTACAGCGTCAAACTTTGTCCCAATAGTTTAGTTGTGGAGAAACTGTTGAATCAAGTGTTTAAAATGCAGTTTTTATTCACAGACCCCCAATTTTAGGGTCTTAAACTATTTGGACAAACTAACACAATCACTCACAAAATAACAAAATTTTACTATCTTACATGACATCATTTCATGTCCCAAAACACTAGTTTCTTTATATATATCTATACATATATATATAGATATATATACACTACTCACAAAAAGTTAGGGATATTTGACTTTCGGGTGAAATTTATGGAAAACGTAAAAAGTTCACA
>JAUMHL010000007.1:1038223-1073457 GCA_032362345.1 Sandelia bainsii | reverse complement strand
CCCCATTGCATGCTTCTACTTAAATGCCCTACTTTCATGATATAATATCACTGTAGTGTGAACTTTTTACGTTTTCCTTAAATTTCACCCAAAAGCCAAATATCCCTAACTTTTTGTGAGTAGTGTATTTTTCTTAGCAACACAGACTTTATGGAGCAGATATGACTGCATCCATCAGGCCTGAACTCAGTAAAACTGTCTCCAAAACTGACAAGGACTGTAACATGTTGGTTAATCATCATGACTTAATTATGTAAAAATATGTTTTTATTAATAGTGCTTGGCCACGAATGTTCTGTAAAATGTTCTTAAACGTTCACTTAACTTTTTCATAAACTATCTAATATAAAGCCTCTGCAGGTCAGAGGATGATAAAAGACACAAAAGCCTCTCGTACCTGAGAGGAGAGCAAAGCCGGGGGCAGCAGGTCTGAGACGTGGATAGATGCTGGTGGACCAGTCCAGTTACTCTGCACGAACATGTGGAGGCAGGAGGCAGCCAGGGCCATCACTGCCAGCTCCCTGTAGCAAGAGGGACAAGATACACACTGGAGTTAGTGCACAGAAACAGCAGATATTATATCTGAAGATATTTTGAGATTTCCTGAACAGAGAAAAAACATTGTACAAATTAGACCTCCCCTGAGAGGGAGAAGGAAAGATGTTAAGGTATCCTTATTAAAAATTAATAATTCATGACAAAAGAAAGATGTGGGAAAAGGAGAATTGACAGACAACTGACAAATACTCCTTTCCCTGCCCTGTGCTGTGCTGTTCTCAAGTGTGCTACTTCCACACCCAAACACACTACCTTACTTCAACTAACTCCCAATCATAGCCTCTTCTACAGTTTTTTTCCAGCTATTCAGAGTTGGACTTGCTGGTGTGTTTTGGATCATTGTCCTGCTGCAGAACCCAAGTGCACTAAATACTGATGTCATGAACTGATGGCCGGACATTTTCCTTGAGGATTTTCCAGTAGTGCTCAGAATTCATGGTTGTCCAGGTCCTGAAGGTGCAGCAGCCCCAGACCATCACATTACCACCACCATGTTTGACTGTTTCTATGATGATCTTTTTATGAAATGCTGTGCTAGTTTTATGTCAGATGTAACAGGACACACACCTTCCAAAATGTTTTTTGTCTCATTAGTCCACAGAATATTTGGCCAAAAGTCTTATAATCAAGATGTTTTTTGGCAAATGTGAGATGAGCCTTTTGTTCTTTTTTGTGTAAAAAAATAAATAAATAAATCGATATAGATATATCTATATCTATCTATCTATCTATCTATCTATATATATATATATATATATATATATATATATATCGATCTGTCTGGTTGAAAAAGATATTGGCTTCCACTACCTTACTGTCCTAGTGTCTCGTTGTATGTAACAGAAAACAGAAGCATGTTTGTCGACCTAAATTCAAAGACTGGATCAAATAGTCACTGAACTGTATACCGATACTGTAAAGCCAGATTTGTAGTTACCTAAGCAATTTTGTTTCATTTGGTCTTAAAACACAGGGTGCAGTTATGTAGTGATGTAATACTCTGGCTGACTTTTATGACAGCAGAATTTGACATGTGACAACTGGAACAGGCATCAAAGCTTTTTATGCTTTGTTTTATGAAAAGGCATTTTTGCTTTTTCCTTGTGCATTTAAAAAAAACATCACAATCCCAAGGGAAACAAATGCTGCTTCAGCTCCATTTCATGAACCAATCATCATAATGAGTAAAACTTCTACCAATTTGCTCTTCTACCATAAAGGATCTGTAAAGACCTGGCATTTTGGACCTTTTTTGACTCATTTCTACAGTCTATTTTAAACATGTCTGTGATATTTTATACACCAAAATATGTTTAGATTTCTCTAAACCTCTGTCACCCAGCAGCTGTTTCAGAAGCTATTTACATAAATATTATATTATTCATGACCTAGGCATCCTAACTTATGAATAATGCAAATTCTCTCATGCCACACCTTGACCTCAAGTAATGCCTGTATTTGGAGATGTATGTTATATATTGTAGTGACAGTAAATGATGAATGAACCGGACCACGATTCCCACAATTGGTAGACAACCACTCTACCTCCTGATCCACAGCCGCCAAGTACAGAACATGGAATATAAATCTAAGAACTAGATTCTGAACCTGACTGATTGTGAAAGGGTCTCAATTTTACTTGCATAATTGAAAAACCCACATTAATCATATGCCATATATCTGTTTGTTTTAGAATGGTAGGTAAGTTTCCTAACTAAGTAAAAGTTATTTTTAGTTTGTGTTAGTACAGCATTACCACAGATATACTGTACTATTTCAGCTAATTAACAAAAAACAAACTATGTTCATGAATGCACATGATTAAAAAAAATCATTAAAAGTGAATTTACTGTTTAAAGCACACTTTCATCCAACAGTAGCGCAGTGGGCAGGTGTGGGCTTATCCTTGCATATCTAATTTTACTGGTGATTGTGATGTTATAACAGGCAACAAAACTATGGAGGCTTCATTGATTTTACAAAGCAGAAGGCCTCTCAACAGCAATCCACACTAATGTTCTTGTTTTCCACAATACCAGCACAGTAAAACGGGCTTAAAACATTAGTTGGTGAAGTATTAGCAGCACACATTTACAAGGTGTTTGACAGTTATTCTCAGGACCCTACAGCTGCTACAGTCAATAAGAACATATTTGGCTGCTGTCCTTACCTGTTGGTCTGGCCATTGTTGGTGCCACCAGTGATGAACAATAGGACCTGCCTCTCTAGGTATGCCTCAATGTCTTCTCCCTCGCTGAAGCTGCCATCTCCAGTGAGCAAACCTAACACCTGGGGGCTCAACAGAACCGCCTCATAGTCCCCCTCCATCAGTGACTCCAACAGAGGACCTGCCTCTGAAAAAACACAGGCTAGAATGAGTTCACATCAAGCATGTTTGGCAGTTTTACTTACAGTGTCACTGTGTGTTTCTTTTAAAAGAAATGTGTTGTTTAGGTTGAGAATGGGGAAGGCCAATTGTACCTATTATGCCCACCAAAATCTGTTTTTGGATATACTAACTTCATCCATAAGGATAATCTATGTGTGAAATGGAAGATTACTATTAATGGGTGCAAAATACCCTAAATATCTATCTGAAAGTAAATGGGTTAGACTATGAAAACTAATTTAAACTGTTTTCATTTGACACGCTCATAATGATTTACTAAAGGTTTGTGTGTGCTAAATCATGTGCCAACTCCCAAAAAACGGCACAAGCTGATCTACAATACTAAGAGTGCGCAATGAGCACTGCAGCTTTGAAATGAGCAAAATAGCGCATGCTGTGGATTTTGTACCTTTGTATAAATATGCAAAGAGGCATTTTTGCCCAAGTGCACAAAATACAGGGAGGAGAAAATGCAAATACATACGCAATGTGATTTATCAAGCCTGAAAATGATTCACGGTGGCTGGGATTGCATCTGAATTCAATACCTTTGAAAGGTATTGTACAACCTGCTTGCACACAGGAGGCTGGTGTTATTCTGGGGGAGTAGGATGCAAATGAGAAATTAATTAATGTGTGCAAAATGTGTGTTTACCACTTGTGTTGATATATTTGCAATGAAAAAAACAAGCATATCATCTGTCAAATGATCCACCTTTGGAGTTGTTGGAGTTCGCGGAACATACTTTTGGTGCATCCACAGCAAAATGTGAAGATAAATTCCTCACACACAACGCTCCAAGAACCCAATGGTCAATGTAAAAGAGCTTCAGAATCTTCTGCACAAATGGGAGAACCTGCAGTTCATCCATGGTGTAATTATGGTGTAAGTTACTATGCCATGATAATCTAGGAAGAAAATCAACCAGACCCAGTGGACAAACAGAAGAACCACACCACAGACCATCTTTAAACAGAGATATTGAATCTCTCCTGATACACAATATATAGTTATCATGTGACGACAACTCAACAACAACTGAGCAAACTCTATCCATAAGAACAGGAAAAATGAAAGAAAACTGAGCATTTTTCAGTAAGTGGATCGTCTGCCTGGCAAACTGCAATAATAAGACCATCATCCATCCATTATCCTAACCACTTTTCCTCTCAAGGGTCATGGGAGTGCTGGAGCCAAGCAGGGTACACACAACCTTTACATATAGAGACAGAAAACCATTCTCACTCACACCTATGGGCAATTAAGAGTCACCTATTAACCTGAACCCCCACCCTTAAACCTTAACCCAAGGTTTTTGGAAAGTAGGAGGAAGCCAGAGTACCCTGAGAAAACCCATGAAGACCCAGCCAACCTGTCAGATTCTGTGTATGAAGCTGGTTTCTTTTACAACTATCATTACACAATGAGGTGTAATCTTTACTCTAGTTTAAATCCATTTCATTTTCCTATTTGCATAATAATAATGTGAATTGATAAGGTTCTGTACCAGAACAAGTGGACAACAGCAATGTTTGTTTCTAACTGAGAACACAGAGAAAACTTGTGTCTTTGTGAGCTTTGTTTTGAGCTCATCTTAGATGCACTGTCAGGCAAGGTGAGAAAATTCAGCACCTTGCTCCGTCTCCAAGCTCCAGCCAACTTGACAATCCATCCCATTCATTTGTGTCTGATGTTTGTTTTGCAATGAGTTTAAATCTAACTCCATATATTCATTGGGTTAATGAGTACACTAAACTATTCCCCCAAGTAAGACGTACAGCATGTGTGTGTTTGGTGAGCTAACACTCCCACACCACCATCCTTGTGTGTTGAAGAAGTTAATGGTGAGATGTTGAAAAATGTTTATTTATGAAACGATGGAGCAGGGCCACTTCTTCCCAAACAAAAAACAGTTGTGTTGCTTGTGTGCTTGGTTCAACATCTCCCCAGCTTTCATTAGCTTTTTATTTGAGGAGAGAGAGTGGCTCATTAGTGTTGATTGCATTGCATTTCCCCGATGGAGAGGCCAGAGAGAGTGGACTCTTCAGTGTGAGAAAACTTTTACTTGAAGTGAAAAATGATCACCAAAGTCATTACAATCTATCTATATACAATAATCCAGGAACCTGGAATGTGTGCAGCAAGTCTCAAGGCAATATATTAACCACAATTATTCACCTGTTGATGGCCCTAAACAAAAACTCAGGATCTCTAAAGCCCCTTTCAGACAATGATTGTGGAATAGCCACATTAAGTCGACTTGCTTATTTCAACTAATCAAAAAAAGCCAGCAGACGAATGTTGGGCCAGTTGACCAATTTGTTTTTCTAGTCTTGCATATTTACAACACAACTGAGACTCAAGCAAAGATTTTATCATCATAACGATTAAAGTCATGGATTCTGATTCAGGTGAGCAATGTATGAGAGCAACATGCTTTGGTCAGTGGGCTGCTGTGATTTGCTACAGCTACTTTTTGGTAACCAGCCAAACTATTTATGACGCTTAACCTGACTAGAAAGTTACCCTGACCAGTTACCTCAGGCTTGTCCTATAAGACAGAACAAACAGCAAGTACATACTGTATAAGAAAAGCACAACAACACAGTCCTTTACCCTCAAGCACAAAGCTGCCTCTCCCCTTTGTCACAGATGCACCAGTTTTACTACCTCCACTGCTGCAAAAATGCAGCATTAACAATGACCACCCATATCATACAGAATAATGCGGCGGACACTTTCAAAATTTCACAACACACCATTCATGTAGTTGTTAATTGTATAATTTAGTCTGAACAAAAGCAGTAGACTAATCAACAGTCTACAGCCATGCATGACTGAAAAAAACAATCACAACTGTTAAAAGTGGTAACTGTTTGTCTACAACGGTGTTATTAGTACTAAGTATGCTCCAAACAAACTACTGTAGGTTTTATGTCGCTGTGCCCCATTAAAGGCTCAAGAGATCAGATCTTTTGCAAATGTTCACACTCGAAACCTGCTACTATTTGGTCTGCCTGGTTGCATCCCACTGCCTCCCTGATCTTTCCCTGCAGAAAAAGCATGTCTTTGTAGTCTCAGTGATGTGCATCCAGAGCTCCTTTCTTTTGTGACACATATTTACACTGTGTCAAATAGGCGAACATTAGATCCCAAGACATGCGAATGGATCCTGGGGGAAATTAAGTCAATGTCCCTGTGGATGTGTTTCTCTTTACCTTAATCAGAACTTAAACTTCACTCTAACCTTCCCCTTAAACCTGAACAACCATGTTTTATGATCCTAACCTTGCTCTAATACCTCTACAAAATCCTAAGTCTTAGGAACCAACATTTACCATGTCAAATATACTGTAGACTCTCACATTCTCACACAAAACCAGATTTCTAGCCCATTTAGGATCACCTCCAGGTGAGTCACATGATTCCTTAAGAGCCCCCTTGGTTTTAATAAGCAATTACAGCATGACTGGTGTTGTAAAGAAGGTGTGGAAATTTTCACCTCGCTTCTGATCTAATGAAACCCACAGGCTGCCATAATAGCACACAGAGAAGGGAGGGGGAGGACGAGGAGAAGAAGAAGGCTCTGGCTTTGTGAGGGGGAAAATGAAAGCCTGAGGTATGGCCCCATGTTTAATGACATTTCAGGTCCGCAGATGAAATGGAAACAATTATGGAAAACAAGGCAGACACACTCAAATTAGTCCATAATTCATAAAGGCTCAGGCATTGAGCTGCAGTTAATAACGTGATAGTGAATTGAATTTGCAGGGCTGAGCAGCAATATAGATGTAGGATGAAACATCAGGTGTATCTCAGACAGGAATAGTGTAGCAGCTAGCTCCAACCGAAAACTACACAGTCACAGCGTGTTCCACTGAATAGGTGATGCTTCACACAGTCTTAAATTGCATTACACCTCAATCAATTTTATTAGTCTGGCTTTGATTCTTATTACCCAGTGGCTACTGCAGGCCATTTTAGAGGCTCCGCTGTGGCAAAAATACTATTCTGTGAGAAAAACTAATGCACACATTTGCATTTTGCAACAAGAATGATGTGATTGTATGTTTAGGTGAATATTCTAAAACTGGGTTACAGGATCCTAACCTGACTGTATCATAAAGGTGTCAACCAGAAAGGGATGAAGTATCTTTTGAATTTTTGTTATAGCTGAGAGCAGACAAGAGGTTTAAGACCATGCTTATCATTCAGTTTCAGAATAGATGGACAGATGGAGGAATTAGATTTCAGAAAAAACACCATGGGATGCTAAATTAATAATAATAATGATGAAGAGAAATCTAGAAATTCATTGCTCGAGAGTCATAAGAGAATGTCGTGATCTCATTTCTGAGTGTAAAATAGAGGGATTCATATCTAACCCAGAATCCTGCAGCTCTGGTGCATTACTGTGCATCCACTACAAACGAATGGCAATGCTGCAAATTAATGAGCAGGTTAAACTGACAACACCACCATTTACTAAATCCTTACTGGATGAATATGGCATCAATGTGATGACACATCATCACCATCATCTGTCAGGTAAAAAGAAACCACCTCATCTCATCCTCGCTGCTACAGCCCCCAGACACTCCTCCACCCTCAGCCCTCTTTCCGGAGGATTTAGCGGCTTTGTTTGAAGAGAACGTTATATCCCAGACAGTTTCCTCCATCCTCAGCTGGCGCTTCATGAATCCATCACTCCCACCTTTACCTTCTGCCTCTCTGGTTCTACTCCCTCGATCTCTACCTTCTTTCATCCATCCTTACACCCTCTAACTTCAAGCTGGGGCTGGGCGATAAAAAAAAAAACCAAAACAAATTGCTACTGTAATGATGGTAAAGTCATGAGCAATTCTTGGTCCTTGAATGTATCCACTCTGCTTCTCTATTGATCCTTTCAGAACACAGTAGATAGGTTAAATAAAGACAGAAATAAGCAAACATGAGTAGAGTCAGACGTCTACACATGATGAGAAAAGTGCAGCAAAGAGAGGTCACAAAACACTGGTGATTTAGGAATCTACTGTCAAATCTTCAGGTTACCTGTGCCAAAGATGGAAACACCACAAACCTTTTGCAGACACAGATGCAGGGAAAAAAGTGGAAGAGCAGCTCAGCCACCACTACTGACATGTGGTCTACTGAGCAGAAATACTGACACAGATAGAATCAAACATAAAGATTAGCTCTATAGTATTTCACAGTAAGACCTGTGAGAACTTGCATGTAGTTACTGCTGGATACTGGCTGTGTAATATCTCATTTCATTATAATAAATGACACCTTTATGAAGCTCTACCGTCAAAAGGCTCTGATGTGCTGTTTGGTCCAAACTAATGTTTCCTCCACATGTCAGTTGACTGCGTCACTTTAGTGAAATTAAAAACTGACTTCGATGCTACCTGACACAAAGAGCAGAGAAGCGTCGCTTCTTCAAAATAAAAGTCTGTCAGGAAACCTTGGTCACGATTCTTCTTCTCTGCTCATAACATTAGATATTCCACACATTATAAAACCTATTTTCCACTTAGCTAGCAGTAAACATCCATCAGCAAAAGCTCAATTTCTCCCTCCACGTCCGTGTTATGTTCGGACGCGCTGAGCTAATGAGACGAACTAAAGGTAACAATATGTAATGTCACAAAAGTTGTTTTATTGTAATTAACACGATTTATAGTGTAGTGTGTCTGCCGAAATACCAGAACCACTCACATATTTTAAACATCCCTATCATTTATTAATCTTTATAATTTGTGCTGTTGCCCATATATAATGATGCCTAAAAATGTCAAATTGTGAACGGGGTTTGGTCGGGCGTTCACACACGAGAGAGAATGGCACGTATCGTTGCTAACTGCTCGCCTAGCACTTATTAAATTGAGCTAAGTTCATTTTAGCTGTAGCTGCAGTAGAAGCGTCACATTAAAAGCCCAGTCATTATCACTAACTTAGCTGTTAACGGCTAAACTCCTGTGCTGCTCGTTAGCGGGGAGAAACGTTAACTTTCTAAATGTGACTTTGGCTCGTCAGAGACCGCTGCCTGTGTGGACTGTAGTGTGGAAAGCGCTCAGAACATCACAGAACCTGCTCACGAAGAAGAAAAACACAGCGTGGTGTCTCACCTGCGGCGCCGAAAATACTCTGCTTCCATTCCGTTGCCTCGCTGGCTGTCAAAAAGCCTCGGAGGACGGGGATCTCTACGTCCAGCGGCATCAGTGAACACCTCTGCTTCCTGATGAAGTGAAGCGGGAGCTGCGGCGGTCAGTCGGACGGGGTTACACCAAAATCGTGACTGATCGTCGTATTAATGACCGAGCTCGGTGTTTCTCAATCAGAAATCAAATGTTTATTTCCACCCATGTGGTACAAGTGGCATCAGTGAGCGGCCATGACAGTTGCGCATTGCATTGTGGGAACACTAATCAAGGCTTCACAGGGGAGGAAGACTGGACATGTATAATAAAAGTGTGGAAAGGGAAGTTTATGTTGGACTGTTTAATATAATGAAAGTGTTATTGGACTGAAATCAAACCACATTTTTAATAATAATCACTTTGTATGTTTAATGGGGATAATCAATAAAAACTTTAAATATCATGTCTGTGTTTTATCAGCTTAGAAATATTGTGTTTGTTAATATTTGTGACTTTGGTGAAGATCAGATCACACTTCATGACCTGTTTATACAGAAACCAGGAAATCAGAAGCTGTTCTGGATGATTCCAAAATGAGCAGGTAAGAGGTGAGGGGACGATGAGTGAGTAGAAAAGGAGCATCCAGCAAAGGATCGAGCAAAGGTGGGTATGGCTGCTGATTACTGAAAGCCCTCTAATGTTCAGTTCATTATAACGACCAGCACAGCAACACAATGGTTTCCTCACCTTGAAATTCCCTTTGTTCCGTCCATCCCCTGCATCCCCCTTTCACCCACACACCCTGAGCCTGATCCTGATCCTGTTTCCCAGTGGGCTGATGATGCCACTTGTATGCCTGTTTCCAGATTGCCCTACCATGTCGATGCCCATTGTGGTCCTCAGGTTAAAGACCACATTGACACTTCTTATGGTCCTAAGGGTCCAGTCCAGGTCAGCATCCCACCATGGTCGACACCTCTAGCAGTCTACAGTGGTCAATCCTGATCAACGCCTGCACAGTCCACCCTGGCTGATGTTTTTGCAGTCCACAGGGGGGCGCCTGCACAAACACCTTCAATGGTCCAGAACAAACATCAGTCCACATGATATGAGTCTCTAGGCCAGTGGTTCCCAAACCGAGTCCTCAAACCCCCCTGTCCTGCATGTTTTCCCTGTTCTACCCACTACTGATTACCTGAGGACTGGGTTTGGGAACCACTGCTCTAGGCCATCATCAACACCATGGTGTCTTCGGCCCATGCAAGCAACGCTGATGCATTTAGTTCACCAAGGTGCCAAGAATGGCACCAAGTCTACACTGCGGCACCTCCAGCCAAATTGTGCCAGTCTCCTTGTCAGACACAGAGCCAGAATCTGCACCCACAGGTCAATCCACATCACTGTCTGCATCACTGGCACAGAGATTACATCTGATTACATCAGCTACATCTTCTGGTCTTCATCTGTGCTCCAGCCTGTCCTTGAAGGCAGCCCCGTCAATCCCAGCTGCAAATTCATCTTCACCTAAATTCATCCTCACGTGCCACCTGTTCACCCTGCCAAGCCTCTGGGCCACTTGCACCATGCTCCAGTGGTCCATTGCCCACTGGCTGTACAGCTCTGTGTGTCTGGCTTCCCTGCTTCTTTGTTTTTGTTTTACCTGGCCACGTGCTTCTCTGCCCCCCCTCACTCAGTTACCCTCTCATTCCCATCCTTTCCCATAGGCTGTGAAGACGACAACGCTGTTCTTTCATGTTCCCCACTTTCTCCGTCACTCTTTAGTTCTAGTTCAGCATTTCGGGAGTTATGTCACAGTCATGCCCCTGATTTAGTTTGATTTTCATGTTTTTGTTTAACTTTGGCCTCTGACATTTGCTGGTATGATATGACAGCAGGAGATCAAAGTGATGCTGGTTTACAGCTGTGTGATAAATCAGTGGTACCAGTTCTATAAATGGCCACAGCCATCATGTGTGATAAGCCTTCGTCAGTGGGACAGAATCAGTAAAACTGTGCTTCCTCCTTTTTGCCCTCATTCTTCACATTGACAGATCTAATGAATGGAGCAGGCACAAGAGTCAATATGTAAACCGTTGTTTAAGGAGGTTTCTACATTCAGTCATGGTGAGTTGTGGGAGTGGAAATGAGGCTTCTGCATGTGCACCCACTTTCACAGTGACTGAGATTTATAGAACAATGGCATGGGTTTGATCAAAAGAATGAGTGTAAGCTCTTTACTAAAGGACCCAAATGTGGTGACACTCAGAGGCTGGTGCATTCACAGCCAAAGGGGCTTAGTTCAGGGTTTGGCTTTACTGGTGATCGACGATGCAGGTTATAGATACAGCCCGCTGGAGGCTAGAAGAGAGGTGAGGGAGAGGTAACAAAACAGGTCCAATAAAATGAATCACAGATGGACATTCACATCCAGTAGGCTATTAGAATTAGATTCAAATCCACAATTGTCAAAATAATTCTGAAATCCAAAGTTATAATTCAGAACACAGGTAGTTAGTAATCAGTCCAGCAGATAATTTTCACTAACAGGAGATCAGACACATTTAAAGACCAAGAGGGGCAGGCAGAGACGCGAAGGCCCAGAGATAACAGGTTATATAGATACAAGAATACACTGTGGCAAACAGCAGCTGCAGACAGACGGTGTACAGGGAGAGGGTTAACTCAGAGCAGATGTGCAGGTAGGAAGAGAAGTGAACCATCAGCAGGGTGATCTGCAACACAACAAGGAGATGACATTCATCTGCATATTTCTGTCTTTCTGCAGGTTTTAGTCACAAATCTACACAGATTTGACCCCTGATGTTGTATGAATGTATTGTTCATTGTTGTTCATGTTGTATGAATTTGTATGACATTACCCTGGAAGATAATGTTGGATGATTTTTTACTTCAAAGTTGAACTTGTCCAGCCTCAACTTCCATGGTACTTCACTGCTGGGATGATGTTTTCATGTTGGTATGCAACATTTTTACTCCAAACAGGGAATTCTCTGGTGTTTTGTCTACAGAACATTTTCCCTGTTGTGTTGTGAAGCGTCAAACTGCATCTTGCAGTGATATTGATATTGTATATTTTGTAGCTTCCTCCGTACTGTGCCGTCACCATGCTCTATGATTTGAACAACCAGCTTCAATGGCTCCTTGGCTTTCTTTCTTTCTTTGTGTGCGAGTGTGTGTTGTGTCATCTTAGCTGGGTGCCCACGTCTATGTAGAGTAGCCACAGTACTACAGCATCTCTATTTTAAGACTGTGGACTGACAAATATCTAAGTTCCTTGATTATTTTTGTAACCTTTTCAATTTTGACTGGAAGTGTTCTCTTTTTAGGGATCAGTCCCATTTTTGATGCTTCTTGTGAATTACCATCTCAAACTGAATAATAATACAATGTGATGGAGGATAACTGTAGCTCAGATAAACATCTCCCATATTTGAACGCCAGAGTTGGTGTTTTTTTCTTTTTATTTGAAGTATTATTGCAGCGTTCATGATCACAAGACTGTCCAGATCAGGCTTTAAGCTACTTCTCTTTAATCTGTTCACATGCAAAGCAAGTTCAGAAATGAGGCTGTTGAATGTACCCGTTTATAACGTGATCCAAATAGAAAGAGAGAGCTCATTCCTGTAGGGGTAGAACTTCTTCTCTGCTCACTGAGTCATCTTTTTACAAGTGAAACCTACATGCAAGTTTTCCTGTTCACTGTGTCATTTCTGATTCCAAGGGTGATGGAGCTGCTGGCTGCTGCAGCTGAACCAGTGGATGATTCAGGTTACCCATGAGGTGGCCCAAGGACCAAGCAGCGTTACTCGGATGAGTATGATGTACTTCACCTTCAGGATATACAGGTAGGTTACACAGTTAGACTCATATATATTTGCACCGTAACTGTACGTGATGGTTAAGAAACCAACTCGGCAGAGAATATATGACCCTGGTATATTCCGAGACATTGCCTGTTTAGCCTATATCCACGAACACACCTGTCCCTTACTGTCCAAAAGCAATAGTCAGGTATCAACATTCAGATTGCTGTAATCATTCCTCCCACAAAAACATCCTTAACCAAAACTTTCTCAGTGTACAAACCCCATTTGCAGAAAAGTTACCTTTTCTCCACATAAAATCTCATTTATTAGTTTGCTGAACCTATTGTGTGACAAAAGTATAAAGAAAATTTGTTTTCACCGACTAACTTCTTTTGTGTTGTGTGAATATAGGCACATTATGTTTGATGCTGCAACATAGTGTAAAAAAAAGACAAAAAAGTAAAAAAAAAAGGTAAAATATTTAAGTAGCATGATGATTCCAAGATTAGCAGCTTAATTAGTAAGAGGATCATGATCCTTTCATGATTTCACCATCTACAGTTCAGATTATGAAAAAATTCAGGAACCCCAGGGAAAAGTCAGTGTGTACAGGCCAAGGGTGGAAACCACTGTTTGTGACCATCGAGTCCTCTGGCAGCACTGCATGAGAAACCATCATGCTACCATGATGAATACAGATACGTAGCCACATGGACTCTGGTGTCGTTTGGAAAATTCTGGTCACTTACAGGCCACACGGAGAAAGCCAAACATCAACTCAGACAGATGGACTGAAAGACAGTGGAAGTGTTCTGTGGTCAGACAAATTCATATTCCAGCTAGTTGAAAAACAGACACCATGCTCTCTATAGCTCTCTAAATCAGTGAAATGTGCAAAAGCCAACATCTGTGATGGCATGGACAACTGCAGATTTGCATGCATGCAGACATGCATGGCTTCATAGACTCAGTGTGTGTGCGTCTTCTAATGAAAATGTATGGAGCATCATATGCTGTTGAGCAGCTGTAGTCTTGTAGCCTACAAGAGTGGGCGAATACTGCAAAACTGTAACAATTATGTATCCTCAGGCAACATATAGAAACTAGTTGTTCAGTGAAAACACTGAATCTTTTCTTTGCACTTTTTCCAGACAAAAGTTCAAGTGAATGAACAAATACAAAATTTAGTTTTTATTGCATTTCGCCCATCTCCCTTTAGGTTCTCTGTACAACTCTTCAGAAAATGTGGTTTGTATAAAAAATGCTGGATGGCTTCAGGAGAGAGACGCTACAAATGACTAAAAATGAATATCAGTACGATGATGAAAATAACTTGAATGACAGATCATGCTTGTTGTTATTTAAGAGATTTAAAGAAGAAAACACTAAGTGTTCACTGGCATCCTATGACTAACGCCACTGAAAAACCAGCAGTTTCTTTTTGTCAGATGCGACGGCCGATATCCTGTCAAATGAGAAAAAAGCATTCGCACAATCAATCCATACTTTCAAGCTCCATTTAATGTCCTAGCAAAAGGAGTATGTGACTGTTCTAAGGAGTGAGCAAAATAGAAAGTGCATTTTTTTGTTCACTAGAGTTCAACATAATAAAAAAAGATCAAAGCAGTTTTTATGTCAGACGGAGCAGAATTATTAATTTTGTAGAAATAGCAATGAAATCAGTAAAGGTACTCTGTTGGAGTATTTGGTGGTATGGTGTAGATCAAAGGCACATCACAGCTTTGTATCTCACTGGGGATTGTTGCACACGCACAGAAAACACACATACACATGCACAAGCCTTCAAAATACATTTCCCATGTGGCTCTGACACAGTCTTATGATCTACAGTCATGTCTATGGAAAACGGAGAAGTTCTGAGAGGCAGGAAATGTTTATCCAGAGCATGGTGCTTTTTAATTTGGAGCCTGTAAAAGGGATAACATAGCATTAAGAATGTCCATCTCAGCCTTTATTCAAGTGATGTGCATATGCTAGAGAAATCAGACGAAGCAACGGATGACCAGAGCGGCGTTTCTCTCAGATTCTTTTACGTGTGGATTTACCCTTTCTTGCTCTTTTTTTTAAAATAGTATCCTTAAAGAATGACCAATATATCCTTGGTTACAACTGTCCTCGCTCTAACAGTCAAAAAGAAAACAGAAAATGAACATTCAGTAAACATTCTTCTCTAAAGGTAGTTTCCCTTATATAATCTGTCATTTTCCTCTTCCATTATGTATACATAAACAAGTTTAATAACATACCAATCAGTGGTTATTTCACAATTGGAAAAAGCACAAAATGTTTACACTCTTTTACAGGTAAATAAAAGTTTCTGTCAACTGGTTTTCAGAAAGGGCATGGCATAGTTCAGAGTTCATCTCATCGTTTTTCCCCACGTCCCCTCGTTCTCTGCTGCTCCGCCATTAGATCTTTACATACAAATATTGACAAAGTGGTGGCTTGTGCTCTGATGCCACTGAGTCTTTTCGAGGGTAATAATTATGAGGGGGAGAGAGGGAGGGAGGGGTGGGAGATGCTTGGGAGGAGGGCGGGGACTCATAGCTGGCCCTCGCTGCAGTGGCTGTCCTGGCTGCCGCCGGGCTTCTCTGCGTCCTGACTGGGCAGCTCTTTGAGGATGAGGGCAGCGCTCTTTTCTGAGAACTCGTCACCGTCGGGCTCGAGGCCATCGGGGCAGGGCAGCTTCAGTAGCTCCTCTCTGAGCTGAGCTGTGTGCCTCTGCGGGGAGAATGCACACATTTAACATCTGATCAAATACACAGTACAACACATTTTTTCACACATTCTGCTGTTATTCCGTTTTTTTTCTTGCTGCCAACAAATTGCAAAGAAAAACAGGACATGTTAGTCGTCTCTCAGTGCTTCTTCACGTCCCTGTCCTGTCTATGTCTCTCAGCTCTAAGTCTATGGCTCCTACTCAAAGTGTTATAATGCTGCCAGGAGGCTCCATAGTCGTCCACTAATCAATACCCTGCCTGAACTCCACACACACTTTGTGGAGAGAGACTAAAGTTTGTTGTGACGCCTGTGACAGTAAAGAAAGATCCCTCTTTTTCACTTACCTTAAATTGGCCCCGCAAGTGTAAGATAACTCAGTCTTATCTGCTAATTAGCTGTTTTAACCACTAAAGTTTTACAAACACAAAGCAACCCATTCCTCCTTACTCCCAAACGTCAGTGAGTCTCCACATCCTTTGCTACACACGCACGCACGCACATACACACTTAACCTGCCAAAGAAGCCTAATCACAGCTGATGAGTGAGGATCTGTTTGGCACAGTTTGTTTGAAAAGCTGTAAACACACATCTGACTGTTTGTGTAATCATCCAGCAAAGCTGATGTGTATGTGAACATATCACATTTTACATGATGGTGAACACAAAATAGAAATTTAGCACAACCACCACCAGCAGCATGGAAATTGTTACAATAGAAATACAACATTTATTCAATACTGTTGTTGCTGTCCGCAGGAGTGATTGACCAACAAAGATCACACCAAGAGCAGAGGTGTAATACTCTGGGAAGTCACCAGGAACCCAAGTGTAACATCTAGGCCTAATATCAGTGCTCAACAGGAGAACACTGAACAACAGTGGTGTTCATGGCAGAGCTGCAAAGAGGAAGCCACTACTCTCTAAAAAGAACCTTAATGCCCGTCAACAGTTCAACAAGAATGTTCACAATGTGTACAGATTAGACCAGTCGAAGTTGAACTTTCTGGCTTGAATGGCATGCATTATGTTTGGCAGCAACCAAGCACTGCATGTGAATAAGTATTTGTCCCCTTCTTGCACTACTAGAAAAGGAGAATGTTCAGCCGCCAAGGGTGGCACAACTGTAAACCGTTTAGGTTTAGGGGGCGATTACTTATTCATATAGCGACAGGCAGGTTTGGAGATTTTTTCCCTTAACAAATGAAACCATCATTTAAATACTGTATTTACTCAGGTTATCTTTGTGTAATATTCAAATTTATTTGATGATCTGAACCATCAAGCACTGTTGCCTGCAGCTAATTCACTGTTTATCAGCAAGACATAAGATCTCAAGCACAAAGTGTGCTTTCTGAGTAACACAACAGCATGACAACAGAAAACTTAATGGTTTATTTAGTAGAGTCGTGGAATATCAGTCAGAATATTGTCTGACAAATGTTAAGAAATCTAACCAAACAAAGGACAAATCATAAAACCTCTTACTGATATTGTAGCTAGAGTAGGTACTTTTTAAGACCAAAATTTACCTCTAGTACACACTGCATCTCTCAACACACAAAACATCCCACAACACGATTCAGTATTTCAACTTGAAGAATCCTGATGTCACAACTAAACAAAAATGATCATATTCACTAAATCACCTTGGTAGCTGACATCTTTATACTTATAATGTTAACACTGGACATGCCCTGAACCTCCCACAGAAAATAGGATTGACATTAGTGCAGCAGATCACATGTGAGCGTTGTACATTTTCACTCTCATTACCTTTAGCGCAGCAGCATGATGGGACATGGTGCGGCCGACCCTCTTGTCGCTGCTGTACTGCTGGATGTCAGTGATCCACTCCTCACACTGGGACATGATCTCTGTTCGCTTCAGATAGAAATGTTTGTGGATCACCTGCAGACACACAACATAACACAACAGTGGTCAAACACAGGGCATGAGTAAGAATCAGCTCTGGAAACAGAAGACGCACGTTAGTATGGTCACAAATATAAAGCAGTATCACAATATAGTAGAGGTGTAACTGTTCTGAAGATGAGACAGAAACACACACATCCATGATCCCCACCTTCCCACCCAACCCGCTGCCAACCTGTTGGAGATGTCCCACTTCTCTCGCGGTGGAGTCTCCTGCATATTAACTCTCTTATTAACTCCCTGACGCCTCTAAATTCAATACAGTATCTCAGACATCTGATATGTGTTGTTGCAGGCTTTATGCTACGAAAGTAACATTGTGTAGCGTTATCTGTAGGAACCAAACCAATGGTTACATCACTAATTTATAGTGTTATAGTCTAATCTACTTAGTTTATTACAAGAGGTCACTGCAATTTGTGCAAACGGCTTCAAGACTAATTCATGCAGTCAGTCAGAGCCAGTGCTGCTGCATTCACTTTGGCTTATGACCAATGTACTGGTTGTTTAGTTACAGTGTTCACATTTACACCCAAGCCCCCTGCTTTCCTTCCCCCTCAGTAGACTATCTAGCAATAGTCGCCAGGGCCAGGCATCAGTATGCAGCGAGCGCTGTAGTGGATTTGTCTGTAGCTGCTGCCTTGCTGGTGGAGGGAGTAGATTAGTTATTATCATGGCAGCTGATTTGCTATTTACAAGGAGACGAGCAGCACAGAGGGAGCAGGGAGGGTTTTAGGACTGCTCTAATCTCTCATTTCTACATCCCCCTCTGCTGGCTCCATCTTCATTCCATCTTTGTCGCTACTTCTCATCTCTTCATTTGTCTATTGTTCCTCCCACCCCACCCCCTCTCTTGGCTGCTCACATTACATCCACGGAGGTGGCGATGATCCCCAGCTGTGGGGGAACATTTCAAGGTCACAGATGTGTGGGAAATATCAGCTTCTGCTGGAGCTTTCTTGAAGGTACAAGAACCACAA
The DNA here is from genome assembly GCA_032362345.1 of Sandelia bainsii. Taxonomy (NCBI): domain Eukaryota; kingdom Metazoa; phylum Chordata; class Actinopteri; order Anabantiformes; family Anabantidae; genus Sandelia; species Sandelia bainsii. Next base: position 1,054,884 of record JAUMHL010000007.1, on the reverse strand, counting down.
ACCATAGAAAACCCACAATAAGCAAAATGAATACATGAGTGCTGTTCATGCCTGTCATTTTGTGTAAATGTGTGGTGGTTTAAAGGGGGTGTTTTCCCTAGTGCTCCTGGTCCAGCAGCTATTTGACTTTTGGTATTTGAGCATGGCCACTGGTCACCGCATGCTGGGTAGCTCGAGATGCAAATCATCTCTGATCATGAACAAATTACTGGATTGTGGCAACTTGACAAATGACCTTTCAGGAAATACATGTCTTTCTGCACGTGTATACACACACACACACACCCACCCACCCACACCCACACCCACACCCACAGGTACAGCACAGGGAGAAATGTTGTTAGAGATGAGGTCTGTCTAATGGAGGGTCGTGGCTGCCAGATCAACTCAGTGACCTTTAAGGCAATGCTGCCCACTCATTATTCCACAGGGCAACTGAAGGAGGAAGAAAAGCCAAGGAATGGATGTGTGGAGATGCTCGAGACTCACAGGGTCAAGGGCAGGAGTGAATCATTCAGCTATTAAAAAGTTACTCTTGGTTTTCTATATTCATCAGTAGGTACTGAGCCTACTAAACCCTGAACCACTTCAAGACTAGAAATATTTAGTAAATATTTCTAACTCTGAAATCAATAGCACAAGCTCCCACAAGCTGAAGAAGAAAAAAAAAAGGTAAATACTGCTAGTAAAGATACATTTAGATTCTAATATCACATTAACAATCTGAGTGAAATTCTTCACAAAAGGTGCAAAGATGTCTGAATATCTTACTATTTCATATAACACTTTATTCACAGCTTGCATTTTCAAACCTCAGCATAAAGACACTTAAACCAACGATGAATTGTCTCTACTCATCCATACATTAGTCTTACGTCTTTGCTGTAGACATCCTCAGCCATACATACTACATTACTGGATAACTGATGAACATATTTCTTCATTTCAAAACATATAGCCAAGTAATTGTTTAAAAATGTTGCCCAGAGTCCCCATATCTTCTTATAGCAGTCTGAAGTAAGTAAGTAATTGAGCATGTGTGAGATCTGTGTCACAGCTTTGGACTGATTTTCAATCCTTTTTGTAAATAACAGATGTGTGTTGCACAGACAAGTGTCAGAGCGAGAGACCCAAGTGTCGAGCTCCTGAAGTACGCACACGACACCACTGTCATCGGTCTCATCCGAGACGGTGATGAGACCGACATGAGGTTGAATGGCTGGAACTATGGTGCAGTCACAACAACCTGAAGCTGAACACGCTTAAAACTGTGGAGATGATAGTAGATTTCAGATGACAACCCCCTGCTCCACCCCCCCTCACCATACTCTGCTCCCCTGTGTCAGTGGCTGAAACCTTTAAGTTCCTGGGTTCCACCATCTCCCAAGACCATTGTCAAGTTCGCTGACGATACCACGGTAGTAGGGCTCATCTCTGGGGGGGATGAGTCCGCCTACAGGGATGAGGTGGAGCGGCTGACAGCGTGGTGTAGGAGTAACAACTTGCTTATCTTAGCTTTTTAACTAGAGTGATTGTGTTTTTATTCTTGCACTGGAAAGTTGCACCTTAATTTCGTTGTACAATGTCTCATTGCTACAATGACAATAAAGATTCTGATTCTGATTCTTGAGGTGGGAGACCAACATCAGCTCCATCCTCAGAAAGGCTCAGGAGAGGATGTACTTCCTGTGGCAGCTGAAGAAGTTTCACCTTCCTCAGGAGCTGCTAGTACAGTTCTACTCTGTCATCGAGTCCGTCCTCTGCTCCTCCATCACAGTCTGGTTTGGAGCAGCTACTGCACAGGATAAGCACAGACTGCAGCGCACAGTCAGAGCTGCAGAGAAGATCATCGGTGCACCTCTGCCCTCTCTTCAGGACCTGTACTGTAAAGTTACTGTACCTTGGATTGAATAAAATCTTATTCACAACCAACCAAAGTGGAGAAGACAGTCTAGTAGTTTTTAAGAGGGACCTTAACATAAAGCCTGCACTATTAAAGAATCCCATGCTGAGCTCACATGGTCACAAAAATATGACACCTGTGCTGTGATAAGGATGCAGCAGTGGTCAAAAGTAGGTCAATTTTTTTTTTATTGATTATTGATAAATGCACTTTGTGATAGAGTTCTGTCTTAGACAATATCCTGCAGGACCTGGAGATCGCTGCTACATGATCATTCAGACAAACAAAAAAAGTAAAGTAAATATCCTAAGTTGGAGCTGTTGCCAACTAAGACCATGTTGTTATTGATCAACAGTGAGAGAGCAGCTTGAACAGCGAAGGTTAATATCCATGCTTCTGATGAAGCTTTATAGTAAAATCAAGAAGAAAAAAGCCAACTTGTTCTTATAAAGGGTTTCATCTATGACACGCTCAACTCTATTGATTTTCAGTCATCTAGAAGACAGGCTTCAAAGATCTGGAGGGTAGAAGTACACATAAATATTGGTTTTCAAACAGAGCAATAGAACTGAGACATTAGGCTGATCATTGTGATGATGCCTCTCATTACCACAAGTGTCACATTTCTATGTCATGATCCAAAGCTAAAGATGCTGCTTCATGAGACGTGACAAGATGTGCTTAGGCAAGTCAGAGACTTGACAGTGTCAATCTTAGAACACATCAGCTAAGCTGCAGCAGGGAGCACCAGGTCAGCAGATATTGCTGCATCTTCAGCATCAGGGACAGCAGATGTAAGCCAAAATACTGCATGTTCAACAAGCCATGTATCCGTTTTCAGTCTACTGACTGATTAAATTGCTTGTCCACTGTGAGAGGCCTTTAGCACTTTGACAAAGAACCATTTCTTTATGTGGACATGAGAGCACTGTATGAGAAAGCAGACAGTTGACTTCACTTACTCTCCAGTGATTGACTGACAAACAGAAATGTAGCAGTGCATATGCACAGCTGTGGATCTGTGTCTAAGTCAACAATCAAGAGAGGACTTCACCAGAGTAAACATGGAGGGTTTACAATAAGATGTAAACCACTAATACATCTCAGAATCAGGAAGACCAAAAAACTCCCAGGGTGTTTCTGAGATATTGCATTCACCAGAATGAGATATACATACAGACAAACCTAAAACAAGAATTGGATGAACATGAGGCGACAGTGACCTTGATCTCTGGCCACCAAATTCTAACCACTTCATCACTGAGTCCAAGGTGACAGTTTGAAGGACTTCCCACCAAGTGTTCCTTAGATGTCGTTTTCACAAGAATTCATCTTCAATTCAATTCATCTTTATTTGTATAGTGCCAAATCATAACATAAGTCATCTCAAGGCACTTTACATAGCAAGGTTTAGGACCTTGCAAAATATAAGTATATATACAGAACTATATAGAAAACCCAACAGTCCCACTTGAGCAAGCACTAGGCGACAGAATTGAGAGTTTGTACCAATGAAAACAAAAACACACTAGAGTTGAACTTTAACATAATATCAAAATGAATTCATCAAGTCAAGTAAAATGCACGTTCACTTGCCATTACCTGAGTACAGCGGTTAAAATATATGACATGATTTTGACCAGTGTTAATGCAGCATAATAATAATCAAAGCTAATTATGTGACAACACTGAGAACTGATGCCAGCAATCTACAAAAGAGACAAAGTTCTGTCCATCACAGACATGTACTTCACTCTGTCAATCATTCAGAGTCAAAAGATCCTCAGTCTTTTTCTCAAAAAAATTGACTTGCCTCATTGTAACATTCCTGTAACAATTTCTACACAGCTCTGGATTCAAGTCTGACTTGAATGTGATCACATATTTAAACAGGCTACAGAACATATTACAGATTTCATCCTCATAAGAAAGCACTGCAATTTACATCTGATTTAGTACAAAAGAAACACATACCATTTCTATAACGATGAACTCATTACAAGTAATGTGTTCTCCTTATGAGAAATCTATGTCTGTGAATGTCAGCAAAAAGGGGAGACTACTGACTCCTTTTTTGTTCCTGGTTGGTGGTTTTCCTCTCTGTATCAATGTTTAGCTGCGTTGTGGCCTTAAAGGTGCTAAAAGGCCAGTGGTGAGAAAAGCATATCTGATGTCCCTTCAGAAATCTCTGCATCACATGACACTACATTCAGAAATGATTCAGATCTCCTCACTTTTTTTGTAGATTTAATGCTGACATTTTGAAGTGATACAATTATTGTTTTGTCCCATCAACAACATATAATGACCACAACAGATTTTCTGTGTGTTTTTCTCATGTAATCCAGTGATCACTTCACTTCTGGCCCCTCTGTTCATCTCCTCCCCCTTTTCTCATTTTCCTCTTCAAAGTGCTCCTCTCTGTCCGTTTGTCTTTCTTGACATTTCAGTATAAGCATGCTTTGGAAGAGCAGGTTGAAAAATTGCCATCTTCTCCAGCACTATCACTCTCACCACGGGCCATTTAAAGGATTTTAAGAAAATCAAAAAACTGTGGATACACTAGTGGTCAGCCGATTAATTGGGCCGAACTTTGACCTTTCTAATTAATCGGAACTGGCCGATGCCTGCGCTAATGCTAGTTGATTAATAAAAAATTTCTGCAGACACATCAGCAGCTTACACTGGGAGCACTTCATGCCGTATGTGACTGGAAATTTTGGTGTATGAATATGGAAAAATGATTTGGGTGAAACTCACCGGGATGCATTTTATAAACCCTTGACGAGAGCACTGAGTGAGAATAGTGGATCTGAAAATACAGTTAAAGTGTTTCTGCTGCAGCTGCTACTCTCTGTGAGTGAGGGCGGCGCTCAGCTCCTCCACAAAGAGCAGGCAGCAGCCAGGAGAAGAGAGGGAGCTCAGGTGAGCTGAGACTTTACCAGCTTATGACTGTACCTCGTTACATTTGACTTGTTACTGTACACATGATCAAAGAAGGTAAAAAGCCAATGGAAAAATAGTTCATCAAAATACCTGTTAAACACACACAGGACAATAAACTATTTTCATTTTCATAATTCATGAAACAGTTTAGTCTAATAGTCTTATTATTAAACTGTTGTATTTTATCTCATGCAAAAAGAGAAAAAACAACACGTCGGCATGTTGCTCTCTAAAGATCAGCATCGCCATTGGCCACTGAAAAACCCCCAAATCAGTCAACCACTAGTAGCGACTGCTTTGGTCAGCAGTGTCCATGTGCTGGCTCATAGTGCTCATAGTATAGTACTGCAAATCTCCCCAGAGCAGACTGGCAGCACAGGGAGAGAAAGACAGGTAAAGAGGCACAACAGAGTTCTTGTTCATAATGCAATGATTACAACAACCTGAATAAAAAATATAGTTACTCAGACTTCTACAGGCCACTTTAGGTTAGTTTCATTTTTAGTTGGACTTTCGTCATATTTCATTCTCTGAAAACAAGGAGCCTGTATCTGCTTTAATCTCTCTGCTGCAGCTCTCTTGTCCCACACAAGTGCTCTTATAAAAATCCAATAAGAAACCTGGTTACATGTATAGATGGCAGAAATCTGACATGTCTCCAGGAGAAATCTGGAACAGTGAATAGCTGACTGTAACCTGGTTACTTAAGTGCATGTAGACTTTGTAAATCAGTGTCTTGCTTTATCTTAAACATATTAATCATACATTTCATCCTCTTATCTCTCCTGATCCACACATTCATACTGAAAAATTATGATTTTTGTAGATGCATTTAAGAAGTGCTCTCTTTTTTCTTTTCTTTTTTTTTACTATGGAGTACATCTATTTTGTTGGCTGGAGCCCCCAGAGCCCCCAACAACATATAAACAGTCTACAGTACACACCATTATTCACAGATTCCTACCTCTTTGAAGCATGGAGAGGGGTTGCGCATCTGTTCCAGCATGGCCCATTTGACAGTGGCCTGCCGGATGTTGCCATCATATTCCCGTGAGCTCTGGGTGCCACTGGGTGTTCCACGAGAGCGTTCATACCCTGGTTCATTGAAGTAAGGCTCAGCCACCAGAATGAGGGACTGCACCGACACTAGCACCTAAAGCAGAGAAATGTGGATGAGAAAATATGTGAATAAAATACACGTTTTGAAATCATATTAATAATAAGAACATACAATTTAAACCATATAATACTATAAAGCCATAATGATTATGTATTATGTTGTGTATCTCTGTGTAACAAAGACAACCAGCTTAACAACAACAGTCAGGACAACAGCCCTATTTTAAGATTAACACCAGTACTGTTCAGTACTAACATTATTACAGAGTTAAATATGACAGTATCTTAAAATGACTGTACAGTGCACTGTAGAAGGCTGCAAGACTCTATTTCCCTTAAATACAGGCTTATGATACTGAAATAAAGTGTTGACCCTTCAGCTGAATCATTTACCAAATCAATTACAATAACCTTAATCAGAGACTTAGAAATCAAATAGACACTAGCTGCTTTTCATCTTTTTCACACAACAAGCTCAGAATATAATATAACACTGTTTAAGACCATGAATAAACGTTGGACCTTAAATTCTAAAAATGACATTTATTGTAAGAGCTTTAGAGAATTTTAAGGATCTGCAGACACAATGAAATATTAAGGATTCCCTATATAGGAAAACATTATTTAAAAAAATCATCAAACCTTAAGCACATAAATGATGTAAAGGTTAGTTAGGTTCAGTTTCCAGGATGACAACCAAATTTTAATACCATAATTGTTTCCAACTATTTAGGTATAATCCTGATTTACTAGACTGTCTGACATCTCCTCTGTGTCCTCAAAAATGCAAAGCCTCTGAAATGATCTTGAGAGTGGTGGACACTTAGGAGAGAGTCTGACAAAAGCACAGAATATTTTGGCCTCATAAATATATATCTTTCAATATATCTTTATTAACAGCTCAATTATTGCGATGGCCTGTCTCAAGGAGACTACGGGACGTCCTCTCGCATCACTCTGTCTGTTCCAAGCCACTTCATTACTAACAATGACGATCTTGGTCTTGGAGGGTTGCCTGCTGGCCCCAGCCATGCTGGAGCTGGATGAACTTGAAAATGCTACATCAAACGGATACAAATGATCTTCAGCTGGTGCGATCTTAAACTGGGCTGCCCGAATTCAGAGCCGATATCAACACCAGTTGATGGCTGCTTGATTCTGGCCCACTCCCCTTCTCTCCTATTCACCAACGCCTTCATTTCCATTATTGATCCGCTGCACGCTAACTGGAATGATAATCGATGGAGACATCTCTATGCACTCTCTAACCCTGCAAATGAGGGGAATTATTTAAAAAAAGATCTATTTCCAGGGCCTCTGGCTCACTTGTAGTGAGATCAATATATATGGAAAATGAATGCAAATGTGTGCATGACAAACAACCAAACAGTCAGAGCACCACTTTTGATACCCAGTAGTACCTTAATACTACACATTACCTAGTGCACAGTGTTTCCCCTAAGGCTTTAGGTGATGAAAACACCAATAAATAAGTCTTTACAAAAAGCCTGGTTAGCAAAAAGATTCTCTTACGCATTAATAACATTTATGGTTATTGGTGAAACACCATAAGTCAAATTCTAACCAGACTACCTGAAAGCAACTGCACTTAAAAATTTGAGTTTTCACTGCATGTGGGGAAAACCATGAACTGAGATTTACTGTTGAGAAAGGAATCATTTTAACTGTATAGCATTTCTTAAGGTGAGTTTCAAAGTAAAGACTGTGTGAAACAGATTTTTAAAATACACAACTTAAAACACAAGCTGAGGGTTTTAAAAGGACAAAGTGACAATGGTCTCCTCAGTCAAGTCTAAAAACATCAGTGTCTGGGCTGAAGCCAACTGATTCTGACTTCACCATGAGTGATGTGTGTGTGCTGGCGTGGCCGAGAGGTTCAAATGATACTGTGAGTGGTTTGATTAACACCCACACAGTGTCACCAAAGCAAAATAATAACTTAAGGATCCTTCATGTGAGCTGTCCCCGGGTGGTGCAGTGAGAAACAGAAAGACTCAGACAGGTCACCGTCATGACGGATCTTTAGCTCACCTGTAAAAAGCTTGAGGTCTGTGGGTTCCATTTCTCCTCTGGTCTCCCGTGCCACGTGTTGAGGATACTTAAACATACCTGATTAAAACACACAAAGAACAACAACAAAAGTCAATCTCAGCAAAGTGGAATACACTGCATACATAGCAATGTTTAAGCATAACACAACTATTAACTGGAGTCAGACTGGAGACTAGCACAGTCAGGTCAAAACACTTTTGAGAACTGTATCATGTGACGTGTTTATATAATCAGTGTTCCTAGTCAAACATACAACCCTATTTCCAAAAAGGTTGAGACACTGTGTAAAATGTTAATAAAAATATAATGCAATGATCAAGTAAAATATTAAAAACATATTTGATTGAAAATAGCTTAATTTGAGTTGATCTGATATTTTATAATATTGATCAATTTGCTTTTATGCTGATGAGCAGCACTTTGAATTGTGTAGGAAATACAAATAAATACAATTTCTAGATGTTTTTAGATTTTACCTTAATCCCAGCAGCACATTTCATAAAGTTGGGATGGGGCAACAAAGACTGCAAAAGTTGTTTAATGCTAAATAAAACACCTGCTGGAACATTTTACAACTAATTGTTTTAATTGGCAACAGCGTCACGGCTGTGTATAAAAAGAGCATCTCAAAGAAGATGAAGAAGTATGGATGGGGCAAGGTTCACCACTCTGTGAAAGACTGCAAAGGCAACTAGTTGAACAACTTAAGAATAATCCTCATCATCCATGGTTCATAAGATCATTAAAAGAGGACTGAGATGAAGTGGAAAACTATCCTGCTGTCTGCAGAGTTGAAAACAGAAATTCTTTTTGGAAATAATGGACACTGCATCCTCCAAGCTGAAGAGGAGAGGGACCAACAAGCTTGTTATCAGTGTATCTGTAATGAAATATGGATGTATGAAATACCTTGATGTGCACAAGACGTGGATAACTTATACATCTGTGAGGGCAACATTAATGCTGAATGGTTTCAGAGCAACATACGCTGCCATTCAAACACCAGCTTTTTCAGGCCTTGTTTATTTCAGCAACATAATGCCAAACCACATTCTGCATGTATTACAGATTAGCCTGCAGTCCAGACCTGTCACTCACTGAAAACAGCTGGTGCATTATAATGAAAAATATAACAAAGAGCAGCTGAAAAAGAAAAGAGGTGATGCAGCACAGTGGTAAACATGCTCCTGTTCCAGCTTTTGTGTGTTGCTGACATCAAATTCAAAATGAACAGATATTTTAAAATAAAAAAATACAATAAAATTTCTCTTTGGACTATTTTCAATCTAATATAAGTTTGTTATGGTTTTCAAATCCCCGAATTCTGTTTTGATTTACAGTTTACACTTTTTTGTGTAAAATGGTATTCCATTATACTGACTCATTTAGAACATTAATGCAGGTATGTATAAAATGGATGAGAAGCTATAGAATTGCTGAAAAACTCCATTGTTCGTTAGATAAAAACCTTTTTGTTCTTATTTAACTTCCATCAGTACTCCATGATTTGTGATTGCTACCTATGCTTATGAATCAGAGCTACTTCAGACCACTGTTATGATGCAGTTTAAATCTGACGCATGGCTTACAGTTGGGCACAACTAAAGACCAATTGAATGTTAATGCTTCTCAGCAACAAGCTTGTTATGATGTATCTACTTTCTTTTCCCTCTGTTTAACTAACCGTCCATCCCTCATCAATCATGCTGAATGGTGGCTTGCTTCCCTCTAGCTGTACCGTTGATGTGTGAAGCCCTGGGTATTTCTTATAGCAGCCGTCTGGGCCCATTATGGAAATACATGTGGACTGTCAGCAGCTGCCTAATGAGGTGTAGCAGACAGGCTGAGCTTCAGCACCTTGACCCCAACTCCTCAATGGAAGATAGCCAGGGCCATAGTGGAAGAGCTATACATATTCTAACATGTCTGAAGGAAGCTCTGAGGGATGTCCCTTTGCAAATTTTAACTCTAAGTAAAAACTGGATGTGTGACAGGACTTGGGAAGGTCTTCAGATACACTAGGTTAATTTGACACTTCTACACCAATTCTGGGAGATTGATGGAGAATCAGGCAGCTTCATTTTATCCCACTCACCAAAAGTTCAGTGCAGCTGTTTGAATTGGACCACAACTCAGTAGATGCCTTAGCTAGACATGTCATACTGTTACTTCTATGCTGTCATTTGCTATCGTTTAGATTATTTTATGACAAAATTACAATTGTCTGTATAAAAGCCATAGAGAAGAATGTTGGTAGTTAAGGGACACTTTCAATAAATGGTAGTGCCATGAATCAGTTAGATGTGGGCTATACCTAAATCCCCTTTTACTTTATTCCCTTTTTATCATTTAGTCAAATTAAAATTTCATTTTCTATTTTAATGTCCATGGTAAATGGCAAATGGACCATTTATAGTGCTCTTCTACCATAATGGACAATACACTTCTACACCTCTCACTCTCCCATTCAAACACTCACACACTGATGTGTGCAAGGCACTGGCCTGACCCACGGGGACCCGCTGACCCTGTGACAGTCTTCTTCAAGCCATGGGAAGAAGAGGTAAGTATGATGCAAACATTTAAATTTAGCCCAGGTATGGGAATCTTAGCCAGAAACCATTTCATATCTCTCACCATGTGGTTTTGACAGACAAGTGACAGATTTTAGAAAAAGGACTGTCAGAGTTATTCTTAGGAGTTTTCATTCTTAAAATATTTTATATTAACAAGTGTAGGCTTTCATTCAGAGATACTCTCTTGTTTTAAGTGTCAAAAGAAAAAAATACTCCATAACATTTACACTTAGTTGATAAAAGACTACCCGTAAGAGGGTATTAAGAAAGCATATTTGAACTCACTTTGCCATCATTGTAGAGGTTAGGGTTAAAGCGCACACTGTGTCCACCAGTAGTCTCTAGGTTGACAAGTGGAGGTGAATTGGGATAGTCTTGGGGAAAATACACATCAAACTCGAAGCAGCCATTGGCGTATGGGGTGTCAGCTGGACCTGTGATCAGAACCTGTAAACACAAAGAGGGGAGAGCCTTTAATACACACAGCCCGGATAAGAGTAGTTATTAATCACACAGTGAAAGAGGGATAATTAAAGAAAGGTGGACACACTGATAAGAGTAAATATGTATTAAACAAAGGGCAAAATATTAATGAAGAAAGTGTGTTGACTTTCTTTCAGAGGCACAGCAATGTAATTAACAAGCAGGATAAAAGGTGAAATTAGCAAGAGAAACAGACTACTTTTATCTACAATACTCAAGCATTTGTAGCAAATTCCAATTTATTTTCTCACTAAGTTAATTTAACTGAATTTAGTCAAAGAAACACAAACACGTACAGTATATCTCATAGCTGCTATGAGAAGCTGAATATAATCACCAGCAATATCTCTAATAGAAGGCAGTGTCAATTTAAAGGTCCAATCTATACAGTAATGACTAGACAGGCTTCAAAGATTTAAGAATTAACTGCATTTCATTCACAAGCTGTACTAAGAAATGAAACCTGGCTCATGTTTTGTAAAGGCAGAAATTTATAAGGCAGCTGACTCTGTGACTTCATCACCACACAAAGATAAGGTTTACAGATCTTGAAGCAGACTAGTACATACCACTGTATGTATAACTAATTACACGTCTTAAGATGAGGAAAAGATTTTATAGATTGTTACATGGTGTGTTTGTATTTAAGGTATTCTGTATGATCAGTGAATGAAAAACCTTTTACGTGGAGAAAAATACTTTCTTCTACATCATCCCCTGCTTATATTATTTCTCCCTCCTGCTCTCTTGCGAATAAAAAGACCTACAGTACTCTGGAGTCACATTAACTGGCTGTGACCAGAACTAATCTGCATGCGCGACTTGACACAATATTTAGTCTAAATGAAGGACGGATGTGGGCAGAGTCTAACAGGAGAAAGGCTCACATCATTTTAGTCCTAGTGTGACGTAACTCTGCTAATAAAATCAGGCTTACAGGACTTAAGGCAGCAATAAAATAGAAGATTCCTATAGAAGGTGCAACAAGAGAGAGAACTCTAAGTATGGGAAATAGGTGAAAGAGCCACTCTCCCTGTATGACTAGATCTTGAATGAGGCCCAATGTGTGAAAATCTCAGGAGAGCTGGAGAGTCCAAAAAATAAGAGGAAGCTAGGATTCAACTCGCTTCCACAAAGGAGCAATGGCGTGCTTAAGTCTGAATAGTGTAGTCAGGAGCTGTACATTTCTTGAAGGCACTGGACCCTGCTCAAACATTAAGTTTATTATGACACAAATATTCAGACCGAAAACCAAAGTTAAGTAAATCTGATGCAGAAGCATTTCAATACTGAAAGCCACTGTTAGGGGATTGACAAATGCAGTGGGTGCTGTAGAAGGATGCGGGGGTGATGTACAGGATGTACTGACCCCTATATAGATTGTGAGATTTCCACCTCACCAACCACCTTCTCTTTCTGCTGATGCTGCTCCTTTGCTTTTACAAGCTAATCTTGGTAGATTATGTCCAAAACGACCACGTTGGGTCCATTTTTCTTGAGTTACAGTTACTGCCATGTTTCGGCCCCTATCATTACTTCAAGAGCTAATAACACATAATTAAAAATGGCATGTTTACACTAATGTGTCTTGTGTTACTATTTGGATTCTTGACTTCGTTTTTGGTACGCTGCTGTCTTTATTTAGACTGTTCTTTTGCCTAAACTGAGCTGAAGTGAAGATGTTGACATTTAGCAAAAGAGACTCTGCCATTAATCAACTTGTGGGGTGAGAGTCATTTATTAAATGTCACTGGGGGAATGAGTAGGAGCTGTCCATGACAAGTCATATAGTAAAAACACCAGAAGCAGTAACGCAGTACACAACAACCTTATGGAAGACACAAGTGTTCATTCAGTGTTCTCAGTTATCAAACTAGTGTTTCTTTTAATCACATCCCCAGAGAAACCAAACAGTACTATGACATGATAGTTCCATACCATCTCAAAGGTTTGCACTGGTGTCAAGCCTAAGATAGTTGAGAAGCAGCTGAAGTGGAACTTTACCTTCATGATGTCGAGTCTCTCCTCATCACAGCGGACAAAGACGCTGGAAGAGGATGACAGGGGCAGAGAGGTGGACAGGGTGACGGCCTCCTGGGCAAGGCGGCGGGATCGAGCTGCGCTGTTTGTATCACTAGCGTTCTTCACCTGAGACATGTAGTGGTAGTTGACCTTGAACATAAGCTTCCCATCCTCATCCTCTGAGACCATTTCAAAGGTGTCTGGACAAAGAAGAGACAAGTTCAGATTGTCACCTTCATGTTGTGTATAGGAACGTACCCACTCATATCACTGTCATAATTAACGCCTGGAAACACCCTAAATAACATCTTCAAAGTGGATTCATTTTGACCATAGTCATGAGTTAAGGTCATACCACAAGTAAGAAAGGGCACATTAATCTATGCGGTATTGAGCAGGCATTGATGTGGTCATGCATATGTTTGGAGAAAAAAACAACTCTGTTCACTTCAGATTCTACCAGTATCAGGAGAGTTTCACTATGTTAGTAGAAAAGAACAATATTTCTCCTGTCTAATACACAGTAGCATTCTATTACAAGCTATTTGTCTAGCTACAGCCAGTCATCTTGCTCAGAAGATTTATAAAGGATATTTTAACATAATACAATTTTAAAGCTAAAGTTTTTCCATTTTTTAAATTTCCAGGCAATGATGTTTTATTTCACAATGAAAAATTGCATTTGTGATCTTTGGCTTTATTAGACGACTAACCAGCATGCCATCTTGTCAGTTCTGATTTCTGTTGCTTGAAACATTGTCAGTTAAACTTCTGTAGCAGACTTTTTACACCAAGACTTCACTTTGACTTGTCACTATTCAAACGGTTGTGCGGTAATGCTGATAAAATACTAGACTACTGCCTTGTCACAGTGAGACACATTCTAGCTCTTACTGCCTTCAGTTTTTCCGTCTGCACACTGAAACAACACTGTTTACACTCAAGTCACTTACGATTACCTCAGACATCAAACTGCTTACAAAATTAATTGCAACACAGCAAAACGAGTGTAATTAATCATGACATGGCCGAGTGGAGAGTGATGGACAGGACAAAAGGTTGAGCAGGATGGGAACGTAGCCTGAGTCTGCTTTCCTTTCAGAGTTCTGTCACAAAGGCATTATAGATCATATGAGACAAGAGAGGGAGACAGGAAAGTGTGTGTGTGTGTGTATTTGGGGAGAGAACTTCACCCAATACTCTACAGAGCATGGATGGATTACTGTGTTGTTTTTACTGACTTTTATAAAAAAAAAAACACACACACACACAAAACGGTATCCATATTTAGAGTGTAAAGAAAAAATCCATGCGTAGATGTGCATGTATACATACACACACTGTGTCTACTCACCAAACTGTAGCTTCTTCATGGCTGCTACGTATTTTTCCTCTAGAGAGCGGAGGATGGACAGCGGCTTTGGCCGGCTGGACACCTTCCTTGAAGACTCCACCAGCTTCCTCTCTGGTAAGGAGGTGGTGTTAAGTGTGAGAAGAAAAAATAGTTAGGAGCGTAAAAAAAAACTGGCTTTACTCAAGATCAAGCTCAGGTTACCACATTTAAAGAACAGAAGTGTAAGAGCTGTACATAAGAGCACAACAGAAGTAACATCATTATTTATTTGGACTGTTCGGTTAGGACAGGTATATCAGTGCTTTAGAGAAATAGGTCTCCTCCTCAATCAATACTACCCTACTCTTCAGGGGTTCTCTCAGAGATATTTCTTAAAGCCACTGTACTAATTAAATGATTATACATGTACATCTGTCAAGCTCCTCGTGTTGCAAGCTCTATACTGTAGAACTCCGTATGACATGTAATTGCAGAGGCCTTTATCATATGTATTTCTTCATGAGAAGTGACATGACATTGATCTTTATCTACCTCACATACACACTTACAGCACATCTAATAGCCAACTTAGGTGTGGCATAAGTCATCAGTAGGTCGTTTATGTGGACTGAGCATAAAGATTCTCTAGAGGGAGCTGGAAGAAATGGCTGGGTGGAGGATAATTAATATTGTGTACTGTGTAGCAACAAGATAATGGGGCAGGTGTAATGCTTCATCATGCAGTAGACATAGTATTGATGGCCCATTCTTTCTCAAGGTGACTAATGGCTAGCTACAGTAGAAGAGTTTCCTTTTTTCCATTTATATCCCCATGTCCAGGAACAAGTTAAGATGTGTACTTTGCCCTTTACAATTCTTCAAAGTGTGAATCTTAGGACATAGCTTGGAGAAATGGTCTATCTTCTCCACAGGGTTAGAACCTCAAAAAAGATGTCAAGGACTGTGGAGCAATTTTAGAAACAAACTGAGTGCACAGTCCATCAATAACTTCACACAGAGCAGGAGTTTTAGGCAATACATACAGGGGAATTTGACCTAGAGCTTTGGAGTGTTGGGTCAAGTTCAACTTAGAAAATAGCGTCTGTGAATACAATTTCATTGTTGTGTTGCAGTTAATCACAGATGGGAGTGTTCAGACTTTTTGGTAAGCTAAACTCAGAGACCCATTTTCTTGTCCTTGTACCAAGAAGGCAGGACACAGACAAGCGATGAGGGTGCGGAGGAAAAATAGCAAAAGGGAGGAGAACTGGGACCTGCTGAAATAATTCAGATCAAGTTGAAAAAAGGGAAATGAAACAAATACTGGATGTCAGCCTACAAAGGCTTGAAGTCAGGGCAAGAGCGGAGATGCAAAGAATAGTAAGACCTTCTTTGCTGGATGCATGTTACAGCTTCACGTTTGCTCCAAATCCCACTCATTCTACACGTGCTGTGGAATTATGTTGATGCTACAGTGTTATGTTCTGTATTTTTACTGTATGGCAGATTTATTCTGTTCTGGTGTTTTTGACTGTTGACAATAGTAATTTTTAATCTTTTAATCAATAATTTTCTGTGAATTTCCCCCTGGGGGAATACCATGTGTGTTGTACATACCCTGGTTGGCCTGACGTAGGCTGGTAGTAGCAGCATAGACTATCTCGGCTGTCCTCTGGATGTCAGGAACCAGGAGAGTCAAACCCTCAGGCTCTGGATCTGAGGTATCAGTCTTCGCCACACCTTTGCTCTTATCTTTCTTTGACCTGGAACAAATATACATTCACTCATCGTGGAGTATTGGGTGCTGTATGATAAAAAGAATTTCAGAAATCCAATTCTGTATGTAAAATGTAAACCATCAAGTCACCAAAAGACATTGTAGCATTCTCTAGCAAGTACATCACACATTTGTAACATGTCAGAACCAATGTTGGGGTACAGTGGAATAACCAGCTAGTGTGACTGTGCCAGTGATTTTGCTTGATTAAGTCAAATAACTACTATGCTCTTACACCTTTCGTCAGTCATTTCTCCACATATGAACAACCTGAATCCAGATGTAGAATGGGAGGCAGAGCCTTTAGCTATCAAGCTCCTCTCCTATGGAATCAGCTTCCACTTCAGGTTCAGAAAGCAGACACCTTCTCTACCTTTAAGACTAGGCTAAAGACCTTCCTTTTTCATAAAGCTTATAGTTAGAGCTCAT
>JAUMHL010000007.1:1013824-1032919 GCA_032362345.1 Sandelia bainsii | reverse complement strand
GTGTTATCAGATAAACATCTACTGTAGTGGAATTTTTTCTTATGTGATGTAGTCTCCATTATAGTAAATTCAAATGTAAGGAGAACAGCCTATTGCAGAGTATCTATATTCTCAATTAAATATACATATACATTTGTTGTGACCACTGTAACAGTGTGTTAATGTCTTGGCAATGCCATAACCAATCCAAATGCCATAACAAACCCACTGAGACAACAGAATATGACAGCCATTGGTCTTCTTAAAATCCACATGCTCCACACACCCACCTACTGTATATCTCAATACAAATGCAATGCTTGAAAACATTAAATGGACTCAACTCATGGTTGAACAGGAGTGCTGGTGTGTGGGCTGGTTGCTGCTACAAGGGACAGGTCTCTGTTGGATTCCCAAGGGGAAGAAGCATGCGGGTCACACCGAGTGGGTGGCTAATACTCTGACTCAAGCTCATGGCTGGACAGTGTCAGGTCTTCCTGAGCCCTCTAGGGCAACTGAACAGGGGAGAGAGTCACTGAAATAGTAAGACTCCGACATGTCTCTGCCAACACACAGTCTGCCTCAGTGGACACTGTAGATAATGTGCATCAAAGCAAGACCTTGTGGAACAACCAGAAAAAAGTGGCCTGAAGCTCTGTGCCATTTCAAAGTACAGAAAGAACAGTGGCTGAATTTTTGTGCTCCCATTATGAACCAGGATACTCAAATAACTTACTTTTGGCTTGACATACACTATGTGGACATCTTAACAGTGTTAGAATAAGTAAGAAAACACAAGCTCTAAGAAATACAAAAACTCAGTCCTATTTGAAAATGGTTACCTATCACAATCTTTTTTTCCCATGATTTTTTGCTCCTTCTTCTGTGTTGTCCTGCTTCGGACGCTGTGCTTCATGGAGCATGATTTGCATATGGCAAACTCATGAACAGAGATGTTAACCAGCTCCAGTGTTTCCTTTAAAGCCTGTAATTGTTGTTTCCTTTAAAGCCTGTAATTGTTACTCTGGGCTTTTTTATTTTTTTTATTTTACCTCACTGAGCATTTTGCATTGTAAGGGAAAGGAACCATAGAACAAACATACAGTGCTGTGAAAAAGTATTTGCGTAGGTGGTTGATTACGGGGCGCCAAACCGTAATCTCACCTAGGGCACCAAAATGGGTCGGGCCGGCTCTGTGTCCTTGCCACCATTTTTATATATAACACAAGGAAAGAAATTTAAAAGACAGGCTGTCAGAGTTAATCAAACATATAAAAGGAACCAAAACAACAATGTTTCACTTTTATGTAGAAATTTAGTTAATATGAAGAGAGGAGAAAGAAAACTAGAAGTGAGAGCGATTCAATGTTAAAATAAATGAACTGATTTGAATGGAAGCCTGTTGACATACAGTCCAAACCTGCCTGGTCCTATGTGAAAAAGTAATTGCCCCTCCCTTGCTAAATCATGAATGAACTGTGATTGACCGCATTTTGTGGAAAGCCGAGTAGAATTTCACTTGCTACACCCAGGCCTGATTACAGTCAGTAGACACTGTTGGTCACTTGTACTACTGTTTATATACTTCATAGACATCTCATAAGATGCTCTATAATGCATCTCCTCACTTTTCATCACTGTTATTGGATTTATGCACTACTGACTATTGCACATTGTACATAGGTTTACTTTTTAAGTTGATTCTAATGTTATTTATCTTTTATGTTTATACTTTTATATTTTATACTGTATAGTACTACGAAGATGAAAGAGAAACAGCATTTCGATTCTCCTGTATGTTCTGCACATACAGTGAATTGACAATAAAAGGCTATTTGATTTGATTTGATTTGTCAGACCTGTTGAATCAAGAAATCACTTAAATAGAATCTGTCTGACAAAGTGAATTACCTGAAAGATCTTGAAAAACAACACACCGTGCTGTGATCTAAATAAATTCAAGAACAGATGAGAAACAAAGTAACTGACATCTATCAGTCTGGAAAGGGTGACTAAGCCATTTCTAAGGCTTTGGGACTCCAGAGGACCACAGTGAGAGACATTATCCACAAGTAGAGAAAACCTGGAAGAGTGGTGAACCTTCCCAGGAGTGACCGGTCAACTAAAATTACTCCAAGAGCACAACAACGACTCATCCAGAAGGTCATAAAAGAACCCAGAACAACATCTTCAGAACCGCAGACCTCACTTACCTCAGTTAAGCTAAGTGATCATGATTCAACAATAAGAAAGAGAAACTGGGCAAAAATGGCAAAAAGGCTTGTCAAACATCTTGACTAACCCCAAATATTTTGTGGACTGTCTGTGAAGATTCTCAGTCATCCAGGTAATGGTTACCCCAAAAAACGGTTATTCAGTGGCAACTGGACTTTGTTTTAGTTCCTTGAAGACATTTCACCTTCCATTTAAGAAAGCTTTCTCAATTCTTTTTTTTCTTTTATTTTGTGGACTGATGAGACAAAAGTTTAACTGTTTGGAAGGTGTGTGTCTTGTTACATCTGGCGTAAAACTATTTCATAAAAAGAACATCATACAAACAGTCAAACGTGGTGGAATTGTGATAGTCTGGTGCTTCAGAACCTGGACAACTTGCTCTAATCGATAGAACCATGAATTCTGCACTCTACCAGAAAGTCCTTAAGGAAAATGTCCTGCCATCTGTTTGCGACCTTAAAGCGCACTCAGGTTGTGCAGCAGGACAATGATTTGAAACACACCACCAAGTCCACCTCTGAATGGCCCAAAAACAAAAAAGGCTTTGGAGTGGTGTAGTCAATGTTCTCACTTAAATCTGATTGAGATGCTGTGACATTACCTTAAACAGGCCACACCTCCAGTGTGGCTGAATTAAAACTATTCAGCAAAGAAGAGCGGGGCAATATTTTTCCACAGCGATGTGAAAGACTTACTGCCAGTTTTCACAAATGCTCGATTGCTGTGTTGCCGCCAACGGTGACACAGATTTTAAGATGGAATTTTAAGATTTTAAGAAATAAAAGGCAAGGTGTCTTTGTGTTTTTGGGGGTGTAAATATGCAAAAGTAGACCAAAGACCATTAAGACTCCATTAAGAGGTGGTGTCTTTGTATCAGAAGCTTTGAAGATAAATATCTAGCTGTAATCCTCACATCTTTCCACTGCCTTCCCCTTTGTCCTCCACCCAGCCTCAACCATCCACCCCCCCCTGTTGCCCCCTCCTACTCCTCCATTTCTGAACTCCTCCCCTTTGCACAGATCTGCCAGAATACCAGCAACTGAAGTCAGAGCAGAGCAGGGGGGCTGAATTCTTCTTTTAGTTTTTTTTTTCTTCCTCCTTTTGGTTTTGTGTGTTATTTCGGTAGTAGCTGTTTGTGTGTGTGCGCACACTCAACCAGCCCCCACAGCAGTGGGAGAGGAGGAGACAGTAAGTGTGAGCGATGTCTCTTCCCCCTCCCTCCTGCTTTTCTCTTCATTTCTCCCAGACTCTTTTTATCTTTCATTCTCATGCTCCTTCTCCTTCATTGCCACAGCTATCAGAATCTGTCCTCCCTCTCTTGCCATCATTCTGCTTGGTTATGCAATGCACTATCCTCCCACGGTGACGAACTGGACTTGGAGACCGCTAACACTGCTGTCACTGGCGGTAGGTGCACATCCATATTTCCATAGTGACTGTCTGGCGGTTTGGCTACCCCTGCTTCTCTACAGACATCTGCTCTATGGAATTTTACAGCTTTTTCTGTTCTTCTGGAATACTACCTGCCAGACGAGGCTAATTAAGGAACCTTCCTGCTCTTACCTAGCTCAACGGAGGCTGGGTGTCACAGAGATCAGCTGATACCAAAGGTACTGATTGCTCTGTTCCCCAGAGGCTCCAGAAGCAAGCATTGGGGGGCGCTACAAAACAAGGGGCTGTGTAGATTTACTGATAAGCCAGGGAGGTGGAGGAGTTGTGTGAGGAGGAGTTTAGGCAAAGCAGTGACAGGAAACTTAAGCGAAGGAGCAGACAAGGAGGATGAGAGGAAAGGTGGGAAGATGGGAGGGGGCAAATGGGGAGAGGATTACTCCTCGCCCCCTTAACAGAGGCTGCTAGCGCATTAGCAGCAGCAATGCAAACCTGCTGATAAAAACAACTGCTAAGACTTCTGTGGGGGTCAACTTAATCAGAAGGGAAGTTGGGGGGTGGGTGGATTGTTGAATGTGACGTTATAGACTGGCGGACAGTAGAAGCAACACAAGGTTTTCACTGGAAACGTCGCTGAACACAGCTGCCTTCTATTCCTCTCTGTCACTTCGTCTGTCGCTAACAAGCACTGGAACTGTGGCGACAAAGTCAGCCTCTCCCATCTTCTCCCCTAGGGATCCACATGTAACATGCCTTTAAAGTCGATTTCTCCAGTGAGGATCCACAAAACATGCCGGACGATGCTGCCTTACACCTTAGATGCTTTAGGGTAAGCCACTTTCTCTTTATCACACCGTTTCTTAGTTATCTGTAGTTGCCTTATTTCTTGATTTTGATTTTAAGGACAACAATAGTGTATGTTGGCATGAGATTTGAAGAGGATGAGCCCAAAATGATCCGGTTTAGCTTTTTGCGCACACATCGTCTTAGGGATGACACAGCCTTGTTCTTACCGTCTAACACTCCTCCATAGTAGTCAGAATTAAGATTAAGTTAAAGTATGTTACATGGCAGTTGTCAGAACAACCAATTACGATTATTTGGAGTAGTTAATTATTAATGGCATATGAAAAGAGATAGGAGGGTGTGAGGGGACTCCAAGCAGAGTTATTTCATGCCTATTATGGCATGGGAGAATGCCATTGAGTGTTAGTGCTGGTAATTTAGCACTTTCATTGCAGATAATTCAAGGATGAGAATGAGAAAGTGTTTGTTTCAAGCTTGTTCTTATTGAGGAGCCCAGCTTCAAGTTGGTGGGTCATAAATGCTGGTGACTTATATCCCCTGTGCTTTGCGTGGCCATTGTTTTGTTTGATTCATGATTGATTTCCTTCTGTTGGGGAGGATTATGTTTGAGGCGCTGTGTGAACCCAGAGCTGTTCAGGACTGGTTCTTATGCAAGAACTGGTAGATTAGCTTGGATGAGGAACACAAGAAGCACTGCTAAGCCTTAAAAGCAGAAAGTTTTTTCTATTTTTGTTAAACAACTTCTGACATGGTCTCCATAATTTCCTTTTATTCCAGCTAAGTGTCCCCTAGCCAGATTAGGTGACCATCGGGATCATGGGCACCACAGTCATCACCCTTGAAGACATGCGAGCACTGGAGGTCAAGGAGGAGCAGGAGGAGTCCATCTTGGCCATGTTAGGCATCATTGGCACATTCCTCAACCTCTTTGTAATTGTTTTTGTTTACATCTATACCACACTGTGAAGTGCCAAAGTAGAAGGATTACTAAAAATCTGCAATTAAATATTATATAAATACATATTCTTCAAGAAAGACTGAAGTGAGCTGCAGTGGTTCATTAGAAGGCAACACATTTTGGGTACAGGAGTTTGACATGAACATCTTCCTCAGAGACAGGAGGAGGAAACTGGACAGATTGTCCAAGGATGAAGACAAAGAAGCCATATTGCCAAGTCACAGTCATAAACCAGGGAGATAACAAAGGGCTGGAGGGCATGGCTGGAACAGGGCAGTGTTTGAATCAGGGTTAACAGAGACAAATGGACACTAGCAAGCCCTTCCAGCCAGGACCAACACCCCTGTGGCTTGGAAATACAAACTTCCCCTCAACCTCGTTTTCTTAGACTGCTGGATTATTTGTAAGGATGAGTCAAACAGTCGTGTATTTTTAATGTTTCATTTTCAAGTTTGTTGGAAATACATTCCTGAAACTGCTTTTAAACTATGTTTTATAAGCAGTTTCTGTTACAACTATGGTGGGAAGCTGCTCTGGAGACACTGTTGGGCATCACATTCAATCAGTCTTCAGAGCCAAAAATGCTTTGGGCCTCCTGTCAAAGAGTATTCTTCCCTAGAAATGTGGGTCTGGAGAAGGTCTGGTGTCATCTTATTGGATAGCTGCTGTATTAAAAATGCACCAACACAAAAAATGTATCATTAACAACACAACCTTTGCTATTAAAAAGCATACCTGCAATGATTTTAACATCAACACTGATGAATTTCTAGGAATAGTACTTTGTACAAAAAGAAAAAACCTACACCCTCCCTCCTGACCCATAAAAATATACATTATCATCATTATTAATATTATTATTATTATTTAAATTTTAATAAATTAAAGACTGAAATGGACTTGTAATTATACAAGGTAGCTTAGTTACTTGTAATATAAAAATGTCCTCTCTTTACCTTATTTCCTCTCTGTCCATCTTTTGCATATGGTGATTAGGGTAGGAGGGTTGAAAGGTTCTCTTCATTTATTTGTTTATTTAGTTGTTTGATTTAATTGATTTTAGGCTAGCATCAGCAAACCTCTTCATATGTTAAAAAAGCTTTTTTTTAAATAAATATAATAGTACATGTGAGAAATTCCCAAGAAGTGTATGTAAAAAGGTTCTGAATCATCACCATGGGCAACAGGGGGTCACATCCCCCTAATATATGAAATATGTGTCCCACCCAATATTTGTAATGACCAGTCATTAAATGCCTCCAAAAGCTGAATGGAAATGTATTACTTTATATTATATATACACACAAACACACAAGCAATGTATACTACATTACTACTATATGCTACATGCCAACTGAAAGGCACAATTAGTGGTATAGAACAGCAGTATGCTCTTGTAAAAAACACTAATGGAAAAGAAAGTAAGGGCTGCAATCAACAGGAATGGGTTTTGGGGTAATTCACAACAACTGTGCATTGTACGTCAAAAAAGTTGGCTCTGGTTCAAAGTTTTCTGCAATGCCACATGACATCATCTGGCAAGGTACTTGCTGGTCGATCACTTACATGTGAAACATGTAAGGCCACATTCCCGGTGGATTACCTTGTAACTAAACAAGCCCCAAGCATTTCTGCTTTTTACTTTGAAATGATAACAACTAAAAATAAAACAGGTGCCACCAGGACAACTTTCCAGAACTGTAAAATCCTGCCTTGACTTTTACACACCACTGTGCTGCTTTTCAGCATCTAATAAGCTTTAATGAGATCTAAAACATAAATCTGATCCTCCAACTGACTTCTCGTATTTAATTCCATTGTCTGACCAGGACATAAAATAATACAGCCCCCTACAACACAAAGTTTGCAGTGTTCAACATATTGTAGGTCAAATGAATAAAGGTCTGTGGTAACAGAATCACTGCCATTTCCATGCATGAGTGGTGATAAATTGCAAATCCACAAACCCACAAGGAAAGACTTGTAATGAATGAAGGTGGTGCGGTGGCTTGCTTGACTTTCACCTTGTACTGACTTCAGTAATATGTCTTGAGATGTGGGAAATCCTTGATGTGGGCAAAATGTGTTTCAAACAACCCAATTTCTTAGCAGAGAGGGAAAACCTTTGAAACTAAAAATTTAAATAAAAAATTGGACACACTGCAGCTTATAATAATGAAACCCCCACTGTTCACACTCAGAGAAACACATCCCCCACTACAATTATTTAACACAAAAAAAGCTCCATAAGCACATACATAGGGCTGTGCAGCAAGCCATGGACTGCCTTCTGTTCTACATGGTCTCTGTTATCTGGAGTGATGAATCATTACAAAGCACCCTTCAACAGCCACTCATGTTCAGATTACCCTCCAACACCATGTGCACGCCCCCCCAACATGAATGATGGACCAAAATAGCCATTACCTAAGAGGCACCGCCTTCTGCAGCCTAGATTTTAGATTATCTTTGGCAAGACAAAAAGGAAATAGACATGTAGGATAGGAGGGTTGTAATGCTAAATATAACAACTCAAAAAAATCCCCCATAACAGAGCTTTAAATCATTTAGTGTCAAACTAAACATGGAAAACATTCATTCATCCATTTAGATTAATTAGTAATGTGATGACATTCAAAAGTATTACCTCTCACTGATGATGATAGAGTGCCAGGCAATGGAGAGAAACTAAAACATCCCCAAAAGCTCTGCCAAGACACAGATTATTAATACACTGGGCTGATGGGGTTGAAGAGCTTTGAGGAAACAGAGGGAATAGCAGGAAGAAATAATGGCCTGCATTGGCTGAAAAGTCAGACTAAAGGGCAAACAAACGGTGTTTCGGGCAAGTTGGAAGGCATTTCTTTTGTTAGGGGAGATAGGGTGACTTACTAGACATAATACCTCCTGATGGTGCAGGTGAGGAGGGTTACTGCCATTTTAAGCCCCCTTTACGAGTTTAAATTCAGTCAAAAGCACTGCTAACTGCTCATTGGTTCTCTTGCATTTTCTGATATGTCCATGTACTTATACGTCACTGAGATTAGTTGAGACAAAGGAGAAGAATTTCCATACCCTTTTGTTCATTAGCCCAAAAGTGGCAAAAACACTTTATTCTCATGACAAAGTGTTTTTGCCACTTTTGGGCTGTCACTCCACTTTGTCTCAACTAATCTCATGACATAAGCTAAACCTTTCTATCAACACTGTAGGCTGCCTCAGTGTTAGGTAATGTATCCTGATTAATTTTGTTTCGGCTGCTATTTGTAGCGTAATCAATAATGAAAGTGTTTTCTTGCACCTTTCCAGACATTAAAAAGTGTCTTCTGCCAGCAGACAATGTAACATTTTATTAGGTAGAATAAAATGTTTGATTAGTAATGGCAAGTCATGATCACAATGGGCACTTTTGAACACACCTTGTTTATTCCAACTGTTTAGCCATGACCAGTTTTAAACTACAGGTTTTAAAATGTTTACTCTGTGTTTTGGACTTCTCTGGGCTAACAGCTACTTATTTCAGGCTGAAAGGTAAGCCTTCTTCCTGCCTTGGTTGTGTGGCCAGCAGCTGAACTACTCACGTTGAGGATTAGGAAATAAAGCATCTTGTATGACTATAAAGTTAAATCTGTGAAGGTAACAGAGTGTATGGTTGCTATGGGGTGAGATATATTAGACAGCAAGAGAACAGTCATTTCCTGAAGTTGATATGATGGAAGCAGAAAAACAAGGTCATGTGTAAAGATGTTTGCCACTATTAAAAGAGCCAAATTATGAGGCTAGACAATAGAGCCAGAGCATCTCCAAAATGGTAGGTCATGTGCATCATTTACTCAAGGAAGAAATTGCGCCTGGGCGCACTACGTGAAGAAGGCAAAGGAGGCGTATAGCTTTGAAGAATGTTCTGCTGGGAAACTTTGAGACCTGGTATTCATGTGGCTGATACTTTCACATATACCACCTAGTTATATACTGTTGAAGACCAAGAACACTCCTTGACAGCAATGTTGTACCCTGATGGCAATGGTTAAGAGGATAATGCACCATGCCACAGTGCAAAAAGAATGCAGTCCCCCACTACCAGAAATCATGCAGTCGAGATTCCCACATTTGGGGACAGGGGTCAGTACAACCAATTTAGTACTTACAGTAGTACACTTCGACTATACAAGGAAAGGTCTCCACGATACTACATCCATTAGCCATACATGAAGAGTAGAACATGGCAATCATAACCTGCACCACTCGTTACTACAGAGAGCCTGGTAAGATTCGGGTGGCACTGCAGCAAGTAAAGGCATTATAGTAGAATCACAGCACTAAAGTTCAAAGGCATAACCAGACACAGAGAATCATAAATTTAGAGTAGAGTTTCCATCCACCTGATGAATGTCATGAATTATTCTTGGTTTGCTAAACGCTCAACTGTCTCACCAGCTAGTTGATAACTCAGTCTTCTGTTCGGTGTAGGGGAAAATAGAATACAGTGTATAGAAAACAACTGCCTACTGCTGCTCAGAACAGGTGTTGAGAATAAGACAGAACCATGCCTTTAAAATTTCCATGTAGTTTAGATTGAGTTCTTGAAAGAGAAAAGACAGTTTGTCCACTTAGTCAAAACCCTCAAAATTTTTAATGCAACATTTCAACCCACATGGTCTTCATCAGGGAAATGGTGAAGACATATTTACTATGGATTGTGACAAACTGTGTCAGCTTTCTAGATATGAAAGTGTACAGGAAGGATGTTAAACTGTGCACTCATGTTTACTGAAAGAAAGAAATACAATACTGAGAGAAGACACTTTTCATCTTAGGTCCTTCATTAGGAGCATGCCAGAATTTTCAGCAAAGATGAGTCATTCACCAGGCAGTCGGCACATTTCTCTATATTAGCATATAGGAGGGAATGGATCAATGAAGCTAGTCCGTCAAAAACACTTGATTGTGTCTCCCTGGTGTTTCAATTTATTATAATTATGTACCTAATATTTCTCATGTGCAATGTGTAGCACTATGTATGCAGTACTGTAAAATCACTAAAAAAGCGTGTCATATCATATGATCCTCTAATTGTACTCTAGGGTGAGGTTGTTATCTCTTGTCTATATATAGCTTGAGTCTGCTTCCAATGACGTTTGTCTGTTAAAGGCCATGTAGATTGACATACTGCATTAAAAAATTTGGGAGCTTGCTTATTTCAGTGTGCAGACAATCTCTCTCTTTTCTCTTTTATGACATGTTTGGTCCTGCACCCAGCTTCACCGTGTTTTGATTAAATTGAGTCTACTCTCTTTTTCGGTAGTAAGCAGGATCACCTAAGAATGAACCTATCACATGTTGTTGTCAAAGTATTTTGCAGCTTAAGTATTATCATGGAGCCACCGGTGTCTACAACTTCCAATTCTGGTGATGTTACTCTTCTACAACAAAATCAACAGTGACTCAGGTTGTTTGAGGAGATGTTTAATACTATAGGGTTATGTCTGTGAAGATTCTCAGTCATCCAGGTGAAGTCGTCTGGAAGTTAAGTCATGGCACCTGGACTTCTTCCTTGTAAGGTTATACTAAAGAAGGCTTCTTCAGTCTGAAGCTATTTGGATGAATAGTGAAACGTTTCAACCTTACAAGGAAGAAGTCCAGTTGCAATTAATCAAATTCCAGAATACTATAGGGTGCTACTAGGTCATAGATGCCTGAATTGGAATTAACATCCAGCAGTGCACAAGTACTAACTTACAATGTCTAGAACAAGTATTCCATGTGCAATGATGGGAATAGTTGGAAAGCAGAAATGCATGACATTTGTGAGCCATGTGTTTTATTTGCTGAATAACTTCAATCAAAATCAATCAATAAAAATGTTAATCACAAACTATTGTGTCAAATGCAACATTGGTGTTGAACTCTAGTATGATTGCACATAGGTTCTAGTTGCATTATTATTTAAAACCGAAACATTTTTTATCTACACATTTAAATGACAGATCAATGCACACACAGTTTTCTTGCTTTTGGTGAAATAGATCAAAGAATTTAAAAAGTCAGTTGATACCTCATAGCCACAGACTGGTTCATGTGCCCACAGTGACCCCTGTCCACCACAACATTAAAACCACCGGGCGGATTTATTGTTGTGGCTGAACAAACATTTTATCAAAGAATTACATCCAAGATAAGTTCTGAGTGGGACATTTGGTGGGCAAATGATGACATGCTTCCTGCAGCATATGTATATATTTACTTTTTTTTGCAGATAAAACTACTATAAAAAAAAAAATAAAATGCTAAGACCTACAGATACAACTGGCTTCTAATTTATTGGTCAGGGCCTACTGACTTCACATGCATCTGCAACAAATGCAGATGATGCTTTGATACAGATTGTATTTCGTCTTAATTTTTATAATTTGTATATATAGAATCTTCACAGATAATTTGTATACTTTATATTTCTTTAACGCTGCAAGGACCGGACCTAATTTTACTGTACTTGTTACAATGACAATATAGATATTCTGATACACCTAATTAAACAAAGGCTCAAAGTTTCATGACCAGTAGGGAAGGATCTAATACTACTCTTATTTTTCTGGAAGAACAGAACCAAGATAACATTAATTTCCCACTAGCAATTCTTCTGCTTTAAGACAAGCATGAGAGCTGCTAGGTTTGCCATTGTCACTCAAGTACATGCAAGGGTTACTTAGCACAGTAGGTCAATGTCATTTAGCCAGTTAGTCTTAGTTTGGGTGTTAAATGCAAAGATCTGAAGTAAGGCTATAGCTTCAACAGATCATGGAGTAATACAAAATCAAACAAGAGGGTATAAACTTCATGACACACACACACACACACACACACACACACACACACACACAGGTAGCTCAATGGGATAAGCATCAGACTGGGATGCAGAAGGTGGCAGGATCAAAGCACAGCCCAGCCCCCAGCCCCCAGCCCCCAGCCCCCAGCCCCCAGCCCAGTCCTTGAGCAAGACACTCAGCGCTAGCTCCCTGGGCGCCGCCTGTGGCTGCCCACTCCAAGGGGGGATGGGCTAAATGCAGAAGTCAAATTTCGTTGTAACATATTATTGTGATCAATGACAATAAAGCTGATTATCCTAACACACACACGTGTGTCAGAGGCATTTAGCAGATAATGAGGAGCAATTACAACATTCACAAAGCTTTTATCAGCTGTTATTTCATTATAAGGGAGCGCATTAGCACACAGAGTTACTCGTGCAAACACCCAGCAGCATTATGCAAAAAGGTGGCACACACTCAGCTGTAACTGGCTCAGGGCTGATAAGAGACAGCACACAACGGTAATGAAAAGGGACAAACACTGACATCAAAATCCTCATGTCTCGTGAAAACATTTATATCCAAACTTACAAAAACGTTTCTGACTCCCTGTGTCTGCTTTTTGATTCCACAGAGGAAAAACATTTCTGATGAATAAATGCCACCTTTTTTACTGCAAAACAGGCATCACAGTTGTCAATCAAGCTGACAAAAACCAAAGCAGGTTGTAAATTTGTACTAAATATGTGCACTCTATTTCACATCATACCAGGACTGCATCGGATAAATCATTAGCTTTTACTACAGCTTCCCCCACACTTATTTTAAACCTAATTTATTACTCAGCTGCTGTCATGAAGGTTTCTGTGCATTTTGTGTGTTATGTCTACCAACTGAAATAGAACAACATTAAATAAACTATATAGTCAACTGGGCTGCATTAACACAGTGTAGTTTAAGGATTGTTTGAAGAATTTCCCTCTGAAGAAACAGAATTCAGAGGGACCCCACATAACGGTGTCGCAACTTGCTATAAGCGTAAGAGAGGAAATGAAAAAGTTGGCAGAAATGCAATTTTGTTTTCATGGACAGCTGGGGCCTCATCTACAGTATGTAAGAATGTTCTAAAAATGTTCTAAATGTGTGTGTAGGAACTGTCACTATGAACAAGAAAGCTGGTAATGCACAGTTTCCTGCTATGATAAATCTCACTGTATGTGCATGTGTAAAAAAAACAAAAAAAAAACAGGGCACAGCGTGTTGGAACGTTTCCAATCATACAATACATTCTGTAGTTGTACTGGTGGTTTTGGTTGTTTTCACTACTTCCACTGTTTATTTCTCCTGTACAGTGACATTGCAGTGAAATGAAAGACTGGGATGACATAATATAGATTTTGGAATAAACCACTTCAGTGCAAACAATAGATTAGTAGTTAGTTGAGCTTTTTATCAACTTCTTGTTTTAACGGTTCAAGCTGAAAATAAATAAAACTGTCAAAGTACACTGATACAGGAAAAGCTCACTGTTCAATCTGAAGCAGCTCACTCTGAAAAATGATCTTGGCCAATGAAAATAAACATTCAGGAATGACAACACTGTATATCCATTACTACATGTTTGACAGTGATGTAACACCTGGTCAGGAGAGGGTCTAAATGTATGCATGTCAGCTAGTGGTATCCAGCAAAGCATGGAATATGTGAAGTAGCATTAAAGGCCTTTTAGATGCCACCTCCTTCACTGTGTGTATTATACTGTTCATTTGCAAAAACCAGTAGCCTACCTGAATCATTGCGTAGGTAGGAGGACATGGCAGGGATGAGGCAGGACTGGCTCAGGAGCTCCTGCAGCACCCCTGGCAGTGCAGAGCTGTTGTGGGCTCTGCTGTCTGCTGAAGCAGCATCAGTACTGTGGCAGCTGCTCGACCCTGCTGGGTTTATATAGCTGGCCAAGACCTGGTGAACGAAACAGTGTAAAATAAGTTACAAACAAAAGTAACTCACTTAAACTGAAACACTGCCTCAGACTTATTTCAGGGCACCACATCTAATGAGAAATAGATATAAAAATATAGAATTCTTTTCAGTACAACACCTGTGTGACATGTTGACAAAACTTGACACTGACTAGAAGACTTACCTGCAGTAGACACGTGACATGTTCCTCTTCTAGCCGTTGTTTAGTGAGGGCCTGCTCTACATCCCAGCCTGAGGCTGTGGATCCAGTACCAAAACCAGTTCCTTTGGCCCAGTACAGCTGCTGCTCCTCACTGGTCCCCCCACCGTGGCAGCTGGATATCTGTGGCTGTCAACACAGACACAGAGATAATGTATAGGATTAGAAGGAAGAAGTTGAATCATAATCTAGCAAGGTGGGAGCAATTACTTTTACGTTCCTGCTTTGTGTATGCTTTTAACTCATATTTACAACTGTTGGTGTGTATGTTATATCTCGTGTCTGTGCTCCTGTCAGGGCAACATGGACTGGAGGTCTCAAGTTCAAGTCCACGATCCATTCTCAGCTCTGACAACTCCCGTAAATCCACACACAGCAGGGGGAAAGGGAACAAACATGAAACTCACCAAGGCTACAATATAAAATGGCAAATGTTCAGGACATACAGATATCTTTTGACTCTTAAGTAAGCAAAGATCAGTTGCAACTTTGTGTATGAATTTATGCTACAGACTCTGTAAGTATCAGAGGAAGTAGGAAATATAACAGAAAACTCAACATTCACTAACAACACGTCTCTACTTGGACAAATAAAGAACAATAAAAATATAAACACTGAATGAATTTAAGGATTCTGCAGCCATTAGCCAGTTTCAGATACATGTTTTGGTTTTCTTGATATTGTCATATAAACCTTATTTACCATACCTATATCTATATCTATATATAGAGAGAGAGAGAATAATGTTGTAATACTGATTTGACATTTTTGCAGATGGCTCCAAGTCAAGTGACAAAAATGCAGGTTTCTGCTATGTCCACTTTTATGCTGACGGTATTGCAGCCTGCAGACCTTCTTTTTATTGGTAATGACTGATACTATAATGTTATGATATTCTGTCAGTACATTACATCAGCAGTTTTTGTCAAAACATCAGGTTTACAGCAGGTCATGTTTTAAACAGCAGGTGTCTTTTAATATCTAAACTAACAATGATCTTGGGTTAATACATACTGTATATAGTGGATAAACACTTGGATTAATAAATATGGAAACACCTACAATTTTAGTTTGCTTTTTCAGAATTCCACATACTTTTCATTTTCCTCAGTCAGGTTCAGTTGACATCCTGCAGATACCTCAACTGTAATCCTCTCAGTCAGTATAATGGACAAGATAGTCACGGGGAGTTTAAGAGTCAATCTCTACTCATGATAATCCCCTTCCCCTTGCTTCTCACCTTGAAGGTGTCAATAACACAAAGGACAAGTCTCTGCCACCTCTATTTCTCTTCCAAGCTCCATTTGCCTTTTATCAGCTCGGCTGAACAATTAAGCTATTTTTTTCAGGAGCTCATTGGACGATCTATAGAAGGCCAG
This sequence comes from Sandelia bainsii, assembly GCA_032362345.1. NCBI lineage: Eukaryota > Metazoa > Chordata > Actinopteri > Anabantiformes > Anabantidae > Sandelia > Sandelia bainsii. The sequence continues at coordinate 1,017,183 of JAUMHL010000007.1, read as the reverse complement.
CAAGGCAGGGAACTATTAATATTAGTAATATTTTTAGAATAATTCCAATCTACAACATAAAAGATAACAAAAGAAAAATAAACCCTGTATGAGGAAGTGTTTCCAAACCTTTGACTGGTACTACGAGCAGTAAGCAAAAAAGTGTTGTGCAAAGTAAGTTAGACTCTTCAAAGAAGTCACTACAGTCAATATCTTATTGTCAAGACAATTAGTTGTGTTGAACAAGGTCGTGTTGGTTTAGACCCTATTCGAGTAGTGTCTAGGCGGTTGTGAATCAAGTACAGTACAGTAAAGCCAGCTGTTCACTAGAAAAACATTCAAATTGAAGGTATCTTTCTGAATTCCTTTCTGGACACCCAAAATCAAGTCAGTCACACGATTTTGAATGTCCACAACATCCTCGGTTTTAGAATTTATTAAACAAACAGAATTCACATTACAAAACTCTGCAATGTATTTCTGACTAGTCAAGGCTGAACTTTAAGATATCTGTAATCACATTTTGACCAGTCATAAATCTACTTCCACATATCTTTGATTAAATTTACACTAGTAATATCTTAGTTTGAGACATTCAATGAGATAATTCAGATATATTTTAACTGTACCAAATTAAAAGTTGGTATGTGTGTTTCTGTAGTTTTGTCCTTTTCTTTCCCAAGATGGCGTTAATGACGTACCAAAGACATTTCTGCATTTGAGGGCAATCTGTCCAGCCTTCACTTCTTCAAAAGAACAGCTGAGGCTTAGTGTGTCAGCCTTACCTCAGAGACACTAGTGTTGGCATTGGGGTTGCGTGGAGCATGGTGGCTAAGAGCCGACAGACAGGCCAGGATGAGGTGAATGGCACCAATCTCCAGAGCCATGCGGCGCAGAAGCACGCCGTCATCAGTGGTCAGAGGAGTGCTGCTGAACAACGCACGTAAGACGTGGAATGGCAGCGTGGGTAACACATTGGCTGACGGAGACTGCAGGATATGACCTAAGAGGATGCCAAACCAAAGATTTCAATTATGTTCAGATTTGGGTTTAAAAGCTGATATTGTGTTTTAGTCTTTCTATGGAATTGGTTTAAAATGACAAAAATATATACAATCACCAGTTTTATCATTTAATTGAAAATTGTCATATTTTGTAAACTGTGTCTTTTTAAGCAACTGAGGAGGAGGAATCAAGAGATGGCCGCTGTGAGGTGCTCGCAAACTTACTGCCCTCTCCATCATCTGTGACACCAAGCACGAGGCGCAGCAGACACTGGGCATGCTTCCTCTCCTTCAGCAGCACCTCTGCATACCCTGGCAGGCGCAGGAACAGCCCGAAAGCTGCGAGCGAGTGGGCAGGGATGGGTGACATAGTCTGCACCGAGGACGATGATGATGAGGACGACTGGGACTGCTGCTTGTTGATGGGTGGTGGTTCGGCAGCGATGGACTCTGGCGCCTCGTACACCAGTTCACCCGACTGCTCAATGGTTACCCACTCGAACTGGTCGCTGTCTTTGGGCTTCTCCTGTGTGGCTGAGGGCACCACTGGGGCACTGACCTGTGAATAACCATTTGGGAAAATACAGTGTGAACATGATGAACATTTTCAGGGGAGGAGACACTGTTGGCATGGTTACACAGATAGACAGTTATTAACATTTCATATGTCAGATTAAAGTAAAGCTACAATTTTATTTTATTAATTGAAGAGAAAAGTCATCTTCGTAGACATTACTGTCATTTTAGTGAAAACTATCAAAATGAAGCTCATGTACCTGGAAAGAGTGATTTGAGAAAACAATCCACACTCAAGGTTCACTTACTATGTTTTCTTAAGCTTTTAGATGTATCACAGGATCTTTATGACCTAGTTATAAATTCTACAAACATAGCAATCATTCTGTACTACTAAAATAAATGTATAAAATAATAAAATTATGAAATATGCACATTTTATCTTCCCACGGTCCCAGCTGATTATGTTTTATTTGACTAACACTTTTAAACCCAAATTTTCAAAGATGACTAAGGGAACCAGAAAATACTCACATTTGAGAAGCTAGTGAGTTCACTTCATCTAAAAAAGATTCATCTATAATAACTGAGCTAACTTTTCTGAACTGAAAAATGAACTAAACTGACAATTAGAAAGTTGTAGCCCTCTACTAAAATCCTTTACTTTTATAGTCAATGCACATGCACGTGTCTGTGGCAGACTGTAAGTCTCACCTGCTGAATGACATCTGGATAGAGCATAGGAAGCCTCTCTGCGATGAGGGCCAGGCCACCCATGCCTGCAAAAACCTGCAGCGGTGACTGGATGGGGTTGGTTTCCAGCAGGGACTCGTCAGTGCCGGCGTCCAAACATTCTTCACTCGCCGTCATTGGTTCGTCCTCAGGACAGCTATTCAGCATGTCACAGTGATCCACTGCAAGGAGGGCAAAGAGAGGACCTGTCGTATGTTCATGCATGGTCTGGCTCTGAACATCTAGCACTGTATTTGTTTGTTTTCCATGTATACAGCATAATGCATTTTGTGAATAAATGTCCATCTTAGGGCAAAACCATACTAAATGCAAAGAGCCATGTGTGAGCTCCTCTGTAGATGTGTTCACACTATCTGCAATGATCAGTGAGTAGACACTAGCACAAGTCGCACACAGAGATTGATGTTACTTCTCATCACTATAGTGCTCACAGGAAGCAGCAGGAAAGCTGCTGTAGAACAACTAGAATTTGAGGAAAAGGCTTTAATGGATACTGAAAACCTTGAACTTGAACCCGGTTAGGACTGACTTTGCATATGTGACTGACACAATTTGGTTTTGCTTTTTAAATGTTGTTGATATTAGTGCTGCTTCACTTGATGAACAAAAGTGTAGGTAACTTCACACTAATTCTCCACCAACTAGCATGAAATGCTTCATGTATAGAATAATGTCAAGTGCATGAACTCACCTGACATTATTCTACCCATTCTTCTTCCTTGTCAACATAATCCACAATGAAACTTCAGTGCCACGTGCTTCATCATAGAAACAATGTTTTTTTGTTTTTTTTTACGAAAAAAAAGCAACAACAGAAATTGGGGGGACAGAAAGGATTCTCATTTATTATTGGAACCATCATCCACCTATGCTTTTCCTGTGATTAAAAGATGTATTCTGATGTAAAAATAACCAATACTGAGAATAATGACCTTATATGTCAGGTACATACACTACTCACAAAAAATTAGGAATATTTGGCTTTTGGGTGAAATTTATGGAAAACATAAAAAGTTCACACTACAGTGGAATTATATCATGAAAGTAGGGCATTTAAGTAGAAGCATGCAATGGTGATTTCCTCATCTCAAACTATTTATTGAAACA
>JAUMHL010000007.1:993922-1013724 GCA_032362345.1 Sandelia bainsii | reverse complement strand
ATAGTGCATTTTAGGTTCATCCTGAAATTTCACCCGAAAGCCGAATATCCCTAACTTTTTGTGAGTAGTGTATGTGAAATCAAAGTGCTTTCAATGTTGTATGAAAGCAACATCTAAGTATTAAAAAGCTTTAATTCCCTGAAGCCTTTCAAGGTGAGGACAGGCCCCACTGTGATTGAACAGTTTGTGCTGAATCCACTCCATTTCTGACTCCAGCTTTTAGACTTTTAAGACTTTCTTTCATAGCAGCCACAGAAATAGCCCAGGTGATATGAGCTGAACCCTTACCAAAGTACTTACCAAATCCATCAAATCTTCACACAGAATAAGAGTAAAAGCCACTGGACTGGATTTTTTTTCAAAGCAGCACAGACCATTTTCAATGCACAACATTATGGTGCTTTGTTGGACAAAGGACAGAGATAACCCAGTCACTAGATCTTAACAGGGCCAGCAGGTGAACAATTAGTGGACTGTGGCACTGCTTGCACAGTTAAAAAGTAGAAAATTAAATTTAGAAAATGTAGAACAAGTAAAAAACTGGCAGTCCAGAACCAAACAAGTAAACGCACAAGTGTTAGCTTTACCAAACAGGCACGATGTGAAAGTGCCCTATCATACTTTTACACACAGTTACAATAGATGTTCTTAATCTGCCTTGACTCCTGCTACTACTCTGGGAGCACTTGTGCATTTACTTGTTTGGTTCTGGACTGCCAGTACAACTGTGTCCACTTCCAGATGTGGCACAGATGTTTGCTGTGTGAATGCAAAGAGGCAGCGTGTGATAACGTAACTGTGACTTTAACATCAGTTCAAAAGCAAACTCCAAATTAATTTTAACCAAACAATCCAAACTCACATAGATGTAGTAATGTGATCTAAGACCCAGTTTAAAATAGTGTTGTCGTTTTTTTGTTTTATAATAAAAGAAACATAGCAGCCAAACTGTTTATATGCTTCATGTTCTTGATAAAAAAAATGTGCAGGTAGACAAAGCACTAGAGCTCATCTTCAGTTACTTGTTGCTTTCAGCTATTCGGCTAAACTATATTAAAAAAACCCTCCTAAACTAATGTAGGAGTACGTGTTTCTGTACCTTTCTCTGTGCGTAGCCTCTTGAAGGAGTCCGTCTTGGAAAGGCCAGGGTCAGAGATGACCTTTGAGCCCAGTTTGACTGTCAGGTTGATGGACTGGTAGCCTTGTGGCAGCTTGCGGTCGTACAGCAGTGTCAGTAGCTGGGCCAGGGTCATCTCAGGTGGGAGCGGCTGACCTGACAGAGCAAACAAAAAAATGAATTGAATACGAGAGCCTTGGCTGCTTAGCATGAGTGTGGGACTCTTTCATCTCCTGCCAGATGTGACTCAGCATGTTAACCTTGCATATGTGCATTTGTACCTGGAAGCAGCTTGTGGTAGAGGTGGAAGACAGGTACGCTGATGGTTTTGGCTGATGGATCCACACCAGATGAAGCAGTCAACTTATCGCTCATCACGCGACCCCTCCTTGATGGAGGTCGAGGAGGGGTTGAAAGAGCCCGCTTGGACTGGGACTTTAAACCTGATAAGACAAAGACAACATCAGGGTCCACAAATATTTTTTGTTGATGAAATCAACACTGTGTGGTTGACCAGTAGAGGTCAACTGGCTGATGACTGGACTAGAGGTGTGTACAAAACAGGACCAAGTACCTGAGGCTACGACAACGCTGTAGTTGTCCTGGAAGCCACTGTCTGCTTTCATCTTCTCTTTCTCCTCATGATTCTTCTTCTCCTTGTCCTCCTTCTGCTCATTGATCAGCTTTGCTGTAATGCTGGGTGTGTCTGTGCAGAAAAGAAGAGAACAGAAAAGAACAGAATTACTGCATTGCGGTTGTATGTCTCTGCTTGTCAGTGACGTTGTAGTTTACACGCATGTCTGTCCAGATTCATTCTAATAAGTTTATGCATGTTTGTCTCACATGTAATGAAATTGCATCCAGGTGTTTCTGAGATATAGTACTGCCAAGAATAAGACTCAAATAAGGTTCAGATGTGCAGCAGAGAATGAATCAGCTGTTATAACTAAAAACTGGACGTTTTGAATTTTGTGTTGAATCTTGTCACAGCATTCAGACTACAGCAGTGAAATGTCTGTGTTTAAAATGTATTTGTAGCTGGGTATCTTGTATCACGGATCAAAAATTTTGAGTAGCTTTTATAGGAATCAGAAACATCACTGCATCAGTTACCTCTGTCCTGTCATACAGTGTCTTTCTCAAGTGTCGTCACTAGAGTTGTTTGTTTAACTGCTGTGTAGCTGTAGGTGATGCACTGAAATGCAGGCCTCTCACTGTTTGACTGTCAGTATACTCTTTTGAGTGCTGTCATTTGAGGTAGCTAAAAAGTTCTTTGTGTTGTCATCTGAACTTATCTTTGCGACAGTTGAAAAGAACTGTTTTTTGTGCCGTGATGATTTTGGATAGTCCAACCTAATTCTGTATTACTGACATTGAATTCTTTTTAGGGGCCAACGTTTCCATCCATCATGCCGCCTGCTATGTTGCTGAATAGGGAATGTAAGGTATGTCAGGCTGCACTGCACGTTCGATATAGGCTATAGAACTGTTACTGATAGAATGCTCACTGTCGCACGATACCAACAACCTCGCTGTAAAGGCAGATCATTTTTATTGAAATATCATCATATCGCACACACCTAACATACTGTGTGCATATGCGTAGCATATAGCAGTGTGCTGTAGTGAGAATTATAAGTTTCCTTCATTGAAACATACCAGACACCCGGTCCAGGACTTCAGCCAGTGTGGTGGAGATGGGCAGGTGGAGGGTGCGGTACTTGTGGCCTGCTCCATACATGGGATGCTGGATCATGTGGCTGGTGGCATTAATGCGGCCTTTGTATAACTGAGGATAGAAGGAAACAAAGCTTTGTTTTACCATATTAGAAAGGAATATTAATAAGGGAAGGAAAATTCAGGAACTAAAAAGTAATGTACAACAAAATTCTTAAACAGCTTTAATGTTAAATGTGTGCAACAATGCCAGCTTCTTTTCAAGTCTTTACAGGCTCCTCACACCTGAATTCAGGCAGTTTATTGCATTTTTCCTGGCAGACAATTCAAACTTCAACAGACTGGATGAGAAGAATCTGAACTGCCAATTTACTTATAGTAAAGGGCTTAAATAATTTTGTTTGTAACTGCATTTATATAAAATGCCATGACCAGATGATGTTGTAATACTTGTAATAATATGACACAGGCAGGTTGTTGCTTGAGGCAACAAAAACCAAATTCTCTACACTCTGCCCCCAGACACACAGTCCTGAACCAGCTTGTACCAGGCTGCATCAGCGTGACAACAGGACTGCGCTATCTCACACTGCTTTACTGTCTTCTTGTGGCCACGGCTGAATACTACATTCATTTCCAGGTCCATCTCAACAAATTAGAATATTGTGATTTTTTTCCCCGTAATTCATATTCTACATACATTACAGATAAAGTGAAATATTTCAAGCCTTTATGGTTTTAATTTTGACAATTACGGCCTACAGCTGTATTGAAGCATATTCACAGAAAGTTGACTATAAGGGAAAAGTGAGGTAGGAAAAGGGCCCAATAAACAGGAACGAGCTCAGCCTTAAGAAGATTGTCAAAGAAAGCAGATTCAAGAATTCTGGAAAGCTTCACAAGGAGTGGAGTGAAACGTCAAATGTCCACTTCAAAGTGGATTCAGTGCATGAAGAGCCATCATGCACAGACATCTTCAGGAAAGGGACTAAATCCGTTGTGCTCCTAGTATCAAGCCATTATTGAACCAGAGACAACAACAGAAGCGTCTAACTTAGAAGGTAAGAAGGGAAAAAATAAATGTGGTCCAAAGTCCTGATTTCAGATAAAAGTATTAAGTATATTTTTCATTACATTTGGTAATCAAGGTCCTAGAGTCTGGAGGAAGAGTGGAGAGACAAAATCAAGTTGTTTGAAGTCCAGTTTGAAGTTTCCACAGTCGGTGATGATTTGGGACCATCTCATCTGCTGGTTTTGTTCCCCTGTGTCTTATCAAGTCCAAAGTCAGTGTAGCTGTTTGGGAGATTTTAGAGCACTTCATGCTTCCGGCTGCTGACAAACTCTATGGAGATGCTGATTCAGCACTCACTTAGCACCTGCCCACAGCACCAAAACTACCACTAACTGGTTTTGTTCATGAATAATTAACATGAATTTAATAATAATGAATCTAAAATATCTGAGTTTCACTTTCTGAATTAAATTATAAAAAGTCACAAAATTCTAATTTGTTGAGATGCACCTGTACACTTGGTGCCTCTTATCATTCTGATCCATGCCAGTCACATGTTATGTCATTCATGTATCCTATGATCTCCAGTATGTAGTATGATCTGCTCTGACCATTTTATCTGGACCATCTGATGATCTGATCTCAGATTAGTTTCTCCTTAAATTATCCTTTAACAAACTTTTATTGTCTCTTATCTGGGAAGGATAGATAGCAGATATTCAATAACAGTGATCACTACGCACCGGACAGGGAGACTGTAGGAAGACTGTGACCTTCTCATCCTCCAACATGAGCTGCAGAAAAAGTCTTCGAATGAAGCCTGAGATGTTCCCAGACACTGGCACATTGCCTTGCTGGGGTGCAGACTGGAAGAGCTCACAGAGCACCTGACAGAAAACACAGTCATTAAATATAGGCATTAAAACCACCAGGTATTCATGGGGTTCTTATGACTTCAAGAAATTATGTTGTACTTTTTCAGACATGATCACTTTTAAAATAGTAATTAAAGCAGCCAAGTCTACTGCTTTGTTGGGCTGAAAACTAATTTCACAAATAACGTCTATGTCTGAGGTGCAAAAAGTAAATGTATGAGGAGACCTGTGCCATAAGCCGCTGGTTGTTGGGGTGGCAGGAGATACACTGGAGAAAAAAGGCTACAGTGGCGTTTTCCAGAGCAGTCCTTTGCTGGGTGGTAAGCCCTCCTGCTTGCCCAGAAGATGTCAGAGAGAAGCGTGACCCTGATGGTTGAGGGTGGGATGTAGAGGGACCTGTGGAAGTTCCAGAGCTCAGCGGCTGGCAGCCTGCAGTGGTACCTGCACTAGCACTGGCACTGGAGTGGCACAGCAGGAAGAGCAGTGCCGTCCACAGCGGGTTGACCTCTGGTCCTCCCAACCAGTCTTTCATAGCGTAACTGCTGCCTACTTCTGTGAGGAAGCGCAGCACAGGAGCAGCCAGCTCTGCAGCCAGAGGCAGTCGACTGTGTGAGGAGTGATACTGGTGATGGTAGTGTCGTCTCTCAGCCTGACCAGCAGGCAGAGGGAGGTCAGCACTGGCCAGGAGGCCCACACAGAACTGCACCAGGCTGCGAACCAGCAGTGAGGGTAAGCCTGAATCCAGCAGCTGCTCTATGGCTCCTGGAGACTGGGAGGCAGCTGCCAGCGTGGTTAACTGGGACTCAGATAGGTTAACGGAGGGTCTCACGTGCTTGGAGTCATCTGTAAGTCCTGCAGCATTTGCGTTGGCGTCATGCTGCTTTTTGCTGTCATCGGTCATGGCAAGGCGGCGGTGCTGGGCTTGAGAGTGGCTGGCACTGGGCACTGAGACAATCCCCATCCAAGACATAAGTAGAGAGAAGTAGCTGGGGTGGATGTGACACATGGAGCACAGCAGGCTGTCCACAGCCTTCTTCAACACAATGTTGCACGGCAATGACATAGACCAGTTATACAGCATTCTGGAGAGAAGGACAATGAATAAAATCAATAATCAATCACACATCTACTGTATGTTTATAGTCTCCAAAGGGCCTCATTATAAACACTGATACGCATATTAAGACATACTATATGTTCAGTTTAGCCTACTTGATGTACAAGCTCAAACCTTTGACAAATATCATTAATGTTACCACACAACTGTCTGTGGCTCCAAGTCCAACAAAGAAATGCCTTCAAACAGGCCTAACATTATAGGCTAGTAGCAGTTGGGCAAATAGCCACAGACTTTAATTAAGACATCTGCTGTACTGCAAGAGTACGTGTATGTAAAATCTTAATATGGGAAAAGACTTTGACTGACTCAAAGAGCTCTCTGTTGAGCAGAGCAGGGAGGTCGTAGTCAACAGGCAGCTCATAGCTGTGCCACAGGATGGCTGCCACACAGTGGAGGTGGGAGGGTGAAGGCATGAGGAGGCCGTACTCCCTCGATGAACCAGAGGAAGAGCCAGCACGGGATCCGCTGTACCCCATGGGGCTGCTCATCCTGTGAGCTGCCACCCGCGAAGAGTCGTGGACCCACTGGAGAAGAGCCTGGATCCTGGAGGGTTAAAATTCAAACAATGTTCTGATAAAAAACATCAAAAGCTTTGGAAAACACTGCAACGTATCTACAGTCAGTCAGTGTAAGCTGAGTCATATTGGAATTTATACACAGCAAACACAACCAAGTGACAGTAAAGGATGAAGGAAAATTTAAGGACACTTTTTACTATCAACTTATGACTCTGTCTGAAATATACCCTTGATTGTCTCCTTGGCTGTTACTCTTATTGAGGGAAGTGTTGTGTTAATGTACCTGTCTTTGGTTCCAGAGTCCTGTGTGGTGCCCAGCTGGTACAGAATATCAATGGTGGAGTCTGAGGAGAGGCCGTTTAGTCGCCCAAACAGCAGAGGACTGTTCAGATCTTCAAAGACATAAGCAAAGACCATAATAAGGATGATAAGCCACAACAGCCATAATAAGGCTTTCACGCTGAATGCTCTACAGTAACTTTCTCCTCTGTGAACCTTCAGTGCATAGCGTAGATCCTTTCATAACTGTTGAACAATTCACTGTACTATCCAACCCATCACATTACAGTTATTTAGCAGGAGATTTACTCCATATTTTCAACTTAGATCCAAACCTACCCTGAACCTCAACTTTCACCCAGTAACAATCACCTGAATGAAATACCAATGCTTTGAGAGCCAGGTGTGTTCATGTTTCTCTGATCAAATAAAGCAGATTTACTCAGGTCACTCTAATCATCTCTTCCAGGTGGTTCTACTATGATTAAGTTGGATTTATGTAATTTATTGGTAACTATATAATGCAGTGACCATTGTTTTATTAGCCAGGTCTGCATGAGAGTATTAGGAAACATTTCTGTACATCGGCCTTGAGTTAACCTAGAATTTGAATTTGATTCCTGAAAAGAACCATGGACTATGGTCCCTACTATAGAAACAACTTTCTTAAAGGAGTTTTAAACTTAAACCCAAGTAAAGTGTCCTGTTATTCATTTATGCAACTTCATTCTCCATAAGGTAGATAAATGTCAGTTAAGCTGCTGTGCATATGACTAAAACACTACATACATACACACACAACTAATGGAATTAGGTGAACACTTGTACTACTAACCATCTTTCTGATACCAAATTACATTTTTCTGAGAAAGCATCCAGGAAACCACTGGGAGTTTACAGACTTTAACTTAAATTAAAACATTGTCAAATATTGCAGTTCAGAAACACTTGGGCTAAAATAAGCCGTTATCCAAGTCTTTCAAAGTCTAATAACCTAATTTGAGGACTTCTTAAAGCCATATAAGTGGATATTTTAAGACTTTTTAAAGTTTTTTAAGGTCCTGTGAATCAGCTGCCTATTAAACCAGACTATTAACACAGTGTGAGTCACCCACAGCTATGTGTGACTCACTGGCAGGGTCGGTGCCAGAGGCGGCACAGTTTCTCAGCAGAATGTCAATGAGTTTGAGTCCGATGCGAGTTGACTGCAGGCCAATCTTGACTAGCACAGCTTCAATGTTGGGTGAGTGCATGCCACAGTAAGGTGACATAAGCAGTGCTGCACAGGTCTGCAGCAGGTTGGCAGTGGGTGCTGCGGCACTGGCCATCATGGCCTCCAGGTCACTGACATGAGTGAGGCAATGGTGGAGGAGACGGAGCCAACCAATGCTGTATGAGAAGAAGGAAAAGGTTACAACACTCATGTCTAACACCAATGTACAAACTTTCAATCGCACATTAGTTTGTGGTACCTGGTTTTAGAAACCTGGTCCTCAGATGGCAGGAAGGGGTTGTTGACTGTTGCAGAGGAGGTGTTACCAAATGCTGTCAAACCCAAGAGTTTGATCTGAGACAGACCCAGGGTGCTGGCATCACGAGGCCGGTGCAGCCTCAGGCAAACTGCAGAGGCAACCTCGGCCTTCACAAGCTGGATCTTTATGTATGTCAGACCGCTGGTGATGACTGGTGTGGAGAGTGGCAACATGTTGACTCCGTCTGCACTGATCTCTACTGAGACCGAGGATGGGCAGGCTGGTTGACAGAAGAAAACACAGAAATACATTTGAAACACATTCCACATATACACAGTGGGGACCTCATAAAATCACATACTAATCAGACCACATTAAAATCTGAGATTTTCTTGTAAAACTGGAAATAAACACAAAATTATGAGGGATGCCTGAAGATTCAGAGGCACCTGGACCAGTTCTGAATTGATGAAGCCCCCTGGGTGGAAGGTGAAATGTCTTCAAGCATTTAAAGCAAGTCCAGTTGTCACTGAACATCACCTTTAGGAGATAATTATAAGTTATCGGAGATTAGGTGAATTTGACCAACTTATCAGAGGTTTCATCAACTTTCAGTCATTGTTTACTCATTAGTTAGATATATTACAACATACAAGAAAAAGAAAAAGCTTGCAGACAGGCACCCTGATGTTATCCAGTAGAATACCCTGATACACTTGACAATCTGTCCAGGTCCAGAGGCAGCAAAGTAGCCCCAAATCTTGTTCATCCCTCTACCAACCGAAAACCAGTTCACTTACCTTTTTTTGTAACTGTATACCATATCACTTTCATTAATTAACTGGTATTACTCACTGGCTAGAGAAGCAAGGTGTGGCTGGATGTGGAGTTCCTTCAACAGCACGGCAGCAGGAAGGTGGATGGTGAGGTCACACCAGGCTTCCTCTGGGAGGAAGACGTAGGACCAGGCTGCTGAGCGGGCCCGACGGTGTGGTGGCGTGGCCTGTAGGAGGACCTCTGCTGGCTGAGCTGTGGGGCTGCTGGATGTGATGGTGCCTATGAAGAGACAGAGAGATCACTTTGAATGAGAACAGAGTTGAAGGTTGTTTCACTGTAAAACTAATGTCTCACATGATGTAACAGATTAAGCTAAAATAACTGAAAGAACCTAAAGGGGCAAAGTTGTGTAGTCCCTCTGCATTGTCTGGCTCTGAGGTCATCACTCTGGCTTTGAGGTTACCATCCGCTGCCTTTCCAGGACCTGAATCCAAGAACTTCATGATGGTGGACACCATGCTGCGTGCTGTGTTCACAATGGCCCGGGTGCTGGTCACCATGTTGTTACAGATCAACTGCACACCACCTGGTTAGAAGAAAAAAAAAAGTCTTCTTAAATCCAAGTTTTCCAAACGTTACTAGAATGGTCTCTAAAGCTGTGGTTTTGAAAGTCTCACCATGTTCATCTTGTAGTACTTTTGTAGCTCCTATGTGAATTTCTAAGGTCTGAGATTTATTTTCGCATTTGTACTTTCACATATCAGCTTAGTTGTACTAGCTACTGAATTCAATCAGTGTGATCAGTTACATTACTATGAATACAAACCAAACCTTTTCTGATCTTGTTGTTTTACATTAAACATTTTACAAAGGTGAGCAGATGAGATCCTTGTGAAGACATAGTAGGCAATACATTATGTTTATCATCAAGGTAGTTTCAGGTAAACAACTTTACCTTTCTGCATGGTGTAGTGAAAAAACACTGTGCCAGTGCACCTCAATCACTCGTAGCTGTTCACAATACTGATCAATGCATACAGTGCAACACCCACACAATCAATCCTGGGGTGAGTAAAACTGAGAGAAGCACTATAAATTGTATAAACCTACCCATATCGTGGAAGGCCTTAAGAGCCTCACTGGTGTCCAACACACGGAGGATGAACCACAGAAGAGGCTCAGACAGTTGACATGTGGAGAGAGACCCCTACACAAGACAATAAAAAAATACATTTGTATTATCTGCTGAAGCTGTTGAGAGGTATTTTAATATGAAATCATCAAGGCCCACACACTGCAGTTTGATACCCACCTGTCTGCCCATGTAACCACATGCCATGTATGTGAGGATGGGCTGTAACATAACCTGGACCGAGGTTGCCCTCTTGCTGAGGGTGGTGAGAATAGTGAAGAGGCCGTCGCCCACTGAGATGGCATCCAGCCCCCCGTGGAAGTTCTCGTGTTTGGTCAGGTGGAGACCACTTGCTCCTGAAGAATAAAGAGGACTGTCAGCTGGCACCAGTAACAGTTTTCTTCCTCATATATATGTTTTTCATGTGTGCTAGTCAATAATGGATCAATTCAGCCATGTGAAATGTCATAATTTATCAGCTAGTAAAACACCAGTAAAATTCTGGTACAGCACATCTCAAGCCATTATTTTAATCTCTGAAATACAGCATACTGTATGTCATGCACAGATTAAAGCACAATTACTCTGCTGCTCCATCCTCACTGGTCTGATATGATTTCATAGGTTAGCTAATGTTAGCCGTGCAACTCAGCGTTTTTCCATCACAATGTACTTCTTGTAACAGCAAATAATGGTATGGTGAAGTTATATGTTGTTGTTTGTCTAGGGTTAAATTTGCCTAATATTAAGACCCACTAAGACTGGATGATTTTTATGCTTTTACAAAAAAAAAAGCAGAATTTAAAAAATGGCGTACTATCTTTGTAAAATGACTGTAGTAACCAGCCACAGTGGCTGCTGTTCAGACAGTGTTCATTTAAAGATTTTTCAGGAGGAAAATGATTTTCAAATGGGAGCTCTAACTTTCTGAAGGTGCAGGCTGAAAAGTCAAAACAATGAATGAAAGATGAAACACTTGATAGAGCAGACAGATAGTTATTGGTGGGTCCGTCTTACCTATGATCATGGCCATGGCACTGCTGTTGCACTGTCCCAGTGCTGACAAGATCTGGCTCATTATCTGCTGATTGGCAAGTACCAGGTCAGCCACACCTGCAAGAGGACCCTGGCTGGACCCAGATCCACCATTCACACCTTCTTTGCTGCCACAGACCTTCTCCTCATCCGACACGCTGCTATCAGCTACTCCACTGCCGGTCAACGGCAACCGTCCGCTGAACTCTCTATCTCCCGAGAGAGGCAGCTGCACCAGCACATTTACCAGCTTGAGGAGGTCAAACATCAGCTGGTCGCGAGTGGTCTCTCCACAGACAGCCTTCGCGTCTCCTGGACGGATTATGTTGGCGAACAGACCACCAAAACAAGCCCGGGCACCCACAGAGCTGTCTGAACCGCTGCGGGAAACCAAGTTATCAGAGCAAGTGATGTAGTGGTGAACCAAGAATGTGATGGACTCGATGACGGAGGAGATGGTGGCCACTGACACCACCTCAAAATTTTGCTCCAGAGTAAACTCCAGCAGCTTCACCTGGGCATCCAATGGACCCTGACCTGACTGGAATGGACCCCTGAAAGTTACAGAACAATTAGTTTCCAAAGACCACTTGCAGTATCAAGCTTTGGCATTCTTGTAAGAATTTCTAATTATTCTTGTAACACGCAAACAAATATTGAAAATAAATGCCCTGAGAAGCGACAACCTACCTCTCAGTAGACAGGATGTGCATGAGTTTGAGCAGGAACTCGCTGAACATCTGTGGACAGGTGGAGGACAGGTGCACCTGCAGGCGGCTCAAAAACTCGTGCATGGCTTGGGTGGCAGTGGGTCCCACCTGTGAGGTGTGTTGGCTTGTCCCATTGGTGCTGCTGCCAGACAGGAAACGCACCAGTACATGAACCAGGTTGGGATCACACACCATCTGCTGGGCTGTGCTTTCCTGAGAACTCATCCCGTTGCTGGAGGCTGAAGTTCAAACAGAGTTGTTATTGCTAACAACAACACAACACATCAGAGGATTACAAGGTCAAAAAGCATCATGCATAAATCCAACTTGTACATCCCTCAACAAATAACACTTTCCCTCAAAAATAACACTTTGCCTTTCATCCTCCACTTTCAGTCTGTTGCAGATTTTTTTTGTCCCAGTTGGTGGTGTACACCTTTATTTTCAGTGTAGTTTTTATGATTTTGCCTTTATAAACCACCACAATGGATTTTAAATGAAACAATAAAGATGTGATCACAGTGTGGACTTTGCACTTTATTTTAAGAGGTTTTACATCGTGAGCTGTTGCTTTCCTTCTTCATACTTTTCTCTTCCTATCATTCTGATCCAAATTAATCTTGTTTTCATCAGTCTAAAGGATCTTATTCCAGAACATTGGAGGCACATTCTAATCCGACTTTCCTTTACTTGAATGTTACCAGTGGTTTTGCACCTTGTACCCATCTCTTCATCTGGACGTAACGTTTTGGTGGAAGAAACTACTGCCACTGACTAACTAAATGCCATATTTTTGTGAAAACTCTTTGATCCATTTTGTTTTATTTCAAGTCCATTTTTGTGGTGTATAAATGAAAAATCATAAAAACTCTGTCACTGTCCAGATACTTTACTGGACTAACTGTATGGACTATACTGGTCAACATTAGGTTTAACACTAACAGGAGGAGCAGTGAAAGAGGTGTGGAGTACTGACCACAGGCGGACATGTTAGTCATCAGGGTGAGCGAGTGCAGTACCAGACACCATGTCCTCAGTGAGGTGTTGGGGTACCAGGCCAGCACTGTCAGGAAACTGCTGATGGATGCTAGACAAACACACAAAATAAAATATATAGCAACATAACAAACTGGGCTTCTACAGCTCCTTATCACAGGCGTAGAAGGAGAGACAATGTGAAGGGGTCCTGACCTTGGCTGAGTGGAATGGTGGGCACTCGGCTGGCATTGAACAGGAAGATTTCTGATCCACTCTCTTCACTGCCACCAGGACAAGTGTTGAGACTGAGTGTTAACCACAGCTGCAGCAGAGACTCCAGCTGACAGAGAAGAGAAATTGTTAGACTTGCGAAATGCTTCTTTTATGTGTTTAAAATGCATCTTGTAAATGCAATCCTTTATTTATTTAGTTGCAACCACTAGTTTCACTTTATTTTGACAATGTGATTTTTATCTTACATTTAGTAAAAAAAAAAAAACAATATCTGAATATTAATCTAACAAAAAATATTTGGACATCTGGATACTTGGGTCCAGCCCTACTGTAAAGCACTTTGGATTGCATGAACCTGTATGAAAGTTCCTATACAAGTAAAGCTCTGATTGACTGGATTGACTTGTCTAGTTTTTTGAAAGTAGTTCAGATATCTACTCTGCCTGTTTCATATTAGTTTTTTCAGATTGTAGCCTTTATTTTCATGGATTTTATTTAATATATGTTCAACTTATAAAATCTTCAAGACAAATTTCACTGCAGAAGCTGTACAAAATGGATTATACAGTACTATACCACAGCTACAACCCTGTTTTCACCTGGGTAAGTCTGCAGAGATTTGCAACTTAAGAAAAAAAAAATTTTCCAGTTAAGAAAGTTACTAATCCAAGACAAACCAAACACATAGCCAAGCTTCCACTTGCATTTTATTTACTTTTCACTTTGATATCAGCTGCTAAAACTCTACTGAGCTGAGTATTTAAATTGTCATTCCATTTAGTGGCTCTGTACAGACCGTATGCTGACCTGTACATGGTGGACCTGCAGCATGGAAAAGAGCTTGTTAAAGCAGGCGCTCAGCATGGGGATGGATGAGGGCTGCATTATCAGGCTACTTCCTGGAGGAGAGCCACCCCCATGGAGAGCCCTCAGCAGGGAGTCATCAGTTCCATTGGAGGCCTGGCTCACTGAAAGTCACAAAACAGATGTTACAGTTATGATATACAGTGGCAAGAAAACACCTACATACGTATGTATTCTTATTATCTTTTGTTGGTTTTATTCAATCAAATGGATCACAAAACAACAATTCATTTTAATGGTCAAATCATTTCTTTCATCAAAAAGCTGCCCTTTGCAGCAATAACTGCCTGACAAATGTGTGGCATTCTGATGATCAGTTTTTTGCAGCTATTCAGGTGTGATTTACTCCCAGGCCTTCTGCAGCACTTCCCAAAGGTCTGCTGTGCTGGTTGGGCAGTGTTCCTGAACGCCTTCAATTTAAACCCCAAAATTTTAACAGACTGCTCGGAATTATTTTATTGTTTTAGCTGTAAAAGTATCATACAATCTGCTGTGAGTATGTGTTTATGTCCCCTTTTCAGGACGACTACTTCTTTCAACATCTGGTAGTTGCTTTGGTGTACTGTATGCTGTAAGTGTCATAACAGACTGTAATAACAGACAACCAAAAAAAATTTAACTGAAATTTTACATGTTATTACTGAATAAGGCATGCAGAATGTACATGTTTAAAAAATTTAGAAGGTTCAATATGAACTCTGAACTATATAATATATACACTGAACAACATTGTGTGAACTTGGGCCAACCAACCTTGGTTTTTCCTTGCACTGCTGCGAACATGTGCCTGGGATTACCGTAATGACCCTTTCAGAAACCGTTGAAATTTTTTTGATCGCACAAATGGTTAACAAGTTACATTGATTTAAAAACGTTGAAAAAAAACCTGTTGCCCACGACAGGTTAGGGTTTATAGGGTTAACAATAATTGAGTAGCAAACGTCAATCTTTGAAGTTTTACCTGCTGATTAAATTGTTACTGATGAATGAGGAACACATTTTCTGTATTCTGGTATTCATATTTTTTTAATTTCAATGAAAAAATCCAATAATGTTTTAGTGTTTCCAAACTTTTTCTTGCCAGTTTATAAGGCTACATACAGACAACCATTTTAAACTCCAGCAGGGACAGAAACACTGAAAAGTGTATTCTGTCTCCAGGTTACCTGTGGATGAGCTTGAGGTGAGGGCCTGTAGAATAGAGTCGGCCTGTAGAGTTGCCATCATTTTGAGCATCAGTTCAGCCTGCTGCTCAAGGCCCACTTCTAGCCGGGCATCCAAAGCTTTGAAACACAGAGACAAGAGGTCAAAGGTTAGTATGAAAAACATCAAAAAGTTAATTTAAAGATGCAAAGACTGCACATTCAAGTAAAACTCAACTCCTACTCACCCTGTGAAACGGAGACTGAGAGACCCTGTGAACCAGGCTTTTCAGCAGCAACTGGAGGTTTGGACACAGGGATACCAACCCCTCCGATGTATGGGTTGTACCCATATGTGCCATAATCAGCGCCCCAATAGTCATACCAGGTGCTGCTTATAGGCTGAAAATGGCCATGAGAAAGAGGGGATTAGAAACATAAGTACAAACGTGCACAAACAAGCTGTCTCAACCTAATCTACACTTCACAAGTACATTCATTGAAAGAGAAGCAGAGAAGTCACTTTACCTTCACCTTGTTGACATCATTTTCAACAACTTTATTTTCTGTGATGCTTCAGCTGACTTAGCTTACAAACTGGACAACTAGAAAATTGTTCAACTTTGCATTGTAGCAAAAAAGTAAAACTGTTTGTGTATTTAGCTTTTGCTTTCAATCTGCTTTTGCTTTCAATCTGTTGCTAACAACTGTTCATGACTACAGTTGTGCTTGAAAGTTTGTGAATCCTTTAAAATATTCTCTATTTTCATATTTCAGAAATATGACCTAAAATGTCAGGGGGGAAAAAATACTCAAGTTGTGAAACTAGATAAAGGACCCAATTAAACAATAACTTAGTAGTACCTAGTATTTCTGGTAGTTATCAGCCCTGTACATTGGCTTTGAGGGATTTTAGTCCATTCTTCCTCCTTTCACTTCAGGGATATTGATTGATATATTTTGCTTTAAGTCATTTTTGGTAGAACAACTTGTTTGTTTAGGGTTATTGTCTTGCTGCATGATCCACTTTCTTTTGAGCTTCAGGTCGCAGATCGATATCTTGACTTTTTTGTGACACTGAAGACTTTGCTTGCAAACTCAGAATTCACAGCTCCATCAATGATGGTTAGCTGTCCTGGTCCAGAGGCAGCAAAGCAGGCCCACATCATGATATTGCCACCACTATGTTTCACAAATAGGATAAGGTTCTTACGCTGGAATGCAGCTTTTGGTTGTCACCAAACATAATATTCGAGCCAACAACACTTTTCTAAGGTCTTCAGAAATCTATGTTTGAGCCATAACTCACTTGTACAAACTGGTGTTGTAAAGATCTGACTTGGACAGTGAAGACCCAGATTTCTTTTCTTTAAATAAGACAGGGCCTCACATACTCACACCTGATTGGCTTGTCATTGACTGAAACACATGACACTAATTTCCTCTTCAAATGAACTGATAATCCTAGAGGTTCACATACGTTTGTACCACACAAAGATGCAAGACTGGACCATATTCATTCGTAAAAGGATTAACAAGTGCATTTTGGGTTTCCTTTATCTAGTTTTAGGACTTGCATGAAAATCAGATTACATTTTGGGCTATATTTACGCAATTAAAGGAAAAAATCGTTGTTGTTATAAGTAACCATATAAATGATGCATTACAGTAATAAAAACTTTTAAATTGAGAAATAAACCTTGAACCTTTTTCTCTGTTCAGATAAATGACTATATTAAAAGGACTAAAACTTTGAGAATTCTAACGTTACAGTGAGTTAGAAAGAAACAAACAATAGGAAGCTGCTCTAGGATAGGTTTCAGGGAAAACTATTTTTCTGTAATGATGTAAGCACTTCATCCACAAGCTGGGGCCTGTGGCATCAATTATATTAAAATGATGGACTCATTAAATGCAATTAATAGATACATTTTAGATGCTATACAACGGATAAAATGTAACTTTTGTCAAGTGACATTTTTAGTTAACAAATGAATAAAGCGATTAAGGCCTCTACAGCAATGTGCCTTTTCTAGATGATGTTGAAAAATATTACATTCTAAAAAGACAAAAAAAAAAAAAAAAAGACAAAACTGGAATGTTACAAGATACAGTTGCAATTTTGCCAGAAAAACTGGAGGAAAAAAACAAAACATTTCAATAATCACGTCTACACACATCATCTGATAACATCTACATCTTCCATTTGACAAGCTGACAGATTTCTAGCACCTGTTTAATAAAATTATTTTCTTTACAACTAAGACTTCATCTCAGAACATTAAGGCCTTTTCTTGTACAAAAGCACACTAGTAAATTTAATCATTACTACCTTAATATATTTTTTAAAACAAAACCCACAACTTTTAATTCAGATTTTTTTGTTCTATAAATGTACAACTTTGTAAAATTGTAAAAAATTTCAATTTAATTCTTTCACAATTTTAAATAGACAAAAAATGTTATGATTAACATACCTTAAACACTTTGGCAGCGAGTGGATCTTTTTCCAAATCAATATCTAAAGGATCAATATCAACATCCATCAGGTCTTGTAGCAAGTCAAAGTCTATGTCTTTATCTTTTTCCAAAGATGACAGAGGTGGAGCACCTTTGGATAATGAAAACAGCTTTAATATTGCCAAGCAAGCACACCAGAAAAACATACAAGCAAGAAATTCTTTCTTTAGCACGTTACTGGGCAATTTTAACGCCGATCAAGCTATTAGCTCCTAAACTGGAGAAGAGTCCAAACACAAGACACAGCAATGATCAAATTGAATGTTTAGGTATGGGAGCACAGTGTTAGAAAATATCTACTGTAGGCTAGCATTTAGTTTTCCCAAGTTGCAGGTCCCAAAATAGCTCTGAATCTACATGTTTGAACTCCTCCGAGTGTCAGAACCAATGCAATACTATAACAAACATACTGTGGAGAAACATAAAATATATGCAGCTATGAAAAAAGAAGAGGACATATCAGCACACAAATACTTTGTAGCATATCAACATCTGTGTGTAAAGTGTTGAAGTGTGGTCGGGGCTACCCACGCACTTTGGAATACTGAGGAAGTTCCAGTGGTACCTGAGATGATATCAGGGACCAGAGCCTCGTCAATGCTCTCTACCAGAGGGATGGGTGCTGGCTGGGGCAAGGAGTCGTCTGAATCTGCCCCCGCTGAGGAGGACGACGCACCAGCATCCTCACCCCCCGCAACCTCATCCATGACATCGAGAGAACCTGGAGACAGCAGTTCACCTGAAAAGCCAAACAGTTTACACTTCACTACAGTTATTTTTTTCTACATACAGATCACACAAATATATAAAATATAGTGACAGGTCATTGAAGTGTCAAGTAGCGAACTTCCTGATTTTTTGTTTGTTTGCATATTTCTCACACACAGATTCAGATCATCAAACAAATTTTAATATTACACAAAGATAACCCAAGTTAAATACAAATGATGATTTCATTTGCGCGGCATGATAGCTCAGTGGGTAGAGCAGTTGTCTTCCAACCCGTAGTAGCGCTGACACGGGTCTAGCAGCTGTCCAAACAACAATTTTCCCAAGGGGATCAATAAAGTACCTATTATTATTATTATTTATTATTATTATTTAGGGAAAAAGCTGTCCTGGCCCTGTGTGAAAAAGTATTTGTCAAGAGTTGAAACCGTTGGCCAATGTAATTTTATTCGACCTAACCTTCTTTGTAAGGTTGAAACGTTTCTCTAGTCATCCAAGTAGCTGCCTCAGCCTGAGGAAAGTTGGTTGGAGACCACAAATGTATCCTCCATGTTGGTTTCATTTCACATTTGACTAATTGACGGCAATTGCTGACTCCAAAATCAGGTCCAATTCACACATCCAGGGGTTGTTTCAATGTTGTGACTATTACATCTACTCACACCCTCCCCTTCCATTGTTTCATCTAATGAGCCTATTCAGAGCAGGTGTGATGTGACATGAAACCAAATAGTGGTCTTCAGCCAACTTCCCTCAGACTGAAGAAGCTACTTGGATGAGTAGTAAAATGTTTAAACCTAACAAGAAAGAAGTCCAGTTGGAGCTGGATGACTGAGAATCTTCACAGACATATTCTAACATCCAAACATCTGAATAAGAGCAGTCCGAGTAGAATACAGTGCTTTTAAGTCAGACTGAAACACAAAGTAAAACTATGGGCAACACAAACTGTTTATTGGCCGTCTACACAGATGTGACACTTATCCACAAGCACAGTACACACACCTGCCAGAATGTCCTGTAGCATACATGTGAGGGAATATTGTGCCCAGGCACCTCCCCAGGAGATGTCTCCTCTGTTGAAGTCTGTGCCCACAAGCAGGAGAAGCAGGCGCTCCAGCTGCTGTTCAGACACCACCTCACACAAGTGGATTGTGGGTCTTGTGGCATTGGCTATCCTAGCAAGGACCTAAGTGGGGTAAATAAAAAAAGCCTTTCTTTATGGGTATCTACAGTTTGACACATTTAAGAAGTTCATATGCAAGAATCAGATGGATACCTTGCAGACAAACAGCAGCAGGTCAGCGTGACAGGTGAAGTCCATGGAGAGGAGGAAAAGGGCCAGCTTCTGCACCACAGAGATACAGCGCTCATGGGACAGCGTGAAAGGAAGAGGTTCTACTTCTGGGGTTTCTTTGGCTGTTGTGGACTCAGTGTCCAGTGTGGAGCGAGGCCATTCAGCTGTCCGCCGTAGACGGATAAGGTCTTTAAAGTGCTGAAAGAGGAAGCAAGGTAAAGCATGGAATTATGATACATCCATAAAGTATTTCATTATAAAATGAGCAACACTGGTTGTATGCCCCACTTACAATTCAAGGAGCACTCAATTTA
>JAUMHL010000007.1:956980-993822 GCA_032362345.1 Sandelia bainsii | reverse complement strand
ATCCATAAAGTATTTCATTATAAAATGAGCAACACTGGTTGTATGCCCCACTTACAATTCAAGGAGCACTCAATTTAAATTATATTTAGTGTCAGAGGATGAGCAGCAGTCACGAAACCTCCAAATCTACTACAGACTCATTTATTCTGACCAAAGAACGTGCTGCCAGCAATCATCAGCTTTTTTCATGTTCTTTTGTTTTGATCTATGAGCAATGGCTTGCTTCTTCACTTTTTCTTACTGGTAGTAATGCCTGTAATGCCAGTAATGTCATGTTGTTTCAACCATTCCGAAAAATATTCATGTCAACCTCAGATTTGTAATTCAGAGATCTCAGGAATTTCTAATCGTTACTCTGTCTCTCACTTAGCAGAATGGATTGTGCAAGTGGCCTGAGCCCACTTTGCTTCTTGTTGTGACACCGGGCGGCAAAGATGCAGCTAGCCTCTTGAGGTCATAACAGCCTGACTTGACACCTGCAGTTTTTGATACTTTAATCACAGGCAAACCAGAATGTAACAGTGCAAAACGAGTTTCTTTTCAATTTGGATTTGTTTCACTACATTATGTCAAACAAAAAAAATATGTTTAGGTCAACAAAAAGAACGATTTTGGCAAAATATCCACATGGTGCACTGCAACTCAGTATAAAGCCCCACCCACAAATGGTATGTTTATGCTGTAGCCAAAAAGTAATTTTTAAAGTAAAGTTTTATTTGCAGCCACCACACATCAAATCAACTATATAGTAAATGCTAAATGTATTTAAAAGGTAGTAACATGCTGTGCCTTAACCCGTATGTATTTATTCACAACCAGTAATATGTTGCTAAAGCAGTAACAGCTGGTTAGCTAAGTTATGTAGGTTAGGCTACTTTAGTACAGCAACAGAGGAACAACAACATAGGGGATAACCAGTCATGGATTTCACTAGAGCACTGTATCAAGAGGATTTCCCTAATTCCCTATCTCTACTACATGTTAGGTAAAATCCTATTGTAACAGACAGAAAGTTTAAAAAACACATCAGTCACTAATCTCATATTTAATTGTCTTCATAACACAACACATCCCAAAACATGGAGGCAATCCACCACAAAACACAAGCTGACTCCCCAGCTATAGTAGTAAACTGTGCATTAAGAGTATGGTGGTGTTGCAGACTGTGAGCTCTGTGCAGCAGTGTGTGTGTGTGTTCACCTTGGATGTGGCTTGTTTGAGCTTGGCCTGTTCCACCAGCAGTTTGTAGGAAGAGCCTTTATTGCTCTGGATCTTCTCCTTCTCGATCTGCTCCACCAAAGCTTTCTGTTTTGCTTTCAATAGATTTAACTGCTACAATAAAAAGGATATGATAAATACAGGAACTGCAAAAGCAATTGCTATAGGCAACCTATTTTAATGCTGCAGCTTCATGGCCGGGCATGTTGGGTGCTTCTGATAAGGAGTTCCTAGTGCTCGTGTTGAAGTGAGACACATTTACCTGCTTGTGGTGGACGAGCTGCTTGCGGATCTTGCGTGAGTAGAGTCGGTCAAGGCTGCTACTGCCTTTCGCTGACCTACTGGAGTTCTGAGACTGAAGGCTGTTATTGATGAAGCTCCACTGAATACCTTTAGGTTAAACCAACAACAACACTCATCAGTTCAATGGTGGGAGTTACAGCTGATGGAAGCCGCTAAGAAAGCGTGAACTACATGGAGTGCACATGTTTTAGTGCTTTTTTGAAACAAAAAAGGAAAACATAAGCACTGGATAATGAGTGTGGTCTTACAATTATTTTTCAATAACTACTCTTCTGTAAGAAAAAGTTATTATGTGTAGTGTAGTCTCAGTTCACATACCTGTAAAAGTTCTCTCTCGCTCTTTCCCCAGGTGCTTCTTGCCACCTGAGGCCTCATCCTCTATAGTGGCTACGTAGTCCAACAGTCTTGAAACCAGCATCACTACCCAGCTGATCATAGGGATGTCCAAAACACCTACAAATCACACACACACACACACACACAAAGATTGTGCTTCAACTCTCAAATAAACTATCTGTTGATTGAATAATTATAAATGTTCACAGTCACAAAAGACATTAAACTCTATCTGTAATTTCTGCTCCAGATTCTCTTCTCCCCCACAACTTTAGGTGTCCTACATGTCACAACTCTGCCAGCGATGTTTCTCTACCTTCAGTCCTGTGGTGGGAAGCAGCTTGTGGCTTCTGCAGTGGAGACAACAGGCTGTCCAGGAGGTTCAGCAGACCTTCTAACACACCACTGTTACTCAAAGATCTTTGGCCAATGCAGGACAGGAGCATGAACACCCTGGAAAGAAGGGAAATGGAAAATACTGCAATTACTACCGGCGTCGTCCTCCAATGGTTGAGCAGAAATCTAGATGAGCAGCAAAGCTGAAAACAGACTGTGCCAGATTTGTTTGAGGGAGAACAAGTTCTATCAAAAAAAAGTTGCACTGGGATACAGAATCTGTGCTGATCTAGCTCCCAAATGCACAAGTAGACAAATGAAGCTGTCCCAAATACTGACAGAGAGCCGCACTGTGGTGCAATACAACACCTTTGCAGTTGTTTAATCACTGAATCTCTGAAGCACTCTACTTATTGTGCTGGGATAAGGCATCAGGCAATGCTGAGTCAAAAATCTGTCGCACCAACTGACAAACACATACAAGATGTTCAGCACATTTTCCTTCAATATAAGAGTGAACGTTTTCTTTATACATATGCAGTGGATGTAACGTAATATTACCACCAACTGGCAGACTGCTGTCCAGATCTGAACTTAAAAATGCCTCTATCCAGACAGCAAAGCATTTCACATTAAAATAACAAGCCTTGTTTTGAGTGCAGAGTTGCAACCTTGGATAAGATGTGTGGGTCGTTCAGTTGCTGCGTCTAATCATATCCAGTGAAAAATTGTTAGATCCTTTGATATAGGCAGAGGTAACTGGTTCAGCTTAGATAAGGGGAAATGTAACTCTGCAGGAAAAAACTTCACTTTGCCCAGAATCTCCTCCTGAACTGTGAGCTGAGAGGATTCACTGAGTCATGTCGTTAATCACACTCTTATCATGTCCTGTGTGTGCACGTATGATTTCCTGTCTTGCTTTGAATTGCAAAGTAAAAGTAACAATATAAATACAGAAACAGTGATGAGGTAAACATAGGATCAAACTTGGGCTTGATGGAACATTCTCATGGATTTGAGATTAAGATGCCGACAATAAATCAAAATATAAACCACACTGGTATAAATCCAGTTCAGATCATTCTGCATCTTCCTCTTGTCTCACTACTGTCACTACCTAATAAAAGCATAACAATAATTAAGAAAGGGGCTTGACAGAATAAAAATAATATCTTCTTAAGCAATGCAATATTGGTATTTTTAAATTATTTTCATAATTACACACTGATGTGTCTAAAAGCCCATGTTCCATTTTGTGTAATGCGTGGTGACTGTACCTGTCCTGGGGAAAGATGAGCAGTTGCTCAGAATTGTAGAGCTCCTGCAGCACGTTTGAGAGGAACTGGCCCCACCAGCGCTCACTTCCACATAGCTGCACCAGCAGCAGCCCGGCGTGGAGACGGATCTTAGGTGTCCCACTGATGCAAAGATGTTTAAAGAGCTCCTCACAGGCCTGGGCATGGAAAGTACTCTGGAGCACTGAGGGCACAGAGTGGCCTGAAAACATGCAGACACATGGAGAATATAATAATTAACTATGTTAAGCAGGATGCTTCCACTGGTTCCAACTAACTGGAACCATGTCATCTGCTATACATAATTCTCTATGGGCCAGCAGACTGCTCACCGTTATTGGAGTGCAGCAGGCTGAGCAGTGTGTCCAGCAGGTAGCGAATGATGGTCCTCAACTGCTCTGTTGATGAGTTGTGAACCAGCTCCTGACCTTCCAGAGCCGCATATGTGGGAAGCGATTTACGGCTGGCGCCCAGTGACACACGAAGCCGCTGGACAGCGTGGTGAGCCAAGTTGAGTTGCAGCTGCAGCTGGATGCAGTCCTGGTAGGCTGAAAAAACACGTTGGTCCTCCTCCACTACCTTGTCTGGTTTTCGTAAGAAGTACTGGGCGTTGTTAGCACTGTTGAGAGGCGGCAGGTCAATGTTCTGCAGGAGGGTCTCCAGTCGATGGCAAGCTAGATTGTACCTGGTGAGAACAGGAGAGGGTATGGCAGTTTACCTGGATAACAAGTCTTCTTTCCCTGGAAAAATACACTGATTCCAAATCTCATTATTACATATTCCCTAAATGTTCCACTGTGATTTCCTAGATCCATTCAGTGCCATCGTCTCTGCATGCAGAATGGATAATGACGGCAGAGGAGAACTGTTGAGCATTAAATTAATTCACACACAGACATATTCACAAACACAAACAAGTTTTGAAAGGTAAATTCTGATTCTGTGCATGATCACATCAAGTTTCAGATAGTCATATCTGTCTACAAGTCACAGACATCATGACATTTAAGTTTGAGAAAATGACTAATCTAACCAAAAGATTTGGAGTCAAGGAAAGAAAAGGTCACTCAAACACAACAAACTGGGAATGCAAACTGGAATAGGAAAGTGTTAAGAGTTGATTAAATTCTCATCTTACCTGCACTGGATGTCCTCCTGCAGCGCCACCATCATGGTCAAGTGCTGATCTACATCTGGCTGAGTGGCTGCTTCGCCCTCTCCCCGCAGAGGATCGTGCATCAACTTCAGTTCACTCTCCCATGGCAGGATGTACGTGTGGCCATAGTAGAAGCCCAGTGGGATCTTTGCCCGAGCGTTAGTGCTGCCGTAGCGCCCAATCACAGTGATCTGATGATCAAAGGAGAACCAGTGTGTTAAACTAACAAACGCATTATAAAAGCTCTCAGCATCAGGTTCACCATCCTGCAAACAGACCTTCATAAACCTGCAGACAGGCGGTGGCAGCAGGTCGTGCAGAATGAGGGAGTGGGTGCTGATGTCTGTGGCCACCACCAGCCTGCGACCGTCCACCTCCTCCCCCAGCGTCCAGATGTCTATTGACAGGGAGGCCAGGTCGCCACAGGTCGGGATCAGAGCGTCGGTCAGCAGCACAGGACGGCCAAAGTCCAGAGTGACAAAGCGACGAGCTCCTGGGACAAAAGGATTGCACAAACACAACGTTCTCTTTACAACAATATAGTTTTGATGGTTTTCAACACTGCTCAGTATCTTAAGATGTCTTATAGTTTATTTCCAAACAGCTGCATTGTAACATATGTAACAACAAGATTTAAACAGACATTTTCGATTATGTCAACACTGCTCCAAACATATAAGTCAGTATGTACATTGTTGAGAGATGTGTATTCATCAGTTAGATGGTAAATATGACATTCCGCTACATGACGTACCAGAGTGCATCCGCTCTATGATGATGGACTGGTGTGGAGGAGGCTGCAGGAAATGAGATGCCTGGGAAATGGCCAAAGCCAGACCACTACCCATAGGACTCTGGGACAAAGAGAAAACCATTACTCCAGTTCCATAAATGCTTCATTTTACTGAAGATAAAAAGCCATTTGCTGGTTAGGTAGCCATTCCAACAACCATCTGTAAAGCTGAATACTGTTGATGCAACACCTGAATTTTATTACTAATACGTATTACCTTGAGAAACACAAACGTTGTGTTTGCTTATAACTATGATATTTAACATTTTGTGACAACTATTGAGCTGCCAAATCATAGATTCACCTGAATGAGTTTTCTCCCATCTTTCCATCCAGTTTTCAATATCAAAACATCAGCATGTGTTTCACTAAGTCAACAAAGTCACCTGTGCCTGTTTTGGGAAGTGGACTGTCCATTCCTTTAAAAGGTGCTATATATTTTACACGAACAACAATCAATAACAATGTGAAAATAATGTGACAATATGGGAGGAGTCACAGAACTGTATCTGAATTTGCAGCTCAGTTCGCCTTTACAAAGCTTATGAGTTTCAGCTTAATAGTCCAGTATATTCATTTTTCACTCTCAGCATCATTTTCATATGTATAATCGAGGAAATGTTTGCTTGGATTTGGCAAAGCTTGAGCACTTATTTCTGTGAACCTCAGGTGACCAAGCAAGGGTTAGAAAGTAGCCACAAATATAACACAAAATGTCATATTTACAAAAAAAGCTTTGTTTGAAGTAGATTAACAAAAGAATTCAATCAACAATGAAAGCATCTCATGTTCTCCATAAAAAAAAAGATTCTATGGGTTTATAGTAAGTATTTATTAAGTTTAAAATGTCCACGTGAAAACTGTTCCATTTAATAAGGAAGCCTTTATTCTTCCATGTGCGATTCAGTCTATACAGTCTTAACAAAACAGTCAAGTGGCAAAATAATATTTGGTAGCAGCTTTTGGTTTTTAACTAACCGGCTTGGACTTCTGTGTGTTCTTATGTGCAGCCAGGTTAACGGGCCCAGGGTCCATCATGGAGCCGGGGAACAGGTGAGCCAGCTCGGCGCTGAAAGCCGCAGACACTGCCTCGTTGGGCGGTGTGAGAGGAGGGGTCATGAAGAGAGGCGTTGTTTTAGGTGTCGGAGGAATGACGTCAGAGGGATGAATGAAGAAGCCTGGGGCAGAGGAGGCGTTGGAAGGCACCGAGTTGTGGATGGGCCCCACACCGGAGGCAGCGGCGGCAGCTGCAGAGGTGGTCTGATGCAACTTGGCTTCCAGCTTGGCCTTCTGTTTTCAGCACAGACAAAGACTTACTAACCCCAAGATAAAAACACTGACTGACAATTTTAGTGAAAATAATAGCTTCCAGACAACAAAATGTTCCCCTGCACACGCCTCTAGTCACAGCTACAGCCTGCATGGTCGAGAATTTTCTACAGTGTCTCATAAAGAGAGAACGAGAGGCACGGTTTCATAGTCAGACGTTTACGCTGATTAAGTGAATATGCACACACAGGCACGCATATGTGACATGATACACAATGCTTTGCTTGCCTTTGCTTCAGGATTTCTTTTTTCTGACTTTATACTTTGACTCCATTGTATTTCAAAGATAAATACTGTGGATTTTAAGCATGTGATCATCAGAACAGTGTGTGAGGTAATTCAAAATCAGTTACACACTTAAATAAGACTTGCTGTACACTTTTGGTGGCTCTTGTGTACAAAGCCTCTCTGAGAGTGCAAAGGTTGAGAGGGATCACTTCTAATCTGGGAGTTGTTTTTTCCATTATATTCAATTAATAAAAGTTAATAAAAGCTAAAATACCAAAAACAAAGACCTACACGAGGTAACTAAAGTATCTACTATAACGTGCATCTGGAATTTTGTCAACTCAAAAGCAGGGCCAAAGTCTAGTACCCGTAACTGTGCCAGAACTACAAGTTACATTAGGTATAATTAAGCTCCTGCGGGGCTAAAAGGGCTTTGTAACAGTGACTTGATCTTTCACCTGCTGCTGCAGCTTTAACAGTTGCTGCTGCTTCTCCTGTAGGACCTGCAGCTGCTGCTCCGCTGACACCATGGCATGGGACAGTGACTGAAGTGCCACCTGAGCCGCAGAACTCAGAGCTGTAGAAGCTTCACCAACTGTTCCTGTCGACAGGCCTCCCACTGCCGGGGTCACACCAAACGTGCTCACTGGTGTTTAAGAGAAGAGGTTCAGCCAATGACCAGTTCGCACAGTGAAACTTGCACCAAAAATGAGTCAAATCAAAGATAAACAGTGATCACCAGTGAACATGCTAGCATCATCTCGTTCCACCCGTGTACCATCACTAGTGGAGATGCAAGTAAAGTGCAAAGGCTCCACCTCCAGGAGTCCGGTTAAAGCTGTGAAGCTGCCCTCTGCTGCTGCACAGCTGCTCACTTTTCCATTCCCTGCAGGACAGCCAACATAAAGTCTCATATAAAGATACACAATCTAACTATGTTGTATGTGAATATGTACTAGAGCCTAATTTATACACAACTGCTTAATATTGCATGACCACAACACTGGACAAACTAAACTTAAAATAGGTACTATATTTGATATTTAGTTTTGATATTTAGTGTCATGTCTGTAACAGCCAGTGACTATCTAATGTACCTGTGAAAGAGTCAGCAAAATATGGCTGTAGTGTTTAGTCAATCAGTTTACAGCTCATACCTGAAAGAATGTCTGAGAGGTCAATCTCATCTGACTGGACTCCAATGCTGCTATTGAAGGCATTCTTACAGGAAGAACCACTGACTTCCAAGTCAAAGAGCACTGGGTCAAATGGGGAGCTGTACAGACCATACCTGGAGGGAAGTGGACATGGGGCATGAGTTTAGAATAGACCTCAACAAGTAAGGATACTCCTACTAAGACAATACCAAACACGTTTTTGCTGGGTTACTTCAATTAGGAACAGCTACAGAGTGTAAAAGCCACTGTTAATTTGAACAGCTGGAGACGTACCTGGTCTGCAGCAGTGCCTCCAGTGGGGTGAGGCGGTCCTGCAACTGCTGAGAGATTGCAGTGAGCAGGGAGGCACATGCAGTGCTGCAGCCTGCCAGATCTTCCTCTTTCACATAGTTCAGCAACACAAAGTACCAGAACACTGAGCCTAGAGTCAGACAGGAGAAGGAGAGATCAGACTGTGGAGTCATGAAAGAGACTGTTCTGAATTGTTGCTCAGTTACTTACCACCTGTTGCTGCTGCAGGCAAGTAAGGCATATTGTCTAGCAGCGACTTCAGAAGGCTTGCACCAAAAATCTGTTGACTTGGGTCACCTTTCCCATTGCTACAGCAATGGAAATAAAACATCATGTTTATTTCTTATTATCTACATATAAACCAACCACATGCAAATGATTAAGAAAGAACATGTAGTTCATCAAGTAGACGCTCTCCACTACAGGAACTTAGTTTGGGTAACAGTTTACTTTGAATATCTGAACCTACATTTAAACACTGCTCATGACGCAGTATTGAATCCAAGTGGAGTAGTTCACAATAATAAGTAGTTGCTTTGTTCTTAAAACTTCCTGCTTCCTAACATTTTACAAAGACACTGAAGAAGAACATCTCTATTACCTTTGTTGTCCACAAAACAGTGCAGAAAAATGACATTTTCCCTAGTGTCACCATATGGTGGAGTCTTTTCAATGTGTACTGTTAAAAGAACCCATCTGTTTGTAAAACAGTGGAAGAATCTAGACCTTACACAGTCTTCAAACTCCAGGTCATAAAGTTCCTGTAGCTCGAAAGCATCATATCTGAGATCAAGCGTGTCACTTACCTAATACACAGGGCAAGAAAACGAGCACATTTGTGCGCTATGCTCCTGCCGGCCTCGAAGAAACACACCCGCACGATATCCATCAGTCTCACCCGAGTTTTCACCAGCAGTCCCTCCTTTCCTTCCTTTAAGCTAAAAATATATATATAAGGAAAAGCCATTTGCTTCGAAGTGGAAGTAACATGATTGTGTCTCATTCACTGAGTGGCTGCAGCTTACTCCTACCTGCAGGGTCCACTGGAGAAAACCCCAGCTAGCCAGCACAGGACATCCAGGATAAGGCTTTGGGCATGTTCAGTGGCCGGGCTGCTCTCTGTCCGCCGACACAGCGCATCCAGCAGCTTCTCATGGAAGTCTGGGAACTGCAGCATGGCACAGCGCTGGACCCTGAAGAGCACAGAGCAAACACAGTATAAAGTTGACTGCTGTTAAATATACAGTAGAGGCAAAATCATTATGTGACTTATGGCTAACTTCCGACACTAAGCTAAATTTATTATTGTTATTCTTACCGTTCTTTGGGTATCGAGGTCTTTTTGAACCTCCTGATTGTGACTGAAACTTCTTGCAGCAGGTCACAGCCTCGCAGGTTTTCTGCTTTCTTCGAGGGTCCTGGTGTCTCTGTTTTCACTGCTGACACCTTCTCCTACACATACACACAAATAAAAAAATAAACACAGGCATTGATGCAACAATGCAACTGCTCATAAGTAGTCCCTGACATAAATTGGCCTCAAGAGATCAAGACCTGTTTTCCACCTGAGGACAAAAATCATCCAGAGAGGATGCCCCCCCTTTATTGAAGAGTTGGCATGTATGTGATTGACACCATTTACATTAATCAAAGTTTTAACTTTGGAATTTCTCTGATAAAATATGAACATTTTGTTTCTGTGGCCTTGTGATGAAAAAACCTGCTAACAAATCTAAAAACTGAATTTGTACCTTGGAGGCCTGTGCCCGCTGCAGCAGGGTAGAGAGCGAGTGGGCTTTGGTTCCCTGGGGCTTGGCACTGGGCATTCTCATCACAGGTCGGGGGCTCTCATCCATGCCTTTATCACTCACTGCTTTAATGTGAACCAGGAAGGAGCGGTACTTCCCTCCTGCCATGCCTGCAGTAAAGGGACAAGCAACTGATGCACTCACAACTTCATGGATGAGCACAAACAGCACAGCTGTCAGGTAGAGAGACTGCACGCATCTGGTAGTTATGACTCTTCTTACCTTTGACCAGTTTG
This sequence comes from Sandelia bainsii, assembly GCA_032362345.1. NCBI lineage: Eukaryota > Metazoa > Chordata > Actinopteri > Anabantiformes > Anabantidae > Sandelia > Sandelia bainsii. The sequence goes on along the minus strand of JAUMHL010000007.1, from coordinate 983,315 downwards.
GGGCTGGTGAGGCTGAGCATGCCTGCATGGCCAGACAGGTCCAGCCCACTGGCCAACCATACTGGACCACACAGGATGTCCTCTTTGTGGTCCTCTAGGAATGGACACAGAATGGAACCTACAATTAAAAAAAAAACTGTTTCAGTCAGGGTGAATAATACATATACACTCACTGGCCATTTCATTAGGTTCACCTGTACAATCGAATGCAATCTAATACAGCAGTAATAATAATAATAATTAACTGCACTAAATGGGCTTAGTTTCGCCAGATATTACTGTAATCTAAGCAATAAAAATATAATTCTGCAGATAATTACATTCATCATAGATTACTTTGTACAATAATCAATCAATCAGTGTCATATTCATCTAAAACCTGCATCTTATCACACAGCTTACAGGTACAACACAACCTGGGACATTGCGACATAGTTGATTTTCTTGGCTTAGAAAATGTAATTTTCACTGTACATTTTGAAATGAGTTAAATGTTTTGAGTTTCGTACATGTTAAAATAAACATAAGATATCTGAATCCAAATCAAACTAAGCTAAAACTAAATAGGTTTGATTCTTCACCTGATGTCTCCTCTATGTCCATGAACTGGATGTCCTCTGTGAAGTCATGCAGTAGAGGCTGACCATTCCTTTCCCCATTAGCATGGAGGACATGGGAGATGGGGAAGGAGATCTGTCTGTCCACCGCTGTCTCTGTTAAAGGCACAAGAAGAAAGAGTCAGATAGTTTTACTGCTCATCAGTTCTACCTGATGTACAGCATGAGAACCTGCTGTAGTGGTTCATTTTACCAAACACACAAAGAAAATCTTCCAACAACATATATGCAAAAGTTGCACAACAACATTGTTAATTGTTGTTAAGTGTGGTTTTCAAAGCAGAGTCCTCACCGCTGACTTTTCCCAGCCCAGGTGCTTTGTTTTTCAGCAACGTGACCTGGATCTGAGGAATGTTGACAATGTTGGCATTCAGGACAAACTTGAAGTCCACGTGGCCCACCATGCAGGCTTTGGGCAGCACCAGCTCAAACACATGTTCATCCCAACTGGAGCTGCAGAGAGAACATAGGTTATTAAAGGAAGGTTTCATCTTTTATTATTGATATTGCATGGAAATACATTATTCATGAAATCACTGAGGGGGATAACCATGCTGTTAATTTTAGAACAGTTCTCATCATTTGGGGGTTTAAGTCTGTATGTTCAGATTTGACAGATTTGGTAGGTGGGCAATTGACTTTTTTACCTCTATAGTTTCTCTGTGTGTCACAGCAGCTGCTGGTAATGAGGTTAAATCAGTAAGCTCAAATACTGTGCAAAGCACCAACTTCAAGCTGTTTTCAAAACACCAGTGTCACTCACACTGTTTCTCTGCAGGGAAGTATGCCACAAAGCTTGGCTTCTCAAAAGAAAAGCACTGCACTTACATTCCCATCACTTTTCAACCATTCAGATCCTTATTTAACACTACCTATCAGTCTGGAGCTTCCAGGTGCGCGTGTGCTGGGCTGCGTCTCCGTGGTGTTGTTGGTGAAGGTGCTGTGGGTGGCGGCGCTGCTGCTGCTCTTGCTGCACCTCCACCCAGCACGGCGGCACTGTGGCTGAGAAGCGCGGGGTCAACGTCTCAAAGCGCGTCAGCTCTACCAGCGACATTAGGCTCTCCGTGGTCAGCGGTTGGTCCACCAGGAGGTCCACTCCTGCACAAAGGCCGGGGGGTGGGGGTGGGGGTAAAAGTATCACACAGAGGCCTAAAAACTGACCAAGTTACCATTAGACCGCATTGTGTGACATTAGAAATAAAATGTTTGTCAGTTCTACCTGTGATCCCAGGACTGGAAGGGTTAGAGGAGGGCTTGGCCCCTTCTAGCAGCAGTTCAGCCCCTTTAGAAAGGGGGCCATCAATAAACATGTCTCCATCATCAATATCGTCACACACACCTCCAATTTGAAGGAAATGAAGTTCTCCACCTTAGCAGAGACCAGAAAAAAACATTAACATCTAGAAATACAGATGACTGCAGGTGCTGATCCACTGAAGGGATATAGTGAATGTGTTACAGTAGGACTTTATATTCAACAACAAAACGGTAATGGCTTGGAAGGAAAGGAGCAGTGTGTGTGTGTGTGTGCATATAGTGATGCTGGGTAGCAGTAGTGTTCTGCAATTTGTATTTACATAATTTACATCATTGTCTACCTACTGTATAATTTGTCTACCTGCCCAGGGACTGCAGATGGAAATTAGCTATTAGCTACATCTTGTCTATCTCTTCTTATTACATGTGATATGTTTCTGTACATGGCTTCTCATGAGTAAATGTAAGGCAATAATAATAAAATAATACACTTCATGATGAAAGTAAAGACCTTTCCAAAGTAAAACCATTTAAATACGTTACATTACAGTACATGCTGAGTGATAAGAACAAGACTGTTTCATAGCAACATCTGGTATAAAAATAACTAGAACCCTGTTTCCAAAATAGCTGGGATACTGTAAATAAACACACAATGCAATACAAAATTTACTTTTATAAAAATGACAAAAAGATATTTTTAAAATGACTATGGCTAATTAGATACTTTAGTTACTCTTGCTAGCAGTACTATTCTAATAGTAGTACTGCATTTAAGGTCATCTACTATCAGACAAATCATTACTTTGGTTTATTTACATTTTATATAGCATCCCAGCTGTGTGAAAATGGGGCTTTATGATACCAGTAAATAGGGTCATAGACATTTAATTGTGCATCTGACAAAATGCACAAAGAAAAAACAACAACAGTATTTTACACTTTTCCCTGTGGAAACAAATTCCATAAAACCGATTCTAACTAACATTACTGTGTGTGTGTGTGTGTGTGTGTATCTAAAGCCTGACATATTATATTCCTCTGTGCCACCGAACTCCATTGTCAAAAAAACTGTAAAAACAGACCAGTGAACGACACAGTTAAACTTCATTATCTTGAAGGATATATGAATCAATACACTGCCGTTTTTTTCTTGGTTTTTGATGGGATTACTGACAACAGTGCTACTGGCAATAAGGAAAATGTAGAGTAACAGCAGCAACTAATTCTTAATATACATAGAAAATGCATGTATCAATGAAAAGGTCTTACTGGAAATTATACAGTACAATACAATAGATATTAAGTACATCAATAAATCTAAAAATAAAAATAAAATAAAATGTAAACATGTACAAACAACAAGAATATGAGTGCAGGTTAAAGCTGACTTGTCCACAGCAGCAGTCAACAGTGCTACTGACTGGTCCAGAAATAAAACACTCACCTTTGGTGCAGGCACAAAGACGGTCAGTCCCAGAGCAATAGGTAACTGATACAAAGGGGTCTGTCTCCTCTGCTGACCCTTCCTTCTTAGGCGGCTCCACCTTGGCTAGGACCTCCAACGTGGACAGGTCCAGAATCATAATGTACCCAGCCCGTGTGGTCACCACCAGGTGGCCCAGGCCCGCCACCTCTAACCGCTTGCACTCTTTTTGGCTGGAGGCAGAGGTGGAGGAGTTGGTGGCAGTAGCACTGCTGCTCGCTGTGGCTGCTCCACATGCAGTTCCAGAGCCAGCAGTGCCTTCAAGGCCTGTTCGAAATCCAGAGCCACTTTTTGGCCCAGAGGGAAGAGGCTCCTCAGGAGTCTCTTCGCTGTCATCCTCCCTGCTATCTAGCACATCTGGAGGAAGTAATATAAGAGAGGTGATGGCATCACAAGGGTCCCAGATCTGCTGCACCTTCACGGGCTCTTCGTCCAAGGTGACAATACGGGTGGAATAGTTGAGTTTGTAGAGTGCAAGATAACCCCCTCCACTACCACCGCTCAGGGACCGCTGCTGCTGCTGGTCTCCCGGGGGCAGGATGAGGGGTGTCTGAGGTGGTGACCCCCCTTGATGGTGGCCCTCCACCCCATTGGCCACTGAGTGTAGGGGGTCTTCTTTACGCTGGCTGCAGAGGGCAGAGTGCAGACGATTGAGATTGTTGAGAGCCTCCACTTGGTTTGTAGCACTCAGAGATTCAGTTGCACATGGCTGCAGCCCAACCAGAAGGTGCACGCCGTCCCAGCAGGGCGTGATGGAGTCCACATAAAGGTTTTCATCTTCCAACTGTTTAGGCAGCCTCAAACACTGCACCAGTGATCCAGGCCGAGATGGAGTGGAGACACTTCCTGTGGCCAGAGTGCTCCATTTGTCCAAGTGACCATCTAGCCCTGCCAAATTAGTTGCTGCATCAGCAAACTGTTGGATGTAGGTGATAGGTGGATCCTGAAGAAGAAGCTGCTCATGACTGTCAAACTCCATCTCTATGATCTGTGGCACAGTGAAGCCTTCCTCATGGAGCCCCTTGCTCATAAGGTTGTTCATTTGAGCAAATACTTGTCCTGAGGACTTTTCATCCACTTCTCTGATACTGTACAGCAGCAGCACAGGTATAGTCCTGCGTACAGCCTGCAGAGAAGACGGGCTTGGAGGCTGGGAACGTGCTAGATTAGAAAAGCTCTGCTCCTGGCCTGCAGACTGAGGGTTGCAGGTATCCATCTCCAAGGGGCCCTGGTCCTGTAGAGACACAGGGTGGAAGGGTTCAGAGCCATGAGTCCTAAGGGGACCATCTGTGGTCCTGCGTGTTGTAGCTGGAGTTGTGGTTGGGGGTCCAGACACTGGGGTGCTAGATGCTGAGCGGTAGCTGAGCAGGCCTCCGGCCAGCAGGCAGGGGAAGGGAATGTTATGGTGGTCCAGGACCTTGTCCTTTACTTTGGCCTGACTGTGAGCCTTGGCTTGGTTTAATGATGGATTGGTACCCAGCTCTTCCAGGTCCTTGACCGTGTCCTCCAGCACACTGGCCACCACCTCCCACTGAAGCTTCTCTGGCTGCTGGAGCACACTTAGCGCCGTCACCCCTAAGTTCACATCCATGCTCTCCCACTGAGACGGCTGGCCTGAAAGAAAACCAAGAGGTGTGAGGTCTTTTTGTTCATAACATGACACCATCGCTGGACACCCCAACTGCATAAGTATTCACACAACTTCAAATATGGTTCATTTACAGTTTAACAACGAGGGCACCACCAGACCTCAGATAACAATCAAAAGTACCTGTTACTGACTCTGATCGGGAATGCTCATCACTGTCTGAATCCTCCAACTGGTCATCACTGGAAGATATAAAGAAGATATGACTAACACGATAAAACGAACCAAGAACTGTGACTCACAAACAACTTTCTGATAGATTCTAATGACATACGCTACTAGTCAAAAGTCTGGAGACACCTTCTCCTTCAATGTTTTTTCTTTACTTGTATTATTTTCAACATTGTACATTAACACTGAAGACACTGAAATTATGACAGAATAAATATGGAACTATGTAGTCAACAAAATGTGTTAAATAACCCAGTATATGTTTTATACTTTTGGTTCTTCAAAGTAGCCACCTTTTGCTTTAATGACAGCTTTGCACACTCTTGGCATTCTCTCAGTCAGCCTCATGAAGTACTCACATGGAATGGTTTTCAATTCACAGACTGCCTTTTCAAGAGTTAATCTGTGACATTTCTCGTGGCGTGTGTCCAAACCTTTGACTGTAGTGGAAACAAATTGTTCCTTTTGTTTTCATTTAGGGTTGACATGTTTTCCTTTACCTACCCCAGATGACTGTATATGCTGATACAACACACTGTTGTTGCGCTGATGTTTTACACTGTGTATGTGCTGGTATGCTGACTCACATTCACGCTTTATGTGAATGTGTGTGTGTGCGTTTCACCTGTCTCCCTCTAGTTTGGGTAGGTCAGAGCAGGATGACGACTCCTCTAGCCAGGCCAGAGTTGGTCTTCGAGACTCTGTTAGCGTCTGCTGGCTCTGTTCGCCACCACACAGGATCAGCTGCCTCAGGATGGCCGGGTCGTACGGGTTTATGTCAAACTTCAAGTGCACCTGTTTGTCACAATCACACACTCTTTAACCTGGGCTCAGTTTTAAAATTTAGTGGCATCTTTAAAATTGGAGAAGACAGACGATTTTGCTCCATGCATTCATAGCTCGATGATCTGACCTTCATCATTTTGGAGACATCCCAGATGCACACCTTGCCTCTCTTGGTAGCAGCAGCCAGGAATTGCGGGCAGCTGCCGAAGCCGTAGCAGGTGATTTTGTCTGAACTGTCGGAGCTGTTGGGAAACTGGGCAGGGCTGGTCGCCAGCGTCACTGACAGTGGGACATTCTGTGTGTGCTCACCCTTCACAAACGGACAATTGGGAGAATGTCTCTCGTGTTCTGACCTGGGGTATAATGGAGAAACACCGGGCATTGAGTGTGGAATGAGATACTTTTAACTAGCAGGCCGTAGCTCTGTATTTCCTACATCTAGCAGCTAGATCAGTGCATAATTAATGATCCTCACTCACCATGGCTCATCTGTAGGTTCCCAACACACCAGACACACACTGCAGGTGAAACACATGGCTCTGTCGTCCCCTGTTGAGGCAGGCTATGGAGAGACAACATGATCATCAGAGGTTACAACACTTACACAGCTATATTCTGAACCCTCCATCTTCAGTCTGGAGAATCCTGAGTATGCATAGCAGTTGTAAGAGTCTGAGCACTAAGTACTATAGTTTAGATTTTTGGCATCACACCACAGAACACAGATTTGACCAAGAGTTGTCTCCATGGTTACATTCTGTTAAATGAGGTAATTTTTCTGACCTGAAACACCAGCAAGCTGAAACACAAACAACTCAAACAGTTCTTTGATTTGATGTAAATACTGTGAATGTGTATGAGAATGAGCAGAGATGAGAACTGAGTTTGTGCCCCTCAGAACATACCTGGTGGTAAAAACCTGCTTGAGCCATTGGATCAGGCTGAGCCCACCTGTACCCAGCATGGGGCCACGATGTAAATGTCTCCCTCCTGTTGGCCTCACTGTACATCAAAGATCTGCAAACAACAACATCTACAGTTTTCTGTGTGTTGGTGTGAAACATGTTACTGTACCTCTACTGTTATGTGCATGAAATATTTGTCATTTACATGTTGTCCATGACAGATCACTCACCCATGTACCCTTCAAAAAAAGATAACCCATGGGAAATGCTATTTAAATGCTGTGTAAAGAGAATCAGCAGCACTTTTGTTCTTTTTAATCAGTTAATAAGTCTGCAGCTAAACCTCGCTTTTTCCACCACAAAAATGTCTCCCTCCTTCTCTCACAGTGTGTGTGTCTCTCTCTCTCCTGCTCCAATTATACACACATTGTAACTATTATAGGCACTAACAGTAAAAATATTCACTAGTAAATTTTAGGGTTCGGGTACAGAAATACAAGCTGAACCAATAGAAATAGATACATAAACACAACTGAGAAGAAAAAAAGCAGTGGATACACATATACACCCACAGGTCCCCCCGTAGTACCCTTGGTACTGCAGTTCTACTGCAGTATTAAGTGATTCCATCTATATAGTACACATTGCATAGACAGAACCTGTGAAGTGTGTTAATATGTTACATAACTGTTTAGTTATTTGATTCTTCAAATAAACTAAATACATTGTATGTGTACTTTCCCTTCTTGCTCACCTATCTACAGAACGTCCAGGCCCCACCCCGAGCTCAGGCCTAGCACTTGACAAGAGGTAGGAGAGCCTGTCCATGATGGATGAGGCCACAGACAAGGCAGCTACGTTCTGGTTGATCTTCTTCAGCTCATTAACAATGTTGCTGGCCACCAGCTTCAGCACATGGTGGGGAAGATGGAAGGTCACTGTCGCCCACTAAGAGAAGGAAAGAGAGGCAGGAGGTAGTAGATGAGAAAAACAGGACCATACACCCTGAAGCAGATCCTGGTATGTGTTCATTTCAGTACATGATGACAAGTTAGTGTTCTCATTAAATAGTGACGCAGCTGCACAAAGGAATCATGTTAACAAAGCTGGTGACACGTTAACACAAAGTCTATGTTCTGAGAAGTGCTGCTGCTGGCAGCACTGCAGTACTTCTTTACTGATCACAGACACAAATGTCATGGCAATATGAGGCTTTCAGTGTCTTCTTTGAGCTGTTCTTTTTCTGGGAACAAACAATTTACATCTTTGTGGTTAATCTGCACCAGATTCTTGGGGTTTTCTAAATTTAAATCAATTTAGGATTTTCTGAAATCAACACAGGGTCAGAATCACACATTTGGCATCAATATACAAACGCCCACTTAGAATATTCATTCAGAGGTGCTGAAAGTTAAATGGTAAATGGTCTGCACTTTTATAGCATTTTTTACCTTATTGATAGTCAAAGCACTTTACACCTCTCATTCGCACGCACGCACCCAAGGACAGGCGATGATCAATGGACGACCACTCTAATAGATGATTCACAGCCTCCCAATATGTCTTTTAACTTGCCAAGACCAAGGCCTCTTAGATCTATCAAACTACGGGGTAACTGACAACAGATTTCAGTTTTTCAGAGGTTCAGAAAAAAGATGATTTGTTGTAGACAGTCAAAGGTCTAACATTTTTTATTAAACATTTTGTTACAAACAACCATAGGAGTGTATTAGAGCCCAACCATGAAATTGCTCAGGTAGTTGCAATGTATGTGTTCCTGCAGAACACAACACTTAGTTTCTTTTCAAATATCTCATGGATTGGAGCAATGACTCAATAACAAGTAGAATCAGATTTAGACAAACACTTGACTGAAATGTACCTAGTGATTCATTTTCCTTGTCCAGTGTCCATAATAATTCACTAGGAAACCGTCATACTGAGAAAAAGGAAAACCACATCCCCACAGAGACTTTTCCAGACGTTACTCCACAGCAACCTGATTAGTATCTGACAGCCAACAACTGACACACTGAACTGAGCTAATAGTACTGCATGTTGTAGTAAACACCCAGCAGAACATCCGACACTTTATCATGTAGAGTGTTTTATATAGTGCAGGATGAATTTACTACATATTACTTGTATGTATACAACACTTCTTAAGAAGTTCAGCACAAAAGGTTGGAATAATAACAAATGGGACACAAGGTGACTGTTAGGGGTAGCTGGGTCAAAGTGACAGCTACTCTGCAGGGACCTACACAAAAAACAGCTGTTATTGTGTTATATAATCGTGTTAGCTTAAAATTGCAATTTCAGCTGAATGCTAAAAGAATCAGGCTAAATGAAGTGTGAGAGCGAGAATGCACTGTCTGCTTTGTTGACCTTTCCCATCAACCTGTGAAGCTCAAACATCAGCTGCAAAGACACAGGACTACAGCAACACATTGTGCACACACATTTAGGCCATGTTGAGATGTGTTGGGAATGCATTTTACTGCGCTGCATGGTGTGAACATCATCATCTAGTCAAGTCACTCAGTTCATCTGGCACCACATGAATATACAAAAGGAAAAAAAAGGACCTACTAGAAAAGAGAGGGTTAGTAGGCGTGTTGCACAGAGGTGAGCGTAAGCAGCACATCAGCAGACCAGCAGCCGCTACAGTGCCAAGCACAGGTCAGCTGTGTTTTACATCCAATCACCACACAGTCACTGCAGTTGTGTGGTTTCACACAACACAATAGATGCAAAGCATAAAATGATTTTTAGGCTGCATACAGCACAAGTAAAACAAGAGCATTCCAGCTCCTGTGTAGGTGCTTAAAGAAGCGCATCAAACATGTTTGAGATAAATGACATGGCTCAAACATCTTCGGGAATTTCTGAGGAAATTTGTTGAGCTATATAACAAATAACAATACAATTAATTCAAACAACCATCACACATGGAGCTTTGTTTTCAGAATGTTACAGACTGGTCGGATACACAGAAGGTGTGGGGCGAGTGAGTGTCTAAAGTTCTTCAACCTGTAGTGCAAGTATCTAACACCAGAGAGGGACCACCACAGACTGCCTGAGTTTTAGGTTCTAATTTGTTGATGGTTCCCTGCTGTAACATCTACAACCACTGTTTAGCACAATACTTGTTAATGTTAATATGTTTTCTGAAGATCAATTGTTGGTCTCTAAACTTTAGGTTTGACATCTAAACTTCATTACAGGAACAATGAACAAAGACAATCTTATGTGTTAACAGGCTCAGATTTCATCCAACTCCTGACACATCTCATCGTTTTCTTCTGTCCTTCATTCAAACCAGAAGGAGAAGAATGGACCTTTCATTATGTTGCTTAGAGTATAAAGGCATAATGAGGTCTGTAAAGGGGTCAAACTATGGGACATCCTTGCATTTGACAAATGCTCAATATATTGTGGTAGCATTTGATTGTTTTCTTATCCATCTGCTACTAAACTGTAATCAGCTCTAGAACCATGATGTCAAAGAGACAGCATCTGTCCTTTTGGACTGAACTTAGACCTTTCTGTTGCTCTGTCCTTCTCAAAATTCTTGTCTTTTTTTAAACCATCTTTTGAATTTTTCCCAATTAATGATGCCTCAATTCTCTTGATATTTGCCATGATTCAGAACTATAAGCTACAAGCAACTATTTGACACAGTTTGTTTCAGCACATCATGAACATCAATGCTGCAGCCATCACAACATTATAAAACACCAAGAATAAAACTAAAAAGTGGAATTGATCTTCCCACAACAAGCAACAACTGTATGGCTAATGTTTACCCTCCTCCCATGTAAAGCCCATGGCTCAGCTGGAAAAAAACAATCCTGATAGAAAAACTCCCCCTGTTTTTTTAGAACAAGAAACAATGTGCAAATATGAAATGTTTGAACATGTGTAGTTCCTGAGCTTGTTTTAGTGACAGACTATGTGTATGTGTGATTTTCCATGGACTAACTCTACACAAATAAGATGTTAAGCAGTTGTGAAGCAGTTCATAAAAACCTGACACCTCTCATTTAGGTTGTGTGTGTGACTGCATGCCACATATAACCTTTTTTTCTGTCAACCACATCCCTTCAGCCAAGACCAGCTGTCATTGTCTCAAGTTCTTTTCAGTAACACATTTGTCAACAATATAAAGACACCAAGCAGAATAAAAAACATAGTAGAGTATTTACACATGGTTTTAAAATGTGTTTTGGTGTTCCCAGCACAAGCTGACAGTTGAGACATGTCACCGTTCACACCTGCCCATTTGAGGAGCATTTACAATGCAAAACATATGTGGTCAAATGCATCCCAGACCACCTCTGCAAGTTGTTTAAATGATTGGACCAGAAACAATTTGGGTCATTTACACTTGTATTTAGGGCTGTCCACTTATGACCTCACGGCGTGTAGATGGGGTCACATTTTACTGTATGCACAATGTGATTTCCAAGAAAAAAACTTTACTTCACATGTCATTCCCTGTCTGAATGTTGCTTCTGTGTTGCAGTAGATTTCTAAGTACTGTGGACCAAGCACAGATCTCTCCAATCACATTTAGAAATCAGAAACGCACCATTCTGTGACTGATGGGTTCACCTCAGTTTTGCACATGATTCACAACCCAACAACACAGCTTGTGTTTGGAGGAGAGACTCAAAATGGCCCCTTACAAACGCAACAGCAGAGAAATAGTAAGTATATATGGATACTAGTACAGTAGTAAATAAAACATCAAATTCACAATTTTGAAGAAATCCAAAATTAACACTGTAGTTGCTTGGTGGATTATCACTCAGACGACTGATACAACCCTAGAGGATTAAAACAGAAGACAGATCTTGTATTGACCACAAAACTCACTAAAGCTGAAAAGACATTTAGTTTGTGCTGATCAAACGACACTCTACAACCCCAAAGTCTCCCAAACACTGAGGAAACCTTCATCTAACCCTTTCAGCTTGACAAAGCTCATACTTTTGACTTCTGGTTCAATACAAGACTGGTAAAAACAGACAGAACTTCCATCTGATACCAGGAGACGTTAAAGTGTAGACAAGACAGCAGGACTAGAAAAACTGTGTTTGTACAGCTGATGAGATCTGTTCCTGTACATGTTCTAAACACTTCATACTGGGAGGTTTATACCAACATACTAAGTGTCAACCCTCTGTATTGAGGGTTCTTCCGTTGGCCTGGACTGGTCCGCTTTAGTCACGTTGTGATGACATCCCTTTCCACTGCAGCCCACTCCAGTGCAGCCACATCAGAACCAGAGGACCTGCTCTGTCTACCACTATGTCCTGTAGCCATGATTTGCTATGCTAAGACTAGCTCGGAAACTGGCTGCCTCTGTATTGTGATCATACGTTCTTTATCACGGGTCAGTTTCAGTTCAATTTGTGAGGAAAATTTGAAGTCAGCTCTGGGACACACTGCTCATATCACCTGACCACCTCACTATGATTTAAGCTGTTGCTGTTGATACTATTTACTGTAAGATTTTTGCTACAATAATCACACTTTAATACTGACATATACTCTGAATGCACTTTGTCAATACTTCATTCATTGATTCAGTGTAGAGCTGCACACAGCACATTTATTTGGGGACATTTCAGTGGTTACATTGGACACTGCTTTAAGTGCATACATTGTCATACCACAGAACCTGTAACATACAATGTAACCCATGACAAACAACAGACTGTAAAACCAAAGACACAGCAACAAGTATGATGTATTATGGTGCTCAGAATGAACCCAGAGTGTTAATGAGGGTCACCTGACTTCCCACATGCTGAAACAGTGCTGGTGACTTTCAGGTGTCAATAGCCAATATACATATCTCTGATGTGTCTCTACTGGACAGCTGATGTGAAAACAAACAGTACACCTGTGTTCATACAGGATGTAACAATGAAGTGAAAGCATCTTTTGCATCTTTTTGCTGTCACACTAACCTTGGCCACTTTGTGATTGGCTGCTGTCTCATGTGAGGTATTCTTCAGACCTTCTTTGAGCTGGGTGACAAAGAGTTCATAACCTTCTGTATTGGATACATCTATCTTTTCCTGACAGGCTGACAACATCTGCTGGGCCTGAAAAAAAGACACACACACACAAACATATTAGTTACAAGATATAGACAGTAGAATATTCACCGTGCTTTGGTGGAAACCTTTTGTTCTGACCCAGGTAAAAGTACGAAGGATTTGAACTTGAGTAGTTTTCTTGCAGGTTTGCTTCTTGCATTGCTATTGAAACGAGCACTGATAATACCTTCATAACAAATTGATGATTTCATTTCATGCACGATAATGTGAATTCAGTCACACATCACAGTCACAATGTGATAATGCAGTCAGAAATTAACCATTAAATCAAACGAGTGTTTATAACTATCTGCATCAACTTTTTCTGAAAAAGATCTTGATGCCACCTGGCAAGGTGATGCATCACGATCCAGGTGAACAAAGCTCCAGGTAATAAACGATAATAAAATACGTCCCAAATATTCATATCAAATGCAAAGCAAATGGTAGTACAGGCTCTAAAAAAATGCTACAAAAACAGATTTCACATCACACAATTATGACCTGGTGCTGGTTCTACTGGATAAAATAGTTTTTTAAACACAATTTTGGGTGCATCCCACACTGACAAGACAACATGGAGAGTTTCACTGCTTGGTGCAGGAGGTGAAGCTGTACCAGTCTCTTTCAGACCTACTTCAGAATGTCTGGGGGACAAATTGAGTGCTCAAGTGCTGACGCTGCACTTCAGGAAGCAGAGGAGCAATTTCAGGGAGCAGAGTACTCTGAACGGCACCTATCCGTGTGTGTCAGAGGTAATATACAATGTAAACGCTACTTAGATAAATACATAGCTCATATTCAGATGTGCACATTTCACAATAATGTTATGTAACTTGTCATAACGCAGCTCTTTGGCTATGCTTCTCAACACATTCTTTTGTCCTTTCATTATGAAGTGCAATCCACCTCGACCAGATGTTTGGAAATTTGTGATTTATGATATATTTTGAGCGTATATGTTAATTTCTCCATCTTATATATTTCATGGATTATCTCTATTCAGTCATCGAGTGATATGGCCTCAGGTTTTAGCCATTTGCAGGTTATAGCTTTTTTGCATACCGCCAGTATGATTGACAGAACAGTTCTATGTTCTGGTTTTATTACTTATAAGATATTACATAGGTAAAGAACATAAAATCTAAAAAGAACTGAGATTTCAAATACCTCTTCCAAAATCTTTCAGTAAGGAACCACTACAGGACAGCACCAAAATATATGATAGTGAGTGGGGTTATCAGTCTGGTATAGTCGCCAGCTAGCATAGTTGCTAGTGAAAAACCGAGCCAGAAGTCTCTCCACTGAATCTGACAGATCTTATACCACTCATCCACAGGGAGCAATCCCTTACTTTCTCTCTCCCAGTTCTCTTTGATGAACAATGCAACTTCTCACTTTTTATGTAGGAAGCAATTCTATGTTCTACAGATTATTTTAGTGTTATTGCCTGAGCTATATGCAGATGTAAAGATTGTCATAATTCCTTCTTCTAGATCTGCCAAATTAATGTCTTTTGTGCCAATGACAAAGCAGTGTTTCACTTATAGAAATTTAATGACCTTTTTAAACACACACTCCCTCTAACTGGACTTCCTGGATGCTATTTAATTGTCTCACACTCTGAAAGCAACTGAACCGTCAGTTATGAATGTGGTTACATTTTCAGTTGACATTAAAGCAGTGAAATAATTAATAATTTTGTGGCTCTATTAATTAGATGAATACTGTGTACTGTTAACCCTCAGTGTTAGTCATACACGAGTCCAGTAATCTGATGATTACCCTGGCCAGACTGCAGGTGCTTTGTTTTCTCTGCACTGTGTAAAAGTGGATGAGCGTGATGAAAGGCTAGTGTGATTCTATAGTAATATGCCAGACTCTGCATAGTTTTCACCTGCTGACTGACTGAGAAAGGTTTTAATTTACCTTTCTTTATTCTGACGGGGGGGGTTATAGTCTGATTGTGGAACAAAGGGCTTGGTGTAAACACACCTACCCAGGGCAAACACAACAACTGGTGTCAAATATCAGGTCACACAAACACATCTCTGCACGGAGCTTCCTGGTGTCTCAGAACAGTAAAACATGGTAACTGTGGGCGTGCACTGGTAGTCTAGTGGTTTGTGCACATGCCTTGTAACCACAGCGTCCTTGGTTCAAGTCCGGCTGCATGTCCCACCCTCTCTCTCTCCTCCGTTTCCTGTCTCCCTCTCTCACTGTCAAGCTATCGAATAAAAACTAAAATGTCTATCGAATAAAAACTAAAATGTCTATCGAATAAAAGCTAAAATGTCAAAAAGAAGAGGTAACTCCTCTCTTACCTCTGTGACCGGCAGCTCCAGTTGAACCATATCCTCAGGCTTGGCCACTGGAGGCTGCAGGGCTGTGTCCAGGAGCAGGATACCGTTCAGGTCTTTCCTGCATCCCACTGCACAGTCGTCCACAAAAAGCACCTTGTCCACTGCGGGAAAGTACTGACACCTGACACGTCCGCCGGGTTTAGCTGGGGAACAGGAAAAGAAGACAACACAGCATCTCAGTGTCAGGAGGTTTGAAGGAGCACATCAGCACTACTTGTCTCCAATGGAGTATGATTTTGAAATAATAATATGTTTGATCTGTACATGTGTTGATTTTCACTGCCTCAGTGTTTTACATCACATTAAGCAGTGTTTAGTATGAAATACTCTTATATTTGGACACATTAAGCTTTCACATCCTCAAGAGCAGACAGAGAAACAAAATCAGAAATTATCTAACAATTTCTAATACCTAACCTGTAAAGTGTTGTTTTGTGCTTTTTCCACCTTAGCCAGCTGATAGTAACATGCAACACATCCTGAAAATTGACTGTGGATGATGCATTGATGGGTTGTGCAGTAACTGTTGAGTTAGAAAAGCTCGCTCCCCTGTGTAACTGGTAATAGACTACCATCTTTCTTTCCAGAAACATTCATTTCATTCATTTTTGGAGACATCAAAAACTTAGGAATGCATTTGTTTTATAACACTAATAAATTTTACATGTTTTCTTTCTTTAGGGTTGCAGCAACAAGCTCATGTCCATCAGGGATTGCAAACGGACGAGCATGTTTAGAAATTAAAGGTTGATCTGTGCAGGTCCTAATAAAACTGTGTTCTTAAATGTCTGCATCTGCACCAAGCGTCATAATTAAAGTAGGATTAAGTGTATCTTGACACTGATGAGAACCACAAAAATACTTTTTCATTTAGAGGGAAAGTTGTGTTTTCCTGACCTGATATGACAATGGAGCACTCAAGTAATCATCAGGACCATGACCAGGACGCTGTACACTCCCACCCCAGTGCAGATCAGCTTTACCAGCATCTTTATTAATTTGGACATCTCCTGTTTTTCCTTGAACTAACCATGGTCTGGTTTAGCTTGAAAGCTTGCTGCCAAGGTCATACATTCAATCCCCGTATGAGCCAGTGATTTTATTTTTTTTTTTTTAAAGCAACTGTGATTCAGGCCAAAACACCAAAACAGAGTCGTTGGTTCAATTCCTGACACCTTATTCTAAAGGTTTTTATGCTTCTCCATTGACACAAACTGTAAAGATTATCATTTAAAAAAAGGAAGGGTGAAATATGAAATACATTGTTAAAATCAAAACTAACTCTGGAACGGTCTTCGAATTCCAGACCCTGGTTCCAGATGCAAATACAACAACAACAAGCTGGACTAAGGTCTGTGCTGGAGCCCATGTAAACTAGATACATGGCCTTTATGATGTTGTAATGTGAGATCAGATTTTTTTTTTTTTTTTTTAAAAGGTCCGAATACAACATAACCATCAGTTCAGTTCATCTGGGCTGAACTTTCCATTCATCACATTATCCTTGGACTTGAAAGCTGAGAGACAAGTCTATTTAGGTAATACTGCCCCTTTGCTTTCAGGAGGCATTGGTTCACTGTTATGTACTTAATGTAGTTACATGCAGCATAAACGTGTCTTTAAAAACATGTTTTTAAAACCTATTATATTATTCTATCAAACCAAGAGGTATCTAAGTCTACTTCCCAAACCAAGGCTTTATGTTAAGGTCACATGAAACCATCTTCAAATGGCCTCAGCCACAGCTCAAACACAACAGTTAGCGCAAAATAACACAGTACTAATACTAGTTATAAGCAACAACTGTACTAACAAAAACTTAGTTGGCTCAGGAGGGAGTCCTGGACACCATAAATGCTTCACACAAAAAACAGGTGCTAATAAACAACTGTTTTGCCTTGCTTAGTGCTGAAATGTGGGACTTGTGTTCAGTGATTAAGGTCGGAGTGAAGCGCAGCATCCGTCAGCAGATCAACATCAGTAGATGTAAACAAATTGTACAGTACGTTAACACCACATTACTGTCAATATGACATCCAACAGACAACACATGCTGTGATGTGTGAACAAAGCAGAGGATGATGATCAAAGCTACACGTACAAGGTGAGACAAGTGAGAGCACACTTTGAGAAGCTAATTCCTAACATACTACACAAACCTTACACATAATGTCCTGTCAGTCCATTATGACCGGACATTTCGTGCTGACATGCAGCACCAGCAACACCGGTGTTAAGCTGACTAGTTGACTCAGTTATCCGTGTTAGTTCAACAAACAAACCAGGCCCCACTACACCATCTCTCTTAACAAGTCACTTTACCTGCAGCATCTCACCAGTGCCTGCAAATGACTGACAGTGGGAACGATAGGCTGTAAAGTTAAGCGGCTACAGAGCCGCTAGCTAGCTTTGTGGCTGTCACAATAAATCACATAGACACACTGTACTAACTATATTTAAGTAAGTAATAGTAGGTGTGCTACTTTCAGACGTCCAAGATAGAAACTATTCTGCTAAGGATGTATCGTGACAGACCAGTAGTGACAGAAATCATCAAGGGAGGTTACCCGGCTAACTAGCGTTGTGCTAAGTTAACTAGCTAGCTATTAGCTAGCATGAGTAGATATGTCATGTTGCAGCTATCGTAAACAGTAAGTTGGCAAACACTGGTGTTCAGTATTGATTAGTTTAGACTTATCCACAAACAGATCAACGTCCGAAGACGTTTTATACACAACACACAGGCTAACAAAACAAATAATCTTTGCCAAATAATGTAGTTAACTAGCTTTAGGCCCAAGGATACGTTAACTGCTAAGAACAGTTAATGTTAGCTAGCTAAGGTTACAACTCAGCCTGTGTCGAGTTTAGTGTCTGTTGACAGTTAGTGGTTGGTTTGTCAAAACTGAAACTGTTGGTGTCAGGGCTTGACAGAGGGCGCCGGTACTTACCGTGCAAAGCCGAAGCCTGGAGAATGGCCCCTGAAGTGCCGTCAATTACTTTGATACTGCCGCGGCTGGTAACAGCCAAGATAGCGTTGAGGGCCGGGTGGTACGAAAGGCTTCGCAGGCCCTCCTCGTCGCAACGCAGGCAACCGTCTCTCAGTACAATCCAGTCTGAGGAGGTGGACGAGCCGGAGCCCGGCGAGGCCGCGGCCGCCATCTTTCCTTATTTTCCCCTTCCCTTCCCTTCTGAGGTTTGTAAGGATCCGATGATACACGTAATACTGCTAAATATGCAAGTATAACTCCAAACTAACTTATCACTCCTCTGCCACTACCGACTCCTTCTGCGGCTTCTTCTCCTCCGCCCGTCACCGCAGCAGTGGCTATTCACCATCAGCGCTAAGGAACTCCAGGCTGGGCTTTCTGTCAGTTACACGATAGGTAAACGGAGTTGGCGTATCTCTTCGCCACCTCCCGCGATAACACAAAGCGCAAACGAGAACGACGGGTGGACAAAATAACAGGAACACCAAAATAATATATTTGCAACAAATAACAGAAAGTAACAAATGTTTCATTGTGGCCAGCACTTCTTTACACAAATAGCTGCGATGCTGTACCAACACACATCACACCAATACTACGAATGACTGCTTACAACACATATATTGTCATTTCACAGCATGTGTGATCAAAATTCACATAGGCCTTTAGATAATATGAAGCTCAAATCTTACTGTTGTACTTCTCAACATGGTTCATAAATGGCTGCTAGTCTTATAAATGTTTAGTAGACACATTAACACTGAATCTAATGTTCTCTAAGTGCAAAACTCGCATCAGATCAATTTTTCTTTCACTGCAGGTGGCTGGTGTCTTTCATTTTCATTCTCCCTCAAGATTAGTTGTCAAGCAATCAGAGGCACTAAGACAGTAGTATTTGGCTCTGTAGACCAGCAAAAAAAACCCTACCTGGCTGAAAAATGTCCCTGTTTAGTAAAAATGCTGTGCTTGTAATTAATTTTCTCTTAATTGATGACATGAAAACCAAAGAATGGTTATTCATTTGACTTCACTTTTGAACATCCCAACCACAGACTGTATTTAAGTACCTGACTCACTGGATGATACCTTTGCAAGAATGTCACTGAAAGCAGAAACTGCTTCTCACTTACTAGACAGAACCTGCAACATTACCTATGTATTAAGCAGACACACCTTGGTGCTGCGACTATCATTTCCATTACTGATTAATTACTGTGTACCATTTTCCAAGAAATCATTCAATCAGTGGTTAAATATGGAAAGATACTGACTGCTATCTTAAGGTTAACAGTTGGTTTGATGATGAAATACCTGCAAAACTACTAAAACCCCACCAGTGTTCAGCATGCTAAACCAACAGCATGTTTCAGAGTGGTGTGCTCACATTTGAACAGTGACCAAATAAAGAAAGCTCAGACAGCACATGTGCCAAATACATATGTTTTTGAGTGTACTAAATCCCATCCTTTTCCCATACTGGAAAGCATGAAGGAAATCTTGAAAAACTAAAAGTATAAAATCATAAGTGACATTTCAAAGTCATAGTTTGACTGAAATCCAACTACCCCCTCACAATGGTTCCTGCTGCCACTATGAACTGTCCATTGTGCTTTTTCAAAAATTAATTGAGATGCTGTGGCATGACCTTAAAAAGGTGGTTCATGGTCAGAAACCATGAACAGCAGACAGGATACTTAACTTCTAATCTGATATCTTGTGCCTACATTGATGTGAAAAAGTATTTTCCCCCTTCCTGATTTTTTTTGTTTTTGCATATTTATCACACATAAATGATTCAGATCATCAAACTAACTTTAATATTACACAATGATATCCTGAGTAAATACTAAATGCAGTTTTTAAATGATGTCATTTATTAAAGGAAAAAAAGCTGTTCAAACCTGCCTGGTCCTATGTGAAAAAGTAATTGCCCCTCCCTTGCTAAATCATGAATGAATTGTGATTTACCACATTTTGTGGAAAGCTGCGTTCATTTTCACTTGCCACACCCAGACCTCTTGAATCAAGAAATCAAGTAAAGTGAAGCAGCTGAAAGATCATGAAAAAAACCACATCGTGCTGCAATCTAAAGAAATTCCAGAAAAAATAAGACACAAAGTATCTGACATGTATCACTCTGGAAAAGGTGACAAAGCCATTTTTAAGGCGTTGGGACTCCAGTGAACCGCAGAGACATTATCCATAAAACAGAGAAAACCTGGAACAGTGGTGAACTGTCCCAGGAGTGACCGGCCTACTACTATTACTCCAAGAGCACAACTACTCATCCAGGAGGTCATAAAAGAACCCAGAAGAACTGCAGGCCTCACATGTCTCAGTTAAGGTCAGTGATCATGATTCAACAATAAGAAAGAGAAACTGAGCACAAATGGCATCATGGGAGAATTCCAAAGTGAAAATCACTGCTAACCAAAAAAAACACAAAGGCTTGTCAAACATTTGCCAAAACATCTTGATGATCTCCTAGACTTTAGGGCAAATATTCTCTGGATTGATGAGAAAAATTTAAGTTTTTTAGCGGCCTAATCAAAGTGTGAACTTAAATCCAATTGAGATGCTGTGTCATGACCTTAAAAAGGTGATTCATGCTCTGAAACCCTCCAATATGGCTGAATTCAAACAATTCTGTAAAGAAGAGTGGAACAAAATTCCTCCACAGTGATGTGAGACTCATTGTGAGTTATCACAAACACCTGATTACAGTTGTTGCCATTAGGTTAGGTTAGGTTATTAGTTTTAGGGCAATTACTTTTTCACAGCACTGTACATATCCAGAGTCCCTGGCAAGAAATAAATAAAATAAATAAATAAAGACACGGAAAAATAAAGGCAGAAAAAAATGTTTAGGATCAGCATGCAGTTAAATGGGAGACTTGATGGCCTCATATTAAACTATTATTCTGGATAAGATTTGTCCAATCCAAGCCATCAAGACCATTTTCAGGTTATGGAAATGTACAGCATTATTTAATGTTAGTCTGCTGCAGCTGTGTTGATTGTATAACTGTTATTATTGATCAAATCATTTCTTCTTATATTAAAGTGTTGACAGACTGGCACCACATTAATCACATAACAGTTTATACAGTATCACTCTAACGTCCTCAGCTGCCCTGATTCTGCTGCTGAAACCCACCAACTAAGAAAACAGGTCTATGACAAATGAAAAGGATAAATGGACATTTCTTCTCACATTACAGTACATTACAAGTGAAAGTACTGCACTCAACAATGTGCTTCTCTTACTTTAGCATGAACATACAAACAAGTATTTGGAACCACATCATTCAGCGTGAGAGTGACAGTGTAGCGCGTGTACTAAAAACCAATCATCACATTAATATGTAACCCTGTTATTTTCTCCAGCTTTATGAACTACAAACAAACGCAGGACAGTTTGACTGTATTGCACCAGTGAACCAGAAGTCTGCATACAGTCTACTGTTTAAGCTGTTAGAGTATATGCATTTTATTGACCAAAGATATTAGGGACAAAACTATATACATTAATATATATTCCCAACATCCCACCGTCTACAGTTCAACAGAATTAAAAAAAGAAATAGACACCTTTTACAAAAATCCTGGTTCTGTAGTTTGACTTGTCACTGTCCATTAAAAAGGTCCACAGTTCCAACTCATCCAGTCACACACCAGTATATAATGACAAGAAGTAGATGTACAAAAGGAAAATGGGATATATGAGAAGGGGCTTCTTTGTTTTAAATTCATCTCCGACGAGCAGTGAAGCAGCGCTGTAAGCAGCCCAGAAGACTCCGAACAGCTGAAAGACAAGAACAGATAAACTATCATTTCATTTATCCATCATTATAATACTACAGAGAAATTATTACTAAAGTAATAACTTTCTGTGAGACCTTTCTCACAATCTGGATTAATCAAGATGTTGTTTATAATACTATCCCTCACCTTTATCTGACATTATACAGACTGATATAAAAAATCTATATAAATCCACAATGCAAATATAAGCCACAAAATTGATTCTAATTTCACTGTCAGAGCTTTTTGAGTGATCATACACATCTTGTAATGGAAACTCTGTTGACTGCTCTGACACTTTCAGCTCTGGTGCTGGATGTTTGCAAAGTGAACTAAAGTACTTGTGAACTAGATGCTGTCTACTGTGGCTGACAGGCTGACAGTGGAGTCACCTGGCACTTTGACCAGGACTCACACATGTTTTTATTGTCTTGACTGTGAAAACATGATGTTAAGGATCACAAATGACAAAGACACTAAAATATGTTAAATAATTACAATGGAGTTATTTACATTCATTACTCTCTATTCCACATTCAACTAAACTGACTTTGGATTGTTTAAATAAAACAAATGAAAACAACATGGACATAAATATTGGGAACCATAACTAAACTAACCCTTTTAACTGCTTTTATATGCTTCTTGTAGTTCTTGACAATACTACTACACTTCTCAACAGGTAGTCTGGTCTGCTCTCAGTTGGGATGGACACCTTCTCTCTCCCAGCCTTTTCTGTATATGTTGATTTGGATTAAAATCTGGACTCATCACTACCACAAATGTTTCACCCCATCCATTCTTGGTGCTCTTAGACAATATGTTTTGAATCATGATCCTGTTGGAGGAGCAATGAGCTGCGACTGAGAGTCTTTGACACTGGGCCATATGTTTCTCTCAATCTGGGTTCACTTTTCCTTTTGTGGCCATGTCCTGGGTGGTTGGCTACATTCCCATTAACTTTAAACTTAACTTCATAATCAATAACTGTGGACCCAGAAACATCAAGCTTCTTGGACATAGTGTTGTAAACCATGCATGGCAAAGATTTTTTTCCTTTATTTCCTCAGATAACTCTCTTCTTTCTCTCCCTTCTTGTCCATGTTCAGTGTAGTTCACACAAATCTCCAAACACCACAATGAGAAGTTTTCTCCATTTGAATAAGGTGAACAAACACTTACCTTTTCTTCCCACTTATTTATCACCTCTTCTAAAGGGTACCAATAGTTTTGTTTAAAGCATTTAAAAGATCTCTGTATAACGAGCAAAAATTCAGCTTTGTAAGAAGTTTGTATTCTGGAAATGAGGTGAAGGACTGTCAACATTGTCTTTCTATTAGAAGTATTATTTTTACACAACATGAAACATAAGACTCCTTGACTCACTTTGATTAGTGTAGAGACCACCTCAAACCCCCCAATCACCAAGAGCAGAGGGGCTATAACGATGAGAGGAAGAAGAGAATATCCAATCACTCCAAGAACCTGCCCGTAGGAAACCTGAACAAAAGAACAACGGGACACCATAAAAATGTTTGTGTTTTACAAAAACAAGTAAAGTCTGAGGGTTTGTGGTGACTGGTTAGAGAAGATGACGACGTGGCAGCTACACTTACCTCCCCGCCAAGAACACGAGCCAGCAGGAAGATTGTTAGTGAGCCAAATATCCAGATGGTGATAATCCAAGACACAACCTGTCAAATAAAAGTAAGTAAGAAGTTAACACAACATTTATGTGACATTCATACCAGAGAATCAACATAATGTACCATATAAACTAAAACTGCTTCATAAAATGCTGACCTCTTCAGCTGCTGCTTTTTATTTCTGCTCTGAGATGCTTACAACTACTTTTCCACTGAACAAACAAACAACATAATGTCTATCCATTATCACTGGTTCTGCTTTGGTTCTCTGCCCAGTTTAGTTCCTGGAACTTAATATGGGTTACTGCTCAGGAGGCGATACCGCCACCTCCATGTACTTTGACTGGTTGGAAGTAGTGCCTACTCCAGTGTGTAAAACACAGCAGAATTGCAAGCATGACCCTAGTACCAAGCTTCACAAAGTTCTTGAAAGCTCAGATTATGGGAATGTTCCTGTGGAGAAAGGCTAACAGACATTCCTGAACAGTAAGAAAAACATGAATGAAGATAATATAGTGGAATTTCTTTTGTCTTGCTCACCCTGAACTGTCCATAGATAGAGATCATGGAGAAAAGTAGCACCACAGCCAGAGGGCCCCAGAAGTCCGGGTTATCTCTAACCACCTGCCGGTTGTAACCCAGTGATGGCATTGGCATGAGTACACAACGAATCTTGTAGTAGATGTCCTTCAGGTCAATGTCCAGTTCCTCCCTGCTCACAAAGACAAGACCACACAATCATAAGTGCAAATGTTCACCTTTTTTTTCCAAGTCAGACTGGAACTAGTTGGTAGAATCAAGATATGTCACTAAAATAAGAGTTTCCTAGTATTGACCACTTTCTGGCCTTTGTACTTCACTTGCAGTGAAGAATGCTTGTTGAGATATTCAACAATATTAGCTGCCTTTTTTGATTCTCTAATACCCAGCCCTGGTTGAACCCTTTCTTAAAGAAACTGCCCAACCCTGAAAAAGGCTAGAGTGTTCATGGTGATTCACGCTGAGCTCCTCTTTAGATGGGCGTACAATGTCCACAACAATCACTGTGTAGATACTTTTGAGCTGGGCTTTCATCCGCATGGACACGTACTTACTCTCTGTCTTCTGTGTTAAAACTTTTACAGTTTCTGTATGTAAATCTCATAGAGTATGTTTGCTGGGTTCTACTTGCTTTTATTTTCTTATGTGAATATCAGTAGGTTTTGGAAGGAGATTGTAAAATAAATTAGTTTTTTGTGGGTTCCCACAGACAATCATCAGGAGCCATGTAAGGTCTGTGCAAATACAAATGTGTCAGCTCTTGAGAAGCATGCACTGTGGATCCCACTGCAAGAAGCATATTTCAACAAGGCTGAAAACTGAAGTAAATTATGTTATGCCAGACACCGCTGGCTAAAACTAACTGCACAATGTGGTGGGGAGACACAGAGGAGGAACCTTATAGTTACCATCTCAGCCAATCTCATCATAAGAGCTGCTAGTAAACATAAGTTAGGAACAGTGCATTACTAAACATTTACTGCTACATATATGTTTTTACTGCCCCTAACTTCACTATGACAGCCAGCAATGTCAACTCAGCTTATCCTTCAATACAACTATTCAACAGAAATTCCCTGCTGAAAGAATCACGTCTGGCCACAATGTATTGTGGAAGTTGATGGTGAAGACACACAAAGTATTGGAAAGTATTATCACCACAACACTGTGTCTGTTCATGATAAAACCTACTCAGCTGGAAGGCATGTCCTCAGGTGTGCATTGTAATTACATCTTAGAGATGCATTAGTTTAAATATACTAGCTGTAAATACACTAATGTCTGAACCTCAACAGAAATCATGTAGCAGCCATTCTAGTAGTTTGTGGATCAGGTCAGGTTTACTTACTTTATTACTTACTACTAGCTCCCAAAGATCATTTAAATGATCACAATGACTTTTGACAAGAGTTATTTTAAGGAAAGGACGATGTAAAAAATAAAAAGATGGAGAGTGTACTCACAGAAGAGGCTTATACTCTTCATTATCATCCTCTTCAACCTCCAATAGCCAGCCGTAGCCTCGTTGTCTCAAGAAGGTGGTGGCGTATGGGTCTTTACCGCTGTCAGTGCTTATGTTTAGTTGAATGTCTGGGGCACTGATGGTGCCGCTGAGGTCTGTGGGGAACATGTTTATTTATGCAGTCATTCATGACCCTGTATCTGTGACTCATCCGCTGTTACCTTTCTAAACCCGTTGCGTTTTTCTTTTGCATTTCAAACCCTAATAAATAACTAGTGCACATCCATCATTATGCATATATTAAAATTGTGTTTAGCAGTGGATAACAAGACTACACCTTAGCTAAGTAACAACTGCTTCACCTGCATTAATGTACGTTGTATTAACATCATCGTACAACTGTATACAGCTGTCGGAGTAAATGTTATAACGTTCCCAGGTTTTATCTACCTCATTTGTTTTTGTGCTTTTTATACCGCAGTGCTGCTACTCTTAAACTTACGGACTAAAATTTGTTAACTAGTAAAGCTTGCACATTTAATAATGT
>JAUMHL010000007.1:885437-895996 GCA_032362345.1 Sandelia bainsii | reverse complement strand
CCCCCCCCCCCCCCCCCCCCCCCCTCGCCCTGCTTGTTTCCCAGCTGTCCCTTCCCTAATCAATACTTATTACCTGGTGTATGCTTCAGCTTCTGACTGCCTGAGCATACCTGATCCAGGTAATCAGCAGTAGGTAGGGCACCAAAAAGGGTATCTATGTATCCTTTCGAATAGGTTTACAAGAAGTTATGTTTTTAAAAGGTGGCAGCAATATGTTACCATATGTCTGCGCTCAGCTCGCTTTACCAATTACAAATTAGAGGTCTGGGCTACTAGCAACTCATACGCTGTTCTGATGGGTTCTAACAAGTGAACAAGACAGGTTTTTACCGGTGGACGGCGGTAAATCCGATACACATTGAACGCATCTAAAGACACACATTCTGCTTCCGTCATTACGCACATGGACGTAAGCTGTTTGTCCAATCAGCTGAGGAGGCTGAAGCTCACGAAAGAGGCAGATGATATGGCAGCTTTGAGAGCGACCAGGTGGAACTTGCTTTGTTCACACGGCTAAACCTTTGAACGTGACAACACTTTGACTCGGAGACAGCGTCAGGGCAGCTGCAAGAAATGATTTATTTAATATTGATTTCCGCGTTGTCCGGAGCAGTCGTGACGTTGATATTACAGTTCTTGTTGATATACCGGAGAAGCCCCGAGCACGCAGGCAGGACAGTGCAGTATGTCAAAGTAGTGCCTGATAACGCACTGAAGGATTACTTTAATACCCAACATGTCGAACCAGGCCAGCAGCAGCAGCAGCAGCAGCAGGACAGCACAACATCTGCTGCATCTAAACAGCAAGAGGCGGCCTCGGCGAGGCAGCAGGAAGCGGCTGTCACCGGCGGCAGCCCCAAACAACAGCCGCCACCGCCTCTGCACGGCGACTCCGCCGACGAGGCCAAACCCGAGACGTGCAATTTTCTAAATACTATCTTTTTGTTCCTATTCAGAGAGCTCCGAGACACCCCCGTCGTTAGACACTGGCTCACCAAAAAGATCAAGGTGGAGTTCGAGGAGCTGCTGCAGACCAAGACAGCAGGTCGGCTCCTGGAGGGACTCAGTCTCAGGGACATTTCCCTGGGTAATTCTCTGCCGGTCTTTAAAACGGCCAAACTTATGAAGCCGGTGCATCTGAACGAGGACGGGATGCCCGAGGAACTCAACTTCGAGGTGGACATCGAATACAATGGCGGCTTCCACCTCGCCATCGACGTGGAGCTGGTGTTCGGGAAGTCAGCCTACCTGTTCGTGAAGATGCGGCGCGTGGTGGGCAGGCTGAGGCTGCAGTTCACCCGCATGCCCTTCTCCCATTGGTCCTTCTCCTTCCTCGAGGACCCGCTGGTGGACTTCGAGGTGAAGTCTCAGTTTGAAGGACGGCCGCTGCCTCAGCTCACCTCCATCATAGTGAACCAGCTCAAGCGGGTCATCAAAAAGAAGCACACCTTACCCAACTACAAAATCAGGTAGGCTCAGAGTCAGACCACAGCAGCCGAGGGCTTCTCAGCTGAAGCTATACAGGAGACAGGAACCACATGCATGCGTTATAAATCCAGTACTGGAGAGGCTACTAACATGACATGCGTTAGATATGCATCATCCAGAATAAACGTAGAGCAGCAGATCTGTGACTTCATGTCCAGTGTCATTCATGTTCTGAAGCCTTGGTCCAACCTCTTTTGGCAACACTGACTTGATCCTGCAGGTGGCTGTGATAAAGGGAGTCTCAAACCATAGGCATGATAATACACCAGCAGCGTTGTTGACTGCTGCAGCTGGCTGCATGTGTGTAGATATTTCTGAAACTGCATAGAAACAATGACGGGCTGAAAACCTTGTGAGCTACTGCCAAGTTTGGAAAGAAGAATCAAGGTTGTTCCCAAGGTGCGTTAAGGTCAGAGTGGCCATTTCCTGACATAGCTGATAACTGGTAGCAGCTAGATAAGAAAGGAGAAACTTTACTTACTGAAAAGTGGACTGTGGCATTCACATGAAACTGCTACTCCAGCCGGTCCACCACAGCAGCTTAGCCTAGCAGATATGATGTAGATGGTGTTTGAGGCTGGGTCTGTGTGTCTGTAAGTGAACAGGCATACTGCCTTATAGGTTTATAATGGTGAGTTTGTGCTGGTGCATGTTGGGGGTGTTTTGTCAAACAGCATTTAGTATGAGGACTGAAAAGCTGAATTTGGTCTCAGCAGACTGCAGAATCTTTATCCTCTTTAAATCCAACTCTGCCACAAGCCTTCTAGCAAACACTGCTCCAGATGTCATGTGAGATCTTTATTTTTTTCAACAGTGGTTTTCTCTTTGCCTCTCTGCCATGAAGCTGCCTCTGGTGAGGTGCCCGGGCAACAGTTGCTATAAACACACTGTGTCCCACGTCAGCCACGGAGCCCAGTGGCTCTTTAACCCTACAGGCCTATGTTGGCCTGCCTCTCTGGGGCTCCTCTCACACATATAAACGCTGTGTTTCAGGAAGCTCTAGCACATCGATTCTTAAGCACAGCACAGCTCTAAGGTCATACTGAGGACAACTCAGTGCCTTGGAAATGTTCTTTTGCCTTTCCAGTACTATGACATGTTCTACTTAATCTAATCTAAGTCACTATTTAATGACTAATGTAGGCAGGTAATATCCACAGTCAGATGATCACCATTCAAGTGTGTGTGAATATAATCAAAATGTACTGTGTCCTGTGTACCTACGTAGTTGAAAGTAGGGATGGGAATTTACTTTAAGGAAGTGGAAGAAACAAAGAAAAAAAGGGAAGCAGAAAGTGCATATGAGAGAGGGAGAGAGAGCAAAAGTTGTGTTATCGGTTTCTTATTTCACTGCGCCTCACCAGGTTCAAAACAAGAACAGATGCAACTCAGCACATGCTCATACTGGTGACAGGCATTGCTGAAATTCCACAGGTCACAGTCAAACCAACTTGATGCATGTTGTAATTAAGTGTGTGACGTGGATTCACTCAAGTCACTGATGTCCTTCAAAAAACAGCAGTCTGGCAGCAGGACAGATGTGTATCCTCACTGTTGACTTGAGTGAGTCCTGTGCTCATTTGTCAGTGGAAGGAGTAGCTGTTACCACACTACAGTGCACCACTCTCCCTGACACACACTCTTTCACCCCTCTCTTTGTCCAGTTCCTCTTGCAGACTTCTAGTTAGAGACTGGCTTTCTCTAACTGAGACTTTAAACTCTGAGCTGGGATCATTAACTTTTTCCTGAAAAATAATCAGTTTAATCAATTCAGTAATCAACTGAATCAGTTATCTGTTGTTGGACTGTAGACTGTTGATCTTTAAGGAAAAGGATAAGAAGAAGCTTCACTTACATCAGTGTTTTCCCACATTTTCTAGTCTATAATGAATGAACAGTTAGGAAAATAATTGCCATATTAATTGGTAAAGAAAATAACAATCACTTCTTCTGATTTATCACCACAAATCAACATACAGTGTGATTAATCAGTCAGTCATCTGTGTAGTGGTAGTAGACACATTGTGATTTGTCTCTGTCTCATTTTTTAAAAATTCTTGCGTTAGGGCTCCATTGACTAATTGATTAAATTAATAAAAATGAATTCTTAAAATAGTTGGCATCAGCAATTAGTTGGGTCTAATTATGCATCTGTGCGTGACGACCCAGAGATGAATCAAAACATCTGAAATATGATGGAAGCAGAGGGTGGTACAACAGAGTAACATTTGAGAACCCTTCATATACACACTGAAGAGAAGATTAAGTACTTATTAAGCACCTGAAGAGAAGACTCCTGGGAGTTATTTTATAGATGATGGGGATTCAGCAGCAACATTACCTCAGAGAAAAGTCAGACATGAACAAACTAAGGTTACCAGTTACACAATTGAGCTAGTTTTTCAAACCAGGATTGTTGATGTGTGTAGTGGTGCAAACGTGTTCACATTGTTTTCTATTTTTGCTGTGAATTGGTCAGTCATCCTAGCATAGACAAATACAGGCATTTTCTCCTTTTTTTGACTACAACAAAAATTCCAGCTTGTTCCATTGTTGACAGGCTTCAATATAATTTGCTGAAATTTACGGTTTAGTAACGGTCTTTGGAGAGCTTAAGACCCAGAATGTTGAGTTATGCTTAAATAGCTTTTCAAAAGATCTGTTTTGTGTGTTTCATGCAAGCATTAAACACTTACTTGGTGCCACAGACTGACGGAGTTGTGTGGGAGAGTACTGCAGCGAAGAGGAGGACTGTAAACATGCGTGCGAATAAATCACCCACGATCATGCAGAGTGAGTGTCATGAGATGATGTAATGTTGAGCAGCTGCCGAGAATGAAGCCTGGACCTTGGGATTTGGTGAATGGCACAGATGGTAGTTCTGTGGAGGAAGGGTTGGGGCCACGTCCCACTGGAGGTAATCCAAGGATTGCAGCTCACTCACTATTATAACTATGGGGGAATACTTTGTATAAAGCCAAATCCGTGATTGTCTTATCACTGCAGCTCACTGTTTTTGTTTTGTACACCCCAGGAAGCTGCTTTTACCGGACCTTAGAGGAGAAGATTAAACATCTGTATCAGTCAATACAACAAACATGAACAAATTATAGCTGTTCAGAGCTTTCCTTGGTCATTACTTGGAATCATGGTATAAGCCATATTTGGAAAATTACAACTTTATGAAATTGGTGTCCATTTACTCATTTTTTCCTTTCCACCACATCACATTGTCTTACAAGCAGATGGAGTAATCATGGAGCTGGATCTGTTGGTATGTGAGCTGAATGGCTGATTTGATATTATCCAGAGCACTTTTACAACTTCAATTCAATTTTATTTATATAGCGCCAAATCACAACAAAAATTCATCTCAAGTTCTAAGACCTTACGTAATTTAACCATATATAGAATTATACAGGAAACCAGTCCCAGTCCCACTTGAGCAGCACTACGTAGAAGACAGTGGAGAGGAAAAACTCCTTTTATTGGAAGAAACCTCCAGCAGAACCAGGCTCAGGGTGGGCGGTCATCTGCCTCGACCGGTAGGGGTGAGTTGAAAGAGGAGAGAGAAAAGAACGGCAGACTCTAGGTGTGAAATGTAAACATTAAAAAAAAAAAAGTTCTTCCTTTCAACGCTGTGTTGCAGCAGGCCAGTTAAAGATGACCTAATTACAGATAAATCAATATCTATCAAGTTCAGAATGTCAGCCATCTATATAATGTATATTAAACAACATTGAACACAACACCTTTTGTATCAGATCACCTGAATCTTAAGTGAGCAAATGTGCTGGAACCTGCAGGTATTCCTTGTTACTCAGGTGTGTCCTGTGTGGGTGATTGTTAAAATAATAACTAGCTCTTAATGACGATAATAATGATTATGTGTAGGGCCATTGTCCTGCTGCATCACCCAACTTCCTCTGAGCTTCAGCTGGTGGACACCCATCCTGACATTATTCTGTTGGATACCTTGATATCTGTCAGCACCATGGTGAGTTCCTGACAGTGCGCTCAGGAACTCACCATGGTGCTGAAAGATATTTTTAACATCTCTCTTTCCCAAGCTCTAGTGCTTGTCTGTATAAGAGGTCCACTATTGTCCCGGTGCCTAAAAACACAGCCGTGAAAGGTTTGAATGACTATTGCCCAGTGGCTCTCACCCCAGTTGTCATGAAGTTCCTGGAATGGCTGGTTTTGGGCCACAACTCAGTTGACATCACTGTGGACCCACAACAGTTTGCGTACATGAAGAACCGTTATGTCTCATGCAGCATCAGCTGTCATTCACTCTGCTCTTACTCACCTGGAGGCAAGGGACACATACGTCAGGCTGCTCTTTCTGGACTTTAGTTCTGCGTTCAGTACTGTCATTCCGCAGACACTAACCAATGAACTGCTGCTGCTGGGGTTGAAAACATCGATGTGTAACTGGGTATTGGATTTCTTGACAGGCAAGCCACAGACTCTGAAGATCCATGGTGTCTTGTCCTCCACCATCACACTCCACACTGGCTCTCCACATGGGTGTGTATTGAGCCCCTTACTGTTCACATTAGTCACACGATTGCTCGGCAAAGTCCCCGGGCTGGTGCAATGCAAACAATCTGTGTATCACTGTGGAGAAGATGAAAGAGATGGTGGTGGACTTTAGGAGAACACACACGCCCCATCCCCTCCTCATCAGAGGAGAAGCTGTGGAGCTGGTGACCACAGTCAAATATTTAGGCCTGTATATGTCCAACTGCCTCACATGGGCTGCAAACACAGCCAGTATCATTAGGAAGGCTCACCAACGGCTGTACTTTATGAGGAGGCTGAAGCAGGCTGGCCTTGGTGCCGCTGTGACTTCTGACTTATTTTTATTGTTGCGCATTGGAGAGCGTCCTGACACCTTTTTTTATGTCATTGGCTTAGGGGTTTAAATACTTTTTCCAGTCACAATGTTTGAATGATGTATTCAGTTTGTAGTTATTATTTAAAATAAAAACTGTGTCGGTTAATTGTGATTTAAATCAACATTTGGTCCTATTTATACTTAAATATAAGTCACTGCAGAGGTTTGGGATAAAACTCAGACTATAGGAACCCACTGGACATACGTTTATATGAATGTATTGTATGTTTTATATTAGAGCATGCATCAGCTCTCCCTGCATGAGTATTCACACAGACGTGGTATCCAGCTTCAGCAGTAGTTTGTTACGTAACTATTCAGTAGATTTCTCTGTTGTTTCTCTTTCCTTCTGTCATTTCCTGCCAAAGGGGGAAGTATGATATGACTGCAAACAGCTGGCCATTTTAGGGAGAGTCCAGTTCCTTTTTAGCTTTAGCCTCTCTGTGCTACAGACAGAAGCAGTCTTGTAGTTTAGTTGTTGTTTTGGCTGATAGCCCAGAAGCTAGAGATGATGAGGTCTGTAAAACAGCACAAGAGCAATAGCATGGCGCTGTAATTAACATTGTAGTTTGAAAAACAACCATTAGTTAATCCATAATGTACCTTTCACCTCTTTTTGCAGTTTCACAACAGATAAATACTTCTGCAGCGATGTCCGTTTCACAGCCAGATGCCCTATATCAACCCCAAGCCTCTCAGTCAATAAGAATCTCTTATTTCAGGAGAGTAGAGAGACTGGTTGCTCAGCGCAAAAACCTGAGTCATATTGATTCTGGATTCTTATGTTAAGTCAGTTTGATGGGACAAGATGATGCATGTTGATAATGGTAACTTGACCATTGCCTCAATAGGCAAGGAGTACTAGGGTGCAAGGATGAAACAAGCTTTTCATTGCACCACCAGACATCAAATATTATCAAAAGTATTATGGCTATTTTAATACATCTGCTGTCTCTGATTTTCCATTAGGCACAACTGGCAGCTGTTTGAATTTTGTCATCTACATTTTGTAATGAATGGGTCTAAAGCTGCTGCAAAGTAAAGGATCCTTGTCTTTTGAGAAATTGTAGCTCAAGTCAGGGTATGTGGAAGACAGACAAGTGACAGAGCCTCGTTATATATATATCACACAGAACTGGAGAAAGCAGTGAAGCAAACTTTTGACCAGGTGATTTTCCACTCTGTATAGCTGTAATTGCACTCTTAATCTCAGTCATTGGCCTGTTTTGAACAGTTTTTTCCCTTAATAAATGAAATCATTATTTAAAAACTGCATTTTGTATTTACTCAGTTTATCTTTGTGTAATATTAAAATTTGTTGGATGATCTGAATCATTTAAGTGTAACAAATACCTAATTAACCTAACTAAATATTGTACATTCCTTCATGGTGAAGGTATTCTGTGATGGCAGTGGCCTCTTTCAGCAGGATAATGTGCCCTGCCGCAGTGCCAGAATTGTTCAGGAATGGTTTGAGAAACATGAGATGAGAGAGTTCAAGGTGTTGCCCTGGCTTTTAGATTCCCCAGATCTCAAACTGTAGTAGCAAGCATCTGTAGTATGTGCTGCAAAAACAAGTCTGACCCATGGAGGACTGACAGAGAGAACCACAGAGAACTGGTGCAGGAACCAGAGGACATCTTCAGCGGTTTGTGTAGTCCTCAGAGCTGTTTTACATAACAAGTAGAAGCCACACAATATTAGGAAGGTGGTTTTAATGTTGTATATTCTCTAATACAACTGTCTATATATATCTATTCTTACATACATTGCTCAGTCTAAAGCAAACTTAAACGGAGGAATGTAAATGCCAAAAAACATTTTGTTTCATTCTTTTTGTCATTTATGTTTGTATTTATGTAAGACATTTATGGTGGAATAATTACAATAAAAGTTCCAGTATTTAAAATAAGCAAAATTTCATAGAAAAAGACTAAACACCATCTAATGAAAAACAAACTTGATGAAGTCATTGCATTCCACCTCATTTTAGGCTGATTGCTTGGACCATCAGCCTGCAACTTTATGCGGTGTTCCACAAAAATAGACATTAATCCCCAATCCTTCAGTGCACCATGATAAATTTAATAGACAATCACAACAGCTGGACATAACTTTGTTTGTTTCATTTATCAGTTTCCACAAAAATGTTTGAATTACAATTCAGTAAACGCGTCACACGTCTACTGCACAACCTTGATAAAAAGGTTCCATACCCTTTTTAGGTTGTGCAGTAGTTTTAAGCCTGCATGTGGAGTGATTCTGTAGGCTTTGTGTTAAATCATACTGTTGTGCTCAATTCATTAGTTGACAACAGGCTCCATTATGTACTGCAGAGAAGTGAAATGTCAGAGATATAACATGGTTTAAGCAATATGCTTCACTTATTGTAATTTATGACAGTGTAATGCTTTTGTCTTCTTTCTTTTGTACTGGTCAAAAGCCTTTGGACTCATTAGCTGAACCGTCAACCTGGGGTGGGTAACCTGGCTAAAATATATCACAATCTTTTTAACCAGAACCATGATGCACAATCTGAATTGCAGTCTTTTTTTTTCTCAGTTTTGAATTGTAATGTAGAATACAGCCAGACTAGAAATAGCCAAAGGACCAAGTCATTTATCCTGCAGTCTCTATATGTTACATCATTCGTGAATAGGAATAAACGATTGCTTGTTTAATCTGAGTCGACTAAGAACATTAAATCATGACTAAATATTCATTTACACATAAACAGGTTGTCTCATGCCTCACAGACAGTCTTTCTACCTCAAACGTGCTGTTCAAACTGGACTTGAAACTCTTGAAGAGCTTTCGCCTCTCATCTGAAAGGATCATCTGAGTGATTAAGTTGTTGACACTTTGATGTTCCACCTGGCTTTCACGTGTGTCATTAGGGTCACATGAGTTAAAGCGTCAACGACTATGAAAGAACTGCATTATAAGAATCTGATAAGTGGTGCTGTAGATCACCTTCTCTGTTGAGAGAGGGTCATTCCAGTGTCACACATATGGCCTGGTCTTGTCTGTCTAGAAGGTGGACACTGATGTCCTCTCTGCATTGAACTGTATATACCACATTGTTCTGTGTTTGTCTGGGTATTTTGTCCTTTGTTCTGGACCAGCTTTGGCCTCAAAGTGCTGCTTGCTTTGAAATGTACAGGGATGCTGTGTTGGTTAAAAACCCTCCTAAGCTTTTCAGACCCCTCCAGAGATGCATGGAATGACACTGTTGCTCTGTTTGTTCTTATCTTCTCTGTCTGTTGTGGCGGTGCTCCGGCTGGATGTTTTTTGTGGATCTGACAAAAGCCCAGTTTGGATAGCCACAAGTGTTCCTTCTACTTTCCCTCTGCCATAAACCTGTTCTCATTCCAGTTTGTGCACCAGAAGATGCTGAGACTGAACGAGTAAATACTGGTCTTAGAGTGTGGGTATCCTGTAAACTTCAGTGTTGAGGCTATATTAAGGGTTTTGTGTGATTTCATCAGGGGGGCTAATAATTCTGACCTCGACTTGGATGTTTCCTGTGTCTCTCTTCAGATACAAGCCCTTCTTCCCATTCCAAGTACAGCCTCCGTTGGGTTCGACTTGTGATTTGGACCTGTCAGTCCAGGACAGCAGGCTGGTGGAAGGACGACTCAAAGTCACCCTAATTGAATGTAGCAGGTAAGACAATCTACATGCTACGGCATACAACATTTTAGACAACAGCTTGCCTCCTACTTTGTAGGAGCTTCAAAATGATAGTGGCTCAGTCACAACACCATGAGGCTGGATTTTGCAGGTCTGGTATCGCAAGGACGGTCGTTCTGTCCTCAAGTGCATGTAAGCCAATGTACATATTGCAGGATGTCAGCATCCTACTCATCCTATTTGGGCTGTGTCAGTTAGAGGTGTCTCAATACAGCTTTTCCATGTCTGAAACCACAACCTTGAGTATCTGCCGATACCGATCCAAAGCCAATTAAAAGTTAGGCACACTTTGGCACACTGACATGTAGGGGTGTAACAATTCTGAAACTGTGACACAAACTGCAGGGTTTTGCAGCTGTGGAAAACAGCAGTCATCTCTATGATAGTGGCAAATGTCATTACTGAGTATCTGTGAAGATTCTCAGTCATCCAGGTCATGGTTATCTCAAAAAACGGTTTTCAATGGCAACTGGACTTG
>JAUMHL010000007.1:870873-885048 GCA_032362345.1 Sandelia bainsii | reverse complement strand
CTGCTGAGTCCTGTCCTGATGAGCTGGCTCTTCTGTGTTGTGCCATGCGTTTATGGAGCTGCTGCTTGGTTTCTCCTCATTACTGAGCATATTCACACCTTATAGTATCTGCTTAGCCCATTATATTGCATAGACCACAGTTGGTCTCCCCCTTTTCAGACAAATGCTTTCTAGTTGTCCAAAGCTGGCATGTTTAAATATTAATTGGCTGAAGAGTCAAATCAATTAGTTGAGGCTTTCCCCAATAAAGAGGCCTGTCCTTTGTTGCCTGGGAGAGACAGATGAGTTGTGCGTGCTTTGAACCATACTTCAATGTGGTTGGGTGTGTTTGATAGACCACAAGATGATCACATCAGATTAATAATTTATGTCGTGCCCATTATTATCAAACGGTCCCTCTTCTTTTCCTTCACCCTTTCCTTTCCCCAACTAGTGTGGAGGCTGTTTTTCCTCTCCCCCACCAATTTCAGTATTTAATTAGATCACAACACAACATTGCTGTATAAGTTCTGGTTAAAGACTGTGTTAAAGATCTCAGGTATAGTATCCCATAGATGTCCAGTAGAGGGAAGTATCCCCCCATTTATGGAATGTGGAAGCTCGTAAAATAAAAAGTTCAAGCTTATTGAGGTATGGCAGCTTAATGCCTGTGAAGATGGTCGTACGAGTTATTCACACTATTTCTGAAACATTTAGTAACATAGATTTGTATACTGTATTTCAGCATAGGTAGACAGGGAATATGTTCTCATCTGGATTACAGCAGGAAATGAGTTAAATGCATTGATGTCCTCAGCACAGCAGGGGGAAGCCGTAGCCCTGCTGACATCATTTTTTTAAATCTTCCAGTGCACAGTGAACAGTTACCAGCTTAAAATGTGGACATTCCAGTATTGTTCCCTTTAATTATTATGAGGCTGCTGGTGGAGGATAAAGTAATATAACGAGAGAAAATATTTACAGGCCATTAGAGCTGAACTGATGAGTTTCTTAATCAAGTAATATGCAGAGATTGTCTGATCTTGTGAATGGTATCAGGTGAAGTCATTTTTCTTGCAAAGTGGCAAGAATTGGCTTGTTACATCTTGATACGATAGTTAATTGATTATCTTTAATATTTGCTCGATTGTTTGGACAGAATTTGAAAGTGGCAGGGTCTGGCTGCATGTGATTAGATTTTATGGACCAAACAGGAAATTGGTTAATCAACAAAGTATCCAACAAATGAGCAGACATTGAAAATGATAATTAGTTGAAGTCCTACAAGACAAATGTCAGGGCTGAGACAAAGCAAATGGGGAAGCTTGGATTTTGCAAACAATAGACAATTAGGCAGATAATAATTCTAACTATAAACTGTATTTGAGGATCAGTATTGCACTTCAATAAAGCAGTATACTGCAGCTATCCTGACATTTAGTCCTACATATCCAGAATCAGAAGACGTTCTATATCTGTTTTTACAGGCTGCGTAGTACTACTCATGACAAATAAACTGATCTTTTTCTTATAATAAAAATGGTCTTATTAAGGAGTGTGTAGGGTAAGAAGTAAGCCATCAGAAAATAAATAGTATTATCAGATGAATGAAGGCATTTCACCAGGATTTTATATGGCCAAAGTCAAGCAAATCATGAATAAAGTCAGTATAATAAGAAGTATAAAGTAATCAACCAGAACAATAAATGATTCAATAAGTGAATCAATGATGAGAATAATTGTTAGTTACAGCCCTGAAATGACATATTAGGGCTACAGTGACTTTTAAAAAAACTTTAGATCCTATATGATTGTGAATAAAGATCACACACATATACCTGACAAAAATGATCTTGAAGAAAAATACTTTAAAAATTAAAAAAATTAAAGAAATTAAAAATTAAATAAAGTCAGTTTTATTCATACAGCTCACAAATCCCAACTTTGTCTCAAGTATGCTGAAATATAGAAGCAAAGGGCAATGAGCAGAAACTTATTGGTGTGTTAAAATGTCTTACTGGAATATTCTCAAAGTTGTTTACAGACGTCTTTTGTTGTGTTCCTGCAGACTGTTCATTCTGGGCTCTTATGACAGAGAAACTCATGTTCACTGCACCCTGGAGCTGAGCAGCCACCAGTGGAAGGAGAAGATTCGCAGCTCCATCAAAAAGGTGGGCTTTCCTCCCTTTTAACCTTTAAAAACATGTTTTTCTTTCCCTTTGTTTAGGGTCGCACTGAATCCTGGTTAAAGGAATTGGAAACTTGTTGTAGAATTAAATTCTACATAAAGGTTGATGAACAATGCAAAGCTGTACAGTTACGCAAAGCTGTACAGTTACACAAAACTTACAAATACAATTAATTACAATAATTACATTCAAGTGTCTCTTTGGATATGAAGTCTGTGAACAACTGTAATGTAACAAAAAATATGAGCAGGCAAAAGCTCTCCCTCAATAAGTGCAAATCACATTTACCAAAGACAAATTAAGTGTCCATGTAGTATTTTGAAACAAAACGCAGTGTACACTACAGTTACAATCTTTACAGGAATTATTCCACATGGTGTGGATGGAGGGAGGAATAAGAAAGGCAAGAGAAGTTCTCTGACTAGACAAGACAAAATGAGCCCCTAGCTAAAAGGGAGGGCTACGTCTATCACATGGATGTGGGTTGGGTATCAAAAGTCAGACACGGACCAGAAATCTGTACTTTGCAATTATCTGTTGTCCCCACAACATTTAAACACCACCAACCATCTCACTAACCCCTTACCAAATATATGACTAAGCTGCCACATTTATCATTCAGAATGTAAAATGAAATAGTAAATTTACATGTGGTCATTTTATATCAGCTGTTTATTTATTGAATTTACAGAACATGTGCTATATTGTGATATGTATACATATACATATACATAAGTGGAAATTACCTATATTGGTAATGAGATTTTGGTCATCTTGCATAGTCCTACCGACCAGAACAGTCATCTTACTACCACTCCTGTCATTACCACAATCTGGACTATATTCTGCAGCATTTGTTAAATTTTTTTTTTCCTTGTGAGTTATTGCAGTAGGTAAATTATTTAAATTATGAAAAAAATGATCCCAAGACCTCTGTTCACATTCAAATTTTTAATCTGTATGATCACAGAGACATAAGAAATCAATATCAGTTTTTGATTTGCCCCAGCTGCTAAAGGAAAGTTTCATTCATTCAAGTTGCTTGAACGATGATGTATATAATATAATATAATATCAGTATGCCTGAGGAATTAGATGTTGTTGAAGTTTTCAACAAGGGAACTGGATGGTCTTTCTTTAAAAATCTGAGCTTTTTAAACACTCAGAGGTCTCATAAACACTTCCTGTGCAGATGCTGTATATTCTTTCTTTATTGACACATTAATACAAGCGTGTTTTCATCTTCCTTGCACTGATGAGATTGTCCCATTGTTGACATTTTGAGGAGCAAAGAAAATTTCAGGCCCCTTCGGCAAACCTTTTCTAATTGCAGCAATTTAGAGATATTACAGTTATCACATCAGCCTTATTTGGAAGTGACTAATGACGTTTTAGAGTGAAATGTCAGCCCTAATTACTGGCTCTCGCTCCAGCAAAGCCTGATGCTGCTCTCTGTGCCACACACATCTAAATGACATTTGCAGTGGCTCAAAGATTCTGAACAGTTATTACCCTGTGTTGTGTTTCCATGTTATGTTTATTGCCTTTGGAGGGATCATTCTCCAGCAGAGGGCATTGAAACATCAGGTCTTCTTCTGTCTAATTTCTCTGAGTCAAAAACAGCATTATGAATCTAATGCCCTGTGGTTCTATTTGACAGCAAAGACTTTTACTGCAAATACAAAATTAAATGAAGTATTAGGGAGAAAAGCATTTTGGGGTGGGAGGTGCAGTGTGCAGGGAACAGGAAAAA
The DNA here is from genome assembly GCA_032362345.1 of Sandelia bainsii. NCBI lineage: Eukaryota > Metazoa > Chordata > Actinopteri > Anabantiformes > Anabantidae > Sandelia > Sandelia bainsii. The sequence continues at coordinate 881,127 of JAUMHL010000007.1, read as the reverse complement.
CATTCTGCTCTTAAAAAGTACAAAGGTATATAAAGTGCAATTCAGACAAGAAGAAAAGTCCACAATATGCTCAAAAAAGCCCCTGATAGTTTCATTAATTATACATTATATATTAGTCATACATTAATTTTACTGTTTTGCACAGTGGGAATGAAGCCATGTCAACACAGAAGGTGTAGTATGAGCAGCATGTCAACAGAGCAACAGCTTCTGTGTTTTGTCAGTATCTACACTAACGGTGTGTGATATAAATCGCCTACGATAATATCTTCATTGTTGTTTTAACCATGTGTGAGCTGACATTATTGAGAATGTCACTCACTTTGCAAAAAACAAAAAGAAACTTGCTGTGAGAGTCCACACATTCACTGCGTCACGGAGTTTAGTAGAATAGACTACTGCAGAGGAACCCTTAACGCTGTCCTCGTTCCCTGCCCTACGCACTGCTGATTAGGTGTGTTCAGCCGATCAGAAGCTGAAAGATACCAGGACACTTTGTCTTCCCCTACTCCACACTCATCTGGTATACTCATGGTAACTGAACACACCTGATCTAGGTAATCAGCAGTAGGTAGGGCAGAGATAGTAGGAAAACAAGCAGGGCAGGGGGCTTGAAGACTGGGTTTGTGAACCACTGGACAACTACATGTACACACTGAGACTGCATGTGCTAAATGGTATAAGCATACATGGTCACCACACCACAAGTGAAACTAGCATTGCTACCTAAAAAAGCATGCCTGATTTTAAATGAAAGGACAAACGATGCCAGGAGACAAAATACACACACCACCAGCTTCACTTGTCGTGCATCATTCCTTGACATTCTGACAAGTCTAAACCAGCCAAGGTACTGGTACAAAAATGTTAATGGAAGATTAACAAACTTAAGCGGAATCATAAAAAAAAAAAAACAGATGCCGAGACACAACAAAAGCTGTCAGTAATTACACTGCAAAATACTTTAGACCCAAGATACACACTGCCTGCCTAAAATATTATAGTCCAACAACTTGGCCTAAATTGTATAGTTCATGTTGCCAAACTCTGGCAAATAAACTGCAGAAGGTTTCACATTTTGCCAATATTATCTACTTCTCATTATCAACACGATGCTAGAAAATATTCAGATATAATTTTTTGTGATTATCGCACATCCCCAGTCTACACAACAGGCATTTGGGTTCAGTACAAAGTGTGGGTCACCTGTGTTTTTTTAAAGCACTTAGCCCAATACACAGTCACTGTAGTCACTTTAGTGAGCAGAAATGCAGGAAATTTGTGTCGTGATTACATCTGAAAAGACATGGTGCCAATTCAAGCGTCTGAGAGAGATGGTTTCAAACAACTTCTGAATACTTTAGACCCCAAACATAGTTCATGGAAGTGAGCAAATGCAGACACTTTGAGCTACACAAGCTCTGTTTCCTGGGTTCTGTCTTGGTTAACATCATCTCAAAATAACCCCCAATTCGACAAAGTTCTGTCTCACCATGTCTGTATAGATTTTCATATTTCTAATACTTCGTCATCTCTTCATTCAGACAAGAATATAATTGACAGGACAGGAAAATGCTTAACTGAAATAGCTTTTTTTCTTCTTAAACAAATGCATTTACAATCGTTCCTGGGACTGATTAAATCAAACCACCCCATGGTCAGTTGAAGGTGCAGCCAGCAATCCAAGAAGTAATGAATGTGTGGAGTGTTCCACCCTACACTCAATCAGTCGAGCTATCAGCACAGCCCTCTCCACGTGGACCCACTTCAAAGCACTTATGTTCCTTTTTTGTTAATATACACATACAAATGCAGATTCACTGTGGCATTTGGGCCTGATTTATCAGCCTTCTCCAGTCTGCATGTCCCCAGCAGGACTGTGTACTAAGGATTAAAGGCTATACCATCTGGAAAAGGTCAATTTGCCATCTTTCCCTGATGATTGCTAGATTTTTGCTTCCTTCATGAACACAGCTACCTGTCTTGAATATGTTAATGGTTTTCATGCCATTTCAACAGAGAGAAAGTTACAAAAATAATTTGAATAGGTTTGAGGGACCTAGACTGGTGTTCAATGAGATGTGCAATTTTGCTCAGAGGTGTTTTCAGATGCCAAATATTATGTATTCACCTCAGCTGTTATTAACTGGTGCTGAAATATTTGACATTTGCTAGTTCCCAGTTCTTCTCTGTACTTGTCATTGCTTTAGCTTGTTATGAAGGGTACACAGTAAAGTCAATACAATATTATACCTTAAATAGAGTTATTTCTGAAACACCCTTCAGTATTTGCACATTTTACAACATGGTAAGTTTAGTTTTTAATGCAATGAATTCTCAATTTTCCCATCTGTCTCCACACAATAATCCATACCTTGATGAATGAATGAAACATATTTTTAGATTTTTTTTGCTAATTTATAAGAAATTAGAGAAACTTTAAACTTTAATCTCTCTTTTACAAAATTATTCACATCCATTCAGTTAAGGTTGGACTAGATTAAAGCAAACAGGATGCTCCTGGCCACAGTTTGCAGTGCAATATGTACTTTTTAAAAGAGTGATTTCAGTTTTTGATTTTGAATTTTGCATTTTCTAAAATCTTTCTTAAAAATGTGCTTTTCATTATTGTTGCATGTAGGTTGATGGACAAAAATGGCATTTTTTTCTATTTCAAATTAAATTGACAACACAATAAAAAGAGCACATTTGTGGACAGACTTGAAGATGACAGTTCAGACACTTGAATATTTGAAACGAGAGATTTGATTTTTTTTATTTTTAATGAATTAGCAAAAATGTTTAAAAAACAGTTTTCACTTTTTCAATATGGGTTATTGTGTGTAGATTGATACAAAAAATGAGAATTTTCAGTTTGAGCCTGAATGGTTTGACCTTCATCATTTTATTACATAGTGAAAGAACTGTCTGCCATTGGTCGGTGTATCTGCACAATAGGGACCACCTGTGAACACGAAGTAAATGAAGCCCTGTCTCTCACTCTGTCAGGCGTGTTTGCACATCTGCTCTGTCAATTCATTGCTAGCCCTGAGTGCTGATGCTTGCTGACAGCTTGACCGAAGGGACATGCAGTGTGTGTGTGCACACATACAGCTCTACATCTTGTTGTAAAACACTGCAGCTGTATAAGGCTGAATGTTCCTCTGGATGTTTTGTGTGCTGTTTTTCACGTCCCAGACCGAGAATCATCCAGTTTTGCAGAAGAAGACAAAATGTTTTATGAACGTAATGTGAAACATCAGAGATTAGGAAGTAAGATTAGAGTAAATATGGCTCCTCAGCACACGTCTTTGTCTATTTAAGGTCTCTGTCAGAAGGTTAAGGTTAAGGTAAAGGTTTTGCTACTGATATCAGCCAGTCATTTGGTGGATATGCTTTGGTTTGATAAATTTCAAGCTGTCTTTCTCATCTTCAGGTATAATCTGTGGAGTTTCTTTTATTGAGCATTTGTAGAGCAAACGCATTAAATCATTTATTTGCACAAGTGTATTTGTATTTCTCTATTTCATAATTACTTTCAAGCTTCAGTTTCAGATTTTTGCACAGACTACTGTTTCTGCAGGATGGAAAAACAGAAAAACATCACATAGTCCTGAGAACATTACAGTGTTTCCCTTACCATTATACAAGGGGGGTGCCCCCCCCCCCCACCACCTGCCCCCCCCAAGACGGTCAAGTTAATTTTATTTAATTAGGTTTTCTGTACAGCGCCAGATCACATTAGAAGTCATTTCAAGTTCCCTTTCCTATAGAACAGGTCTGTACGTTGTTCTTTTATTATAACAGCCTCATGTTATTTATCTTATTTACATGACAGCGTCATTTCTGTATCTCTGTATCACGCGCGGTGGTGATAAAGGTTTGACGCAGGTCCAGGTTGTTCTTTTGTGTGACTAAATGTTAACGTATATGTATATATACTATAATGAGCCATTTAAAACCTGGAACTATTTCTTATCCCATCCCAGTGTCTATTTCACATTGCAGACTTTACACACGTTAAAAGTGCACACACAGGCAGCACCACTCTGGCTTTGTGTGAGAGAACAGGCAATTTTATGCAGGTTATTTTAGCATCTCTGACGTAGCCCCAACAAAGTCACACACACACAAACTCGCACTCACCCCTCCCGTCATGGTGGTTGTTTGATGTTCCACTCAGGGTGTCTTTGTGTCTTTAATCTGCCCCCGGACACCCGATGAAAGACAGTTGGTCGACAACTGCTTTATGAACACACACATACGCACACACAAATACACACACACACGTTTGACTTTCTACAGTTCTGAGGACACTCAGATCTTACTTGAGATAATGTAGAGGCACCTTTACTTGATTAACATTTTAAATTCACACATTTTAGGAATGTTTTTTTATACACCAAAAGAGTAACCGCTCAGTGCATCAGTGTTGAGAAATTAAAAGATTTTCCCACATTAAATATATTCAAGAATCAGACACAATTCCTAGTAAGTGATCAAATGTCACCTATGTATTATGTATTTCTAAAATCCCCTCACATTAAACAAACAAGCAACTAAACACAATATTTAGCACATATAGATAATATAGCACTCATGTGCTCTGTATCACCCATTAAATGTAGAAACTATGTGATTATGTTTCGTTACCATCCTTCAAAATAAAAAAATAAAAAGAGGCCAGACCAGCATTGTTTGTCACGTAAACATGCACATCCAGAACATAATCAAATGATATGCAGAGGAGCCTATCACTGTTGTCATTTTTCGTAACACACGCATTGACTTGTGGCGGGTGACACATTCATCTTCCATTTCCGCCTTGCTGTGTAAGTTAAACAGCCTTTTCTAATCCTGTTTGACAACAGCTGGCTGCACAGCAAAAAAACAGATTAAAGACATGAGAGGTTGGTCCTCTGAGCTGTTTGCTTCTAATCGCTTCTTCCACTGATCAATTTGCTTCCGAGGAAACTCAATAGACAAGATGCTATGTGCATGACAGATGGAGCCACAGTCATATTACAGATTTGTTGCTGTTTTCATTGAGAATGTTGTTTCAGAGCATAGAGCCGTGAGCTCTCATTAGGCAAGAAATGACCTGTTACTGCCACTAACTCCAAATAATGCCCACACTGATATATTATTAGCTAGATCAAAGCCAGCGATGCTTGATCACTCAAGCTGTCAAATGTCAGTGTTACCGCGGAACAGATGTTCCTGTAATAAAATAAAAGACTGTGATAGTGCAAACTGTATATTTAGATAAAAGTTATATCTGAATTTAGTCCCTATTTGAAGTTGAAAAACTATAAAATGAACTTGTTATAGTCAAATAAATGTGATTGAATAATATGTTATTATTTGAAACATTATTCTCCATATATTTATACTTTCAAATGACACATTTTTGCACATTCAGGCGACCTGCTGTGTACTGAAGCTGGATAGGTTTTATTTAATACTTTGAAGCCAACTGATGGTTTGAATGTTTGTTGCTGGTTAACTTCTACCGTAACAGTAGCAGTGTGCTTCAGTTCGCTAATGTGTTGTCTGACCTTGCCTTACCTACATGGAAACACTGTGACTTTATTATGTGGTACATCACAGTCAGTGTACCTACAGTAGTGTGTAATTCCCACTTCACTTATCTGTATCCATAACTTTCAGATGTGGTAGTTGTATTGTTGCATCGCCAACATTCCCCTTGTTTTTCTGTGGGTGAATCAACATCTTTACCATATCTTAATGTATGTTTGCACTGTAGCTAGTGCATGCTAACATTGCTAACGTGGTTGTGTGGATGTAGGAAGAAGAAAACAGCCATAAATGTATTTTTTGCACATGCATAGAACAAATGGGGTAAGCTGTATGGATTGGGTTGTGACACTGCTACTGATCATAACCAACATCACATTTGTGCTGCACCCTATCAACCAGGTGATTAGTTGATTAGAGTCTCTATACTTTGTACCAAAGTACTGATATCTTTCTGGGAAGCTTCATAGAAAGTTAAGGACCATTACCAAAACTAAAGCTCTGTCTACCACGTTAGCAGCATGTAGACTTTCTTTGATTAGTCTGAGCTTTTGATTGTGTTACTTGAATAACAACCAGCAGTGTAAGGCTTAAGTTCATGATTCAAGTCTGAATGATCTTTGAATTACACTGAGGTAAACCATGCGTTTGATTTATAACATTACTGTGAATGCCCTTTCTTTCCATCTAGAAAGATGTCTGCTTTTCTTCTGCTATGTCAGTGTTATTTAGAGTGATGGGAACCAATGAGTAAAGAAAAGTGCTGTTACATATGATATACTGTGCAGCAGCAGAGCCAAATGAAATAAAAGCATTTCTTTTTTGCTGTGCTCTTCCTCGCAGTCTCGTGGAGGGATGAGAGTTGTGAGTTGTTTAAAGTTGCTGTTTTTAAAATGAGTTTAAAGGGACTGCAGAGACGAGGTCTTAATGACCTGTAGCTTGTTCACCTGTGGCAGAAATTGTGCAAATGTTAAATAATTGATAAGTAAATGTTACAGTATATGATCAAGTGATCCATTTGCTTTTTATAGGTTCCAAAAAGCATAATGAAACTTTGACAATCCCAGCATCTAAAGTAGCTGATGAGCTCACTGAGGAGGGATGTAGGCACAGTGTTTCCATAACAGACAAGCACTGGTGTTCAAAGGACAGGAAAGACTCAAATGCCAACTTGATAACGAGGGAAACGGTGTTTCACTCCTTTCTGAACCAATTTAGTTTTCGTTTCATAAACTACGATGCAACAGTCATGACAGATCATTATTTTTTACGCCAGTGACTGTGTTACAAAAAAGGGACAGTGTGGGCGACAAACCCGCTGTTACTGTCCATACAAGTGCAAATTAGCCAAAGCACCTTTTTGTGTGTCTGTGTCTCCATAACAACTCCTTTGTTCTTGATGCTTTTGAAACCTGCTCCTGATGCTAAAAAGGCAACTTGAAAATTCAGATGAAGCCACACAACAAATAGTAGTGGAAAACTAAATTTCACAGTGATTTTGCTCGATAAAGACATGTCATCCACAGCTAAAGTGCACATCTGTCAGTTTTCTGAATCAATCAATACATTTTATTTCAGTTAAAATCATCATGATAATTGTTGATTCCCAGAGATGGAAACATTGTCAAAGAGAGCGTTAACAAGGGCCATAACTAAATTAGCTTGTGCCATTTTGAAAGTTATTAATATCTGCTCATGTGGATGTGTGTGTCCAGAGTGTAATATTTTCTGTATTGACATTTCATATCAGTGGTTGGATAGGTGGAGGTTATTGGATGTGAAAATTGTCAGATTATTGAGTTATTCATTAACGGAGAAAAGAACATCTTTGAGTAATGATTGTGTTGCAAATGCGATGCCTAGTGTAAACTCCATCCTATTTGCATTCATTAACATCTTTCTATTGACTTAGCAGCCTACCCATTATAGGTTAGTATTCAGTTTCTTCAGCAGTGGTTGATCCAGAGTAGTAATGACAGCCTTAAAACATCCAATGTCTTACTTTCCTGCACAAAAATTGTATCCTATAAAATCAGGGCAGGATAAATGCTTTTAACGAGTCTTTTGTCTTTAGATGTTATCAGGTTGGAAAAGTCCAATAAATCCAGTGAGTTAAAGCTAAACCAAACTACAAAAGAGCTGCTGAAGGTTATATGGTACATGTGCAATTCAATCTGAAATCTGAAAACTGCTACTTTAAGAGACAGCATATATATATTATTTTTATATATATATTTATTTTTTTAATATTAATATCCACATAAAGCATTATTTTATTCTGTGTTTTGGATAAGTTTGAAGTTTGAGTTATCTAAATACTGTTAAACGGTAATGTTTATTGCAGTGTTAAAGAATTGCTCTTCTACCATGTTGGAAATCAGGCGTTTATAGTTAATGGCCACAGTGGGAGGCAGAGGGCAAGTTGGTCGTTCACAGTAAAAGTACCACAAATTAGTAATGAACACATAATGAGGGAGAGCCAGAGAGAGATTTACTAGACCTGGCTCCTTTCTAACCTTTGCACAGCTGACCAATCATGCTGCAAAATGGGTGTGAATGTTGGCTTGTCTGATGATGTGGGGTTGGGGGGGGTGTGACACCAGCAGAACATTTGAGACTATTAGACTAGGAATAAATGTAAAATCTGCTTAAAGGGTGTACTTACTTTTTTCGCTTTGTAATATTTTATACTTTTTAGTATGTAGTTTTTCACTACAGCTAATACAATATGAAGTCCTCTATCGTTTTATAATATTCTGTAGCACTCACTGGATGGACTAGTTTCATAGTATTGTTTATCGCATTCCTTTGAATGGAACAGTGACCTCGTAGAAAAGTGCTAATTAGTTCATTTCAGCCTTCCCTGAGGATACCAGCTCAAACACTGCTTTATTAAAATAATATTCCATGGAAATATCCAAATCGTGTGTTCATAACACTGCTGTCATCAGGCTAGTTTCCAACAAAAGGTACTAGAAATGTTCCAGTGCAGATTTCATACTGTGACATAACACCTGTCTATGGTATTGTGTCTGAGAACATGTACTACCGAATATGCGTCACTGTTAACCAGACTAATAAGTGCCCACGTAAACACAAGAGCAGCTACTGGCTGTGCAGCCCACCCCTTAGCCCACTCCACCCCCATCACCAACGGAGCTACTAATTGGATGTGGCAGAGAATTGCTGCTCACTTGCCTCGCAGCGACTTGTGCCCTATAACCATAAACAAATCGATCTGACATGTGGTATTAGATTAAATTACCAAGCAGCACAGTGACAGGGAAAAGGATTTGCTTGACCCCCACCTCTCCATCTCACACGTACCCTCCCAGACCTGCTGGAGAGCAGAAGGATGTTCAGCCAAGCAACAGGAGATACTGCTCATCCCAAGCTGTGTGAAGCCAGGGTTTCAGACTAGCCTGCAGCTAACCACCTCACCTTGTAGACTTTTATCCGTATAACACATTCTATTCAAATGACTGCATAGGTTTACAAGTATGACTGTTTGTACAATCTACAGAAACATGGTGTGATCTAATAAATGTCAAGGTAGAACAGTCCGGCTCAACTAACTTGTTTCATGCCTTTGTGTTACGCATTCCCACCTTGAACCTGGTTCTGTTGGTACAGCTATACCGAAGAATAAATAAAGAATATTCTCTATGTGAGAATGTCCTCATTGAGAGCAAATGCAAGAATTTGGTTAGAGCAATATTCTCTAAACACATTACTTGGCCACAGACCTCAATTTATAAATCTCCACACATGCCTTAAGATTTCTGCACGACAAGGAGATTTTTTTTTAAGTCTGTAAGCTTATCAACATTGTCGGTGTTTGAGGCCTCTAATAGTTCACAATGGTAACACCAGATAACAATTATTTTCCCCCTCTGGCATTTAATTGTATGTTTCAACAGTTTCTTACTTTCAGAACACACACAGCGGGGCAGCAATCGATGTGAGCTTCAGTCAAAGTCCAACAAAATTAAATCAGTAGGTGGTTCATGATGATGAAGGCCAGATAGTCGGAAACATTTGGTGAATAAAATGTGGTGTACTGAAGAAGAGTTGCGCGATGTGATTTAAATGTTGATTAAATTCTTAACAAAAATTTGTACCTTTTGGGAGCCAAAGCTTATTTAATTCATTTTTCAATCCCACAATCTGTCTTTATTCGACTCTGTTTGATTGTTTTCCTGATTTCTGATTAAAGTTATCAGTTCATAGTTAAATATGCCAAATATTAAATATTAAAATTGGGTGAGCATTTCGGTGGAGCCAGTATTCATGTTGTTTTAATCTGTTATTGGGCCCTGTAATGGGTTTTAGGCTATTGCATCAGAAATTTCCTCCCCTTCCCATGAAAGGTGACACTGTTGTCTAACCCTAACATTTTGTACCTTTAAACCTAACACACTTTAAATCTACTAAATCTGCTAAACACATTCAGACTGTAAACATTTGTACAGTCAGGGAAAAAATTATTTGAACCCCTGCTGATTTGGTAAGTTTGCCCACTAACAAATAAATGATCAGTCTATAATTTCAATGGTAGGTTTATTTGAACAGTGAGAGACAGAACAATAATAAAAAAATCCCCAAAAAATGCATTTCAAAAAAGTTATAAATTAATTTTCATTTTCATGAATGAAATAAGTATTTGATCCCCTATCAATCAGCAAGATTTCTGGCTCCCAGGTGTATTTTATACAG
>JAUMHL010000007.1:826911-870773 GCA_032362345.1 Sandelia bainsii | reverse complement strand
CCAACAAAGGTTTTGCCACCAAGTACTAAAGCACGTTTTGCAAAGGGATCAAATACTTATTTCATTCATGAAAATGCGAATTAATTTATAACTTTTTTTGAAATGCATTTTTTTTGGATTTTTTTATTATTGTTCTGTCTCTCACTGTTCAAATAAACCTACCATTGAAATTATAGACTGATTAGTTAGACTTTGTTAGTGGGCAAACTTACAAAATCAGCAGAGGTTCAAATAATTTTTTCCCTGATTGTATATATTTTTCCTATGTTAGTCTTAGCTGATGTAGCAGGCCCCACTAGCTTGGATGTCAGTTTTCTATCTATGCTGGGTTTGTGACCCCTATCATCATCCAAGCAAAAAAACAGCCATTTGGTGGCATGACCTGAGCTTATGCCTGCATTGTATTATATATATATTATTTTTATATATTATATATTATTATATATTATATATATCACCTAACTTGTTTAGCTACAGTGGATTGGCAACATGCTGGCTTGCTAGGCAGTCTCATCAGAAATCAGGCCTCAGGTGTCCCAACTACCATCACTGTGAATGTATACTTCCACTGATCCACAAATGGCCCGTATATACCAGCCATTCTCAATGAAATACTTGTTTTAACAGCTAATTCAGCATCACGTGAAATTAAATAAAATTTTTAAAAGGAAGGCCTTCCAGGAAACAACCCAGTCTTTCCCAGCAATATTTAACAGAACCATCGTTAATAGGTTAAATTACTATACCAACTGTGTGCTTCTAGAAATGGCAGTATTGGTCAGTCTGTCCATCATTTAGTGTCGATCAACTGTTGAATGAATTGCTGTTTGTCCAGTATTTTACATGGTTTTTGATGATGTTAATATTTAGCTCAAGCACAACTGTGCCTAAATACAACCTCACAGGCTGCTAATAATGCAGAACACTCTCACTGTTATTATTTATACCTTTTAGGTCACCATACGGTTTACATATTCAAATCCAAAAAAATGTCATAAGTTGTAATTATTACACTTAGACATTTAGCCAGGAATCAGGGGGAAACAGGAGTCAAACCACCAACCTTGGGGTTTGTAGACAACTCTCCAACTGATCCATGATTGCCCCAATAGTCCTCTGGCACCTGCTGTAATAGCATCGCTCACTGATAGCTCCTAATATGTTTTGGGTAATAGTAGGGCTCTGTGGCACAAATAAATACAGTTAAGACTGTAAATAGAGTTGCACATTTTTTGTTCTTTAGACATTTGATTTGAAATAAACTACAGAAAGATTTATTTGAGAGCTGTGTGGTTTAGTTCATGCAGAACAGAGTTCACACGTGACTCAGAGAAATTGTCATTTATGTTGAGGTGGCTTGTCTATCATTATGAGGAGACCAGATACAAGCAGTAAACAGATAGTTTAGTTGGCAAAATCAACAGTTGGATACATTTTCATAGAGGGGGTGTAAATAGGAAAACTATAAAATAGTAGACAAGGAGCACAATTGTTGTGGATGACCAGAAAATAATTAGCATATTTAAGAAAGGCTTTTATGATCTCACAGCAAGTTATGAATGCTCTACAGGATGTAGGCGTATTGATTCCTCATCAGTGACCTAGAGAAGACTTCATGACCTTTCATCATTCAGAGAATGTTCTGCAAACAAGCCCAAGGTGCAGTTTGATAGTACACACAAAAACATACCAAAGTACAAAGTAGTAGTACTGGTAGTAGTAGAAAAAATCTAAGGACTGATTAAACCAAGATGATGGGGGGGGGAAAGGGACAGCCCATGAGCCAAAGCATGATGGCGCATGTGGGAAAGATGTTGGTGGTTGGTGGATGTTGGAACACTAGCATTTGTTGCTGATTTCACTGCTTGTATAAGCAACAGGGTGAATGTGGAACTAAAAATGATGATTAAATCATTAAACATGGAGCAGCTTGAGCATACATTCCACTTGCTGAAGACCAGATAAAAGCCAGAGAGACCCTACAACAACAAAGACCTGCAGAGAGACGTAATGTCAGGGCTGTACACTATATCAGGATACACACACATAGAACTGGTTACACAAGAACACACCAACTATTATGTATGGAATTGATTATGGATCAATTTCAGTTCACAGGGACAGTGCTAGATTCTGTGCGCAGCTAAAAACCTGTCCAGTTTTCGAAATTACATAATGTTGCATTATGTGTGACAATGCAAAAAGCAGAGAGCTGAGTACCAGTTCATCGTGTTTGTGATATGGTTTTTTGTTGGTGGAAACCTATGATATGTTACAGTGTAAACAAATGTAATATGTGTCTTTTATCAAAATGAATGTTTTATTCAGGGGATCAAAGGAAGACTTGTCTAGGTTTCTGTCCTGGAGCTAAAGGAGAAAACTTTAAAGCAGTGATAGCTGCCATTTGAACATATTAACCTTTCATTTGTTCTCTGTGGCTGTGCAGATAAAAGGGAAGCAGGATTTGCTGAAATAGATGGTAAATTGCTCCATTTACATCTGGCCAGTTTGGGGTTGCTATGTTCTTTGTCTTTCCTGGAGACAAGGAACCAAGAGCTGCCTGTTGTCTTAGTCAATGTTAACAAGGTTAGTCCAGTCACTGCTGCTCAGCCCTCAGAGAAAGAGCCACTACACAACAGTTATACTCTGCAGTTTGGAGAAGCACCAAACAGCTTTTCTTAGGAAAGTCAGTCGAGAAATGATTCAGATATGAGTTTTTTTTAAAGTATGTATGGATTTGAACATTTTCTTCCTCCACTAAACAAAATGACTGTAAGTAGCAGCTGACAAGTGGAATTATTTATTTAACCCTATCAACCTAACAACTAAATACTTACCAATGTTGCACACTTCAGAAAAAAACTATACTGTAGTCAGTATGGAGTGTGAATAATTCATGTGTAAATCACTTTGATTCTTCAAGTAGGTATATATATATATATATATATTTATCAATAATGATAAATCTGTCTTGCTTCAAGTTAGTTCAGTTCAGCGCTGAAACATAAGGACTGGATGACTCCATTTGAAGGTGTCACTGAAACGTGCTGAAATCTGAGTGGAGACAGTCGGTGGTATTGATGGGTACTTGGGTGGGTTTGAATATTAAACCCAGGTTGTGTTTCTACTCTACCTGTACTGGAGTAAAGCTCTGGCTTCATATCTTTTTCTTTGTCAGTAGTCTTATCGCTGTGTTTTTTTGTGCATGGTCATATGATTGGTTACATATCAAGGTTTGTGACTGTGCATATGTTGGTGGTGTCCGGGTGTGCAAAAGGTAGATTGCCAGTATTTGCACTTCACCAGAATTGACTTGTATGCTTTCCTTTAAAAATCTATTGAAGGCATTATAACCATATTGCCTGCAGCATAGCAGCGGTATACACACAGATCCAAAACCACCCCAGCTAATGTTAGTCAGATAGACATTATTTTTGACCAGCAGCTAAAATTGTTTTTTAAAAACAGGCTGAAGTTGTTGTGTCATGGGCCAGAAAAGGCCTATGTAGGGCATTTCATTTTTTGAAGTATATATGAATTCAAGATAAATTCTTAAAAAAAGAGAGATTGACTGAAGCCAGATTTTGTGTGTAAAGTTTATTTGAATTTTTTTTTCTTCCTTTTGCCCATTGGTCTACACTCAATAACCCAATATAACAAAGTCAGAACATGCTGTTTGAACATTTTGCAAATTCAGAAAAAGCTTGAACAACACAGACCCTTGTCTTGAAGTCACGCCAGTGCTATGTTGCTTGTTTGCTATGGGACATTGTCTCGCTGAAAGGTGACTCTTAGATCACATGTGCTCTGGAGAAGGATTTAGACCTCATGTGTGTGAAGCATGTGAATATTTGAAAAGGATCATATCCCCCTGAAAAAACATGGGCACGTTAATAAAGCTTTTAATGATTGTTATAATTGTTATCTTCTGTTACCTACCCTATGTTTTTGCTTATCTGCATGGGTAATTTACTGTATAAAACACTTTCACTTAACCCTTGGTGCTTATTTCAGCATTTCTTTTTTTCCACTGTCGAAAACTACACGCTTGAAATGTTGAAAAAAAGAGACAATTTGTAATGATGCCACAGCCTTTCCTACAGTAGCTTTGTCATATTCCTTGCTGAAATTAAAAGGCTTCAGGCTTCAGAAACAGCTTACTGTAGGTCGTACTGAGAAGTAAATGTTTTTATGCCTCCGTGCAGGTGACGGCTGTTGCCTGAGGGTTGGCAATCTGCCCATATGTCCCATTCTCATGCATGCAATATATTAGGAACGTGTTTCATTTTTTTCCTTCCTCACTGGCATGTGCTTGTATTGTCCTCCATGCTGGATCTTGGGTCCTTTTCAGCAAGACTACTTGAAATCCCCTTGCCTTTAGTGTATTGGCCAGGTACAGTTAGATCTGTATATATTTGGTCAGTGACACCATTTTCATCACGTTGGCTCTGTACTCCACCACAGTGGATTTGAAATTAAAGAAGCAAGATGTGCTGTACATACCACCTAGTGTGTGAGAAGCATGCTGGAGTTAGTGTTATGGCTTGGACATGTATGGCTGCCAAAGAAACAAGTTATTTTGAATTTATTGTTGATGTGATGTTGACAAAAGCAGCAGGATGAATTCTGAAGTGTTTGGAGCTATGGTATCTGCTCAGATTCAGCCAAAGGCTTCAAAACCCATTTGACAGCACGTTGCAGTGCAGATGCACAATGACTTGAGGTATACGGTGAAAGATTTTTTTAAGGCCAACAAGTGGAATATAATACAATGGCCACGTCACTCACCTGCCCTGAATCAAAATGAGCATGTATTTCACTTGATGAAGACAAAACGGCAAAACACCCAAAGACAGAAGACAGCTGCAGTACAGGAAATAATCTGATCATACTGATGAGTTCTACACTTATGACGGTCCTTAACTGCATGGATTGCACTGATTTATGTTAGTTTGTCCAAATATTTTTCAGCCTCTAAAGTTTGGGGTCTATCCTTAATGCAATATTTTGACCAGTCACTTTAGGTACATGGTGTTTGTTTCATTTTAAATCAATTTGTGGTGTACACAGTCAAATCGAGGATGATTATTTCACCGTTCAAACATTTACAGACCTGACTGTATGCATTAGACACAGACTGTATATTAGATGAGTGACTTCTTTTCCTACATATAAACTTTTATCTATAAAGGTTTAACTATAAAGTTTTATTAGTTAGTTTATAAACTTGTATGCTACCATGAGAGTGGATCAGGGCAGTCCTCAGCCTTCCGTGAACCAGTCCCACCCTCTATCCCCACCTGCCCACCACTCAGTCTCCCACCTTTCAGTTTGTATAGATGATCTGCTGATTCAAGGCTAGCCCTAACTCAATCACTGCTTTCCACCAGCACTGTAACAATTGACAGCAGGGAAAATTACAGTCATCCGTCTCTGTCTATCCACATCATTTGGGCCGTCCTTTTCCCTCTTTTAAGCCAGGACACCTGTACCGTCTATCCTCTTTCTTCTCCTCATCCTCCACCTCATTTAGCTCTTTCACTTTAGATCCCACCATGTATGATTCCAGTGAGATGACAACCTTGATCAGTCACAAACAAAATTGCATATGTTTATATGCACCGTTGCTCATCAGCATAGGAAGTGCGAATGTCTTGCTGCTGTGCATATGCTGTCATTTGACAGACAACATGTGAGTTATAAAGCAGTTCAACTGCACACTGCAACAGGTGTGTTATGAGAAATGTGACTTAGACTGTGAACCATGGCTGTTATTAAGGCAGCCGGAGGTGGGGGTTTAATTATGGCTCTCACGTCTCCCACAGAATTGCCACTTTCAGCTAGAGACAGATGTCAGTGATGCACTTGTTTTTGTCACCTTACTGTTTATTCTCATTCTTATTCTCCTGCATCTGAACTAAATTTGCCGTCCCTTTTGTTGTTGTTGTAGAGTCAATGGTTGTATAATCAATTGAGTAAATGCACACTAAAATCTACTGTAGTTGCTGGCCATAATAACCTGCTAAATAAAACTCACACTAAGATGGCTTAATCTCATATAAGCTTTATATATTGCCACCAACAATATTACAACAACAACAATAATTTATTACAACCATAACTGGTCTCCAAAACTGGTCTTTTTCATGCCAAATAAAATTGTGTCAGACATCCTTATATGCAGTCACATCTCTTACCACAATTCTGTATCAGTGACAATCCACAGAGGTGCACCTGAGTTAATCATAATACAAGAAACCAGAAGAAGTCACAATAGAAACTTATATTCCATCTTCAATAAAAAAAATTAAGAGATAGATCATAAAGATGTCAACTACAAAATATTAAAAGGTGAATAAAATACATCTTATGTCAACAGTTCAAAGATGTATAAGTTATATATAACTTGCATGTTATACATCCATAATATATAACCTAAAAAGGTATAGCCTTAGGATATGTCTAATACTTCTCAGTGATTTATGAAGAGTATACTGTATATTTGGGATGTAAGTAAATTTCATTTGGTTTAGTGTGCAGTTATCTGTATGATTCTATGTAGTTGTGGTTGTAGAACTATAGAAAGCAAATATCTGCAAACACATGGAAATATTGTGATGTGTCCCTGTTAATTTCCTGGAATTACCTAAGGCTGGAAATTCTGACATGTAAAATGAAGAAGGAATGTTTAAAAATTGTGCACTATTTCTCACTCAGAAAGCAAAATGAAGTAGTTAGCAGCACTGACCATGTTAACTCCATTGTGCAAAGAGCCGAATTAGGGAAAGTGTTTCTCCATGTCAAATTATTGCTGGACTGAAGGTTTGTAAGGGGGGCACTCTAACACCATTAATGGCAACTAGATCAGTTATGTCCAAAGCTTGGTCAGACAAACTAAAAGTGACCACATACTGCCAGAAGATCAATGCATCAAGATTAGTTCTCTGCAAAGGTATTGTCAAAAGAAAGTTCTCTGACATTTGTTTCAGAAAAGCTCACTCCAAAACATGATAGATGTTTATGTTTTAAGCCTACATATTCGAAACAGTTGAGCATGAATAATACATATTGGGTATGTATGTACTGTAAATGAACCATGCACATGCACTGTCAGTAGCAGATGATTAATCTAAGTACATCTTCTTTAATGATCAGTTTGACCATAGACAGGACAGAAACATCTGCACTGTTGTGTTGACAAGACATCAGTGTGATATCTTCTGACAGCTGTTAGTTAGTGTTATTCCCTAGTGTTAGTCACACCCTGTTCACTTGACTCGATTGCAAATCAAACCGAGCTCAAATCAGTGTGCGCACTCTTTTTTACATTCTGTTCCTCCTTTTATTTCTAGATCCTCTTCAAGGTAGCCAGTATCAATGACCCTATCCTGAATCAGTGATACTGATGCATCAGTGATACCGATTCATCAGTGATACTGATTTAGGATTGGGTCAGAACTGTTTACAGTTCTTGTAAACAGCGGCTTCTTTGCATAGATAACTTTTCACGTCATGCACTATAGGACCGTAATGGCACCTAATGGCTAATGTCACCAGCTATCCTGTAGGGATACATTACATTTGAACTTAAACCAGCTTTATGTGCATGTTGTAATAACTTTTTTTACAGTGTAGGCATGTCACACACCAGTCCGCCCAAACTGAAACACTGCACACGTAACATAACATGCAAATGCAACATCAATCTCTGAATTGGAATAACAATCAGTATTGGATTATTCACATAAAATCGAGATTGATCCAAAAATCAATTTGTTTATCCAGCCCTGAAGTAGTATTTTAAAGTGTTTTCAAGTTTTTTGCCTTTTATAACTGTATCTATAAAGGATTATATGACAATAGTACTAGTGGCTAAAAGTCAGATCAGCATGCAGTGCTTAAATACAATATTTAGTTGTTTAATAAGAGAAATATAGATGACCATATAGTGCAAATGCAAATCATACAATAAATAATACAAATAGTACAACCAATTTTTCAAGCTATTCTTTACCATATACACTCCTACAAAATATGGGTTTCTTTAAAGTTTTCAAAGTGTTTTCAATGTTTTCAGTGTTTTCAATGTGAGATTCAATGTCTTACCACTAACCATAAATAAATTATATTCTTGCACACACGTACCGGAGCACAGAGTTAAGTTAAAGTAAGTTGTAAATATACCACTTGTGGCCTGTAACCTCTAAATCAATTCAGGTCATCGTTGTTTTCCCTGTTATATGTTTGCACCAGACGGAGGTTATCAAGGGGCCATGTGGCAGTGTGGGGATGACGTTCAGACATATTCCTGCCAGTGAAGGAGATGCAGTCCACGTCAGCATTGAGACAGTCACACCCAATTCCCCTGCAGCCTTGGCAGACCTGCAGAAGGGTGATCGCCTCATTGCCATTGGAGGTCTGTCATAATGTTTATTTTGTTATTATAACAAAATATTCTTAAGAGCACTAGATTGTATTGTGAAAATTTTGGACTGCACAAAAACAGAACACCTATTTTCTGTTCTTGTTTCTGTTGACAGGTGTTAAAGTGACATCCTCAGTTCAAGTGCCCAAATTGTTGAAACAGGCTGGAGACAGAGTGTTGGTACTTTATGAGAGACCAGTTCGTCACCAGACTCCCTATTTAGGAAGCCTGGGAACTCTTCAGGAAGGTTTTGGGCAGCTAGAGGAAACAGGTTTAATTTCCCAGCCAGGGGGTTATGAGGAAGACCCAGCTCCTATCACCACCCTTTCTGACATATCCGACAGCAAAGACATGGACTCTGAGTTTGAAGAGTTGATTGTGGACTCCAAACCTAGCCAGACAGGTGGCGCTAACAACAGTAACACAAATACCAGTGATACTAAGGAGGATTTCTTACTTGCAGTAAACCAAAGCCCCAAAAGGACTGTGGCCAACTTGGCTGCGAAGCCACTTGGTACCATATCACCCATCCTCAACCGGAAGTTAAACCTGGTGGGTCTTCAATCACCACTAAAGCCTCAGCCCAAAGAAACACCAAAGCCCTCACCACAGAAAACCATCAGTTGTCCAGGGGAGGGTCTGCAGCGCCCTACCGTACCTCCCCCACCTCCTCCTTCTCGGCCCCCAGTGCCACCAAGACCTCAGATAAGGTTGACATCAGCATCATCAGAAACCAGTCTTTTGGAATGTGCTGATTCTGTAAGTACCAATGCTGCTGTTACTCCAGTCATGACCACCACCGTCAGCACTTCTGAAAAATCTCCAGAAAAGGTTCCTCCTACTGGTGCCAATGAGGAGAAGGCTGGTACTGAGAAAATATGTGTCAAGCTGGCTGACACAAAGCAGGCCTCCAGGCCAGCGGAGTCCAGTGATGAGGTGAGTGGAGTAACTTCCACTGTGTCCATGAGCAACAAAACTGATCAAGCAAAGGACAAAGCTTCAGAGAGCTCTTGCAGCACACGGGACAGTCTAGAAGACCACTACCTGTGGGAATCCCCAGAAACCATGTTTCGTAACCGGTCAGCACACTGGACCAAGGCCTCTGTGGTGTTTGAGGTGGAGAGCAACCATAAGTATCTTAATGTGGCTTTGTGGTGCAAAGATCCCTTTAAGCTGGGAAGTTTGTTATGTCTAGGTCATGTCAGCCTCCAGCTAGAGCATATATCACTGGAATGTATGGCCACATCTTCTTCAGAGTACCAGAGCACCTTTAGGTTATGTCCTCCAGAGCCTAGAGCTAATGTCAGCCGCACTGCACTACGCAGCCTCAGCACACACAAGGGTTTCAATGAGAAGCTGTGTTATGGAGATGTTACTCTAAACTTCTGCTATTTAGCTGATGGTGAGTTGGAGTATCCAGGGGGGCTGGCAGAAAGGGAGCGAGAGGGGAGTCTCCATGACGAGGACCTAAGAGAGAGGGAAAGAGAGCCTATCCCCTCAGCGCAGCGTGATGACTTGGCCTTTGGCGCAATGCAGTTGGTGGAGGTTCGTCACAATTTCCAGGACACCCAGTTCCAGAACCCTACCTGGTGTGAATACTGCAAGAAGAAGGTTTGGACCAAGGCAGCGTCTCAGTGTATGATCTGTGCATATGTTTGCCACAAGAAGTGCCAGGACAAGTGCCTTGCTGAAAATCCTTTCTGTGTGGCAGCGACTGAACGTCGTGGAGCTGACCCTGAAGCCAAGTCCACCATTAATCGGGCCACCACTGGCATAACACGGCATATCATTAATACCAGTTCACGCCTGCTCAACCTCCGCCAGGTGCCCAAGACTCGGCTAGTTGAGCAGGTGGCTGATGTGGTGCCTGGAACAGTGGAGCCCTCACCCAAACATACCCCCAATACTTCTGACAACGAGAGCAGCGATACGGAGACTTACACCAGCGGCGCCAGCCCCTCAAAGCAGCCCACCAGTAGCGGTGGTAGCAGTAAACTTGTACGCAAGGAAGGTGGGTTGGATGACAGCGTGTTCATTGCTGTGAAGGAGATAGGTCGTGACCTGTACCGTGGGCTGCCCACAGATGAGCGTTCCCAGAAGCTGGAATTGATGCTGGACAAACTGCAGCAGGAAATTGACCAGGAGTTAGAGCACAATAACGCCATTATGCTTGAGGAAAGGGAGGCCACAGATGCCCGACGCAAAGCCCTAATTAGTACTGCCCTGGCCAAGTCAGGGGAGAGACTCCAGGCCCTCACCTTGCTAATGATCCACTACCGAGCAGGCATTGAGGACCTGGAGTCAGTGGAGAGCACTTCACCTTCAGAGCAGCAAGTCTTTAAAGACAAAGGAGAAGGCTTGGAGGAAGAGGCAGTGATGGGGACCGAGGTCTATGACAGTGACATATGCAGCCCTGTGGAGGTGCAACTGCTGGATGACATTACTGAGGAGCAGATCTGTGTGGAGGCACTCCACTAAATAAAACTAGAAGAGAGAGGAAGGAGGAATGTGTGCTTTGGACTTATATCTCCCAGCATAATTATGTCCAATTTGTTTGGGATTTCAGTAGTTGATTTTAAATATTGGGGACATTGAGGTTCAGTGTTTGATTTATTTTTACATAAGAAAGAAAGGGTGATTAAAGGAATTTCTTCCCTAAGGATTTGTGATAAACCTGTCATTGATGTTTTGATTTGCACAATGTGATGCTCTATGCTTTAAAGGGAAGCTTGAAAGCTACACTTGATCTGCCCTCGATAGTGCTGCATGTTTATCCTCTAGTTTTGCTTTTCTGTGGCTTCCAAATGTCATTGTTAGCATTTAAGTTGGTGTGCTTTCTTTTCTGTAGCTTATTTGACGTGAGGACTTCAGAAAGTGCGCACATTTCTGTGGTCTACTAGTCTGAATCATTTTAATTTTGGAGAAGAAAAATAATTGTTCAATACTATTGCTGAGTATCAAGTCCATATGAAGGTTACATATGAGTCTGTAACAGTGTCTTCTGCTACTAGTAAGGAAAAGCAGGTTTAGACCTCCATGGAAGTGGAACATGTTATTTGTCTAAGGATCCTGCAGTCATACATGTCTTTTGTTTTGAGCACTTTTTTACTGTAATATATGAAATTTAGAAGTAACTTTATGTGAACAGATTTTTTTTGGTTTCAGATTCTTCATAATTATTTGTGGAATCATGTTTGATTTTGCTTTGTTTAGGTTTGTTTGTATTGAGGTCACATTATGTAACCCATACTTTTTCCTTGGCAGGTAACAGTGTAACTTGGCAGGAAAAAAAATGCTAAAAAAATAAAATCCCCAGAAAAGATTATATTTTCTTTTTTGTCTTGCACATCATTTATCAAAACCTTTACGAGTGCAAAGTTAGAAAGACACGTAATCCACATTATTTTTAATTTATAGCAGATGCTCAGTGAGATTGAATTTGTGGGCTAAAAATAGCAGCAGCAGTGAGCAGGTTTTGGTGAGTCTGTCTGAATAGTATCATTCAACAACCACAGAGGGAGAACACTGTTGGTCGATTTAAAGTTAAGTTGGTGTTTGGGCCAAAAGCATGACCCAGAAACTCCTTAATCAGAAGGTAAATCTATGTTTCATTATATAACCCATATGGTTTTCAATGGGAACATTTAAAAACATAATTGTCCTGGGTTCCTTGCTTTTTTAAAAGGTTTTTTCCATCTTGCCAAGTTACCTAAAAGTTTAATAAGGCACATAACTTATCATGACTTCATGTATATTTTTGATTGATTTCAGAATGCATTTTGCAGAGAATCTCTTGTGGTGTTAACATTCTCCATTATACAGTATAATTGGCTTAAACTGTTTATAAAGATGCCATGCTTTAAATAGTTATGTGATTTAATGCAGCTCATTTACCTTTATTAGTTGTTTTCATGGCCAAATGAATGTATGTTCAGCCTTTTCTGTTTTTTGTACATACAACAGTTTGAGTGTTTGGCACCACTTTTTTTGGAAAACATTATTAATATAGGCTGCAATGTAGCCATATCACACATTTTGGCACAAATACAATTGAGTGTGATAGTGGGTACAAGAACAAGGATGTGAAGTTCAAGTACAAAAAATTGGTTTGGAGGCCTATCAAAAGGTAAAATGTACAAGAAGAAAGAAAGGAACTTAAAAGTGTCATTTATAGTGGCATGAAATATTGATCTTTCTTCCTGACGATGACAAGGTAAACCATAGAAATATGATCACATTGCAAAGTAATGTGCATTTGCAAGCATTTGATTGGCCACTGTGGTTGTAGTAAAAGTTTAGAGACGACAAGTTAGCACCTTCTTCTGGTCTTCTGGATTGGCCTCATGCCGTGCTGGTGTCCATCTGGACATGGCCTGACTTTTTATATATACCTACCTTCTCAAGTCAAGTCAAGTCAAGGTTTATTGCCATTTCAACAATATACACAGTATACAGTGAAACGAAACAACGATCTCCAGGACCATGGTGCTACATACAAAGACCTTTTTGGTGCATTATTTAGTAAAATTAAAATGTTTATCTGGAGATTGTCAAGACCAAAGATGAAACCAATGCCACTGTTACATGACAGACACATAGACAGGATGGGAGATGTCAGGGAATGATAGAAAGCTGTTGGTAATTTACTAATGTGATCTAGAGAAATTCACAAATAGACATTTGAAAATAAATTTACTGCCAGAAATGATTTGGAAGGTTCCAGAGGATTTAGCTCAACAAAATGTCTGAAACCTGACAAAAACAGGGGTATTCTCCCTCTTTAAGACATCCTCAGATCTTTTTAGCTTACCTTAAGTACAATCACCAAGCTAATGGAAGATTTAACAAATATGCTGATAGGAAACCAACACTGAAAATAGAATGTTCTATACACTGAAGGATTCTTTTAATGTAATATATTATAATATAATATATAACTGTGTGTTGAGTTCGCCCATGCTAACTGGATAAGAAAAGTAATGAGCCAGATTTAGTGGAAACAAAGGCATACTTCCTGTTCTTTTCTGTGTAATAGATATGTTGCTCAAGTAGATGTTGGCTTATTGGCTGCCATACTTGTCAACCTCTCTCAGTAACTGAATATCTAGATTTTGTGTGCAATATTTTCGTGGGGGAATGAAACAGACAATTCTAAAACTGGGAATTATGTCTTTCATTTCTCTTCTCTTTACAACTGTGTAGTCCGTGTGTCCATTTGTCTGGTAAGGGAACCAGTTTATCTCTGTAAAACCCCGTCTTGGCCCGAGAAGCACTGCTTTTGCTGTTGCTGCTGCTGCTGCTGTTGTTATAATGTATTCCTCCACAGAATTCTCCTCCAGTCCTTACTTTTGAAACTGCACTTACAGTGTGACTGCCCACCATGGCTTGTGTTGGTTCTTTTTGTGTATGTGAGGGGTTATACACAATTTTGGAGAAGGCTCATCTGATGAAGCTTTATTGTACATAATCTGAATAAACAAGCTCAAATAAATTCCAGTGTTTTATGGTTTAATTAGCTCACACAAGAACTTCAAAGGCATAGTCTGTAATCCAGATGTAATCAATAATCACTTTACCAGCATATGCAAGACTTTATCCTTCTCTTACTTCCAAATGTATTTGGATCTCCCATTTTGTGCAACTGGTTTGTGCCTTTCTAAATTTGTTACTTAAGTGTTTTTCACACACACAGTCCATCCCTCCAAAGGTACTTCCTGGATGGTATTTCATTGTCTCAGTAGTTGAAAGAACACAGTCACAGAATGATGCCTTTGTGAACATGATGTAATGTTGCGTTCAGAGTTGCATGCTGAGTGAAAAAACACAGCCCTTCCAATACATTTGAATGGGGAAGTGTGTTTAACACAGTGGGACACCGCAGAGCTTCTGGCATTGTCAAAACGATACAGCTTTGTAGGGACAAAGCTTTGGATCTGGTTCAACTTTCTGCAGTGCAATGTCATCCAGCAAGGCGCAGCTTCAGCCAACCACATGGATAACACAGATTTAAGCACACATTCCTGGTGGATAACTTTATAACATGGCTACCACATTTCTGCGGTTTACCTTGACATACTCAATGCAAACGATGAAACGCTGCAGCCAGAGCAACCTTGTACAACTTTCCTGAGTTGCACAGTTCAGTCTGTGAGTGTAACACACCACTTAAAACACATACAGTACTTTCTGGATTGTATTTCAGTACATGAGACAACACAGCAGCACTAATGCTGCATAAGGATGAGCTCAGAGGGGGTGGTTGGTTCACAAAAACCCCCGACTGTATCACAGGAGACAATGGTCAAGTCCAGTGTGAAACATATGTTGTAACCATGACCATTCAACAACGTTAACAATGTGTTTATTATTGTAACCATGACAACAACAGCCCTCTAACATTAAGCAAGTGCTTATTTAACCCAAACCACAATCTTTTTACTAACCCTAACCATCTTCTTTTTGTGCATAACGCAAACTAAACTGGAATGGTTCCTCAGTCATAACTCTGTGTTTGTGTTATTTGTCATTACAAGTAAGTGTCTGGAACGCCAGCTGCTATTTCAACAGACACCTGCTGCCATAGGAGAGCAATTTCAAGAGATGCTCCTCTTTGTATGAGAGGTTAGAGACAAACAACCTTTATTGGCATTTGAACAACCAAATCTACAACCACACTGTTGGTATTATGGGTAATATAATGTAGGTTCTGGGTTTAGACTAGAAAGAAGCATGTACAGGTTAAAGGTTATTTTGAACCCAATCACTCATTACAGGAATGCAAAACTAAAGTGGAAACCTTTAACTACAGTAAATTGTAAATATATATAGTACATTGCATTATTTGTTTTTCCCAAAAAAGCAATATGACATAATTTAGAAATATGCGGTTAAGCTTTCCAGTAGCAACATTGCAAGAACACAGCTTTTGTGTAAGCATCTGCAAAGTAATTGAAGCCAAGGGCTGAGATGGACAGGCTGATTGCAGTGTGTCCACTCCCACATTTCCCCATCATGGCAACTCATTCTGCTGTCTTCCATCTCCTGGTGCAGGCAAACCATGTGAGAATTAATGTTACCAAATTCAAAAACGTGCACATTCTTTCTGAAAAAGCACAAAACAAACAAACAAACAAAAACAGTTACCCCAGCACTGATTGAAATATGTAGTGCTTTAAATGCACTGAGAAGCCTTCTGTCTCTATGTTTTATTGAAAACATCCAGCCAGTGACATACATGTAAAGACATAGGAACAGGTATGTATGCAGTACATACAACTCAAAAAGATAGTTTGGAGAGTGTGTGTTAGTACCTGCTCAGACCATTACGTCTGATTCCATATTTCTGGATGAACCCCTCTGGCTTTGTATAATCAAGATAATATTTTTCAGCACTTAAAGCTCAGTAAAGTCAAGTACAAGTTTCACAGCCATCACTTGATGAGGAACTCTATGAGAAAATCAAAAACCATTACACATGACACAACATCATGAACATTACAGAATAGCATAAACACAAAGAACATTACAGGAATTTCTGGAAAAAGTACAAAAACACATCAGTTGTAGTCATTTTTTGAGAAGCAGAGCTGCACTAGAGGCTGAAATATTCCATTTATCCTGTATGGATAAATGGAATATTGGTTTAGTTTAAATGAGAGAAATGAGAAAATAAATGATACTAATAAAAAAACACATTTAAAGGACATTGCTATTATGTATAACACTCTGTTGCCTCCGAGAAAGAAGGACTAAGGTTTATAAAGCCCCTTCAGGCAAATAAGCAATATTGGCAAAATAAATAACATTTGACTCAACTCTGAAACAACAATATGTGTTGCAAGTACCCTTTACTGTCCATTTGAGAATCAGGAGAGCACAAGAATTCAAGACAATTTCATTAGTCCAAGTCATACAATTAATGCAACAGCATAAATAAGGTAAAACATGAACACAGTTCAGAAACAGAGGCTGATTTACAGTACATGTTGTCTTTTTATACGCCCCTGTGTCTACTTACGAGAGACAATGATTGTTGAACATAAATGTATTTGCCCAAATACACAGCAGAAAATAGAATAATTACACTAGAGGACAAAGCAACACTTTGGCCTTGAAAAAGTTTAATCTTTGAGAACAAAGGCAACCAATGGAATCAGCTCTGCTAAACTGATGAATCACGCCAATATTGGTCTTATGGTAAAAATCCAGTCTCAGGCCATCTGATATGACAGTATGAAATGATTTAATTGAATCATACTGTACCTGCTGATGAAAAAGTCTTCCAATATAAAACATTTTAAATCACCAACAACTAGATAGGCAGTTAGCATCATTGAAATACTGGTTCTCTGTGCCCCATAAGCATGTAGAATGTAATATGTAATATAATGGTAGCTACCTTAGTTTAAAGGAACAGTTTGACATATTGGATAAAAAGCTTATTCACTTTGTACTAGCGGAAGGTTTGATGTTCAGATTGATCCCATGTTCTAAATCTCCACATCATGTTCTAAATGTGGAGCTGAGACCAGCAGCAGCTTCATGGCTCAGCATAAAGACTGGCTCTGCCCAAAGGTAAGAAGAAGTCTGAAAAATAGCTCTGTGTAAAACAGCTAATTGTTGGTTTCACACATTTAATATGTAATTACAGAGCTTAACAGCTTCTGGTAGGTGGACTATGTTACCCCCCGACAGAGACGGGTTAGGCATTCACCCCTGCTTCTGGTCAGTATGACAGTCTTAGCTAAACATCTCCAGCTACCAGCTGAGTGTACAGATGCAAAACAGAAATTTAACAAAGGACGCACATATGTAAGTAACACTATTAATGATGGCTCAGGGTGTAACTACACAAAAAGTGGCAAGGTCACCAGGAAATACTAACACCCGTGTGAAGATCCATCAAGCTGTCAATCAATGTGCAGTTTCCTGCTGCTTTCACTGTTACTACAAATCAGTGCAGAAGCTAAATCCTAATTAATTTGATCACAATCTTCTGAATATAATAAGCTGCATATTAAACTTATTTGCTATAAAAAATATGACAGGTGTCAGGTACAATTTGTTATGATACCACAATTTTGCACTTTCAGGTAACTCTTCATATAGATCAGCCAGAATATTAAAACCACTGACAGGTAAATTAAGAACACTGATTATCTCATTACTGTGGCATCTGTCACAAGAGCTATTTTTGCTGAAAGATTACTAGCTGGCTGTGATTGACAGGTGTGCCATACATAACACCTGGATTTAGGGAGTTTATCCCATTATTCCTGACAGATCCCCTGAAGCTCAATCTGATTGGGAAGTGTCTCTTCAGATGTGCTATGTGCTTTCAGTCTGTGCTATGTCTTGGACACTCATGGACAATCAGTGACTTGTCCTGAATGTTTTCTTGGTCGTTTCCTTCAGGTCACTGTTGTGATGAACTCTTATTGTGAACGTGTGGTCACCCCAGCCTCAGGTCTTTTGCACTCTGGAGCTGGTCTTCTGCAGCATTTATCCTTTCATCACTTCTAACCAGCCACCTGCTGAGATTCACCCCCATAACATGTTGCTGCACCAGCTGTGCCTTAGAGATGGTATTAGCCAGGTGATGAGCAGTGCCACAAAGGCCTGATTGATAGATTGTTACTGAGTTGGTTGTCTTTCTTTAAAGGTCCTGCCATCTCAGCAGAGAACCTCTGAAGCTCAATTAGAGTGGTCATTGATTGGATTGTTGGTCACCTCCCTTACCGAGATCCTTCTTTTTTTTAAGATTATTTTTTTTGACATTTTAGCCTTTATTGGATAGTTTTGAGAGTGAGAGAGGCAGACAGGAAACTTGGGGAGAGAGAGAGGGTGTGACATGCAACAAACATCTCCAGCCGGACTTGAACCAGGGACATTGCATTTACATAGCATGTACACAAACCACTAGGCTACCAGTGCATGACGAATGAGATCCTTCTTGTCTGGTTACCTAGTTTGGCCAGATGGCCAACTCTAGGAAAAGTCCTGGTGGTTCCAGCCTTCTTCCATTTCACAGGTATTGAGGACAATGTCCTCATGGGTGCAGTCAGAGCTTTAAAAGTGGTTTTATTGTTTGTACTTCACCACAGATTTATTGTTGAGAGTGGAACTTTCTCAATTAATGAATTGAGAAAGCCTTCTGGATGGGAGGCAAAATGTCTTCAAGGAACTAAAACAAGTCCAGTTGCCACTGAATAACCTTTTTTTTGGAATATACTGTACGATTTATTTAAATGAGACACATACTACAAATCTAAATTGTAAAAGTATGAATATGATGTGAAACTTTTGTTTGCATTAGAGGTTGAACAATAAAAGTAAGGGTCGAAGATTTAAATGTATACAAATCTGCAGGAAGTACTTAGTTTTGTTCTTTGTCGATTAAGATGAGTGGTAAGAAAGACGAAGTGACTAAAATTACATTATATCTATTAAAAAGCGAGTATGACACAACTCTATTCTTGTACTGATGGAAATACTGCTGTACAAATTTACCAGTTGTTTTGATATATTTAGTATTTTTGGTGCATATTACAAACAGAAGCTTTAACTTATCTTTACTTGTGAAGATGCTGAAATGCAAAAAACACAGGTTCCTTTGTTTTTAGGAGAATATCATGTATGTATGTGTATTTTAGATTATATTTCTCTTTTTTGTAAATGGCTGAGGTTTCTTTCTGACAACGAAAAGCCCCTCTTGGTCTTGGACAATAAAACTGGAAAATTTTCCAAAAAAGAAACTTAACAAACAGGTAACAACACTCAGGATTGATTAGCTGCTCCCACTTCAGCAACAGACGACTGAGTCATAACAGTATGATGTGTGTAGTATAGTATGGAGTTATACAGGGTTATTCAAAAATAATGAACTGATTTCAAAGCCCTATATCTCAGTCCTCAAGCATCTTCACGGAATGAGTCAGTGACCATTTGAAAGAGTAGGGTTCTAAGTTTTGAAGTTTCCTCAGCGATGGACTGGTCGGAAGGGGACCCAAGACCTTGCTCTCTGTGCTTTGTGTCCGAGATCCCCAGACCTCTCTCCGTGTGACTTTTTCCTGTGGGGATATGTTAAAGATAATGTTTTTCTTCCGCCACTACCGACTAACCTGGATGACCTTAAACATCGAGTAACAACAGCAGTCAACTCAGTGGATTGTGATATGCGTTTGGGAGGAATTCTCATATATTGCCTTGATGTTGCCTGTGCTGCAAGTGGTGGCCACATTGAACACTTGTAGGACAGGGAATAAAATGTGATTATCAGTAGAATACTTGTGACTTGGTTGGAATTTTGAAGTACTTTTACTTAATAGAAAATCGGTTCATTCTTTTTGAATAACCCTGTACTGTAACGGTCTGGTGCAACCCTGTCTCCCAAAAATTACGTTCGTATACAACTAAACTGCAACCCCGATTACGTTTTCCTAGAGAACGTATTTGCGACCTGATTACGTTTTTGTAGAACGTAATTGTCACGTTGTACTGAAACGTATTTTTGTGAATGAATGAATGACGCGCTACATTTATTAATGCACAGAGATTTGCAAAGAGATGGTTGGGGAGGATGGCGGGCGTTTACTGTGCATGACTGACATGCAGGAGACCGCAGTTCTAGACCAAAGGACCCCCGTGAGGTTGGGTTACTGAGATTACGGTTAGAAAAAAGATCGTGTTTAGCTTTCATTTTTAATGCAGACGTTGTGTGTGTGAAGCGACTGTGTGAAATGACATTTTTGTCCATTAACCAGCTCACAGTCTTTCACTGACACTAACCCACTGCTGTGATGTCTGATTCCCACCATAAAACACTTTAATATCTCTACACTCACATGTCTGGATGTTGAGATGTAACGTCGGATATTTTTAGCCGACAGAAAACCGGATGCAGATCGGATATTTTGGCGGACAAAAATACGTGAACATACGTGTGAACATATGATCATTACGTTCACAGAAAACGTAATCGGGTCGCAAGTAATCTCGATTGCAGTTTAGTTGTATATGTATGTAATTTTTAGGAGACAGGGCTGTCTGGTGTCACTTGCATGTACTGTAATTTTATCAAGGTAAACATAGTGAACAGCCAAAACATGCAAACTTGATATAATCTCCTAAAATGGTGCAAACTGCTCTACTAAGGGTGTGCACTGAGGTCTGTGTCCTTCAACTGAGCAAAATAGAGCATGCTGTGTACTTTGCACCTTTGTCTTAATAAATATGTAAGGTGGGGTGTGTTTGCTAAAATACAGGGAAGAGAACTGAGCACATGTAATGTGATTTGTCAAGCCTGAAAGTGATTGCGTGCAGGTGCTATCAGACGCACACAGATGGCTGCTGTTATTCCAGAGTGGAGGAGGCATAGGAGAAATGAAAGAATGCATATTTACCTCTTGTGTTAATATATTTGGAATGACATAAGTAAAAAATAATACAAACATATGTCTGTTGAGCGATCCAATTTTGGAACTGTTGGGGGAGTGACATGCTGATTTGGAGTCACTCACAAGAAGGAGCCACATGGTACCTGTCAAGCCAAAACAGCTTGCATCTCTGTGTTGCCTTGTGTCTCAGTTGTTCCAATGTACTGTAGCTGTTGCTACAAATTCCTCCACCTGTTATGGAGGATGGGCCATTACAAAATGTTTCTGCACACTTGGGACACACTTTTATGTGGTTGCTGGTTTTCAGAGAATTATAGAAGCAAGTGACTATACATAACAGCAACTTGTCCCCCTCGCAAACGCTGCAGGAAATGTATGCATTCTTTAAAGGTACAGATGATTTGTAAATCCAACGGTGTTATAAAAAGCTCTGTGGCCAAAAACTCTTGGTCAGGACATGAGTCATTGTGAAATCATTACAAGAAAGAAGAAGAAGAAGAAGAATGTATGTATGTTCATTCTCCAAACTCTCCATGGTGGACACCAGTGAAACATGCAAAACCCTCATTTAAATACAGCTGCGTCCTCCATATTTGCACTTGTTGTCAATCGTGCAATTTTTCTTGAGATGTGATAAAATAAAAAGTATGGAATGCTAAAGAGATCACGATTTGTCTTCTTTTTACTGCTGTTTGGCGTTCATGCCTGTTTTGATCTAGCTTTGTCTTAGCAGCTGCTCCATGTCCCAACACATGTGTGCCAGCAGTGGTAAAAAAAACATCAAACAGAGATGTACTGTGACCTCTTTGATGTTCAATAAGAAAAGGATGTGTTTAACCATAGAAAAAAACTAGCTATTGTTGAAACGCTGGTCATCAATTATGGAAGTATTTGGTTAGTAGCCATTATTATTAGTACTCATTGGTACCAACCCCCACCAACGAATCGCGCAATTTTCAAGATTGCGCACAATTTATTAACTTAAATCACCAAAGTTGCGCCACAAACAAATGTGTCTAAAACATGATTTCCACCAAAATACAACAAGATGTGCATTTGTGAGGAAATTAAACTAAACTGTCCAGAAATGATCAATCTGCTCCCCACACAGATGAACCAGAAAGGTTGGGTTTGAGGAGTCCTGTGTATTTTTGGAATTGTATCAATGCAAACAAGGACCATAGACTCAGCCTATATATCTCCCTGGAAAAAAACATATTGACATACCACACAGTTACCCAATATACTAACAACTTGCACAAAAAATGTAGTAATAATACCCTAGACAGTATCATGGACATATACGGTAGTAGACAAAACTGAGACTTTTAATGGCTGACACATGAATTAAGACAGATTTGTTTCCAAAATAAACCACCAAAGCTTACTTGTTGCCCAGCACCCTTCTACTGTCTAAAAATTTATTTTTGACACATCTTTCTATTGAATAAGGCTGTTGGCTAAAAAAATATCTCTCACACAATGCGCTTGCAACCACAGATCAAGAAAACCTTTGGTTTGCTCCAGTACAACTGCTAAGAAGACACTGAACAGTGACAACAGAACACAGGACATTCACATATCTTGGCTGTTTTGTTTCATTGTTGTTTTTTTCGTATGTTCCTTTTTTGTACAACAAAATATATCCTCTGAAGGCTTAACCTGCATCACTGGTGTCCTGTTAATCATAGTCATCATATTCTGGATCCATGTTTTCTCCCTGATAGTATGTCCCTTGTGTGGAGTAGGACCTCGTCTTCATTGAACAGTTGGTGTCCATCAAAATTGCCTGAAAAAACAATTGTTGGAAAGCAACTTGAATAAAAGATCTTTTTGTTGCTGAGTGAAATACAGAACTGCAGCTTCTGAGTAGTTTTGAGTACTGTTATCAACATCATTCTATCATTATAATATATATTATAATATATTTGACAAGGCCAGGCTGAAACATCACATTTATTGCAGTTATGTCTTATTCCATTAAAGCCCCCACATGCAAGTAACAAATCTGTTTTGTGTGTTAAGGTGCAGGGGATGTAATACAGTCACTGTACCAAAGGTTGGTGAACTTAGTTACAAGAGGTGTCTAGTACACTTATGAGGTGGGAAAAACTACATGAACAAATGCCATCACTTGGTGTGTTAGTATAGGGTACATCCACTGCTTTCTTAGAAGTCAGATTTAATACAGCCTAATATATGGCTTGTTGGTATGAGATTTAAGCTTCGACACATGGGGGCTTTAGCTGTGCTAACATACCATTTTAGCCTCCTTTTAATAATTTAACATGTGTCAAAAACCTATTTGGTGAAATTTAACACATCATACACAGAAACTTTCAAAAACACATTCATTAATGTAATAAAAGCACGCATGTTGAATGTTGATACCTGAGGGTTCCTATCAGGTTCGGACAGAATTTTAGTAATCATGTTCAGGTTAAGGTAGGATTTGGTCATGCAGGTCAAACTAGGCTAAAGTGGTGTAATTGCACTTGACGCGAAATGTTTTACATGTTTTTTGTAAATATTTTGAACTATAAATGGATGCTTAGTGAAAATGTGGCAAATGGTCGAGAAAAAATGGACAAATCCTGAAAGAGGGAAACTGTTGGGGACACAAGCCAGTGGTGGTGAATGTAACAGTGAAAAGAAGAGATGAATAATACAGATGCTGTGTGGAGATGGGTGAGTGAACTGTAAAATGAGAGTCACTAACATGGATGTGGAGATTTGCATGCAGTTTATGAATGTCTAGCGATGCTGAGATAATTTATTGTTATAGTAAAACATGACAGATTATGTGTTTCAGTGAAGCAGTAAAAGGAGTTTTCAAAATGCATTCATCCACAGCAAACAATCTGCTAGCTCTATTATGAGAGTTAATAAGTCATTTTCACGTGTTACGAGGTTGTGTAAAACAAAATTACATAGGCAATGCAAGAAAAAGAGGGAAATTCTTTGTCTTGCATTGTATCCAATAGTCTATAGCCATGCAATATACAGAAGTAAGATTTTGACTAAAAATGCAGCCAAAACCAAGACTTCAGCTCAGGAACTTAGCCAGTTAAGTGGGTTGTCCAGCAATCCTTGGGCTTAACTCAGGTTTTCCAGTGCAATACATCTGGCTCACTAAATGACTTATAGCTTAGCTGATAATAATAAAATTTAAACTAAACCACTAATTTCTTTTATTTCTCTCTGATTTCTGTCATTTCAGTCAGATAGACCTTATCTGCCATAAATTATATTGCCGTTCTTCTCTGTTTTCTGTTCTGGTAGCAGTAACAGTAATGTTTTATGTGTATCACAAATTCAGAATAGATTGTTCATACAAAAATACAAAAATGCAAATAAAGTGAGACCCTTATTACAAACATATGTAATTAATTAACGCCGACAATTATTTTATCGTGCGTTAACGCACTTTTATTATTATTATGATGATGATGAAAGTCCGTTGCTCACGGACCTGTGGTTACACACAGGTGGTTCTGGACTCTGAGAACAACTAGTTTTTCTATAATAAACTAGATAAACGTTTATGTCCTGGCAAATAGGTTTGGTTTTCTATTTGATTTGATTACATTAAAGTTTAAGTTGAGATTTACAAGAAATATTTAACTGCTACTGTATAAAGGGAATACTGCTGTTAAAAATCATCTTATTTGCTTTAAGTGTTTGCAGACTAAATATTATTGCAATTTTGTTCATATAGCAGTACTTTTAAAATAAAAGGATTGGATTCATTATTAAATTTTGCCTGTAACAGTGTGATTAGTCGCATACTTTTCACTATGTATATTAATAATGTTTACGTTCCATCTCAGCATTGTATATGTACATGCTAATGATACCATATTGTATGCCACTGAACCCACCCTATTTTCCATTTACCTAATATGACAGTTTCAGGCTTTCTGGAACCTCATGTCACAGCAATAAAAAGGCAATATGAAAAATAGAGTTGGAAGTTGTACAATATATGACATCACTAACTGTATTGAAGTGTGTTTTGTAGCTTACAATTTTCTCTTCCTGTCCTGGTGGATTCCTGAGGAAGAGGCAAAGAGGAGCGAAGAAAATGTCCACTATCCCAATTAAGGTCATTAGCCAGGGGAAGCCAATACTCTCAGCTATGGATCCTCCAATAGATGGACCTACATCATTAGAGGACAGATCACAAACTGAATTAGTTTGGCTTGTTGTAATTTGTACTGCAGCTTGACAATGACAAGACAATGCATTGGTAACAACAACAAAAATTACAGCAGCTACGTGGTATAGACCTAGTAATATTCTGGTTAGCATACATCACTCGAGTACCAGATCAGTTCACTGTTGATTTCTGCATAATAACCATGAATCAGGGAAGTAAAAAGCAGTTGTTTGTGCTTACATATGTTATGTTAAACTTAACATCAAAGCACACAACAATATAATGCCTGCTTGATGTACCAATACTTGTGCTTCTGCTTCCTGCTTACCTAAAGCAAATCCCATGCAGAAAGCCACGTCAGCAATGGCATACACACTTCCATAAACGGACACATGCCGCAAGTCCACCAGGTATCCCATTATAGGCATCATAGAGGAGTCCACCATGCCTGTATCACATCACAAACAGTCGAGGTTTTACAAATTCAGCAGGGAGCATGCTGGTTCAGTTTGTTTGGCACAATATTACATTTTGCAGACTTACCAATAGCAAAGCCGACACCAAAGTTTGGAACAATCAGACCATAAATGTCTCCAGCAAATGGAACCTAGAACAGATATATCAGTAAAATGTATTTAATTTTAATGGGCTCCTAAGTATTACTTTGTATTGTAAACAACAAATATTTGTGGAGAAAGGAGCTGGCTGCCTTTTGATTTTCTCACTAAAGTCATTGTAAAGTCAGACTCCCACTGACAGAATGAGATTTGCAGCATAACAAGATTTCTGGCTCTGCAAGCCCAGTGGGAAAATCTCAATGATTTGGACACTCTGGGGAGGCTTTCTTTACCTAAGAAAAACAAAGCTAGTTCTATTAGCCTCAGTGATAAATAAATCCTAACCTCATTTTGAGAAAGTTTAACTTTTACACCAAGTGTAAATATTACAGAACTTTAAAATCCACATTTAGTGGATCTACAGTAGTGTTTCTACCAACTTCTTTAGAGTTTAGAGTTAGAACATTTCTGCTCCATGGGTACTCTACAGACCACAGTAATGAAATATTCTATAGGTGACAAATGAAATCACATTAATGGTGTAGTTGTCTCCCTCATACTTACACATATTACACTGATTCCAACAACCATCATCCCAATAAGAGCACAAAGCCATCTGTAAGGGAGAGAAGATCTGATCAGTGTTATCCAATCTTTAACACTTTTACTCCGAACAACCACAATACATGCATCAAGGAGAATATATATAATATAACAATCTATTTGTATGTCTTACTTAGTGCTAAACTTAACTAATTATGACAAACTGTAATTAATAGGTAAACAGAGTTATGTAAACTCTCTTCACCTAATACCACCTACATTTCCCCACAAATTTAGGTTGTAGATTCTCCGGAGCAGTTAATGCTAATGCTGCTGGCTAGTGTTAAGCGCTGTCTTGGTGGTTGTGAACTCTTGCAGGTTCGGGTGTTGGTGCTGAGGTCATTGTATCTCTGGAGTGGCTAGTTTTAGTGCTGCTGTGGTGGCTGTGGTTGGTGCTGGTTTCAGTACACCTGCAGAGTTTGATATTCTTCCAGAAATTCTCTCAGGCTAACCATGGTAGCTCACCTGAGATGGTGAAACTTGGGCATATCAACCAGCATGTAAACACACATTCACCTCAAACTTTGTGACTCTGACTATACTACTCGCAGCTTCACAGTGGTATATATGTAACATCAAATCTCAAAATGCATAATATGACCACTTACTTACCACTTACTGCAAATACAATAACTAATAACAACACTGACTTATAGATTGGATCGAAATCCTCAGTGCCGATATCATTAAAGCCTTTACTTTAGGCAAAATTCCCTCGATATTGAAGACTGCTTCACCTCAGCTGTCTTGTCTGTCCACATCTTAGAATCACTAGGAAACACACAACGTGTCTTCCAAGGTTAATAATGTCCTTTAGCCACAGCAGTCAAGCTTTAGACCTGCTCAAAGCACAATAACTGCTGAAGCTGCTGTTGTGAATGAAATTGTTAACTTCTGTCCTGAAGTCTTGATCTGTTTTTGATATTGTTGAGTACAACATTTGGTTAAATGGGCTGCTCGCTGTGGATTTCATCCAACCATCCATCCATTTTCCTAACCGCTTGTCCTCGTAAGGGGGGGGGGGGGGGGTTCTGGAGCCTATTCCAGCTGTCATCAGGCGAGAGGCAGGGTGCACCCTGGACAGGTCGCCAGTCTACAGAGACAAACAACCATGCACACTCACACGTAGTGTCACCAATTAATGTCTCCGGAGTACCCGGAGAGAACCCACGCAGACACGGGGAGAACATGCAAACTCCACACAGAAAGGCACCTGGCTGACCCGGGGATCGAACCCGTGTCCTTCTGTGAGGCGACAGTGCTAACCACTACACCACCGTGCCGCCCGCTGTGGATTTCTGTCTCTCTGGTAAAGTTCAAACTGGTGTTGGAAATGGTTTCTAATCAAGTTCCCAGATTGTTAATTGAGGTGTTCCATAAGGATCAATATTAGGTATACTACTTTTCTCATTCAGCACTGTATATGTATATGCTAATGTTGCCATATTATATTCCACTGATACCACCCTGATGCCTTTTCCAAGTTACAGACTGCAGACCTCCCTGTTTCAATTAAAAACCTGTTCTAAATTTCAGAAGAACACAACTCTCTGATGGAAAATGGAGACACTAGCCAGTTGTAGTTTGTAACACCAGGGCCCTGTTTCTCGTGTGTGGATTATGACAGATTAGGTCTGATAATGGATTGTTCTGATTACTATCTTGCTCTGATTTTTTTTCAGCTCTCTGCTCCCTCTCTGCTTTGGTTTAGCCCACTGTGTTGGTCTGTTTCTCTCTGATTACTTCCTGACTGGAAACACCTGTGCTACACCCTATTTAACCTGTCTGCCTTCACTTGCTCACTGCTGCATTGTTTGTTGAACCATCTGCAGAAAGTATCCTGTTTTGCCCAAATGTGCTTTTATTCTGCTCTGCTTGTGACCTTTAAATTCAGCCTGACATCTAGATCTGAAAGTTGCCGGTTTACTAAGTGAGGATGGCTATTTTAATTACTGGAGGTTGTTTATTGGATGAAGAAGGTTCTGGTTATTGGATTATTTGTGGATTTTGGATAGTGTTCACCGAGAGCCACACCATTGTTGATGTATTTGTCTGCTGCTCCTGATGTGCTCACCATATCTGGCCATCTTTCCACTGATCACCTACTACACTGTCTGTGTTCACTTGCCATCCAGCCATCTCTCCACAACTTACCTACACCCCCATCTTCTTGGAGTTCTCCTGCTGACCAGCCAACTCCTCTCAACTCACCTGCTGTTTTTCCAGTGATGCCAACATCATCTGAGTCTCTCTGGTATCTGGGAGAGCTGTAAGGTTGTGATGCAACAATACCTAGGTCTTTTTTTCCAGCTTATCTTACAGATGTTGTTGCTATAGCAGGTCATCGTCCTCACATGGATGTGATGGTGTTTTTTAAAAATGTTTTCTTTATTTTGGATGCCCTTCCTGACTCACCATGGGCGACCCCTCTACCAACTAGGCAACTGTCACCCCCAGTGCTGGAAAATAACTTAACATGTTCTGTCTCAGTCAGTTTAGCAACATGCCCAGAAACTGTTCATCACAAAAGAATCAATACAACTATCAATAATCAATGTGTTTGCACATACACTTTTTAAGTGTATGTGTGGTAGTGAGTCATGAGACATCACAATTCAGCGATAAAATAATTCATTTAGTCATTTTAAACTAAACTGAACTTATCCACAGTAAAGTGTGCTATTGAGAATATGGCCCTAATCACAGGAGAGGCTGGTTTTAAAAGTCTCTCCTACCAACTGTGAACTGGTGAACACTGTTTTGCAATACTATGCATAGTACTGCTGAAATGAACTGCAGTTGTCCCTATGCCGATGACATGCTTTCACGCATCCAGTCTTAGATGCCACCTTGAAGTATTTCATAGTTAGGTTGTTGAAAAATGAGCCTCCATCACACTGTATTAGATTAAAAAATTTGCATTAAGCCTCCAGAACCACCTAATTAAAACAATATGGTTATTTTTCAAACTTACTGACATTCATTTAGAAAGCAATTCGTACATTCTCCCTTTGTTATTCCTCTCTCTCTTTAGACACTAATGTTATACACACTACCCAAAAAGCCAAAAATTAAATACAAATGCAGCCATGACATTTTTTGAGTTCATGTAAACCTTTTGTTGTGTTACTGTTATTTCTGCTCATTATTGTAACTGTGAAAGCAGCAACACCACAAGTGGCAGTTGAAGCAGCACTCTAATAGTTTGTAATGATAAAAAGTCCTGTTTTATCACTACAGAGGTTTGGTTTATGACACTATTGAAAACACATTTTGTTAACAGCAGTAGTCAACAGCAACAAAAGAACATCTGAATGTATAAACCTAAACACCATACCAAAGGCAGAATTTACACACAGAAATTATGGGTGCTCTGTATCATCAAGGCTTCAATAAAACTAGCCTCAAAAACACTGAGAACT
Organism: Sandelia bainsii; assembly: GCA_032362345.1. NCBI lineage: Eukaryota > Metazoa > Chordata > Actinopteri > Anabantiformes > Anabantidae > Sandelia > Sandelia bainsii. Next base: position 841,212 of record JAUMHL010000007.1, on the reverse strand, counting down.
CATTTAGAGGAGCGGAAACAGACATCACATCCATAGAGGGAGACAGACAGACAGAGGGTAGATAAGAGTAATTTCCTTCCCTACCTCCCCATCTTGTGCGCCAGCGTGGCGAAGATGTTGGTTCCAATAAGATAGGAGATGGATGCTGGTAAGAAAGCGACGCCTGGGCCCCAGACAGATACACAGAGAGAGGAGAGAGTATGAAGGTGTGGGCAGGCTTTCCAAGATAAATAGATCTCTATCAGAACCTCATCAGTGAGCTGCTTTTTTCATTGTCTGTGCTGAAGACCTGCTAGCATATGACACGTTAATATCCTGTTCTCCACTCATACCTTTTTTATCTGACTTTGACTTCATGAACAACAAACTGGAGGAACAAACTAATAAGAGCTAAGACTGCACAAGGCCTCTCTCCATCAGCAGGATAGATTGAGGACACTCCTGCACAGAGCTAGGACTAGGTAAGAAATGTTTGTATACCATGTGAATGAGAAAGCATCAAATGTGACAAAATTAGGGATTTTGAAAATGTAATGAATTAGAAATCAGAGAAACTGGACACTGACTCTCACTAACAAAGAGTTGGTGTCAATGTTTTTTTGCACAAAGGATTTCAAATAAATTTTTCTGAAATTTCTATATTATTGTTAGTGATCTAGTTATATTCTGTAAGGTCTTAAACTTTACAATGTAAAGTGCCTTGAGATGACTTGTTGTGATTTGGAGCTATATAAAAAAAACTGAATTGAACTGAAAAGTGAAATATGATACTTTCTGTCCGTATAAGGTAAATGTGTGCGTACATACTTTTAAGTAAACAGTACTGGCAGTGATCAGCACTCAGACTATCAAAGAAGTGCTTATCAACTCATATCATCTTTGTCTCACATTAGGAGTCCACTCTTATTTAAGATAACTTCAAGTTAGATAAAATCTTAATTCTAAGAACCCCATTAGCTGGATTAGATTTATCAGGACTATTTTATCTGGCTAAATTGACTTGGATTACCTAACCCTTATTTGAAGTATGGAATCCTGGTTGTGGTTCAGTTCCATGTCTGTGTTCAATATTCAGTGCATTTTTATGAACTTAAGTAACGTGGTTACTCAGGGAAATCAGATTATGCAAGGTATGCTTTTGCATGTGCTGTAGTAACCTAGTTACCATAAATTTATATATAGATTGCTGTTCTACAACTCTTTTGGAAGCATGGAAACAGATGCAATGATAGAAGTGCAGACAGTGGTACAACTGTTGACACTGTCACAGAGATGTTAATTAAAGGATATACTAAAGCTTTCTAGAAGAGCGAAGTGAGAAGTATTTGTAAGATCTTAAATAAATAAGTAAATAAAATACCTAGCTGCCATTTCCTGGCACACATGGTCTCCATCATCCAGATTGGCAGCGTTGGTTCCATCATGGCAATGGCCATGTTTCCAAAACAAATGGCACCTGGGGAGAAATATTGTTCAGCTCTTTGGTCCTTATGCACCACTTTTCCAAAATCTTAATGTGTCTACTCTACACACAGACACACACACACACAGATTAAATTCTGTTCATCAGATGATTCATGATTCTTAAGTCACATTTAACCTAGATGTCTTTTCATCTGTGTCCCCATCAGGTTACAGCTAATTAAATATATAATATTTTTATGTGGTAACCATTATGATTCTAGCACCTCATCTTCCATTTAAGAAAGTCTACTAAATGATGAATGAATTAACTGCACTAAAGAACATGTAATTGTGTTATGTTACTGACTCCTTCCTCCAACTCAGACTGTTTTGTTGCTGCTGTGATTTTTTAAAGAGCATTGTTAATTCATGGGTGGATGACCCTCTGTAACATACAGCACTCGCTTCACAACTCAATTCAAAGCCATATTACTGCTCTGTAACCTGTAAATCAATCGTTGGCCGATGAGTCATTTTCTCCCCACATGATCTTTATCTACAGTTGCTGTTATTTTCTTACCAGCTGCAATTAGAATGTATGGATCCTTCATCAGCGTCAACAGTGGGGTCCCCTTCTGACTCTGTGAAGGATAAAGACACAATAATAAAATTCTGTCTATGCATTTATGTTGTTAAATGCAAAAAGCTTACTGAGTGAATACTATAATGAATAATATTATATAATAACAACTTTCAAAGGAACAACATGTGTCACTGACACCAAGCATTTAAAAGTGGCATTGCAGTCCAAATTCAAAATACTGGACAGAGCTTTGTGCCCTCGAGCCTCCTCGCCAGACACAAAGCTCACGAAAGTTGCCAGGTGGAGGACACCGAACATACACGAGTGAACCAGTCACCTGCTACAGGGGATGTCATTGTGTGTTCTTCTTTTCTCTCTCCTTTTTCCACTCACCCCAGCCGGTCAAGGCAGATGGCCTCCCACCCTAAATCTGGTTCTGCTGGAGGTTTCTTCCGTTAAAGGGATTTTTTTCTCTCCTAGTGCTGCTCAAGTGGGACCGTTTATTTTTTACACAATTCTATATATAGTTTTATTGTTATATTGTTGAAGGTCTTAAACTTTACACTGTAAAGTGTTGTTGTAATTTGGCGCTATATAAATAAACTGAATTGAAATTGCCGAGTCCTACATTGTGTGTTAAGTTGGTCAGCTAATATAAGCCATTAGACAGTCATCAAAGGCAAAGGTACAACAACTTTGGTGAAATGTCTAAAAACTGACTGACACTGCCCCTTTAATTCACAGTGGTATGAATTATGAAGTATAAATACAAGACTAAAACAATGGCTCACATGTAACATCTCTAAAGTCTACATGAAAATGTCAGTGCCCTCAAAGGACAGCCATGTTTTCTGCAGCAAATGAAAAGTAAGACATGTTACCCAGAATGTGCTAATGACCAGAAACCTCCTGCTTTTCTTCTGTTACCAGTTCTGTCTGCTTGTTATCTGTGCCAATATGTTAGATCATGTGTCATCCAGAAAAGAGGCAACAAAATTCTCTCTTTTCTAAAGGAGTCGCTAGATAGCATTCAAAAACTGTATCTAATGACTTCACTGAAGCATCCGACCCCAACCATCTTGGTACCACATTAGTTACAGACGTTTGCAGGCTTACATTGCAATTTTCAATGATCCAGTGTTTTTCAAAACAGTAAATTGGATTATTGTCAATTTTTGCTTAAATTCAATTTTAGAACAGAAGGATGGATCCTGTATGTTGTCACTGACTGTTCTTGTTTGTTTGGCTGAATGACAGGGCATGTACAGCAAGAGAAGTCCATTTAACATTTACCAAAATCCATACATATTTTGTTAAAAGTCCTCCACCTTTTCTAGCTCACTCCACACTGCCCACATTTATTATCTATTTAAGAAACATGCAATAAAAATAGTCTAAATGTTCTGCAGCTGTAAAGGTCAACTTAATGAAGTGAGATAACCTTCAGGAAGTGAATTATCAGGCAAACAAACTCACCTCTGGTTCAACTTTGGTGGGCTGAAGAACAAAGAGCTGCAGAGCTGAAGACACACAGTGAGACAGTTTAAAGGAATTCTTTGATATCTAAAGGATGCTGTGTTGTGAGCAATGCTAAGCTCACACATGATTTATTATGACTATTGTTGGTTTGGTGTAAAAAAAAAACATGTAACTGTACCTCCATCAAACAATGCCAGGAAGGCGAGTATAAGGAAGGGAGCGGTCTTCCCAACAAACTCATACATCACACTGCCGAATGGTGGTCCAACTATTGAGAGCAAACACTGGATGGTCACTGCACCTTTTCTCTCTACAACACAGCTCAGTTTGCAACAGTTAGGTTAGCTTTACATGTTATATGCATGTTTTTGTATGTGCAAATCATTTTATTAACCAGTTGGAGAGTTGAATTGATCATTTGTATGACTCTGGTCACAGTTAAATCGTTTGTTATTTTTTTAATTCAATATTTACAGAATGCAAATAGGTAGAAGCTACAGCATTTAATTCATCCAGGACTAGAACAGTTTTCTGTTCTGAACAGATGGGGATGTGTTTAGCTTTAGGAATTAACCTTGTGCAACTATAGACAATGTCTTATGGCTACAATGCATATATGGAAATTAAGCACATACATCTTTTATGTTTGATTTGTGCAGCATAATTTAAGACAGAAATATAAATACACTTGTTTATTCCTAATATTTCTAATCTAGTGTGTCCCTTTACAGAAGCATTCCTTGGTTGCACTTTATATGTGTACATACCTAAAACTCCCAATGCCAGACCTCCCAAGGCAATCCCAATGGCGTGACCTCTCTCCTCATCATTTGTGTACACACTAGCAAGCATTCCCATCCCTGGAAACACACAGATGTATAAATACAAATACCACATACAGATTTTTCATACAGACATAGCAGTTACTGATGCAGGCTGGAGAAGTCTTACACAAAGTGTTATACAGTACATACTATTTGTTATTCACATTAACCATGTTGATGCTAATGGCTGAGGTAGGTACTGTAGTATCGTGATTACAATGACTTTCATAGTTAAAAAGATAACTGTAGACACTCACATTCACACAGTTATTTACTGACTGAACTGTACTGTAGAATCAGTTAACACTGACATGGAAAAGACAGTACGATATTACTCATGGGTTCTTTTATTATTTCTAGTATGGTACATTTGTGTAAATTTGTAAAATTTAGTTCGAAATTGGTAATCCACTGGTGTTGTCTGACAAATTTAATATTGCCTCAGGGAAAAACATGTTTAAATGCACTTTACCTACAGTAGCAATAACAATATTAGCACAATTTATTTCACCTTTCACTGTATAAGAACAGCCTGTGTGAGAGTCAGTCTCAATTAGACCCTGGTTATACTTTAATGCCATCAAGAAAGTCACTTGTCTCTTTCCTGGGAACTCCACAATCCACTGGCTGGACAGTTACCTCTTACTTAGCTTGGCAACATGCAGACAGCAAACAAACAACCCACGATGCAGCACTAATTTAAATGACCAGGCTTAGTATTTTAACAAAAGAGCAAACACTCATTCATTGCCTGTGGTGACTTAATATTCATGTATTCAGAAACACTAGATCATTTCATAGATTGTTTGAATATGAGCATCATGTGGGCATGGACAGGAGGGAGCCTTACCAGCCACAGATGAGCAGGATGAGCCCACACCTTGAAGCGATCTAGCCAGAAACAGCAGAGCGTAGCTCGATGAGAAGGCGAACACTTCACAGTGACAAAAATATGGAAAAAGAACCATCAGACAAGATGAAAGCATTCTGAATTTCTGGCAATAAAGACATGTTGGGTGACACTTACTGATAGTAGAGAGGAACATGATACAGAAGCCAGCAAATATGGGAAGCTGGTATCCTATTCTAAAGGGAAAATAGGAAGGCATAAGTACAGTAATCATAGAATAGAGTCTACACATATATGATGTATGAAAAAAATTTAATTATTTCAAAGCTGAAATTAATTCATTGATTCCTTTCAGTCAATTGGTTCTTTCTAAAGCAGACCAACAACAAATTCAATGTTAGAAGTTGTGGTGCTGACAGGAGGCTTCAGACAGTGGGAAGATCTTCCATGAAAATAACATGAGTTAAATCCACCTTCAATTTCAATACATTGTTTCTATGGTCAACCAGGACAAATATGAAGAATGTTGTTTCCAGTTGTGCACAATGTGTCAAACCACCCGAAGCACTGTATTAAACCTGAAATATGAAAACCATATAAAACCATATAAAACCATCATCTGAAAGCCAACACTGGTGAAACTAAACTCAAAAGGTGAGTGTCATGAAACACCATGAACACAGAGCATTTGCAGATATTCTGCTACATTTTTGCCAGTTACTGGGGGAGAATGACATCTGTTTTCATTAAAAGGATAAAAGCTACTATAGAGCTGTTGTATTCCCACAGTTACCTGACATGCTTGACTTGCCTTGTATTGTCCTCTGTCAAAACGGAAGGTGACTAAGAACCACTAATGGGACTGTGTGCTTTGCCTCAATTACAGCATATCTGAATGCCAATCTGAGACACTAAATACTGGCTGTGAGGTGAATGCCAGTAGCATGTATTTCATATTTCACATTCAGAGTGGCTCTATTGTTGTGTTGCTGTGTTTTGTTTCATGGGGTTTCAAACACAAATTAACAGCTACTGACAACTTTGGTCCAAAAAAATCATACATGCACTTTTACAGTATATTGATTGAAACAAACGTTATTAGGGCTAACAGGTGTGTATTTGTGCAAGTATGTGCAAACAAACTCTGACAGTCTACACTTTTTGACTGTTTGATTTCAAATCCATTATGATGCCATAAGGAGACAGAAAAATAAAAAACTGTGTCACTGTCCAAATGTATATATACACACGAGTGTTTAACTGTGGTTTATGGCTGCTATATGCTCCACTTGTTAACGTTGGTGCTGGACAGGCAGTTCTGTCACTTGAAATGCAGTTGATCACCTTTGTTAGACCTAATCTAAAACTAAAAACACTGCACTTATGGGCTATAAAACATAAACAATGAAAAAGGTTAAGCACTACTCAAAATGTCCTAATACCTCAAAAAAAAAAAAATTCTAAACATGTCATGTCTCTACCAATCCCACTCTCATTACTTAATTTTTCTCTTAATGGTGTTTAAGGCAAAGTACCTTGGAAAAGTTTTAGGTGACTGACATTCAATCACATTCTGATATGTTGGTGGAAATTTGAGTTACTTTCCATTATGCAACTGTCCATGCATGAAAACAGACAATTGCATGTGCACATCCATTCAAACACACATAATAAGGAACTCTGCTCTGTCTGAGCCAGTTAGATTAGATCTGTAGCTGACATGACATTACAATCTCAAAACCACATTAAACTGACATGTTTTACCATGTGCAGCATTTGATTTCCCTGCATACGACTCAAAAAGGCAGCCTGTTACTGGTCTTTCTTTTCAACTAGTGTTGGATGTTGCCTTAGATAGGACCATAAATGTTCTTCTGTTATGACCACTGACTGGCTTTCCAGACCTAATGGAAAATTTGAATTATATTTTTTGCCCTGGGCTGGCAGGGATCCTCTGAGGCCTATAGAGACCTGTCAAACTTTGTCATTCTGCTCTAAATATAATCATTTCCTCTGCCTGTTTTTTTCCTTTTCAAGTTGTTGTTGCATCATGTCAGGAGGTGCATGGTAATGGCAGCTAAAAACCTAACTGTAGCTGTTCAAATAATGTTCGCACAAGCATTAAACTGAACTGAACACTGAAGTTACTCGATGTTGATTCTTTTTATTTGTGAAGTAACAAATATCACATCATGTACAGCAGGTCACTGAAAAAAGCAGGCTTCAGACAGTGACAGCCACAGACTGATGCTGCCGCTTTCATAATACATCAGAAATCTGAAATCTTCCAGTCAGAGTCCTATTATGGCAAGATATTCATTCCCTGAAGTTTTTGACATTCTCAGTTACCATGTATGTAACATTATCCCAAACTGCAACCAAAGCAATGAAATGAGCCTTTGGTGGCTTTGATTGTTATACCCAATCATGATCCCTTCATCTCTTACCAACTAACCTGCTCATTTTAGAATCATCCAGAACAGTGTTACTTGAATATTTTACTAATCTTTTAGTCTTATTTAGCTTCTTTCCCAACTTTTTATGGGTGTGCTACAAAACCCTAAATTCGCTTATATTTACACATATGTGCTATTTACTTATATAACACAATTAAGTTGGTCAGTGAAAATATTTTATATTTTCTTCGTTCTTGCATTTTAGTAAAAGTCTTTTCTGGAAATGGGATTTGTATTACAAAGGGATTAATAATGTTTTAGGATACCTCTGAAGACCATCAGATGGCCAAATTCCCCAGTTGTAATTGCTACATGACTAATACATACACATAGAAACACAAAGAAATTCCAAAGACCTACCTGTTTGTTAGTGGCCCTATGAAGGGGTTGGTAATAAGCTGTACGGTGGCCTTGGATGCAAACAGCATTCCTACTTTCACATTCTCATTGAGCAGCTTGCTGGTAGACTGGGGGCACTCGGAGGAGTTCTGTGGCAACTCTGTAGTAGGAGGGGTCGTAGGGACCAGGTCATTAGACCTGGCTGTGGTGTTAGAGCCTGATGACCTCACAGTGTTGTCGTATAAGGACACAATGCTGTGGAAGGCTCCTGGAGCTGTCTGTGGTGGCAGGGTGTTGTTTTCGAGCATTGTATCTGTCGACTCATCCAGGTGGTACAGGTAGCTGGGAATGATGGGAACTGGAAAATATGAAGAGGCAAGAGAACACTGATGCAGTGAAACATGACACAAACACTGAGTGATGCTGAACACTAGTATGAGACTAATTCAAATGTCACTCAGTAGATAACAATTAGGGTTCTTCAATTTACTATCACTTCTCAGTTAGATGAAAAAACCCCTTAAAGAAGCCAAGCTTTCTTTAATCAGTCATGTACAAAAAAAACTCATGGGTGAGCGGGTGAGTCCTCACAGTATCAGCCTGTGATGATAAGCTCTCTAAGTCTCTTATGATTGGTCAAAGAGATGTGTCATCACATCTTAACTACAGCAAACACATTAACATAGCAGTAATTTTTATATTTTTAATTTCCAGTTTCCATTTCCCTTCTGTGTGTACATCAGAATCAGAATCCTTTTTTATTGTCATTATGCATACACATAACAACATTTTGTTTGGTATGGAAGGACTTTTAAAATGAAGAACAATGCAAACCACAAAGTTGACAAATGATCAAGCAGCAAAATGTCATAATGGACTGAATGAAGCTTTCTGAAGCTCTGAATTATTATTAAACTATTGAGGTGAAATTTTCAAGGCATGGGATAAAGTCAGAAGTGGAAACATCTGCTAGCCAAAATCCTGATGCTGCATTTCTATGGATGAAGAGAATCTGATACTATGATGACACAGTTAGCCATAATTGTCATAACATATACACTATATACTTATATACTGTATACTTACTATACGTAGTAAAAAGTGCAAATGTATAATAGGTAAAAACTGAAATCTCTCTCTCTAGTATTCACACCTTTTGATGTGGCTCCAAATTGTGGTCAGACGAATCCTGTTTGCTCAACTGTGACAAATCTGTGACAAATTGAACTGAACACAGGTACCACAATTCCAACTGCAAAATACATTTATAACACAGTAAAATGTGAAAGAAACTGAAGGGATGTAAATACTGTCTGTACATTTTGTACAACACTCTCTGATAGAACAGTGTCATACTGAAGCTTCATTTGGGATGGTACATCATCAAAAAGTCTTGTTTCAAAATACTATGTCAAGTTCACAGGTCCCTGGTTGGATTTGAACCACGGAGGAAGTGGGAGTTTATAGCTGGGGCCAGTGCCCCAGAGCAATGGCATTCTAACACAGCTGAGCGGAGCTGTATTTAAAGTCATACGAGAGCCATGATATGGAAATGTGAAAGTGGAAATGTACACAGATGTTTGTATAGCAACATTTTCAGTGATTCGGTCAGACACAGTTGACTGAGAACCTGAAATTTCTATATATAGGAAAATCAGGCCCAATTCACACCTCCACCAGGTTGGCCACACTTAACAACCCACTTAATGGGGGTAGGAGGAGTTTCCAGGGGTGTGGCTGTTACATCTACCCACACCCCTCCCCTGCCTTTGTTTCACTTAACGAGCCTATTCAAGGCAGGTGTGAGGTGAAACCAACCTGGAGGATAAATTTGGGGTCACTAGCCAACTTCCCTCAGACCGACGAAGTTCTGCGGATGAAGAGTGAAATGTTTCAACCTTACAAGAAAGAAGTCCTGTTGCCATGACTCAACTTTCAGACAACTTCACCTGGATGACTGAGAATCTTCACAGACATAATTCTATATAGTTGCATATGCTTTCCATATATGTCTGTAAGATCTTAATCTTACAATGTTAAAGTGCCTTAGATTATTTTGTTGTGATTTGGTGCTACAAAAATTAACTGAGTTGAACTGGATTTAAAATAAAAAATACAGAAATTTAAGGGTTTGTATTAAATACACATTTTAATGTAATTATTTCAGCTTATGCCATGTGGGGGTCACCACAGAGGATCATGGTCCACACATTTATTTGGCACAGGTTTTCCGCCGGATGCCCATCCTCCTGCAACCCTGGACAGCATGTGTTCAGTGTTGCAGCAACACTTTGACAGATGGCCAGTAGGAGTTGGGCTGTCCCCCAGTATTAAATACAAATAAATAAATAGGTATGAACATGTTTCTTCTCATGACAACACATCAACACATCTATGGTAAGCTGACTTTTTGACAAGGACACACTGTTCACATTCTTCCTGTCATGATGCTGCTCCTTGACAGGTTTAGTCAGTTAAAATCACTGAAAAGAAATTAGAATTATTAAAAAAAGATAATTAAAGATTCAATTTCATGTCTGCTCATGGCCAACACATACTGTACACATGCCACTGTCATCCATACAACATCACAATCATACAGACTATTGTAAAATTGTTAAATGATTCTGCAGTGAGGGGTTTGATTTTAAAGACCTCGTGTAATGATTCAATCTTTAATTATTCACTTATTTAAAACGTACACATATACTGTACATCAAGCCTCAAAATCTGAACCACATAAGCAGAGTGATCTGCTTTATTCTGCCTTCATTTGGGATCTTAACTCTGTAACACCCTAAACCTGGATGAAAATGGTTCCATTAGTCAGAAAAAGATTCTGTGTCTATTCTGCCAGTCAGACAGTTGAAGATCTGAGCATAACAGAGGTGTATAGTGGAGGATGACGTGTTGATGCAGGTCTCAATTATTAACTCTTCTGAGCCCAAACATTGTTTATCTTAATTGTTATAATCTATTAATTAGACAATATTAATAATCATACTGATAATGATTTAACATACTTTATTTTAAAATAGAAATAGAATAAAATAGAAATGTATGGGCTTTTTTTAAGGACTAATCAATGGAAATGTATTAATCTATTGCAATGGATTAAGGGATTTTTAAGGGGGGAAAACCCTCAACCTTGCCTGATTAATTTACTAAAAGCTTGTGTAAACCCTAAACTCATGAACATAAATGCACAGGATTCTATGGTTAGTGCACCAGCTGGACTGTAGTTGGGTTGTGGTCATCAGTTAACTTTAGAGAGACAGGGGGACTTATTATAGGATTTTAAATATGAGCTCTTTGCGTCAGATTAAAACGTTCACATAACGCGGCATGCACTGAGCTTAAATCTAATCTTGTAGTTTTCAGTCATTTTAATGCAAAGCATCGAATATTATAAGTTAAATCTAATAAATCAAGAAGCGCATCATCAGTGTTCCAGTGTGGTGACCTGACACTATGCATAATATTTACATGTATGGAGCACATCTTTTCCTAAATGTGACCGACATGGGTCCTGAATTACATCTGAGGATTTAATCCAGAGAAACCATAGACACAGTTGGGCACATTTGGACAGACTTTGTGCGCTGGACTACCTGTTGCGCAGGGGAAAAAACTAGACAAAGAGGTGATGAAAGCAGGAGTGCACCTACCGACTACAGTCAGCAGCATGTTATCCAGGAGCAGAGCGACGAAAACAATGAAGAGAATCAGTTTCCTCGACTGTCTCTCCTCTCTGAGCCATTTGATCAAATTAAACTGCCGGAGCGCGTCTAACCTCCCCATGATGTTAGTCCCGAAGGAGAAAACAGAGGGATGACAATTCCTTCTGCAGAGAGACGAGTGCCAGTGAGTGGTCAGTAACTTTTAACAATCCTATCAGCATGGAGCAGAACACAGAGAGTAATAAACACTGATCAGCCCGTGCGCAGAGGTGAGCGCTGTGTGTGCCGGTGTCTTACCTTGGATGAACAAGGGCTAACAGCAGCAGCAGAGCTGGGAGGAGGGGACTCTGTCTTTCTACAGACTGGACTGCTGACGTCATTTAACCTTTATGTGTAGGTCCGTGTCAACCATTCAAATGTCTGCAACAGGAAACCTAAAACTGGATGATGGTGCAAAGATCAATACTAATCTCCTGCAGTCTGATGAAGATGTATTAAAGAGCACCCACTAGACTAAAGATCACCACCTAAACATGAACTGGCATCTAGAGGTGTTAATTCATGATTTACCAGCTGCCTGGGAGGCTGAGGTTTCACACCAGTTCATTAGCATTAACAAGACTAGTCCACTGAAGACATATTATGGTTTTTTAAGGAGCGTCTGTTCTTATTAACACAACTACAGATAACCAGGCTAATTCAGAAAAAGACAAAAAGATACTTGTTCCAAGCATCAGGTCATTCATAACTTTAACTTAATATATAATTGAAAATGAATTGTGGCAAGTATGGTGGGTCCAGTATACACTGGTAAATAGAATCTGATTTGAACCTGCTTCAGTGTTTGGAAGGACTCAGCCTAAGAACACATTAAACTATGAGTCAATATAGTGGTTTCACTTCTGTTCAGTCAAAGTTATAGTTAAATCAGAGTATACGCTGGTATTTTTGATTTGTTTTCGCTGTTTTCATTATTTTATGACATTTTAAAGTGTTTTTAAAAGTAAAAGAGAATATTGGCAAAGATTAAAAGATATTCAAGGTTTTTTTGTTGTTAATTGTTGATTGTAGGCAAGTTTTTGGGACTGAATATATATGTATATGAAAGTAGCAGTAGTATTGACTCAAAAATATAAAAACTGAATGGAAATAATCTTAATAACAAATAACATCAAATGTTTTAGGACCTAAAATGCAACAGATCATTTCAGTTTGCTGATTTTAATTATTTTGTATTTTGCTGTTAAAACCTTCCAAAAGCTTTGAGAACAGTATATTGTTCCTTTTTTAATACAGAAGATGTGAATTTGAAGTTGAGAGAGAAAGAGAGATCACTGGAAAGCATTTACCTACTAAACAAACAGTGAAAGACTTACTGTGGTAGGAGCTACATGTAGAAATACAGTCTGGCAGTAACTGTGGGGTCTCTGTGCTCTCAGTTCTTCATGGTTTTACAGCAGCACCACCTTGTGCTCTATTAATGCTACTGCAATATGACTGACCTGGACCAGAATTAGTTTGAGAATGTGAGGATGATTAAAAAAGAATGTAATGGTTTGCAGATCTCATAAACGCACATTTTATTTTCCAAGAAAATTTATCAAACCATTTGAAGAAAAAGAAGGTCATTTTGAAATACATGGCAACAGCACAACTCAAAACAGGTGGGACAGGGTCATGTTTACCTCTGAATGGAAATGGAAACTGCTTTTATTTTGTAACTAACAGCATTACTATTTTGCACATGTGTCATATATATATGTTATGTTATGAAACAAGTGATAAGACAGAGAAAGCATGTGGAAGTTGATGAAAATGATGAATGAAGATCAAAGAGGTGGTAGCAGCATGTGGGGCTGTGACTACTAAGTGAGAGCGGCTCCACCAGATCCCATCCTGTCAGAGAATATCATCTGTACAGAGAGTGCAGTGCAAGGAGCAGATACAGTAAGATACGTATGTAATCATAAACAGAAAATCAATCAATTCTTGTACCAGGCCTTAAACTGCAACATATGAATGCCTCTGCCTTACCGTAACAAAGTGCATATGGGATTACAGAACTTCTGCATGAACAGTGTGGTTGCTGACAGTGTGGTTCATGATGTGTTGAGTTGTGCGTTAGTACTACTAATTTACACTACACCAACAGCCTTGTTATGAAATGAAAATAATTCTTTTTCTTTTTGAATATGAACGTTTTAATTATTCCTCCCAGCAGCTTGTCTCTAAAACCCAAACTGAAATAATAAATTCAATTCACATCAGTTATATAGCATCAAAACACAACAAAATAATTCAAGGCATTTTACACTGTTAATTACATAAACATATACAGCTATACAGAAATATGTAAAACAAAAACAAAAACAACAAAAAACAAACAAATACTACTTTAGCAGCACTAGGAGACATTGGAGAGGAAAAACTCCTTAACAGAGAGAGAAGACAGGGAGGAAGAAGCACATCTACAGGAGAGAGAAGAAACAAAGTTGATGACATGCAATAGTGGCATAGAGAAGAATGATTTTACATTCTATTCTAGATTTTACAGGGAGCCAATGGAGAGAAGCTAATGTAGGAGAAATATGATCTCTCTTGCCAATTCTAGTCAGAACTCTGGCTGCAGCATTCTGGATTAACTGGAGGCTTTTGAGTGAGTTATTGGGACATCCTATCAGTAATG
>JAUMHL010000007.1:752521-804960 GCA_032362345.1 Sandelia bainsii | reverse complement strand
GGAGTTTTTCCTCTCCACTGTTGCCTAGTGCTTGCTCAAGTGGGACTGTTGGGTTTTCTACATTATTCTGTATATATATATTTTGTGTAAGGTCTTAAACCTTACACTGTAAAGTGCCTTGAGATGACTTGTGTTGTGATTTGGCGCTATATAAATATAGTTGAATTGAATTGAATTGAATTGAAAACCAGGAAATACAAAAAACAAACACACAGACATGTGTTTGTATGAATAAACTTTCCCAGCCTCCCCTGGAAAAATAAATTCTTTAAAATGCTCAAATTTTGTAAAAAACACTTTTTTAGAAGGGTGACGGTCCCACACAACTGAGTGGTAAACATGTGACTGCAATCACCAGATGCGATCCTTATTCAACTGTGGGACATCCAACACTTCATATACTTCTTATACATGCACTAATGTGTGGAGGTGATGTTTTCTGCTCTCAGTGTGGTGACACTGAGTGTGAAATATGTTTTCTGTTGAATAAAGTGAAGCATTCATCATGAAGCCAGGAAATATTCTAAAGATGCCAGTGATGAAGACTTTCTATACACAATAATGAGTTGTGTGTTTAAACATCTTAAGTGTATTTGTTGCTTTTGCAGTGGTTTGATTATACATACAGACAAATACTATGTGTACAATGCTGGTTTGATGTGTATTACTGGTAGTATTCTTCAGGCTTCTTCAGTGATGTATACCTTCATGTAATAAAAAGGAAACTTACACACACTTTCACCAATAAATGGAGTAAAAGCACAATCGCACCACCTGCCACCAAATGTTAACTCTACTTTAAGTTAGCCTTTCTGGTGAAATTACTGACCTAAAGCACTAAAGCAAGTAATGCACTAGCTATTTCATTAAACAGTGAAATAGGTAGCTCGTGTGATGTTACAATGACGATGATGAAATATGCTATAAGTTGTGTGTGCATCAATCATTATCAGAATCATATTTACACCCAGAGCTCTGTTAGCCCAGAGCGCAGAGCACCAGTAACCCCAGTCATTGTTCACTTGCAGATTCAAATGCAAATGCAAAGCGGCTAAAACCATGAAGTATTACTGAAGACAGTATATTTGGATTAAATAGTAATTTTATCTTCATAAAAAACAAGAAAACTGATGTCATTAACAAAAACAGCTTTTTGAATTGCAAGTGAAAGTTAAAACTGGTCAAAAAACAACAGCAACAAAAGAAAACATACGACACATTTATCTGAGCTGCATTGCAATTTGAAAATAAAAGTGTATTTTTATTGTGTGACATTAGCAAACCAGCTAATCACAAACCAACCTATAACAAAATAATTTTTAACTCGAGACAGAGTGGGATTACTTGGCTAAAGTCTGTTACTGTATAGAAAAATCCTATAAAAAGAAAAAAAAATCTTTGGGCCCAACAGAAATATTTAAAATGTACCTGAAAGTCAAAGACAATATAATTCATAGACTTTCTGTCCGTACCATGTTTCTGCAACAATCTGCATCAGATGTGTCCTTGGCAAAGTGTTTCACACTGTCACATTTCTCCACAAAATTAGAAAGTAGGATTTTCTAAAAGTCACTTTGAACACGGTTTAATAAGAAAAACATTAGAAGAAAAGCAACAATTCAGAAGATTCTGAGCTTTCGGAAGTGAAAAAAGTTTTTGTTTAAAATAAATAAATATTCAGTCCATTCTTTAATCAGATCAGGTTATAATGGGCGTAATAGAATCACTGATCATCAAATACAGAGAAATATACTGACAAAAGCACTGTCATTTATATGAAGGTGTGAAGCCAATCATTCTTCAGACCCACTAAAATAGTTTTGTCATTTATGGAGAAATTCTAAAGCTTCCACCAATGGATGGAGATATTTGCATAAATTTATATTTAAACCATCGAAAATATTTCCAGTACATTACAATAAAGTTACGTACAAATTTGTACTGCAGGCCTGATGAGCAAGCTACTATCTACACTGTGCAAAATAGTTGTTAATACAGGCTAGTTATACTTGTTCATATTCATATGCCATGGAAATCACAACCGAATACATGGTACTGGCATAAAATAGCTACTTAATATGCTCTTCAAACAAGTAACAGACACATAGCAACTGACAGTGCCCTTAGGTGAATCTTTGAAGGTATGAACAATCGTTTTTGGATGTTGATTGTTACAATCTGCCAGCAACTGAGTCTCCACACAATCAGTACTCAGACGTATGATTAGTATTCGCTAACAACAGGTGATTCCAAATGTTTAGGCACTTCTATAGAGCACTACATTTACAGTCAGACACTGGTTCTTGTTCACACATTTATACTGATGAACATGAACACACAAGCTCAAGTCAGAATAGACATGAATCATTTTCCCACAGTCAGTGATATACGTTACCATAGCTACACACTGTCCGTACCTGGATAATGCCTGCCACTGCCAAAGGATTCTCTGATGGAAGTCTGTCTCGCCCTAGAAGCACCTTTCTTCTCCTCAGACTGCCTATTCATAACATTATCACACTCTGCTGTTACTAAGTCAAATGTTTATGGCGAATGTCAACAACGTTCTCATTGGCTCGTGCATTTACAGAACAGCAGTTCGGATATGACTATGACCAGTGGCTGAAGTAATTCCCATCAACTGAATTTTATTTATTGACTATCCAGCTTAGTTACTTCATGCTGTGTTACCTGTGGATGATAAAATACACATGTACTGTATGTTTGGATATTGATCTTTTAATATGAGAATCAAACACCAAAGTATCTATAATTCAGGACTGAACCGCATGCCACTAGTTTGGGCCTTATTGGAGGAAGTTTCAACGCTGCCACGGGCTCAGTTGCCAACACACCTGTCAGTGAACAATCTCATTGTGTGGTCACTTGTGCCTCACTTGTACTTTGAATACAGTACCTCCACACCCCCGCTGCCTTAGAAACATTCAGTGTAGTCATGATTTGAAAAGCACATTCTTTGCTTTGGCTTCTAACACTTTTACATGTTTCCTGATATCACAGTGCTACTTAGTAAGAATATGTAGAACAGATGAACAATGGTTGATTTAGTTGAACAGGTTTCTGATGAGTCGATCAAATCCACCTGCATATCATCTGAATGATGCTTCAATGCCATGTCCTGTATAGAGAGGACCATTGTCTCTGCCACTGCATTCACAAATGGAATCTGAAATTCTGTTACACAAGGAGGAAGACAAACATCAATTCTGTACAGAAACACCGGCATCTGCCAAGTTCTCTGGCTCATGGCAGATTGAGCAAAAGTCAGTGGAAAAGCGATCTGTGGTCACACAAGCCACATTTCAGCTTGTGTAATGCAAAGGAAAGGTGACATGTGTTGCAGCACCAAACTCTAAATTACTTTATATTTACAATGAAGTCAGTGAAAAGCCTGAAAGTCTTTTACTACTAAATCCTGACAATAGCTACAGTATGCGTCTGCTGAAAAAAAGGCTGTGACATTGTTCTCTAACTATTTTTCACAAAAACTAGTAGATGTACCCAGGCTAATACTGATTTGACTCAGTTCTCTGGTTTACTCTCAAACCAACTGACAATGTGGTTCTTTATGCTCTGAGCCTTTGACTAAGTTGGGGAGTACTACCTTCAGAAGCCACATGAGGTCCCCAGAGGCTTGATAGTCACACATCTCGACCGGGGCTGAAACATTACTAAATTCTAGCGATCTGATTGTGTGTCCCACAGCCTTCTATCTAACAGCCCTCTGGCACACAAACCCAGCCTTCATATGCAAATGTGTGAATGTGTATTTCAGCATCATAATTTATAGTGGTGAATTGGCCTTTTGATTATGGACTGGCAGAATAGCGAATCAGTCCATGATTACATGTAAATCAAACAAGATGTTTGCTCAACCATATGGCAAATTAGATAGAGGAGGGGGCAATGGTTTAGTTTTAAGTAAGTTCCAGGTTGCAGTTTCACAAAGTAAATATTTTAACTTGTTTAATGGTGTGATCAGGGAGATGAGGTAGTGCTGAACTGTCTCATATTGGCCAATTTTATAAAACAGCTTGTCGGCACATTTGATATCTCTGAGGGTCAGGGTCCTCGATAAGTGACTGGAAGTGACATTTCCTGATCTCAATATTGTGTCTGGGTGTTTCTATAACATGATTCTATCATTTTATTTTAGTTTAATCAATATAAAATTAAATATTTCAGTTTTCCTCCCCCAAGAATGACTACATCTTGTGGAGCAGGCTCTGACATGATATACATGAGTATATTAATGAACACAAAACTTAAAAAGTAAATTAATTAGCAGTAATATGCTGAAGAGAGACAGTGTCAGAGGTCTTAATTTCACTTTCTAATACAATGTTAATATGTAACACAATGTGTTTTTAAGGTGCTGTTCTGTCTAAAAATGTAATATTGATAATTGATATACAGCAGACAAAATCAGCTATTTGAAAAGCTAAAACAAATCAAATAAAAAAGTTTGGCATTTGCACTCGATAACTTTTAGTTTGATGATAAATCAATTTGATGATAAGTTAAATTGCTGCAGTTTTGTTTTGAATCCAGTTTATTTACTGACACATTGTGTCTGTTGTATTTCTAATGTTCTTGTAAGATCTGCATTTATCAGCACCTTTAAAAGCACAATGTACAGACATATTGTGCAGGTTGAATATTTACATACATGAATAAAACAGGACATTTAAGGGTTTAAATGTAGAAGAATTAAAATGTACAATTTAAATGTAATTGTTTGCTCCTGCTTGTATACTAGCGTCTAATCCCTGACATGAAAGAGCCAGCAGGGCTTTACATTTCAGTACTCTTCAAATATTGTGTTGTTATATTACTTAATGTGTGTATCTGACAAATATATAGCTTAGTTATAGTTTGGATCAGTATTAATAAAATATTCTGACCAACCTTGACCATGTTATAAATATATACAAAAAATCATTGGTTACATTAATTATTTCTACTTTTGTCTTCTTTGTTTGGTTAAAATTTAGAATAAAAACATTGATTCATTTACCCCCCCACACACACACACACACACTCCTTACACTGTTAATTAAGGCTTCTAAAATTGTTATTAATTAGAGTAGCTTTTAGATCAGGCAATGGTTATTTAGATCATAAGGACAAGCACATATATGAAGAGGAAGACCACGAGCTACTGGCAACTTTGGGGGTCATACCTGAGTGCTTGTTCTTAATGAAAAATGTGTCAATAGGTCAGCAATTACAGGTCATACAGACTTTCTCACTTTATAACATCTGCAGCAGCTACTTTTTTAAATACCAAAAGTTAATGAAGCAGCATGGACATCTTTTATGTGGCAGAGCAGAAATGAAAAGGATCTTTTGACTAGATGAGACATTACCACACCGAATCACTTCCCTTTGTTTAGGATATATGAGAACGTGTCAGGTAAATGATGCACCGGTATAATGGATTGGTGGTTTTAGCCAACTGCTTCCAGCTTTCCTTCAGGTATGATTCTTTTCCATCTCTCTGTAGGACTGTTACTTTGCTGTAATCTATAAACAACCTGACATAAAGCGAGTTCTTAACAGTCCCGCTGATTGGTGAAAACCATCTTACAAAACACTTGTCAATGATGTTGCTGCAATTGCAAACGACAAAAACAGCTGAGATGAAGGGCTCAATTTTTCTCATACCTGATTTATTCATCTAGGTATTCACTGTTGCTTGTGTGTGACTGCTCTGTTTTACTTGTTTTTGTCACGACAACCAGCTGCTGTTTACTGCTCTTAATGTCTGCAGGAAAGTGATTGACCACAAGTGAGACCAGTTGTATGGAAGTGAAAATATGACCATCTGTTTCAGTGCTTGTAAATCTTCTTAGCTACAGGAGACAGAGGCAAAGAAGACATGAAAAGCTATGAATGACTTTACATTGCCCACAAATACCAAAATGTGGGAGTAAACATAACTCATATAACATGGCTGAGATAACATGGCTTTTAATTGATTTGCATGTGTCTTAGTTTAAATCACATGAGCACTGACTTACTGTCATTCGTTGTATTTCTTCCGTCCTCATCCTTTAGATTTGCTGTGGATCTGTGCTTTGTCACAAAACACCTCCTCATTAATCAGCTTTTAAGTGATGTGAAATTCACTGTGGTAGATGTTGCAGAGGCTTCTGTAAGGCCTAGTCTACAAGTGATCAGTCCTCCAACAAATGCAGACAGACACCAGGCTCCTGTCAGTGTTTGATCCAGACATCTCGTATCTGGGTCCTGGAGCAACTCAGCCGCTGTTTGCTCCGTCGTTGGCACATTAAGTGTTGTTCCTTGAGTCTTGCCTCTTTTGTGTGTGTTGTCTGTCCTACTCTCCTCATCTTTGTGGCAGAGAAGAGGTGTTGGGGTCTAAGTCTTCTCTGATTGTCCTCATACATGTCTGTACATCAGCTGCCTAACAAGTCATTCTTTCTTTTCAAGTCATTCAAGTTTCTTCCTTTTTTTCCACAATTGCAGATTTTGTTGTCGAGTTTTTCCTTATCTGTATCAAACGCCTAAAGATTAGGGTTACTGTTGTTGATTTTAAATGTTCTCCCTTTTAGGAAATTCTGTGATTTGCTGCTATATAGATTTAACTTGACAAATACACTTTGACTCACACAAACAGGAGGACCTCAGCTCTTGACTTTGAAATTTTTAAGAGATTTTTTTTGTTTATTTGTTTACTCTGAGGTGATTATTTTATCACAAGCAAACATAACGGCCATCCTAAAATAACTGCAATAATGTCTTAATGCTACAAAACAGAACTGTCCCCTGATTCACAGCTTTTGTCCATTAGTGACCTCTTGTCTCAGTTTACATACACTCTGTGTTGCAAGTGATGACGATTGAGTCTATATTTATGGCAGTATTACAGTTTTAGATTTTTTGACACAATCCCACATGCACTACCCCGCTGCTGGAAATATGCTCACTACGGCACCCAGTGCCAGTTATAGTGTAAAACTATAAAAGATTTAGACCTTCAGAAGGAACCAGTGAACTCCACAAGACTGAAACAAGGGCGGGGAGGTTGAAAGCAGTTACTGTAGATTGTGGTATTTTCTTCACAATTATTAACAATGAAAAAACAAATAATAGCTATCTTGTAATTATTCATGCATATTTATCCTGTCAGGGTTCCATCAGTTATTAAACTGAAATAAGTCCATATGCTGTAAATTTGCACAAATGATACAGTGTACTTTTAGAACTGTACGATTTTAGGATGTCA
Source organism: Sandelia bainsii (assembly GCA_032362345.1). NCBI lineage: Eukaryota > Metazoa > Chordata > Actinopteri > Anabantiformes > Anabantidae > Sandelia > Sandelia bainsii. The sequence goes on along the minus strand of JAUMHL010000007.1, from coordinate 797,690 downwards.
TCATGTGAGCCTGTTGCAGGGACAGAGGGACAAATCATTCAGCTTGGTGCGGCTTGGTGCCAGCATATAGGTCCTCACTCCCAACATGCTGCGTTTTTAGAGGTTACTGTTCAACAGCTGTAAGCTACGTATTCACTACAGCTCCCAGCAGGAATAGGCTTCTGTAATTCTTTATCATCCAATACAGTTAAGATGAGGTTAAACAGAGAGCAGCGCAGCTTCACAGTCGAGGCTGCCATGTTTCCAAACACTCCCAAAAGATCTGTCCCAATTAAAAAAATAATACAAATCCATCTGTGTTCAGAGAAATGGCGGGCTGAGTGCTGAGAGAAGCAAAGAAAAAAAAACACGATTTATTTTCAAAGCTTTTATGATGCTTTCCATTGTTCTGCTCAAGCTTTAGTCTCGATGCACATCACAACTGCCAACGGAGACGTAACTGTTGCAGAGATACAAAGGAACTGCTCAAATTACACCTGTGACAATTATTCCAACAAGGCGCTGTCTGCGGGACAAAAGAGTGTTATCTAAAACCACTCACAGAGAACGTACAGAAAAAATCAATTACTGTTACGGCTTTGTTGCAGGTTTTAGGCTGTCTGGTATGTCACACTTAAAATATTGCACTGTCAACAGCGGATTAGTGTAACAGACAAATATTTTCTGCCTTTAAAATGACAAAATTACATGTAGTGCCATAAATACAAAGGACCTCTGGGCTGTGCAGTGCATTAGGCACTATAGGAGAAGACCATTTGCTTAGGGCTTGAGGAATCACAGCAACCTTACAGAAGCAGCTGAAATCCTAAATAGTTTCAGTAACAACAGTTACTTAGTTAGTAGTTTCCTTCCATACCACTGAGAACCAGGTAGACCTGGAGTTACACCATATACTGTCCATGCAGTCTATGAGCACTTGCTTTATGTCCATTGTCATGCAATAAGAAAATCATTTACATAGTAGGGACCAGCGTTTGGTTCCCACAGGGAAGGAGTGTTCACAAGTTAGTGTGTGAACAGATTCTGACAGTAAAAAACACACACAGACGACTACACAAAAACACCACCACTATTCTTTACGGCCTGTCACGTGCACTTTTGCGTTTTCAACATATACATATTATTACATCTGCACACTCGACTCCAGTCGTTACACTGCTGTAACAGACAAGCTGTGCCTTGACTACATCACATCATTAACTGAGCAGATTATCTGGAAGCCCTCCATTTGTCCATTAACAACAGAGTTGTCACTGGCCTGAGAACACACGGCTCCTCCACCAGAAACCAACACAAAACAATTAATCCCAATTATTAGCACAGTTGTCAAAACTACTCAGAGATAAAAACCTAATGTTTAAACTTCAACAGCTCTGATGAAGCTTAATTGGCAGGACAGTACGTACAAGCACTCGATATTTATGCAAATTTTCCCACTTGTGGAACTAATAAAGGTTTATCTTATCTTATAAGGCGCCAAGGATTGTGAACCAAAGGGGGGAAAAAAAAAATTCCAGGCTTGCAGTGAAAACCATCAGAGCTCAACAATTTGTGAGCTCAGCTGCCAGTGAAGCCTGTAAACAAGTTCTTTATTTAAAGGGTTCAAGAACAGCTTGCTCTCTTACTGTGGAACATAATCGCCACATTTGTAAACCTAAAGCACGGCTTTGAATGTAACCATTCTTCCTGCGCTACTGTGTTGCCAATCAGACATCAAGGCTCTCCAAAACCTGCGCTCTCCACAGCACCCTACCTTGTATTAAACAACCTAAATAGCTCTGCCACAAAGTGCCACGTAGCCCTGGCTCCTGATAACAGGACTATGAAGAGTGAATGTATGGCAATTATATTAGGAATTAATACCACACTAGACACATGGTAGTGTCTCCAGTTTGCTCTGGCTGTGTTAACTGGCTTTGTGTGTAACACCGTCACAGTGCAGGAGAAGGTGTTTCACATAAACATGCTGGCATCTCAGCAGGCCCTGCAACCAAACAATTTCCTCTTTGAAAATACCTTGAAATTTCACCCCATCATTCTGTCCGGCCGCCTACAGCAGAGAAGGGTTTGATTTGATTTCCTGGGACACATTTATTTCTAACCAGACATTAAATGTGTCCTCAGTGCAGCTTTAATTTCCACTGCTGAAATAACGAAAACTGTCCGCAGTCACATTACAGCACAGCACAGTGTTTAGAAGTCCTGTGTTAAAATGATGACTGTAACAGTGATGTTGATTCACCACATCACACAGAGTTCTGTATGGGTGGTGCTGGTTACAGAATATGTACAGATGAGGAATATAAAGGAATAATATTCAAACTCTGTGGATTGTCATAGAGGATGATTTAAAGGCCAACTGAAGGCACCCTTGTGTTAAATTAGATTGTGTGAAAGACAAGGCTATCAAATGTGGGTTACATTTCACTAAGGATTAGGTTTATTCAAACCTTGCTGTTCCACACATTATGGAAGCTTTTTTTAGCGCTGCCATATTTGTAACACAGTCTGAAACTGCAATGCTCTGTAGTCCAAAAAAATTATAGTTATTTGGTCAAATAACTTCTGTGTTTTCCAGTTTTGTTTGTTTTGTACAACTGAACTGTACAACTTTTTTTTAAACATCTGATTTTGCTTTATTTCCTGATCATTTTGCTGTCGAAAAATGGGAAACACTTGGACATAAGAGAGCACTAATATTCGGTAATATTTTAATATTCTACATCTGTGACAATTTTTATCATCGATCAAATGAAAAAAATCACAAAGCAAACTTATGATAAATGACATTAAAATTGCATGTGAAGTAAATTTTTTTGAGACCATAAATAAATTATAACCAAATGTCATTATAAACTGGAATAACATTAATTAACACACTAGGTGATGTTTACATAGTGACTGGTCCTGTCCCCTGATGTGACTATGTTATTAGTAAGCTGTGACTTGTTACTGTTAACAGTTAAACTAGATGCTATAGACACATTTTAAACAACAAAGGATGAAACTCACCACAACAGTTCCTTGGCACTGTTAGTTATAGCTGAGTCCATTTTTAGACAAACCATTATAACTGATCTCTGGGCCTGTGTTTCAGATGCTGACCACCCCCTCAATTTCCCCCTACAACATCAAACAAAAACTAAATACAGAGCTTGATACTTTCTCTGCAGTTACGCAAAGCAAGTGTAGCAGCTTGGCTCCAGGTAAAGTCTGCAGGTTTCGTATGCACGGGTCTGCACAGGGGTTGACTGGCAACAAACAGCAGCCTGGGAGTTTGACCCATCAAACTGAAACTGTCACAACAAGTTTATCACTCGACAATTCGCTAATTAACGCTAGCTGCTAATTTGTCTATAATATGCAAAACATGTTGCAGCCTCACAACTTGAGACAAACTGGACAATCCCGACATCCAGTCCTCGTCTGATTCTCTTCAGTGGCATCACTAGAAGGTTAAAACACCTCCTTGCTGCTCAGTGTGAATTCTTGTTAGACAAAAAACGTATATTGTCCTTATTCATACTGCTCATTTTAAGCAGAATTAAAATGTGGTTGTCACAGCACCAAGAATGCAATGAGAGTTTAATTGATCATTACCTGATGGTATATGAGTGTATAGCTGATCCTGTACACATACGCTCAGATATCTCTCAAATTCACGTACAGTTATGGGGCTGGAATAATAATTTGGTGTCTGTTTTCTAATGTTTATTTCACTGTTTAATAGTTAAATACAGACTTGCTGTGCAATGTATGGGTGCATGACTTCCAAAGCAAACAGAATTTGCTATATGCTTTTAATTTTCCTGATGTACCAACTGGCGTTCCATTAATACTTTGCTTTGATAATTTACTGTTCTGCAATATGTGAGTTAAAGAGATTAAATGCTGATATACAGCATACATGCAGTATTTTCTCTGATATTTTTGGGGATGCAGACACTGAACACAACAGTCTTTTCTCCTCCTCATCCATTGTATGTCACTGAGAGCCCAAGACTCTGCATCCTCAATCTATTTCCCAGGATGGGGCTCTGCACTGTAGCTTGAGAAGCCCTGCTCCCCTTTAGTCGCTCCCTTTTTTGCCTCCTTTTTACCTTTCTCAAACAATGGATCCTGTCCCACTCCAAGCAGCAGCCCCCAAACACTCGGTGAATAAAGTTAGTCCAACATGCGGCCCTTAAACCCACCCCGAGACTGCTGCCGGGCAGCCACACTCGCAGAATTGTTTGTTAATAGTCCAATTAGATAATTGCCATCTTTCACTCCTTTTCCTCTCTGTTTCCCATAAAGGCATGAATGGCACTCAGGGAGGGGGGCAGCTTGAAGAGGGCTTTTGGCCAGCTAAGGTGACAAGAAGGGCCAGAGAATGTTCCTTGCACTAGGCCACTGATTTGAATTGAATCATTGTGGCCTAATCAATGGTCTTATTGGATTACTGGCCACTGCTGTGTTCAGAGATATTGTTGCACTGACAATGAAAATAGCTAAGAGTTGGTGGTTGGGTGGGTGGGTAGTGGGCTGGAAGGCGAGTGGAGAGAGAGGTAGGGGCCAGTCCAGGGGTATGTATATGTGAGAGAGTGCAGGCAGTCTAAGAACTAATGACAAGTTTTGTTCCCCTTTTTGTCTTTTTCAAATGTGCAGGTTAAGATTATGAGAGCTGAAGATGGCTTCTGGGGTGAAATCATCATAATACTGAAGAATGTGGCATTAGCAGCCAGGACCTCGCTGGGTTGCTCTGCATTTCTCTCTGAATGAACACGGGACGACACAGGAAATGTTAAAACAATTCCCATTAGAGCAGAGCTCGGCATCATTGCACGGCTGAAACTGACTGGGCCCTCATTGCCTTCATGAATTTTGAACGGCGTGGATTTGTTCCTTATCCTTTTCACCAATCTCTCTTTTCCCCTCTCCAGCTCTTTCCCACTGTCTCTTGCCTACAATAGCATAGTGGCGAGATCCGCACATTGCAGAATTCCGCTGATTGGCGAGAGAGCCAAAGGGAAAAATGGGATCAAAGTTCACTGACATGCTGCGAAAACAGGTGCACCGTGAAAAGTCTGGGGAAAAAACGTCTGGCCGTGTCCTGCGGACGGAAGAATGAAGCGCACTGGAACTTTTTTCAGGTCTGGAAGAGTCGTACCCCTGTTAATGTGTGCGTTCATGTGGGGTTCAGGGAGGCTTGCTTGCGAGACAAGACCAATCATTTGTCTTGATTCTCTGGGCTGAGAACAGGCAAACTGAAGGGGACGGGACGAGCAAACCCTCTATCAAGACCTGATCTATTTCCCCAAACAATTTAGTGCATTCACGAGGTTACGCAAATGTGGAGGCAGCAAAATTACCGTAATCAATTGAAACAGTGAGTGCGCATCCATGGCTCTGATTATTTGGAGATCGTCTATCAGCCTGATGTCTATGTAACGAGGAAAAGGGGGGATTGAATTACTGTCACTAAGAAGTGCATGATCATTGGGCAAAGGGAGTTTGTTCAGTGATAACAGGGCTCCTTGGTCGGGCGACCAAAGTATTTTACCAAACATTAGATAGCTGACTCTGCCCTGCTAAAAGGTGCAGTTTTGAAACTAAAACCCAGTCTGTCCAGACGATCTGGTGTGCCGTGGTCTCGGTGATATCCTTTTTTTTTTCACCTAACAAAGGAAAAAAAAAAGAAGAGCCGCGGGTCCAAGAGGATAAACTGAGCATGGAGGTCAGATACAACCAAGAGACGGAAGGGATGGTGCTGAAGAATGGGCTAAAGGAGGGGAAGGATGGCAAAGATTCTCAGAGCAGCTTGTCCAAAAGCTTCCTCAAGGAGCAGCAGGACTCCTTTTCCCCCTCTGGGACTGTGGACAACTGCGAGAAGAACAGAGGGAGCACGGGGGACCCAGACTACTGTCGCAGAATACTAGTCCGAGGTAAGGCTTGTGTTTAGTATTTTTTCATGGACCTGCAGTATCGTACTTCAGAAATCATATGAGTTAGAGGAGTCACATGCATTTTAGAATTTAGGACAATAAAATATGTTCAGGAATCGAATTGTAAAATGCAGCTTTTATAACAAACACAATAAATAAAGGGTTGACCTTTTTTTAAATTAAAAGTGTTTGATGTAACTTTAAAAGAAGGATTAAAACGAAAATATACCCTTAAAATAATTGAATTATGTGTCATAAAAACTGATATAATGAAAGAAAGAAATCAAAATTTTATGCCAGTCTTCCTGAATGATCATGGTGATTTTTAACACAGTGTAACAAAGCTACTACTTGCATTATACCATATTGTTAAATTATTCACAAAGAGTTTGTGTTTATTATTTAAATGGAAAATTCACGTATATCTCCCTGTTTAAATGTAAATACATGCAGGGTAATCAATTAATGAAAAAGTATGAAATCTATTTTATTAAAAATATAAAAGATTAAAGTTTTAAACAGACATTTAATGTCAACAAATACTGTGTGGAGAGTTACATGCTCAGAGAGTAATTTATGGGAAAATGCATTCATTCAACATTTTCATTGTTGGCCCAACACTGAACACGTATGAAAACAAAAAATAATTTCAACAAAAGCTCAAAGGCTCAGTTCCACTAGATATAATGAGACTTCCTAAAAATATATGGTATTTTTCTATTTACATTTCTAGTACAAACCGTTATCTAAAATTAAGCAATAAAAATCACTATTATTATTATTATTAACATTGTTGTTGTATTATGTTATTGTATTCATTGATTTCTTGCAGCACTGCTACCAGTTTTATTTAGCATAATTTGATAAGAAATTTAATGGTAGCTTTTAAAGAATGTTTCACCTGCTTGTTAAGCTGAAGCTGTTATTTTTACTTTAATATAGTTAAGATTACAACACGTATCGTTGCGGTAACATAGGTATGGATTACATGAGCTGAGATTGAACCGTATCATATTTCAATATTTCTTTAATTAGCATGTGTTTTTGTAATTATTTATAGTGGTGAGGGGTAGAATAATGTACACACATAAATGTATATATGTAGATACATGTAAGCAATACAATACAAATACAAAATAACACAATAACTGTGTTTGAGAGTTTTTACCATTTATGGTATTAACCCTGAACTGATATATTTGGACCTGCTATGTAAAAAAGTAGGGTTTTGTCATCTCATTGATACATAACATAAATTGTAAAACTGTATTTTGCTCTTAAATCAAGTAATTCACATAAACTTAATTTACATTTTTAGACAAAACCTGAGCACCTTCACTTCTGTGCGTCCATGCTAATAATAATAGTAATAGTGACAATAATAATAACAATAATAATAATACATTAACTATGTGAATTCACTCTGTCTAGTATCTTCTCTTTGTCCCCACATGCCTAATTCAAAGTGCTTCCGGTTGCAGATGCTAAAGGGTCTATCCGAGAGATTATTCTGCCGAAGGGTTTGGATCTGGACCGGCCTAAGAGAACCCGCACCTCCTTCACCGCAGAGCAGCTCTACCGGTTAGAGATGGAGTTTCAGAGGTGCCAGTATGTGGTCGGGAGGGAACGGACAGAACTGGCGCGCCAGCTCAATCTTTCTGAAACTCAGGTGTGTATACACTCTACTAGATTTAACAATTATAAATCTGTTTCATGTAAACAAGAAAATCTATGAAAACAGGAAAATCTATGGTACGGTACGATGATATTTCCTTTTCATACCTGATTTAATACCATTTCTTTTTTATGTCTATTTACCCCTGCTGTTACCACTGACTTCATATGTTACTTACTTTTTTACAGAGGAAGGTGACTTTACATTTACAATCAAATTAAATTCACTTCATGACACAAATAAATGTGTGTATAAGCAGTTTTTTCATTTAAAAGGTTCATTTTACGTATCTATAATTTAAAGTGGTATACTCACATATATAATTACAGAGTTTGAGTAAGCATTCTGTTTGACAGCTGCACATTTTTAAAAATAAATACGCATGTAGCACCAGCAGCTGCTCATGCTCGTGTGGGTGACCTCTGTTTGCACTCTGTGTTTGACTTCACATTCCAAAGTCAGTCCCCGTTATCCTGTGATTTGGATTTAGGGGAAGTCCGGCTGTCTGCTTCAAAGCTTTGCTGTATCTTTAGCCAGTTTCATTAATCTATTTATTTATTTGTAACAAAGTGAAAAACGGCTAATGGCGACATGGGCTCGGTCTTTGGACTTAATGCTTCGTGGCTTTGAATGGGGCTGAAGGAGCTTGACCTTGTCGACAGGAGGTCAACTTTTTCTCACAAAACGACACCACAACCAACAAGTATTTTGTTGCTGATTTACAGCACACATACTGCTCCTTTCATCAACAGCTATGTAAATTTGACTTATTTGGTTGAACCATTTAACATTTTAAATGTTTAAAATATAAAAAATTCTTTTCTTTTTTTTTCTCATAAATTCCAAACAAGTTAATTGAGTGTGTGAAGATGTCATTTGGCTCTCAGAAATGTAACAGAGAAAACAACCTTTGCTCCCCATTTAGACAGGACAAAGGCTGCAGGATTTTCTTTCGGTGTCTGCTTCTTCTTGTGCTGATGAAATGCCTTTTAATAACATGGTGAAATTAACATTTTGTTCCCTGGCACTCATGGGCTGTTACATTAAAAATGACAGCCATTTGCTGTGTGGACACCTAATCAGCTTTGTTTGAACTACCTACCAGCTTCACCTTGTTGTTTTCTTTACGCTGAGAATGAAAAATGAACAAGGTGTTCATTCTGAGCAGTCTTTACACCGCAAACAGATAATATTGGATTGAGCGGCAGGGCTTTTTCTCTTGACTTGGAATGGTTGATCACAGCTGGTGAGGAGTTAAAGCATCTACTGAAGTAAACCAAAATATTAAAAACTGACTGAACTACCTGAAAGATTGAGCTGGAGGCTTGATGCTGATTGGTACATGTACATTTTGTTCCACAGTAGTTAGGTGTGATTCCAGGACACTTACAGGTACAAGTCAAGGAGAAGCCTGTATTTATTGTCAGTTTAGATATGTATTTAGTTTTCTTTAGCCTTCTTTTTATTTCAAAATAAGAACTGTGTGAAACTGAAGAATGGATATGTCAATAATCAATAGTCAATAATAAGGAAATGGATGTGTTGAGCCACATCAACGAGGTGAATGTGTTTAATGGAACGTGGTAGCAACAGTTATATCTTATTTAAATTGCAGGAAAATTTGTAAATACCTACATTTTTCAAAAAGAATAATGAGTCAATCAGATGTTGACATTTTCTGCGACATCATTTTGGAGCCTTCTCAGCTTCGGTTTTATGATTTTTTTATTTCTAGTCTGAGGTTCTACGCAATAAACTGCCTTTTTCAGTGTCTGGGAATCCCACTGTGCTCATTAACACAAGGTCCAGCACATTTGGAGACAGGTCGTATTTAATGGAGGCCATTTTGAATTTGGAGGTATGGAAATCTGCAGGATCGGTGAACCACACTTGATGAGTATGTGTTATACAGAGAGTTTGTGCCTTTAAAATAACTCAAACACCTTGTTTTTTTCATGGTCAATTAATGTCACTTAGATTGTCAATGAATCAATTTGTGTTTAGTCTATAAAGACTAAAAAAATTATAATGTTTAAAATTTTGGCTTGATTCGTTAATTTACTTAAGTGATCAAAATTATAGGCAATTTTACAACCTCAGCTGATAATTAATAAATAAATTAGAAATAAATTTCAATTTTAAACAAATAGGCAACATAATCATGACAACCAATCAGCATTAGCATGACATCTGTTTTTTCTATGTAGACGTTCAAAGACAAAGTTCACACGGACTGTGTGGATCTGACTGTGTGTTGATGCCTGAACCTTGTGTGGAGACAGTTGAGTTGTGGTTTACATATGAAAGGCTATCTGAGAAAGTTTGATTGAATGAAGGTCTAGACTGTTAGCGCGGAACGCTGAGCCCTCTCCTCCATGACTGAATACACTAACAGTAGCTTTTGATCAATCACAATCATTACCTGCTGTGCCACATTTGTGTGTGTGTGTGTCTGTGTGTGTGAGCATCCCTGCTTATATAGCTTCTATACATTAGTGAGTACGTGAAAGTGGATGTATTGGGGGATGGACGAATGCTTTGTGATGTCTACTGTGTTAACAAAGGCTTTTGATAGAACAACCTCAAACTGTTGTATAGTTCATGGAGCTTTAAGTACTGAGATTATGAGGTTATTGCTGCTTTATAATTTTACTGCAAGTATCAGTAAATGTACTTTACTGCAGGATCATTTTCCTACTTCTGTGCCATCAAGAACAGAACATTTAAACTTTTTAGTTTTTCTATCTGTAAGCTGTCACATACAGCCAGTATATCATCATATATTATTTTAATGTATATTTATAATATAAGTATATATTATAAATTAGCTTTCTTTCACCTGTGTTCCTCCCCAGGTGAAGGTCTGGTTCCAGAACCGGCGTACTAAACAGAAGAAAGACCAGGGGAAGGACTCGGAGCTGCGTTCAGTGGTTTCAGAAACAGCGGCGACCTGCAGCGTCCTCAGACTGTTGGAGCAGGGACGGCTGCTGACGCCTCCAGGCTTGCCAGGCCTCCTACCCCACTGTGGCAGCGGTACTCTGGGCTCTGCCCTGCGCCCTCCCTCCATGGCCATCTCCAGCAACGGTAGCAGTAGCAGCGGCAGCGGCAGCACGGCGGGCAGCAGTCCTCCTCTACCTGCCGCCACCAGCTCAGGGACAGCAGCGGGCCTGCAGAGCTCCCCAGCAGCTCACAGCCTCTTCAGCTTCCCCATGCCCTCTTTACTTAGTGGTGTCACTAGCCGAATCTCCTCCAACCCCCTGTCCATGGCTGGATCACTGGCTGGAAACCTGCAGGAACTTTCTGCCCGCTACCTGAGCTCATCTGCTTTTGAGCCTTACTCGCGGACCAATGGCAAAGATACTGTGGACAAAAAAATTCTGGAATGATACTTTGGTTTTACATAGATGGATTCCTGTTTCCTCTGGACACATTTTGGTTGTTTTCTTGGATTTCACTGTCTTTGTTTGGTTTGGTCAGTCTCTTTCATCTGTCTGTGTCATGTTCTGTGGCAGTTTGTGTATTCCAGTTGCACATCTGGCGCCTTGTACAAGGAAGAAAACAAAGACCAGTACAAGCTCGTCTGACAAAGACAGAGTGGTGATAAAAAGATTTTGCACAAAAGGTTCACATAGGACTTTGTTACAGATATTTAAAAGAACACAGTTTGAGGTGATAACTGAGGGATGTTTCAGGTTTCTGTTTGACAGATGATTACTCCTATCTATTAATCCAAAAATAACAAAAGATGCTGTACCGCTGCAGGAGAAGTGGTACATAGTGTATAGTAGGAAGTGTAGGATTGGTGACAGAAAGCATGAAGTGATGGTACCTTTCTGAATTGTGTTTTATCATTTGATTGTGTTGGGTAGATGCTTGTCACCACAGTGAGAAAAATTCAGAAAAAGAAAGCAAGTTGTCAAACACCAGCCGCAGTCGTTTGTGAGATCCAATCAGCGAATCACATCATTTCAAATTGAAAATGCAGCATTATGAATGAACATGCAAGGCTGATTCTTCAACATAGAACTGGAAGAGGAAAAAAATTGCCTCTATTTGAAGGTCGCAGCAAGGCCAGTGCCAGCGCCAAACCCAAGGCATTAGACATGTGAAGGTAATTTGCTTATGCAGATGCCTCACAAAAATTCAGCTTACAAAAAGATCTTTTGTATATCTGTTTGTATTGGGTTTGGACCAAACCAAAACCTAATGCAGAGAAGGTGTTGTCATACAGTATGATGGTTCAGTTGTTCAGTGTTGTTTTCGCTATGGTTTGGTGAGGATGTTAACATTTTACAACAAAGTCTTCTCTTTGTGGCATTTTCGTCTTAAGCGGTACCTGACTTTTTCGCCTGTGATTTTAATTCCGCTGTGAGTTGACAGACTTGTGGTGTACGGTTCTATTCTGTGCAGAATTTAAGCACAGGGAGGAGCTGCTGAAATGGGGAGTCCCGAGAAATGCTTCTCAGCATTAGTGAGCTGTTCGCTTAGTGGAACGCTACAAGGCAACAGGTTTTTCAATCATTACGACAATATGGTGACTTTTCCTTCCTGTGTGACATTTTCGAAATCAACAGTCTTTATAAAAGATTTAGGCATGTGAAGACTGAATGGAATTATTGTAGAATAAAAGTACTGGAAATGAGAAATGTACCTTAAAATTGGTATTTTATTGTAAATTATTCACTTCTGTAATTAATAGATTATTAGTATGTGGAAAATTATGAATGAATGAATGTATTAGAAGGTTTGAGGAATCAGTTCAAAGCTCTTTGGTGCTGTTGTTGTGAAATATTTTGAAATTTGTGAAATGTGTGGTACAAATGTGCGTATATATTATGTATATGACTACAGACAAAGACAAGTGTGTTTTTCATTTTTCTTTCATACATGTTGCTATAAATCAAATTATGATACATTTCGTGACTGTTATACCTCTTATACCCATTGACCTGATAATGTCTGCTCCTCGAGGTTTTCTGATGTTTTACTGTTCACCCTGACTCCTGCTGGTCAGGTCAAACCCTGTGAAGAACAGCAGGACCATCAACTGAAAAGAGAGGTTTCAAAAAGCAATTACAGGTCTTCTCAAAGTAATGAGAATTCTGAGCATTAAATGATTTCATTAACTCTTCAAGTAATTTTTTAAAATTAATTAGCTAATTATGTTATTAATCGCCAGCTTATAAAATGTGAGAAAACTGTGAAAAACTGTGTCCTAATTTCCTAAAGTCCAAAGTGATGTTTTCCATTTTCTTGTGTGTGTGACCAGTAGTCCAAATCTAAGGAGAAATAACCTAAGTGATTATTTGATTACCAAAATAGTTCCCATCAAATTTCTCTAATCAACAAATCAATTATTTGTATCGGATCTCAGTTTCATATTTACCTGAAATTGTTTAGTTAATTGTGACTAAAGAACACGAATCAAATATGACACAGGAAGAGCTGTAACTTCAGTGTGGAATGGGAGAACCCCTGCCATTTTCTTTTTTTCCCCCCACATACTGATTTAAAGTTCTGTCCTCCTGAAAACACACTAGAACTAAACAAAGTTAAAAAACATAAGGGTCAGTGTTCTTTTTATCATCCATTTATCATGAAGCAGGTGTTAAAGCTACTACATTAATGATACTGCATTTTACTTAGATTAAAACTATTATTATGGAAAGAACTGCTGTCATCACAATACAGAAATTATGTGACCAATATAAATCATACAAAAAAGAGTATCCACAAAATCTGACAGAAAAAAAAGATCTTACCCACAAAGTCTACTCGCTGCGCAACAGCTTCCAGTAGCTTGTCACTGTCTGAAAACAGTGAGGAGTGGTTGAAAATTCTGAAAAAAGTTGGTAAGTATATTTTCTTCTACTGTTTCCAAGATCAATACTGAACTTTCTACTTCACTGTTTTTTTTGGTTCTGATATAAAGTTTCAGCGTTATTGTGTTTGTCACTTGAGAACAACTCTACGCCCATAGACACGCGAGCAACAGTTTACTGTTCACTCTGTACATAATTGGACTGAGTTGAATTGGTAACAGGACAATTCCTATTGAACTGTCAGGAAAGGTCCTGGTGTGCGGTGGTCAAGGTGTGCAGAATTACAGCTGAACCATGAAAAGACCTAAGTGTTTGAAACCCTACGAGAAGCGACAGTCTCTAAAAAAAAGCTGGAAAACAATTGATTAATTCATAGCTAATAATGCCTTTCAACTGTAGTTGAAGACGTAGAAGAGGATTACCACAAGCACCCATTTAGCAGTTTGTGCCAATGTAAATACCAGTATGGTGTGAATCTGCCACCTGCCAACAGTAAAGGTAAAATAGCTGTTACATGTGTAGTCCGGTCCTACAACATAAACACAACTTTTATTTCATTACTACTAAAAAGATTTCAGAGAAATACCTGAATTCTGGGAGAACTAACACCGCTGCAGCACACAGTACTTTGCTGCAGATGCTGCAGTAGAACAGTTTGTAATATTCAGACAACTCTGCATCTTGCGACAGAGAAATCAGCAGAGAGGTGTTGGGACTGTCCAGCAACACAGGAAACTCTTTTGTGAGCAGAACCAAAGAAACCAGTCCTCCTCACTGTGTCTTGGGAATCTCCCGGGAGAAAAAAATAAATAAAGGTCAGACTTAAACCTCCTACCTCTGCTCCAGCCACCACCCCCACCTTTTCTCTCCCTTTACCCTAAAGTCTAATTAGAAAGAAGGTCGGGGAGGTTTTCTGTAAGTGGGGGGTTTCAAGGGGAGTGTGTGTATGTATGTGTGTAGGCGCAGGACTGTCAATGCTGCAGACCACCAACACATTTTGTCCCATCACATGGTCCCGTCTTTAAGCTCAGGTCTTCGGGGGTGAGGGAAAGGCTACATCCTGTCTTGTTTTTACAATCAGCTTTTTTGGCCTTCTCCTTTTTGTGCCATATGGTGGATGTGGGGATTACCAAGCTGACAGGCCTGACTACAGAAGTGACCCTCTAACAACACACTGATCCAGCAACTTTAAGACTTGCGGGGCCACAACTTTACAGGATTCTCTTTAAGGCACAGAGGGCCTGTGAAAAACCTGAACAGCTTAGTCTCTCTGCTTCCTCATTGAATAATTAATCCCATTAAGTAATAAAAGAAGTGAGGCAAGAGACCCCCCATAAAAAAAGCAAGACTTCAACTACTATAAAACCTAAGTGTCTACTAAACACTTTGCATAACATTGCTTTGTTGGCCACTTGTTCTCTGACGTATCACCAACAATGGTGTTGATCTGTTTTTTATGAATCTTCTGTTTTCCTGTTAATTTTTGATAAACATTCAAGACTTGGGAAAATCGAGAGTGTGGCGATCAGCTTTTCTTTCTCTTTGTCTAAAATTCCTTCACGGCAGGCAGTAAACGGATTCTCCACTTCCGTTTCCATTGGAATTAAAACGATCATGATTGGCTTACGTCCAGCTGAAGCGGAACTGCGTCAGAAGATATTTGCATAAAGTTGAGCCTTTCAAATATAATCAGGGTTTGCAGGGTTTTGTGCCACCTTCTGCAGGAAGAGCAAATCAGCCCTTAACCTTCCTCTGTAGTGTAGCAGGGCTCTCTGTGGGGGGTACTCAGCTGCAAAGCCTGCTCTCATTGACAATGAATGGCAGCTGTTACCGGCTCAGGCTTTTGAATGTCTATGTGTGAACGTCTATAAAGCCAAGAAGCTTAGTAAGAAGACTGGAAGCGCATGGAAAATTCCAACTTGGGTTAATTCAAAGTAAAAACAAACACAACCTCTAACAACTCCAAAGTTAAGGCTGTCTTATTAATATGTAATATCTTGTGTAATTCACACGTATGTGGTATTACCAGCAGTTAACTTACGTGCTGAACCAATTACAATAAGTGCTGGGCATCTGTTTGCCAGATCTCTACACTACTGTAACTTATGGACAGAGATCATTCTCATAGTTGATATTGTGACTTGTCAACACACATTTAACCATTGACAAATAAAATTGCTGCAGTGGTCCCTCTGCAGGCACATCGATGACTTTAAATCTCAGTATTTCAGTATAGCCAACCTCTATTCTGGACTCAACTCATTAGTGAAAGGCACACGACCTGACTACGAATACACAGGCACACACACAAACACTGCCCCGCTCAAATCAAATACATGTTTTACGTGAAAAAAAAGCTTAATTGCCATATTTAAACTGTATTTGACTTATTTCTAGGTAAAAATGAATGCTACATTTTTTGGTAGCATTAAACAAAACCTAAACAAATGACGTTCCTCATTCATGTAAACATCCAATTTTGACAATTATAACAGCTAGAAAAATAATTCTACATGCTTCCCAATGTATCTCACGTTATTTTAAGAACAATCTTTGGACCATTCAAGACTCACCAGTGTCCTTTCTTTTCTTTTCCTTTGTTCCTTTTTCAGTTTTATAGGGAAGAGGATTAGAGCCAACATAAAAATATTTGAGTTCTGACTTCTTTTTTTTTTTTAATTCTGAGTTTAAAGTCAGAACTCAAATAATATTTTTATGGCCCTAATCCTCTTCCGTAGTTTTACTCTCCTGCATTCACCTTGTAGGACTATATCAGCTGCAAGACGTTGCATGGTCATGTGCTTGGCTATGGGTAAAAATACATTTCCACATGTAGGAGACGTATGGAAATGTATTTTCATGTCTCTTGCATGTTTTACACAATGGTCATTTTGATTTATGGGACAAATAACTTAGATATTTATGCATTTTATTTTCCATCCATCAGAAATCTTCACAATGGAACAAATGCTGCGGTCTAAAACATGGACATTACTATAGCCACAGAACAATGCTGTCGCTTTGCTGCTGAGATAAAAGGGACATAAATGATAATGATGAATAGGTGTCAACAATCTCTATTTTCTATTCATCAAAGAGCATACAACTGAGAGTTCATTAGCACAGAACAGCAGTGACTCTTTCTCATGGGGACATTTTGACCTTTCAAACACAGTTGTCCAAACATTTAAGGTCAAATCTTTAACATTGTGTCTCCGTGCATGGAAACTGTTTGTTAGCCATCATGTAAACAGACGCGACCAGCATAACATTTGTTTCCAACATCAACTCCTCTGTTTTGAAGAACCTACCTGAGACTAACAAGGACTGTTACTCTGAGAATAAGACATCCCTCAGGAACACAGCTCACACATTACACTCTAATTACACTCTATTAATGGTCCAGTGTTAAAGACAATGCACTTCTTCAAGTATGACAATAAACAGTTGACTTCAGACATCTGCATGTACTTTGAATACATTTAATGTCTCGCTTTCCTTGTAATGGCTCAGAAAACCATTTGTAGGTCATTTGCACAAGGTGTGTGGTAATGTCTGGTTTAGTATAAGCAGTGTCATAAACTGCTAGATAATGTTACAATTTCAATTCAGTATAAATAAACTGCTATAGCACCAAATCACTAAAAAAAGTCACTTTACATAGCAAGGTGAAGACTTTGCAGACCTTACACGCCTGTACGACCATGTTGTTCTAATTTGGAGGCTGTGGAAAGACTTCACATGACGTGAAATTGATGTTGTGTTCTAAAATATAATTTAAAAAGAAAGTGGAGTAGAGGGTGGATCCCTGAACTTAACCCGGGTTCAGGTCGCCACACTCTCAAGCTTAGGTTAAAAAAATCCTTACTGTAAGTGGAAGACATGTTTTACAGTGGCCATAATATGGATCACAACGTTATACAGAAGTGTGACACATGAAGCTACACATGGCTGCATATATTCCTGTCATCTGCTTATATGCACACAGACCACCAGTTAACATGGAATCCATTCAAAATGGTTAAAGCTGAAGGTTTGCTGAACAGTATTTGTCCCCTCATGTAAAAACTACTGGTTAATTTTGAGATGTTGTGTAAAAGTACTTACACAATGAAGATTCAAAGTCCAGCAATAAAATTTCATATGCTTTAAGTTTATCACAACCTCATATTAGCAACCTGTATTTTAGTTATTTGCACTGGTCATACCAGACCGGGTACTGTGGCCACAAAAGCTCTGGGTCTACTACAGCTTCAATTTGCAAACAGAAAGTTGTGCTAGTTCTTTGAAAAAAAAACAAGAATGTAACCTTTAACTGATCTCTTCAGCAGAAACACATAAAATAAGGAAGATTAAATTTGAAGATTTCAGAGACAAATCAGTTTTGCCTGCAGTCTCTGCACAGTCCAAACCTGTTGCACTAATATGCTTTAATAATATGTAACACAGTGTTTCTTCAACTGTGACCCACTACTTTTCACAGGACATAAAAGCCACAGGCAAAGACTATTTAGTCTATAAGCTTTTAGTCTATGTGTACTATAAAAATGGCTGTCCAGATACTTCCCACGACCTTCAATAAAAGTCTTTTAAATTAAAGCAAATTAAAAATGGCTTAAAGCCATCCAACCATTTTGCTAATATGTTGCCATGGAGCATCAACAGAACATTTAAGCACCAACATTTAATGTTCCTGACAACCTCTGTAGCCTCATTTAGCCACTTGTGAGCAACTGCCTTTTTAAGACAAGTAAAGGCTTTAAAAAATCCTGAGTGAGGTATTTACTGATGAATTTTATGTTGTAGAATAAAATGTGAAAATCTCTTGACCAGGTGTTAACCATAGACCTTATTTCAAGTCTTCAACCAAAAACCCATTGATCTCAGGATGAGGGAAGTACTAAAATACTAACTTGTTTCTGGGTTGTATGACTCACTCCTATGACGCTCTGTGTGGCTGCATTATAAGATTTTTCTAAGTTTTAGTTTCCCCCTCTCAACCTGTACCCAGGCAGAGAACAGTGTTTTCCAGCTTCTCAATAATCGGCTGCTTTACACTGGAGAGAACGGTAGCTGTAGTAGCTGCGTGGAGTTACTGAGAAGAGTCCGTCTGTCGTAGTTCTGCAAAGCAACGTGGACACTGAACAAACCTCATGATAAACAAGAATGCCACCTGTAACTCCACACACAGAGATCAAACGTTGCACATCACTGCACTGGCACATGGCTGCACTGAGTTGTGCAGAGCTGAGGAGAGCGACACAGTTGGGTGACAACGCTGTTTGTGCCTGTTTGCAAAATTTGTGCATTAACATTAAGGAAAAAATGTGCTGTATAGACCCTCTCAGCTTTACTAAATATTATATATCTGCATATATTGTGTCTGTCATTATGAATATAGTTCCTACTGCTACTGGGATGAATTTGACATGAACATTATACAGTACATCACAACATTGTGTGAGCAGTTAATATTATGATCCAGTTTACCTGGATGGATCTGAGGAGTTTGAAGGAAATCACTCCCTTTGAGCTCATCAAAAAAGACTCAGGGGAAAAAACTGGTATTTCTAAAATGAGGGCACTGCTCCTGTAGGGAGAAGCCCTTCACTTGCATTAATTTGCTATTTTTTGCATGCGGCCTGAAACATTTGGATGAGTTCTCTAGGGGCTGCTGTCAGCCTCACCATGGCAGTGCTTACCACTTCAGTCTGTAGTGCTTTTTTTTTTACCATCAGAGTGTCTATATGTGACGTGTGACTGCCAGTGTGTTGGCTGTGCAGGGTTCACGGTTCAAAATCATCTTCAAACAGTCGCTTAGAAGCTATTGTGCAGAACATGCTGCGTCAAATGAGAATGGATCAGAGCTGCAAAAATGAGAAAACAGCAAACCAGGAGTTTTTTCAAAGGGGAAAATGTGGGCAATCATGTCATTTTACCTGTCACTCAATAGTTCACTCACCAGGACACTGTGTTGGTGAATGTGTGTGTATGTGTGTGAGAGAGAAGGAGACACACAGAGAACATGTATACATTAAATACAGCAGTTCATAAAGCTACAAATCACTAAAACATTACAGTAAGTCTTTATATATCTCATGAACAATGTCACAGCCATAGTGTAGTGCAGTGTAAATGAAAACAGCTTCCATGTTGAAATGCTGTTGGCCCTGCCTACACTTCACATTCTGTGTTTACTTACTTGGCATCATGTGCATTTTCACTCCATTAATTCCATGAGAACAGCAACACAATCTGTACACACCGACCTATCTGTCCCGTTTGATCAGAAACACTGTTCTCACTAACCATTTTCTATAAGCGGGTCATCTTCTTCTTTCTCTCTGCTTGTCCTACACACTCCTGCAGACATGTTCACTTTTAAAGTGAAACATTAAAGGAGATCAGACACAGGTATTAATGCAGTGGGAATTTAGAATTTCTCATTTTAGCCATTATAATATGGCTTATTATGAGACAGATTTTACAGTAAAATGACAATCTGTAGAACTTTATACAGTTCTTCCAGGTTTGCTATTAGATCAACTAAGGATATGTCAGGTGGTTGAATTCTGTCACTTCCAACTGACCTGAATTTCTATTCAGCACTAACTTATGTTATTAATAGTCATGCTATTATTTATTATATTATACTTATAAGTATACCATAATATTATAATAATGTGATTATTATTCTAATATTTATTACAATATGAAATGAATGTAATTGTATAGTACTAACAGTGTACAACTGAATAATACTATATTATTATAGTTCATATAGTAATCTGTTTGTCACCCATTATGAGCTAGAAGACTACAGCCCAAGGACCCTGGCCAGGTTCAGTGAGTACAGAAAAAGCGGTGCAGAAATGTGCTCAGTGAAAAGTTAATTTGAGTCTAAAAACAACACAAAATGATTTTTAACTCAATTCCTGTTGTTCCAGTTTGGGAATGATATTAAACTTCCCTTACAAAAGCTGTCTGCCTCTGGCTGAAAAACTCCCAGTCACATTGTCAGGGGAAAAATAGAAAATTGGTGAAATCAGCCTTTATGTTGTAACTAGCTACTTGAACCATCTGTAATGTGAGAGCGTGGCATGTCTAGTGGCAAAAAGAAGAGCAGTAGCCACCACCTGTCTCTTTATGTACACTTCATACAGTGAGGGCCCAGCTCGGGGCCTTTGTTGCAGGTCACAACCTTCTCTGACACAAATGTCCTGTTCCTCCACACTAAAAGCTAAACCAGCACCCTCTCCATTTAGATTTTCAATTGCTAACAAACCAGTGTTTTTTAATGCCAATAGGATATTTAGCCAAGTCACAGCAGGAAGGCCCCATGTACATAACATGAATGTTCAGTTTCATGGTTTACTGTGACACTGGAATACAATGGAGTCGTTGTTAAAGTTACCTGCTGTGCTAGAAGAAGCACATAAACCACATTTAAAGAGTCGAAAGTAAGAAACTAAGCAGCGAGTGAGAGTAATAACAGCATCAAGTGCAGTTTATAGAGTTTCCTATTGCTGTTGTCTCATTTCAAATTACTTGCTCACTGTATGTGGCGACGTGTTGTGATTGAAAAGTAACAACTGCCCCACTTACCCCTGCTCACACATCAACACATGCCCCCGCTGTGCTTCTCCGTGCGCGCACACGACACGCGCGCTCCCCTCGCGACTCCATCACTTCTCTATCAAACATCCGGTTCCTCGGTGTCATATGACCAGCGTTGCGCTGTCACTTAGCTTATTCGGCTCCGCTTAGCAAAGACATCGACCAGCATCAACTGTGTCTGTTCTCTTTATCCGACGATGGCAACCTTAGTGGCAAACAGGGCGATGGACGTCAACGGCCTGGCTGCAGCTGCGAGGACACACACTCAGGCTGTGACCAGAAATTACATCTCTCAACCCAGGCTGAGTATGTCATTTAACGTTAGCAGGCTGCTGGATGTAGCTAGTGGCTAACAAGGTTGTGACATTTAGGGACATAGGAACGCTGTTTTCTGTTGGAATGTGTAGTTAATAGCATTTTAAGGAGCAACGTTGACCTTTTTAATTTGGCAAATACGTTTTAGTAACATTAGTCCTAGTCCAGCACGGTGACGCTCTACATTAGCATGTAGTAAAGATGAGGGACCCTGGAGTCAGATGACCACCTTAGGATTTTCGTAACTTCCTGAATTAGAAATACTTGAATTCCAGTGTTTGGAGAATTAATTTGTAAACTCGTACAACATTTCAGTAGAGTGTGAAAATGTATAAATTAGTTACGGCTGTTGAAGTAATTATTGATATTTCAAATGAACGGGAATACAGCATATATGAATACACGACTATTAACAAACTAGCTATTTTTACACTGATAATTCAATGAGAGTTTGTTTTCTATTGACTCGTATTGCTGTCATTACCATGTCACAACATAATACGTGGTGCATTTATAAAACTAGCTACACTTCTGTCTTTCGTGTCGAACCAGCTAAGCTAGCATGTTAGCTAGCTATATTTCACAGTCCGAAATAGAGTCGTTGTTAGTGGTTTAGCTGCACGTAACGAACTGTAGTCATTAGTTTTACAATACGCAGTATAAACATGAACCGAATATTATTTCATATCGGTACAAATGCATTCTTGTCACTGCTTTAAAGCCTTTCTCCAATCTGTCAAAGCCTGTGTCGCTGCGTAGTGGATTAGTTAGCGCTGCACAGTCAGCTGACCTGGTGACAAATGAATGAAACACGGTCGAAGTGTGTTTTATATGTCGAGTCTAACTTTAGAACTATTGCATTCAGAGCGGCCTTAATGCTGAAAAGTGACTGTGTGGTGCTGTGGTAAAGAGCTGGTTTGGACATTTTGGAATCTCCAGCATTTTGAAGAACAGACTGGTGACAGATGGATGATCTGTCATGTGACTCGATCACATGAGCAGTGCAGACAGTGGCGCTGTGGATGAGCCCAGTCTATGCAAAGAAAGATGTTTTTTGTGTAATTAACAGCTACAGTTGTTGACAAAGCTTAATAAAACTTACAGATAGAATACTACAGTAATATAAACTTTCGAAAATTTCTTGACTGACTCAGTGACGTACATTTATTTGTTTGTCAGTTGGAATCTGTTTTTAGCAGTGTAGTAAGCATCTTGCTTTTAACTGAAATCTTTCTTTAGTGGCTTTTCTATTCTGACAAGTGAAGAATTATTGGGAAATGTTTGTTTTGCCATATTAGATGGTTTATTCCATATTGAATATGCTATTCTGTAGAAGATGTGATATCTATAGATGGCTGTTACAATCCAAAAGACAAAACACAGTATTGAATTGTCTGAATACTTGCTACTGTAGCCCTCCATTGTTATCTGAAAACTCTAAAAAGCATATCACTGAGCCTCAGTGTTACACTGAGTGCTTTATTACAAATAAATATGGGCACAATAGTTTATCTATAAACATATCCACAGACTAATGACAGCATCACTTCCACAGTCTCTGGAGAGCAGTTCCTGTTGGGCACAGGTCACTGCTCATGCACACAGTTCAGTTTACATTGCTTTGCTATGTAGTGCTACATATCACAATCTCCTGACTTTGGAGTAAAGGTCATTCCCATATTTACAACAGACCAGAATCAGGCAGTGCAGAAAACAGAATTTTGTTTTAATTTTCTTTCTTTGTAGGAGTGAATCAGGTGAAGATTAAACTGTGATTGTTTAGAATACTACCATTAATAATAATTAATACCTTATTAATCCCCGTCAGGAAATTCTTGTGGACAAGCAGCTGCATTTTAGGTGCCAATGGTTTGGGGTTCAGTGTCTTGTCTAGGGACACTTGACATGTGGCCAGGAATTGGTGGCAACTGGGAGTCAAACCACAAATCCTGTGGTTCATAGACCACTGACTTACCATCTGAGCCCCCAAAAATGAGTATGAACTGTGTTCAAAAGCATGAGGAGTGACCTCAAGTGACTGTGGAAGCGATGCTCATATTAGTCTGTGGAGGTATTTAGAGGTAAACTACAGTGCCCATATTTTTCAGAATGAAGATACATGCCAAATAGTGTAATGGTGTGACCTAAGTCAGGATCTGGATTCAGTAGACACAGTTAATTGTTGGGTTCTTTATAGGAAGTGTTGACTGTAACAGAAAATTTAGAAAATCATCAGCTTAACATTTAAATATTTGTATCACTGAACACATACATTTTACACCATGTCTAGTAGAAATTGTAAACGACAATTTTGAATTTAAAACCAAAATACAAAAACAATAATGCAGGTATTATATGGATTAGATCATAGTATATAGTAAAGAGATTGACTTATAGTATTGCTGATAATTTTTTTGCCAGTCAGGTCCTTTTCACACAATTTGTACACATTCTAAGGAATAAATAAGCTATATTTTGTGCTTGGGAAATTAAGTTGGTTAAAAATGAACACTGATGAAATTTGATGGCTCTGTTTTCTGCACAAGCTGTACAGTCAGTAGCGTTTTAACACCACATGTTAGTGTGAATGCTGGTTCACGTTTCTCACCACTGGCCTAATAAGTATGGATTGTAAGAAGGAGATGGTTCTTTCACACTGAACCATGATAGTTTAACTTCTGACTAGTCATCTTTCCCTTCAAGCACTAACTTAATGAATTCATTGAATTCCATGGCCGTATTTATTTGAAAAGGTGCAAATAATTCCCTTGTTATCCTCCTGTAAAAACAGACCTACTCTATCTATCCAAATCTACCTTTTTGACCAAGGTGTTCATGTGGTGGCCCCATTTTTCTTTTGTATGTGCTGATTACATGATTTGAATCAACAAATGGAGTTTCACAAATGTTGTTTTAGTTTGACAATTTGTTCTGTGAGCCTGATGGTGAGCCTTCACCGTGACTTTGATTATGCTGTTGCACGCAGTCTGAGTCATGAAGCCAGCAAGGTGATGGTTTTTCCTTTGTGCACACGTCAGACAGGCAAGCATGGACTAAAAGGCTTTTAGCAAACTCGAAGGAAATGACTTAATGGAGCTTGGACCATCTGAGAGCTAAGCGGAGAGGATGCAACATGTGATAAAACCCTTGTCCTAAAAACATCTAACCATCCTACTTCTGAAATTCTCTAATTTTGTTGGAGCAGAATGGCTGCCCTTTTTCCTTTCATCAAACACATTACCAAACAGCAGCACTCCATTGTGATGATGAGGCAGCAATTTGGAGCCAAATGATAATCTCAAGTAACAAAAACTTTTTATCTGCTCCTCAAATACTGCAGGTGCTGCATTTACAATATGTGTTGCATGTTATATGTCCCTGCTGGTGGTTACAGTGGATGTCCCTTGTGCTGCTTTTAGGTGTGTACGTGTAATATATATATCACTTTGATCATATTATGAGTACTAGTGCTAAAAGAAATGCCTTTTCACCAGAGCTGGGTGTCTAGTCCATGTTAAGACACAGTCAGATGGTAGGATGCCGCTTACCGTTTCAGATGGACTTCAGAAGAAGTCCTCAGTACTCCTTTACAGCTGACTATGCAGTTAACATATGGGCTTATTCCACTTTTTTAAATCATAAATTCTTATTTAAAAACAGTTAAACAACATGGCCAGTGTAGGTAAAAGTCATGGGGACAAAACATTCAGATTGGGGATGGATACCTGTATAAGAATGGATAATAGAGAAATCTTCTATTGTGCTAATGTGGCTCCTTCTTTCCTACACTCACATCTCTTCCTGTATCTCGGCTCCTTCCTTCATGAATGAGAGGGAGACAGAAGACTGAGGAACCGAAACCCACATGCTTACTCACTAAACTACAGTGTCATTTTACAGAGACGATATCTGCTACCGAATAAAATAAAATCTCTGCACTGTTCAGACGGCTATGGAGGACTGTAAATCTTTAACTATTTTTTTTTCTTAATGAGAGGAGATGCACTAGGAATAAAAAAGAAGAAAAGAGAAAAACCTGTTTTTGTTCAGCTTTTCAATACAACGGGAAAAAAGGTTGCAGTAGTTTTTTCAGTGTACATGATTCACATTCTACACAAGTGATCTTTTTTCATTTTTTTAATAATTAGAGCCACTTTTGGTGCTGCCAGTTCTGTTTCCACTGTTACCTCTCCCAATTACAGAACTACAATCATGCACTTCTTATTAATCTTATAAGCATGCTGCGAGTCACATTGTGATGGGCTGTTAAAAAAACTTCAGCATATGCTTCCCCTGCGGTTCCTATTTCACAATAGCCCCTTTATACCAAGACAGTTCAAGGGCTGGGTCAGAACTGGTACTAATAAAGGCTAACACTCAGGGTTAACAAGACTCAACACATGTTGTCTACAGGGGTAATTACATTTCTTAATCAACATAAATGCTGTGCATAGTGATCACAACGAGCAGCATGTATGTGTTGGCCCAGTAGTGTCTGGACACTAGTGCAGGCTCACAAAGCAAGCAACTCCTGCACAGAGACATTGCTTGTTGTTGTGCTTGGCATTACCATTTCTGCCAAAGCGGAGAAATACAGTGTGTGGACGTATTTAGTGATGGAATGACATGGCTCTATAGGCTGTAGAAAATGGTAAAACTCAGAAGGTTTACAAGTTCCAACTCCGAACCAGCACTAGCACTACCTTAGTACTTGTTCATGAGTTCCTCTGATAGAATTCTCATGCTATTCTCATTTAAGACTTCGTGAGCCAGAGGACAAAGGAAAAAGAACAAATGAATTGAAGAATCACTGGTAGAGTTTAAAGCACCAGTTGTAAATTAAGTGTACTACACATTTCTTCAGTGCTAATGAGACTTGACAAACCTGCCCACAAGGAGGTAAGACTGTTGATAATGACAAGATGACAAATCAAATGATCTCCATGTGTGAAAGAGTAGAATAGAGTAAGCAGGATTAACTTTGAGGATTTGGAGTGTTCTAACCAAATCAAGGAAAGTAGCTTTCTGAAACAGAATGCCATACTTCATCATTGTCAGATTAAATCATGACACGTCTTATTTGTGTAGGAAGCTCAGAATCAGTCATGTTAGGTTAAAGCAAACTCTAACATCAGTATGGATTGTAGGAAATCAGAGTTTGTATAGACATCAGTTTATAAGATCACAATGTTGAGATGGGTTTTCACTACCCTATTGACTTGACAGAGCTCTAAGAGATGCAGCTATTGAAAAGCCACTCCAAGACAGAGCATGAAAATAAACAAATAAAGAGATTTCTCATCAGACCAAGTCTTTTCTTTTAAGAGGCCTTTGTCTCTCTCATGTCAAATGCGACAAAAGCTATTAGCCCATGAAATGCCTTGTCTTTGTTTTAGTAGTGCATTCTGTCATTTAGAGCTATGAAAAGACATGGAGCAAGGCACTATACTTCTTTGTAAAGATTTAATTAATGGTAATAATGTAGTCACGATAAACAAATGT
Source organism: Sandelia bainsii (assembly GCA_032362345.1). Lineage (NCBI taxonomy): Eukaryota > Metazoa > Chordata > Actinopteri > Anabantiformes > Anabantidae > Sandelia > Sandelia bainsii. Next base: position 770,835 of record JAUMHL010000007.1, on the reverse strand, counting down.
CTCATCTGTCACTATGAAAGTAATTTCTATAAAATCAATGTTATTTTTGTAACAGTTCTATAATCCCCATTCTAATTAGGCTTAAGCAGCTAGCTTGTCAGTGGGAAAAAAAGGCTCTCCTGTGGGCGTTTGCCATTCTTTTCATGAAAGAACATTAAAATGTAGGCAAAGGATTTGACACCATTTCTGTCTGTTGCATGAACAGAAATCGGTCCACGTGAGTGGCACGCTTGTTTTCCTGACTGCACATCATTAATTTCCTGGCATTCCTCATCTTAAGAATTGTTGGTCATTTAGTAAGTGTTTGATCTTTGAATAAGTAGAAGTAAGTATGTAGTTTTTTTAAATGTAAGAAATTCCCTCTTCTATTGCTCAACTTCTCCTTAACCCCGAGACAGTAGCACGACAGTGTAAGAGCAATAGATGATTAAATATGTGCAGTGAACATAGGATCACTAAGTGAAAGAGTGGTACCAGGACACATTGGAGATCGTAATTTTTTTCTTTTGTAATGCCATGTTCTCTGTCTCCTCACAATAATTCTCAGTTTTAGCTTGGATTTTGTATCTGCTGAATTAGAAAAAGGAGCTAATTTAGCTTTTATTGAGCTTTTAATATTATCTGTTAGTTGTTTTCTGCATATTCTGTTTAGTCTCCTCATCTTAAAAACATTTGTTACTCGTTACTACGTGGTCAGTTAGCTTTCCTAGTGTACATTTTAATGCACAATAATCTTATGTATCTCAACATAGTGATGATGGTTGGATTGGAGTGTAATAATTCCATGTAAACAGTTGATGCCAGCATTGTTTTCTGACACGTTAGCTGACACTGAAGCTGCAGTGGAGGGTGCTAGGGGCAGTTAATTGAGCTTTTTTCGTGACATTAGTGTAGGAGTTATTTCTGTATGGTAACTTACGCTATGTAGAGCTGCATCCATTTCTTCTCTGCAACTTTAGCCCAGTAAGAAAGTGGAGCAGAATATACGACATTGGAGCTTCAGCTCTGACAAAATGGTGTCTGAGTGATTACTGTTGGCAAATTATGATGCACATGCAATATTATTGCCATGGCATTGTAAATAATCACAGGTGAATGAATGTAGGAGAAACGCAGGAAAATAAGAATTCAATTTATTAATATTTGGCTTGAACCTCTCCAGTTCCTCATCAATAATATCTGAGGGCCTCTCAGTCTTCACCTATTGGTCCAGGCTGTCTTGTGAAACTTGAGCTAGTTATAGATAGCTTTTGTCTGAGTGTAAATCATAGTTTAAAGTGATTTTGAATGTTTTTGTGTAAATTGTGAACGATCCTATACCCTTGTCAAAGGCCATATTAAGGAATCATAACAGAAAGCTTTGTGCATTGAGCAGGTTAGCTGGCATGCCTAAATATTCCTACCGTTGCTTTATCAAATATCATGCTCCTAGCTGTTGTAACAATCGCACTCCACCACTTTTGTAATGAAGCTATTGTGTTAACCAGCTGCTGTTCTGTATAGACAACGTTCCTGCACTAAACTGCCCATCAACAAAAATGCCCAACAGACAAGAGATCCCACTCTGCTTGCAAATATGCTCCTGATTCTGTCCTGATTACATTTTTCCACAATCAGTGCAGTGAGGTGGGGAGTCCTCTTTATATGGAGGAACTGTACCTGCAGGGTTAAAAGCCCATCTCATTTTGTAAGGATGTCAAACCCAGGAGCAGGGCTGCTGACAGATGGAATGTCTGTCATGGCTGCTGTTTTAGACCATTTCATTACTTTCAAATGTTTTTATTTGTCCTAAAAGTTGTCTCCTATTTTTTAACAAAATTGGCCTTCATCTGTTTAGTGATTAATTTTAGTAGCACATATTTTACTTTTTATGTAAAAAACAAAAAACAGTTTCCACAGGTTGAAAACTTCTGAGCTGTGATGTTGGGCATTTCTATTTAGAAATGTTTCACACTCTCAAACAAATAATGGTTGCTGTTACTGTACAGTTCTTTTATAATTTTAGCAAACCTTAGGAACAATTGTCCTCCCCTTCCTCTGGTGTTCTTTTCTACTGCAAGTTAGTTTCTGTTTCATTTACCCCAGCATTAGAAAATTGTGCATTTCGTTGGTTGGCGTTTTGCGGGTGAGCTATTAAGAAAAATTGAATAATTGACAAAAGATGCAAACGTGGTGGATTTAAATGAAGATTTTGTGTGTTTCACTGATATCTTTCATGGAGGGTTTTGAGAATGATGTGAGCACAAGAGGAAATTGGATCCAGAGGAATTAAAGCTGTTAGTGGGAGAGGCTAATAATCACTTTGATGAGCTCCAGTATTACAGAAAGAAACGCTTTATGGAAAGATCTCTCTTACAAGTCTGGGGAAACCAGCAACGACATAAAAGTCACGTTTGGTCTCACTCAGTGTGTCCTGGGTGCTCCGAAACCAGAGTCAGCAGATCATACTGGGGGCTTAACGCATGTACACAATGTGTCTGTTGCATCGAGTGAAGTAAACATATGGCTTACTTTTATGAGAGATGCAGGCAAAACCTTCTAAATACTGTGTCCTTCAACTCAGTTGTGCATTTTCAGGTTAAGTCCCTCCCAATCGGTAGCTGAAAGAAATAGAACTGAATGAACCAAATAGGAGTGAATGAATTCTTGCATTTTGTTGAGGCTTGATGATGTGCTGTTATTAATTACAGTTCAGCACCAAATGCTTGGCCTGAGACTGTGCAGGCACAGTGACTTATTTGGGGTGTATGGTCCGCACATGCCTCCCTCATAACGCAGGAGCCCGTAGTTCTCCCACCAAATTAAACACTGAAGTTTGTCAAACAAAAACTCAAGTGCATTCTTTAATTTCTCCTTTGCCTCCTACTCCCCCAGAATAACACCAGCCTCTCATGCACAAGCAGATTATACCTGCCTTTCAACGGTATTGAATTCTGACACAATTTCAGCCACTGCAAAACACTTTCAGGCTTGATAAATCACATTATGTATGTATTTGCATTTTTTCCTCCCTGTATTTTGCGCACTTGGCAAAAATGCCTCTTTGCATATTTATGAAGACAAAGGTACAAAGTCCACAGCGTGTGCTATTTTTCTCATTTCAAAGATGCAGTCCTGTTAGTAGATCAGCTCATGCCTTTTTTTGTGGATGCTATTAAGTTTGCATGTGATTTAGTACATGCAAACCTTTAGTAAATCATGGCCTATGATGTTTAAATGGGGAAAGCACTAAGTGCATATAGGATTGTTCTATATCATATTACCCCCAATATATTGTGATAAGAATGATAAGAACTTGTCATATCAGTGTTGATAAGACCAGTTTCACAATGACGTGTTTGCAAATGTTGTGTGTTGTGTAGTGTAGTGTCTTCACAATACGAAAAATTGACATAGATACCTGTATAAAAATATCTAGATTCCACCTCTTAAATGATACTATGTCATACTGTGAACCTTAAAAATTGATTAAAAGGTAACAGTGTTCAATAAAACTCAATACACCTAGACAGCAATTTTAAATGTTCAGGAAGAGAAATTGTGTAGCACCATCCTCCATTTTTGAGCAGTTGTAAAAGATGGCAGCCACCAGTTTAGTTCCTGGCTCCAAAAGGGTGTAATGCCAACAGAGGCCTGCTGTCATAGGGGCGCTCTTTGAACAAAAACTTCTTTAGCTCGTATGAGAGAGTAGGAACAAACTGCGTTTGTTCGTTTAGGTTGGAGGACTTGTTGGTTTGCATCGGCTATGACATGAATTTCTCACATGAACCCACATGTGACATGTGAACAACTTGCATGTTGGGAGAGTGAAGAATAATTCTAAAGAAAATAGAGCTTTCTGTCATTTCTGTCAGTTGAAAACAATTCAGCACCAAAGCAATCTGACTGAAACATCTGTGATTTGTAAGTTGTATCAAAGGATGGAAATGGATTGAATTTTCTCCACCACCTCAAGCTCAAACACCAAAAAAATGAGAATGAGATCAAAGCAGATGTTAAACCAACAACAGTAACAAACTCTTTAATTAATATAGGCTTTTTAAACTAGTGGTTCCCCCTACAATAAAAATGTAAACAGTGGAATGAGCTGAAGGTGGTGGTAGCACTGTCCCAAAGATATGATGGTGATCTAAACAGTTCATGTTTGTAAACTGTTATCTGTGACAAGGAGGTGATAAATTTAAAATTGACCCACATCAAGACACATCACGCTATGGAGGAAATATTTCATTCATATTCTGTTTTCAGCTTCCCAACTGTTTTAGTTTAGTTTCTGATCATGGACAGATTTATTTTTTTAGTACCGTTGGTAATTGCATTTCAAACACTGTTAGAAAGTGAGAACATTAGATGCTGTGGACATATTGCCTTACTTGGCAGCTTAATTATATAGCATTTGCCTTGCTATGCTGCAATACTATCTGGCCTTTGGGCTTCAGTGTATAAGCTGCACAAGACAGGCTATAATTCAGGGCCTATACTATTTGCCACTGATATTGTGCTTTAGTGGTCCATATTCCCAGAAAAAATTAGCAATTAATCAAATAACCAGGTTTCAGAATGACCATGAGCTTTTTGAGGACCTCAGGAGGACTTAAGGGGAGCTGCCTGCAGCTTGGTAAGCAACTTTGTTGAGCAGTGGTTACACGTTAAATCCATATGCAGTGCCTTGATTGTCTGTGATCTAGGCAAGATGAGGTGTTTCTATCACTGCATCTAGTCCAGTATTGGTAAAATTAATTTAGTATTCATCACTATATTCCTGCATTTCTTAGAATACCTAGTGGAGGTGGCTGTAACTCAGTTGGTAACATAGTTGTCCACAAGAACTGAGAATGGTAGTTTGATCCCAGTGTCTTTGGTCCCCACTGAAACCCTGTAGTGGTGACATCATATACAGCAGGGCTATTCAGTTACCTATTAAGTTGGGCCAGATTTTCAAATCTAGAAAGTTATGTGTGCCGCAAATTTTCAGCAACTGATAAGCAGCAACTCAACACAAATAAATGTCTCTAAATACATACAAAACAAAATAGTGCACACTATCACCAACAATATATTTGGCTTTAGAAAAAAAATTATTTTGGTCACATTTGATTGACAGGCATAGGATAAAAAATAACGGTCAATGCTGTTAAATCTACAAGTGTGCAAACCTATAACAAAAGAAAAAACTATTACAACACATACGACTATTTCTACTAAACCGACTGTGCACTGCTGCTATGTAAGCAACAGTTACACTGCTAAGATTTTAGTGGGAGAAGTGACATATTTGGTTCTGAACAAGAGCACTAACCTTTGGATCACACGATGTCAGTACAATCTGAAGGCACTGGTGAAGAACAGAGAGCTGATTTTTATCCAGTTCATGTGTGAAAAGCTTGATTCCAACCCTGTCTCCTAAAAATTATATTCCTATACAACTAAATTGCAATCCTGATTATGTTTTTCAACGGAACGTAATTATGTTGTACTGAAATGTATTTTTGTGAATGAATGAAGTGATACATTTATTAACACAAAGCGAATGGCAATGGAGGTGGTTGGTGTGCATGGAGGGCGTTTACTGACACGTCGGAGACCCGAGTTCGAGACCAAAGTCCTGCCTGATTTTGGGTTTAGGCAAGAAAAGTACTGAATGTTACTTCAGTTGTTAGGATTAGAGAAAAGTTTGTCTTTTGGTTTCATTTTTAATGCAGACATTGCGTGTGTGAAGCGACTGTGTGAAGTGACATTTTTATCCATTAGCCCACAGTCTTTCCCTGATCACCCACTGCTGTGATGCCTGATCGTCAGATATTTACGCCGACAGAAAACTGGATGTTGTAGATCAGATATTTTGCTGGACAAAAATACATTGCCTGTGGACATTTTTTTAATACGTTCAGTATCAACGTATTTGCAACTTGTCATTTACGTTAACTGTGAACATATAATAATAATAATAATAATAGATACTTTATTGATCCCCTTAGGGAAATTCTTTGTGGACAGGCTGCCCCTGTGAGGCGCCAAGGGTCAGGGTATCAGTGTCTTGTCCAAGGACACCTCGACATGTAGCTTGCCAGGACTGGGAATCGAACCGCTCACCTCGGATTTGAAGATGACTGCTCTACCCATTGAGCTGTCATGCCACCCTTTATGATCATTATGATCGTTATGTTAACAGAAAACGTAATCGGGATTGCAGTTTAGTTTTATACGAACGTAATTTTTAGGAGACTGGGTTGCACAAGTATAAGTTGGACTTGCTGGTGTTGGTTTGTCCTCTATTTAACACTTGTGAGATGTTTGACTGTTGCTAGGTGACGGAGAATGCTGCATTCATGGTCAGCGCTAATGTAGGAATTTAGGAATTACTTTGAAAATTTGCCAACTAGAAATCGGGTTTTCTCAGTTTTTTTGCAATTCTGGTAGGACAACCTCTACCTCAACCTCCGAGTCCACTCGGAGGTTGTTTCTTGGTCACATGTGGCCCGCGGGCTGCCATTTGAATAGGCCTGATATACAGTATGTGCAGCTGTTCAGCACCAATGTTCCCAACGGGAATCAGTAAAAGTAGTAAAATAAAGATAAAACCTTATTGATTCATATAAACAGAGATGATAAATAGTGAGAAATGATGTACTTAAAGTATTCAAACCCATGTTTTTCACCTGTCTTTGTAGTAAGTGTTCTAGACTATATTACTAGTCATGGTCCCTCCATACACTTATTGGCTTTCTGATTTGGGAATGTGAACCTTTAAATATAGTTTGAGATTTTTTAAAAGCCTTTTTCACAGTGTATTAGCGTTGTCACACTTAATTAAAAAAATTACCATTTTTGTTCAAAGGTGGGGAAAGTTCAGCAGATGTAAGTAAGACAGGCCATTTAAACAGTTTTTTTTTTTTGGTCCAGCTCCTGCTCTGGAAAAAAATACCTTTCCTTAACCTACTGGATGCCCCGCTAACCAATTAAATGTCCTCTAAGCCACTAAGCTTACGTATATAAAAACATTGAGGATTACACTAGTGAACAAGCCTTGCTGACTGGAAAATCATAACACTGAAGTGTGTGTGTGTGTGTGTGTGTGTTTGGAAGTATTTGTAGTTGTAGAATAAACCAACACAGATCAGACAGTGCTAAGTTTGTAAACTCTACTAAACCAGCATTTGGATTCACCAGCTATTTTACCTGATTAAATATAAGAAAATGAAAGTGAACATAAAAGTTGCACAAGAATCACAAGACACTTGACACAGCGGGTTTGTTTTTTTTACTTTTACTTTTTGCTTTTGTCCCTCATCTTGGACATTAGTCACATTATGAAGGCATCTCTCATTGGTCAGTGTGAACAGAAAGAATTAAAACAGTCAGTTACTCTCAACATTGATTCTTCTTATTTAAACTTTTTTTTAACCAGGTAGATCCAACTTAGATTGGTAACCTCTTTTCCGAGGTACACCTACATAGGCGGGAGCCTGCTCCAAGCATGTTCTTAGAGCTGGCAGGCAGCTCAAATTCATTTACAGCTTCTTCTGTTAAATGTGCAGTTATTATTTCTAAACATGTATGTAACAGCAAGAAAGAAAACACACACAGCTCATAATAAGCAATTAACAGCATGTGTGGACATTGATGCTCCAAGAACAGAGAGGACAACTGTCCCTGTTTAGCAGGCTGAGCATCATTAATCACAGAGATGGGTAGAAAAGAAACAAATCACTGTAGAACTCACAGTGACCTTGAATTTAGCCTCAAGTACCAGATGATTTAATTTGATTTCCTTACGCATGCTATTCCAAGTGTCTGGACCATAAAAGGCAGAAAATCAGAGATGAGAGAAGTTTATCAAGAATGCCTGTAGAAATAAAAAGGTACCAGTGACTCAATGATGCACAATGATGAATGAATGGTTTTAAATTTGTAACGTGTCTCAGTGCACTGTCATAAACACACATGCTGGTGAGTTGACGTAGACCAAGTCACCATAATCAAGAATTGGCTAGAAGGTATTTATTTATTTATAGAGATAGATATGATAAGATATGCGAGTGCTGTATTATGATTGATCACATATATCCTTTAACGAATAAGCTCCTCCTTATCATCACACTGCTCTTGTCACTCTTACCTCACGATTATCCTATCCTTATTATTTGCTCTTTTCGTTTTTGTCATCGTGGTCTGTGGTGGGTCAGAGTTGTGGAGAAATGATGACAATGAGCAGCATAGCAGATGTGTTTATTTGTGGCCCTGTGGTTGACTCTGTTTTTATTGATATCAAGCACTGCTACTTTTAACCGTTGATATGCAAGGCCATGTTCAGAAGAACAGAGCCCCTACCCCTTTGTTGAATAGGGTAGCGCGTCTACACAGCGGGGACTGGCTCCACACAACCCTCCAAAGCGATGCAGTGTTGTGCAGAGAAAAACTTGAATGTGGTTCAGCTTTTTCTGCAACGAGGTGATGTCACCAAGGAGGAGCTGCTTTGGTCATTTACATGCAGGAGCACACTCCTGGTGCTGTGAATGCTGTATTTCTGCTGTTGACCACGAGATTGTCACAACCCAAGAAGAAACCGTTAACAACTTTCCAGAGTTGTACATGTGTTCTGCTGTGGTCTCTATGTAAAAAAAACTTTTAAAACACACACTTCAACCCTCCAACTGGACTTTTGGATTGTGTTTAATTATCTCACAGGTACGTGAAGCAACACCCCGCCACACACACCATCCCCCGCCACACTCCATTCCATTGTTTTAACACAAGGGGCTGCATTAAAACACAGTCTGACTGAATGGAACCTAATGGAAATGAGACGTTGACAACATAGAAACAAAGGCTAGCTGGGAGGATTATGAGTAATTTTATCAGTTCGTTTTATTGACTCACTGTTTCAGCTGTGTATGCTGAGGGGAGGTGGGGCTGAACGCTGGTTTTAGGTTTGAGGCAATTAGCATTCCCGTGTCCAGTGGGGCTGTGGGAATCCCTTGAAGTAGAGGCTAAGACGTGATTGTGAGGCTGCACATCACAGCAGCCACTGCTTTGTAGCGCTCATTTATTGTCAGAATGATGATGCACCCCCAGCTCCCTCCCAGCTCCGACCCCTCTCCTCCCCTTGCATTTCCCTCTCTTTCAGCTGGGAAATTGAATTGTGTTGGAATGCTCTGTGCCTCTTTTCTCTGGCACTTGAATGGGCTCTTTAGTATTTCACACCAAGGTGTCCTTCAGGGTGCGAGGTCAGGCTACCAAAACAGCTTCTAGTGGCGGATTAGGACCAATTAACATCTTTGTACACAAAGGGCTCTGGCAGCTGAACAGGCTGCAGGGTGACCCACACTGCTGTTGCATGCCAAGCCAGGGGACCACTGCACTTGAGCTGAAGTAGAAAGAGGGGTGGAGAAAGTTTTCAAAACCTAATGGGAAATGTTGCTACTTCACACCTCATGAACGTATAGCCCATTGAGCAATCGTTATCTTTTGAAATGAGAGAGCAAACTGCTTTTTTTTTGTCATCACAGTTTTCTGTAAAAGGGTACCCTGAACTGTTCTGTTTTTTTTCTTTGCTTTATTGATGGGCTGCCATATTGGTCCAGGATTAGGCCTTACTCATTCAGAAATTATGCACACTTCAGACTTCAGACACCAGATGGCTGCTTTAAGAAATCAAGCTTAACAAACACTATTTGGAAGTAACAGTTGATGACTATATTACTGAACCATATGCTGAATTTGATATATTTTTCTAATTACCTGAGGTAGTTTCTAAATGTATACACTATGCTATATGACTGCAGATATGTGTGTAATAGACAGCTATACTTTTATGTACTGTTTTAGTGTGCTTTGTGTCAGTGGTTTAACAGTGCTCAACAACCATATATGTATGTCCTTTTTCTTCAAGTGTGCACATACTGATCATTAAAAATATGAAGGCTTATTCACAAATAGTAAATGTCAGGTTTCAGTTTCAGTTTAATTTAATTCTTAATTCAAACAATAAGTGCTTTTTTCAGTAAGGTTCAACTTTTACAAGGCAGAAACCCTTGTAAATGAGCAAAATAGTTCCATCACAAAATTGTTGGATATTTGCTGTAATCTCATTAGTTTCATTTCATTTTCCAAAAAGAAACTGTTAATGGTGTTTTTAGATTTGTGTTTGTACGTATGTGTCTGATGTGACGGTGTGGGTGTGAAACATAGCTTGATAGTCACAGTAAATGAACTTGGGCAAAATCAGTTAAATTTTCTTAAAATTACATTTAACTCCTCCGATCACTGTTACCAAACATCTACCATTATGATGTGGAGACTTACAGATTTCTAAGAGGGTCATAGGTAATTATGTAGTCCAATTTTCCCAGAGTTATTATTATCACCCTTTTGAAAATAGCCATATGTGTCTCTTGTGAGACCTCTGGGCAATTTGTAGGTTAAGTGTAGTTATTAAGTTCTTCTCTAAACATGGCCAACACTGATGGTCTGCCATTTGTGAGTGTAAAAGGACCAGCTATAGAAAACAATGTGAGAGAAAATTAATGGAATTTTAATAAAAGCTTTTTTGTCCATCTGAGGTTAAACTATAACATGTCAGTAATCATTAATCATTGTTTGAGCAGTTTGATCAGTTCTGATCTTCATTCTGTAGCTGGTTTATATTTTGTCTAGGACACTTTGGTTATTTTGGTATATGTGCTATTATATTGCAATATTAAAGCATATTGTAATATAACATTTTCTGAGAAACCACTTATGAATAACCTAATGAGATAAGAGCCTGTTTTGTCCACTACTGCATATTAACACACTTGATCACAATGAGCCTAATATTGCTGTGAAGCAGAGCTACTCATTGATTTTGCAAGGTCGCCCAACAAACAGAGAAATGTGTGTGAGAACAGAACCTGGGCCCAGAGGCCCAGTGAGATAAAGGTTGTTTAGAGTAAAATTCATTTTATTTTGCTGAAGAAAATGTTTTCAATGTGAGGTGCCCTTGGTTTTCATCATCACATTTGAGCCATCTGTTCTTTTGCTCCCTCCCACCAACAGCTCCTGCTCTGCCCTCAACACGTGAACACACACTTGTAAATCTGTCTTTGTGAGGACAGTCCATTGCCCTAACTTCAGCCATCACAACTAAATGCTTAACCCCAAACCTCAACCTCAACCTTACCTAAACCTTTTTCTAACATTTACCCTTCAACCGTCGAAGATCCCTTTGAAGTTGTATCAGAAAGTGAGGCCTGCACAAAATGTCCTCACCTTCCCAAAATGTCATCATGCTCAAGGTAATAAACTTACAATGAAAGCCATACAAGTGCACACAAACACACTGGCTGTCTGGCTAATAGAGGGTGAAATGCAGGTGTGTGTGTGTGCTAAATGGCTGTATTGTAGCAGTGTTGGGCTGGGCCTAATTAGTGGCATAGTGGATGCACCCCGCTAAGCTTTAGTGCTTTATGTTCATACCAGTCTGCTCTAATTTCCTCACGCCTTTGATATCAGCCGTGAGACTGACTGTTCGCACATAAAGAGGAACACCAGACCATGATAGAAAACCCAGTGGAAACAATGCCACCACCTTCAGCCCTCTACCCCCTTCACTCCTATGTCTTTGCATGCCATCCTTCCTCAAATCTGCAGATGTACAGAGGGAAGGTGATGAGAGGTGTCAATGGAGTCCTTGGAAACTCCACAAAAATTGGCTTACAAGGCAGCAGAGTGAATACTATTGCTTCATTCACTCAGTCTGCTTCTCTGTTTGTCTCTTCTGAGGATCGTCTGTGCTTACAAGTCAGTTATCACTCCAGTAATCCATTAATCAATTTTCTTTTGCTGCTGTTATTGAACCTGAAAGTGGCTCTCAGATTCAAAAGAGACATTGGACTGCTTGAAAAGCTGCCTGTATTTTAATTGTTGCCCTTTGAGCGCACTTATTTACATGTGTGTTTAGCTGCTGCAATGTATCTGTCCCGCTCAGCATCTGCTCTTGTTTAACCTGTGGTTACACAAGATTTTAGTGAACTGCAATGATATAGAGATGCAAATTAACAATATTCAATAACTGGTTAATCTTTAATTAATTAAATACAACAGCTAGGGGTGTAACAGACTACAAAAGTCATGTTTCGGTTAGTATCACAGATTTTAAGTCACAGATCGGATCATTTTTTAACCTACAGAGAAATGATAATTGCTTACTGATCCTCCTCTCTACTGCTGATGTGAATCACTGCTGAGCAGGTAGACTACACCTGGCAGAGGGAGGGGCTGATTTGAGTGTGTAGGGAGGGCTGCTGTCATACCCCACCAGAACATATTTTTGTAGTTTTGTCCTTTTCTCCACAAATTTGTGTTAATTTCTTAAACATCCAAAACTTCACCTCATTTTCAAAAGTATTATTTGATTCATTCCATGAAGAAGTCTTCAGCAGTCTTTTCTTCTTGAGTAAGTTATCACAAGCTCTTCGCATCTGGATTTGGACAGTTTATCCCATTCTTGCTGACAGATCTTCAAGCTTTATCATATGAGATGGGAAGCATCTGTGAACTACCATCATTAGGTATCTCCGCAGATGTTCCATCCTGGACTTTGGTTGGGCCACTCAAGAATAGTCAGAGGCTCGTCCTGAAGCCATTCCAGCATTATATTAACAGTTTGCTTCAGGTCATTGTCATGTTCAGAAGTGAATCATCAGCCTTTTCTCAGGTTGCATTGACTGTACAGTTTTCTTCTTTCTGTATTTGGCTACATTCATCCTTTCCTCAATTCTGATCAGTATTCCTGTTCCTGCTGCTGAGAAACCATCACCATGCCTTACCACGAGGTTGGTATTTGATGGACATTGAGTTCTGCCCAAAGGATTCAGTTTTTCCCCCTTCAGACCTGTAACAGTAATTTAAATAAAACTACAAGCGGACTGTCATATGCCTTTTACTCCTTTGTGTCCTTGCATTCCAAAGTACTTCCATTTCACAAGTACAGAGGCCTCTGTGCTCCTGGGAACACTCAGCTTTTCTAATGATTTTATAACTGAACTATGCCTTGCCATAATTTAATCACAGTCTACTGAGATTTCCTTGGATTTACTGTGTAGCTTGGTTTTTCTCCTTATGCAGTGTGAATTGTGTGACCTTGATATACATACACAGATGTTTTTTTCTAAACGCAGGAAGGTCACAGGTGGACCCCAATCAGCTTCTTGACATGTCAAGGAAATGTAAAGCAAACAGAATACACCTGACCAAGTGTGTGAATACTTTTGTGAAGGAGATTTTTTTTTTTTCCATTTTCAAAACATTTGCAAAAAATTTAAAAAGTGTTCACTTATTATTCTGGGTGAAAAATGGCAGTTTTATCTATTTAAATAATAAATCTGCAATCAGAGTGAGCAAAATTGAAAAGGCCTGATTGTCCTTGAGAGGCCCAGGTTTCTAAACCACATCCAAGCCTGCGTCCTGGAGAACATTCTTTACTTGCTGAGCAAAATTTTCCCTCACCATGCTAATGATTTTCCACTTATTCACAACTGAAAAAAATATTCAGGGGCTCCATTGATACAAGATTATATGATTTTTGAAGTAAAAAAATTGCAAATACATGGTATAATTCCACTTTATGCAACAGCTCCTCTGTCCTTGAGACTGGAAAAACTTCCTTCACCCCACTCTGTTCTGATTGACTGGCTTGTGGAAGCTGTCCAAAACCGTGTTTGTCGACACCAAATGTTCACCAATATTCTCATACTGTCTCAGTAAGCTGTACAGAAACATGAAAACACAGGCTAAACAATGCGGTTTTGTCAAAGCTACTAACCACATTGTTGTCCAGCTAATTTAATATGATGTGAAACAGCATAGCAGCAGCTTTCGTTAAAATCTTACACACATAAAGTTGAGGAATATCATTTATTCTCTGATTCATTGGATCATTTGTATCATCACTTTATCATTTTTGTAGGTTTAGCTTTGTAAATTACGAGTGACAGACAGACATCGTAGAGTAACAGATGGGCACCTGACAGCATTATAACGTAATTCAATGAGCTATGTAATAAAATAACCAATGCAAAACAATATCTCAGCTGCCTATTTGAACTTACCTGCCCTGCTCCTGTTTCCTCCACCCACCCAGATACAGTTGGAACTGGACCATCCTTCAACAAAAACCTAGCTGAAAAAAAGTCTTGGGGCAGGGGCTGGGGCAGGTTGTGAAAACAGTTGTTCATGAAGTCCTGTGAACAGATAAAAAAACATTTCTTGCAGTCTGTTGCTGGCCTCTAACTGTGTCCATTATTGTTTTATAGTTTTGTCTTAAAGAAAGGTGAAGTTTTATTTTCCTCTCAAACTACCGTGTAGCAGCTTAATGCTGCCCGCAGCGTTACCAGCCAGCATGAAACATCTGATTATGACAAGCATAATATGACCCCTTTAAACCAACCTAGTGCTGTTCTTTTAATCCCAATGACATGTTCCAGTCTGTGTAATAAAATGTTATGATCTATAGTGTCGATTGCAGCACTAAGGTCTAACAAGATGAATATAGAGAGAAGTATGTCTGAAGCTAAGAGAAGATGGTGAGTGACTTTCACATGTTTTTTCTGTACTATGATGTAGTCTAAATCCTGATTGGAAATCTTAACACAGGTTATATCCGTGCAACTACTTTTTTTTTTATTATCTAGAAATAAATTGGGATTGGACATCAGTCAATAATGGGCTAAAATTAAAACCTACTCTTTGTGTTTTTGAGGTTTGGTGATAGTAACCTGAAAGAGTTTGTGTAAGTAAAATCAGTAAATACAGGCCAAGCCTAGTCTTATGATCAACTTTTTATGCACCTGATGGATGTGCAAAAGGCTTAGTAAATATCCCTTTAGTGTTAAAAGTTTTTTAGTATTGACAGACATTAACTCAAATTAAGGTGGAGTCTTGGCACTGTAATGTAGTGCCCATTGTAATGCTGTGAATTGAATGAACTTAAGCACAAAGCCTGAAGAACAGAAAATATGCAATTGTCCAAACGGGGTCTAGATGCTATTCCATTTGTAGTTTTCACTGAGTAAGTATGTAACTTCAGTACACCTTGCTGCAGTTATTATGGTTTAATGTTGGGGAAGGCCACCTTTTTCTACTAACCTTCATCATGGATGACCCTTCATTTGCTACTCTATTATTGTGAGGCTCAGGACTAACCACGCTCCTGTGTAATTGTACTCACCACATGTGAACAATTGAATTTCATGCATTTCTCCTGACATTTGCTTGCCTATGACATTTGGGCCTGGAAGTGCATGTAAGCTGTTTAAATCTCTCCATGAAAGGTCAGCTTGTGATTATTAACAGTATTAACTGGAGGTCTGCTTGTTCCCATGTTGATTGGTAGCTTTCAGCTGCACAAGGAAAAGGCAATATTGTCAGTATTGCCTGTGTTATTTTCCTTTCCTGTGGTATATTATAATAAAGAAAGTCTTCTCTCTTCCAGCTTACTCTACTGTATCGGGTGTAAATGGACCCCTCGTGATCTTGGATAATGTGAAGGTGAGGCTGTCATCGTTTTGCCTTTATAGAACTGTATATCCTCTCTAATCTAAAACCACAAATTATATGCTGTTACTTATTTATATTTGAATACTGATCAAATCAGTTTTAATAATGTATTAACGGAGTAAGAGGACCACTCAACAAACTGTAAAAACAGTGTTTTCAGACACCACCACTCGTGCAGATTGTTTTACTGATGTAATTTGAGTTTGGGGCTGTTTTATTGAAACTGTGTCAAATGTGTTTGAACCAGTTCCCCAGATATGCAGAGATTGTACACCTGACCCTGCCGGATGGCACCAAGAGAAGCGGACAGGTCCTGGAGGTGATTGGTAGCAAGGCAGTTGTCCAGGTAAGAAACAGAATCGACAGTATCATGGCTGACTGGCTGAGTCCTGCTGATGATGGCAAGACAGAACGAACGTGAACAGTAAAACAGGTTGTCAATAATTTGAGACAAAGGCACAGGATATAAAAGATCAAATGTAACTAATCTAAAATAATAATTAAACAGAAGAGAAATAATATAAAATAGATTAAATGTAATGACAGAATATGATCAATCACTGAATCCATCCGCACTGCTGCAGAAAATGGGGATAAACTGGGTGTCTGCAACCTTTTAATTGCTAACAAATGGAGAGAAGTTAAGAAAATGTTTTCTTTCATCTTAATTACTTTGTGTGTGTGTGTGTGTGTTTGTTCAGGTGTTCGAGGGAACATCAGGCATTGATGCCAAGAAGACAGCCTGCGAGTTTACTGGTGATATCCTGCGTACCCCGGTGTCAGAAGACATGCTGGGTATGTTCAGCATGATGCCATATGTAATCCTCCTGATTAGTCTATAGTTCAGGTTTTGTTTAGAGCGGCACAGTGTGGCCCTTTCATCCTTCTGTCTTTGTGACACAAAGCAGAACATTTTAAAGCCTGCTGAATGCTGTTAGACTGCAATTTCCTTCAATGTGCTTATTTTACTTACATTTCCAATCTAATCAGTAAATGGTAAAACAAAACTAGCACTGAATGAAACCTTTTTCCTGAATGTTCTTGACTGGCTCAATCAGTGTGATTATCTCAGTACAGCACAAGGTTACATATATTTGAACAGCAGTAGAAAGTAAACCTGCTTTTTGTTTTTGAAGTATCATTAATCATGTCCATGAATTTATAATTACTTGTACTTGTTCTTGTAGGCTCGACAAGAGCCAGCAGAGCCACTTGTATCTGTTAGCGTCTGACACAGAATAGAATGGATCAGATGGGGTTGGAAGTGTCATCTAATGAACTGTATTTTATTGGTGTGTCTCAGTAATTACATTTTCATTCAACTTCCAGATAAACTAAATGGTTGGTATTTGGCAGATAACAGCATTGATTTCTGCTTGACTCAAATGAAAATCTTCCTCTTTCAGGGCGTGTGTTCAACGGTTCAGGCAAACCCATCGACCGTGGGCCCAGTGTTTTGGCTGAGGACTACTTGGACATCATGGGTATGACCTCAGTAACCTGTTGATATTGTTATATTTTCTGGGAAAAAAAAGCACTGAAATCAAACAAAATCAGATATACAGATAAAAGGAAGAGAAAGATAGAAGAACATCACAAACACATTCAGCAAATATGATAATATCTTTCATAAAGATACAGCTCAATAAAAACTCACTGACAACACGTATTACTTCATCTTTATGGAAGTGTGGAATCTCTGTCCTGGTCCAGAATTTTGTTCAGGCTGAGTCAGGCTGTTTTCTAATTGGACCTTAAAAGCTGACTTTGTTATATACAAAAGAAATGATAGAATATGCAAATGCCTTGCACAGCCCAATAATAAATCAAATAGTTAGAAGGACCCCAGTTTGAATCTAGGCTGGAAGATGGGGGGGGTTTCTCTGCCTGCGTGGGTATCGTCCACGTACTCAGCTTTCCTCCCACAGTCCACAGGCATGTAGCTTGGTTAACTGATGCCTGTGAGTATAAATGGTTGTGTTCCTCTGTATGTCAGCCTGGTGCTGGTGCTGGGATTGGCACCAGCACCCCTGCAATCCTTAACAGTTTAAGCAGTTTAGATAATAGAAGGATCCTACACTACTCAACTCCACTACAACAGTAAAAATAATAATAAGTGCTGGGCAGCGATTCAAATTTTAATCGCGATTAATTGCATCATTTTTAACAATTACGGCAAAATTTAATAATGAATTCAGATGTAGTTTTTTTTTACTTTTATTTTAAAAGTACTGCTATATGAAAAAAATTGTAATAATATTTAGTCTGCAAACACTTTAAACAAATAAGATGGTTTTTAACAGCAGTATTCCCTTTACACAGCAGCATTTAAATATTTCTTATAAATCTCAACTTAAACATTAATGTAATCAAATCAAATCAAAACCAAAGCTATTTGCCATTACTTACATTACATTACATTAATGTTTATCCAGTTTATTATAGAAAATTAGTTGTTTTCAGAGTCCAGAACCACCTGCATGTAACCACAGGTCTGTACCTTGTTCTTTTATTAAACTAACTAAACAGCCTCAGGTTATTTATCTTATCTTATGTCGCGTTTACTCTTCTCCTCTGATCTCTGTGTCACGGCGGAGCTCCGCTCTGCTGCACGCGTACACACGCATACACACACACCTGTGTGACACAGAGCGCACGTCGCAAAATCTGTCACGTCAACCACCTGAAAAGTGTTTTTAAAAACACAGTTGTTAATTTGACTGCTGTCATTAAAAGAAACACATGAACGTCATGATTCCTTTAAGTGTTTGTGTCGG